>OZ024714.1:11865173-13065173 GCA_964016945.1 Microplitis deprimator | reverse complement strand
AAATTTAACCGTAAACATTTTCATCCCTCATATTAAATAGTAATAAAATAATAATAATAATTCTCCATCTTTATCACGTACGGAATGTAAATATATAATTTTATTTCACGGGTATTATCGACAATAAGTTTATCAATTAATCAAAACCGCTGAAGTATAGAGTCATGTGGGGCAAGTCTGTGTATTTCGGACTGAAATGCATGGATTTGCGCACACTTACCCACTACGTATACTTGCCCACGTGACTAGATTTAAAAAAAAATTATTTATAGTTGATATCGATTGGGAGTTAAACGAAATTTGGAAAATAAATTTTAGTAAAATCTTCTTGTCAATTTAATAATTAAAATTTTCAAATTTTTTAGGCTAAAATTTATTTAAAAAATTTTTTTTAACACCTAATTGATAACAGCTGTAAGTAATTTTTTCAAAATTCTATATCTCGGTGAAATTACGACTACGTTGTCCTTTTTTCAATTGAGGTTTTCATTTTTTTTTACATAATTAAATTACAATAGAAATTAATGGACATCATTCAAAAATTTTTGAATATTACAGTACGAAATTAGTTGCAGTATTAAAATTTTTTTATAATAATCAATACAATTTGAGAACTCGAAAAAGTAATAAAAATAAAATGAGGAAACGTCGGTTGGAAAATTAATTGATTAATTGACTTTTATTGTCCATAATACCCGTGAAATAAAATTATAAATAATAAGAGTAGTGTCAGTTTTATATAAAAGCTTTAATATAAAAAAAAAAAAAGTAATCTTCCACGTGATTATCATTTATATTAATTTTGTTTTTATATAAAAATGACAGTAATAATAACAATAAAAAATGATGAGGTCATTGAGCTTGAGTTAAGATTTCCGTATTAGTATGAAAATGCAGGAAAAAAGCTAAAATCTCGAGGCAAAACGTTGAGCTTTACCCACTTGACGCTTCTCTTTCTATCCACGAGTGGATCTTAAATTGTCTGAGGAGCAAGAACAGATTTACTTTTTATTTTTATTTTTTTTTTTTTTTATTAATACTCTTTACTTATTCTCCACGTCCTATATTGTATTCTCGCGACACTTAGCATTTGACGCAGTAACTAAAATTGCATTTTTTGTAGGCCTTTTTTTTTTTTTATTTTATCACCTCATCAAATTTACATTACATATTTAAAAAATAATAAAATTTACCCTCGTAGTTTTATCAGCAGATAGTAAATTATGGAAACGACGTAAAAGCTATTTTTGTTAGATATTTAAAAAAATAAAATTTAAATTATTTTAGTGAATTTAAATTTTTTATTTACTCGCTTAAATTTTAAATAAATTTATTTTTAGTAAAAACAAAGAATAATAAATAAAATACAGAGCTTATAAATACATTAAAGTAGAAATGCACACTTTACATCAGCCATTCGCTTCCACAACCGTAGCAAGGATATAATATCGTATGTTTCCGTGTTATTTCGTACTGATCCGGCAGGTCATTGGGTCAAATCCACCGGTTGTGTATATGCATGACCTTCCCCATGCTCTTCGTACTACATACTACAGTACACTAGCTCACGCGGAACATGCGTATACATGATACCTATCGCTTTTCAATGCATAACAATCGAATATATTCAAACCCGAAAACCCCTCATATACCAATAAATACACAAACGTACGTCAATTGTTGTCATTACTATTGCTATTATTATTATTATTATTATTATTATTATTATTATTATTATTATTATTAAAATAATTATTAATATTATTATTATTCTCTAATTAATTTATTTTGCCTTCCACTGTACTATTTTTAGCTTCATGTTTCTGTGCTTTACCAATTTAATTATAAATTTACTCACTCAATACAGCATTCTCTCACGGCAATTAAAAAAAAAAAAAACCATTAAACTTTTAATGGTTTTTTTAAAAATGCTATTTTCAGTTATTTAAAAACGATAAAGAATATTTTACTTCGCTGCATCATTAAATTGAATATTTATGCAAGAGAAACTTGCGCATTAGCAAAATAACACGCAAACATTAATCAGAAATGTAGTGACAAGTGCACACAGCAATTTTCCTTTGACAGCGTTTAGTTACGATGCTTTTCCGAAGTTGCTTGTACTTCGTGCGGTTTGGGAATGACCAAGTGAGCAAACAGCTACCGATGTTTCTTGAATTAGTTTCCCCCACTCTGCGGCTCTATCCCCACTACCGGGCAACGTGACACCTTCTTGGGTACTTCTTTGCCTTATATTACTTTTGCTGGCCTTCTCCGGCAGTGTATTGTAAGACATAAAGTGTGTCTTTATATTTCAACTCTTATTGTGAATGCTATTTTTAAACTTTAAACCTTTGTGTAGAGTTTTCTCTTATCCGGCCACTGGTTTTCTCATTAATTTTGATTTATTTTCTTTCCTCTTATTTTTTTTTTATATGGACGTCGAATGCAACCCCCTGGGAGATAATGAAGCTTCTGCATTTCCGTTGAATTTTTTATGTTGTTATTTAATATACCTCTTTTTTTTTAATAAACTCCAGCTAAATTCTATTTTTAGAATACTTCTATCCTCAGTATGTTTATCTAACAAACATTTATACTGTTAAAATACAAGATATACTATTTATATAAATAAATAAAAAATAATTACTGCTATATCATGAGCTTTTATTTTAATACTTTCAACACAGTAGCGCTTTGACTTTTTATCTGAAATACCTCGAGAAATAGGCTGATCAAACTTCGCAAAAATGTTTCCATTTTTTTTTATTTTTTATCCGCTGTATCTAAAAAAAAAAAAATACAAAAAAAATATAATAAAATAAAGTTAATCAAATTCTACTCTTTTGCCAGCTCGTTTCCTCTCGTATCACACAAGTCATGCACATATATGTGTATGTATATATACAACTTCCACATAAAATTTTTTTTCTTTAGCACAAAATAAACGCTGATCTAGTTTTTATTATATCTAGTATCTAGTATCGCGTCCGGCTTGAACCAATTTCACGAGTATACACTAGATACCTTAAAAAATTCAATTTTTATCGTAGAACATTACAAATGAGGAAAGCAGTATCATAAAAACTTTGAATTAAATTTTAATCAAATAAATAAGTAACTAATAAAATTGGTTTTAAAAAACACTTATTTGAATTTATGCGGGAACATATCGTGTTACAAATTCCAAAAGGACTTACATTTTTATGCGCCCTTTTGACTTTAGGGATCTTCCTAAAGCCAAAAGAGCGTATAAATTTTTTTTTTATTACAAATCGTTTTGGAGACTTATTTTAAAGCTCAATATTTGAAAAAAATTTTGAAGCTTAAAGGCAGATAATTTGAGTCGCGCCCTTTAGGCTTTCAAAATTTCTTTTTTTTAATTTTTAACACTAAAATAAGTCTATCAATCGATTGGCAATGAAAAAAAAAATTATACGCCCTTTTGGCTCTAGGAAGATCCCTAAAATTTAAGTCCTTTTGGAATTAGTAACGCAGTATAATATACATATATAATTGTCGGGCAAAAAAAGTATAATGTAAAAAAAAAGTCGGTACATTTAAAAAACATTAAAGTTATTCTTAGTACAGCAAGCTTTTATAAATATATTTCTATGGCTATGGCTATGGCTATGGCTATTTTAGTGGTAGGTAAAGACATGTCGTTAAATCTCACAAACATGAATGCTCCAATTGTTATTGAGGTTATAAATACATATATTTTTTTTGTTGTTGCTTATACACCAACCACTTCACGAGGACTATACGAAATATCCGTGAAATTGTTATGATACCTTTTATAGCTGTTATCGTTTTTGATTCAACTATTCCAACTCTTTCTTCTCTCTTTATCTTTTATCTAGTTTTATTTTTATTATTTTTTTTCTTTTACTTATTTTACATTGTTACTATTACTACTATAAAATATATGCAAATAACACCTCTTTAAAGATTTTGCATCCGAGCCAAAAATGCTTCCAGACAAAAACTTTTAAAACCAAATTCTATATTATGATCAATGAGATATTTTTCACTGGCATTATTTTACGAACGATTTAAGAGGATGATCAAGCTTTAAGAAATATTTGACTTGGGGAAAAAAAAGAGACGGAAATTATAAAAAAAAAAAACTGCGGAACTTTTACTGCGGTATTCTCATTAAAAATATGAATATTATATTTTATAATAACAATTATTAAAATAACAATGAAAAAGCGATAGTTGATAATTTAAAGTTGTGACTATAGAAAATATTTCAATTAAGTTTCATTAACTTGTTCATATAACGGATGTATAACTCGTCAATTATTTAAAAGCTCTGTGTGATGGTGTGTAAGGGTTAAATTAATGATGTTCTTCATCCTGGATTTAAGCATGTATACATTACGGTGTAGGAAGGAAACCGGAAGGAAGGATGTTTGTCTGTTTCACTCATTTAAATATACATAGATATATTTATATACAGCCTTATACATATATTAACATATAAGTATACTTAAAATTCAATATTTCTTATACTATTTCTTCAATATCCATATATAGATATATATATAAATAAATAAATAGTTGTCACACATAACACGTTCACGTGTGATACGATTTGCACGTAACATAAAAACGTCACAACTACTGATCGAAACTCAACTAAAAAGCCTTGAGAAAATTTATATCTGCCGTCGACGATATCAACTGAGTCTAATAAAGGAGTGCCGGGGATGTAAAATACAAGTTCTCCCTTAACGATGAAGATGATACGAACCCACGCAAAACTCTGTCTTTGTCTCTCCCCTATATATATACTTATATATAGGGGAGAGTAGGGCAAAATGGACCCCTTAAGAAAACAGGGTTTATATGGAATATAAATATAAGTCCATTTTACCCCAGTCTTTTCTATATATATATGTTTTATATATTTATTGTAATAATTTTCTTTGCTTGAGAAAAAATGCTGTTACACGCGATATTTTTTTTTGCATGACACCGATGGTAATTTTTTATTTTTTATTTTCATGACACGAAAAAATAAATATAACAAAAACATATACTAAGTAATTAATAGTAATTACTCTAGGGAGGCAAGAAAAGAAAGTTACACTTTTTTTTTTTTTTTTTTCTAAGGTAAATTGACGCGTGTGTTAATGCTATATAACGCATTTTAGCGACAGTATTTTCTCGAACTAAATCCCGGTTGACGAATCCAGTTAATCTTAAAACGTTTTATTTAATCCGGAATTTAGTTTAAACGGTCAAAGCTCTATTTACTTTATCGAGTATCACGATGTGAAATAATTTTTAATTAATTAAAAGTTTTTATTTATTTAATTTTTTTTTTGTTTTTTCTAATTCACTTTATTTTGTATCAATTGAATTAACTGAAACAAATTATTTTCAGTTAATATAATTTACTTTATTTAATTAAATTAAATTAATTAATTAATTTTTTTTTTTAGAAAGCTGTAATAGATATTTTTTATAACGCAGTCACTTACAATTAATTTGATTTAATTTGATAAACAAAAGAATTTTAATGGTAATTAAATAATCTTGATTAATAGCGTTGGCATATTTAATTACATTTTTTGTGTGGCGTTAATTAATTAAATGATTTGTTGATTAATAATAATTATTATTTTACATTAATTAGTAACCTGCGTAATTAGTTGAAAATAATTTCATTATTTTTTTAATATATAATTGATCGTTTTTTTAAATAATTACGTTAAATATGCACAGTGGGTAAGTGTGCGCAAACCTATGCGTTTTAGTCCGAAATTAATGGTCTTGCCCACACTTACCCACAGCGCAAACTTGCCCCACATGACAATATAAAATTGAATAGTAAACAAAAGATCTAATATCCAATTAGGAAATCAGTACTCAGTCACTTCATATATTTGTATACAAATATGTCTATTTTAGTAAATATAGATATACAAACACATGAGTGATCGGGTAGGGTATCTTACCTCGTATGTAGTAAATATTTAGTGGTTTAATTATACTGTAAAATTTCTTCTTTTTCTTTTTTATCATTCTCATATTTTATTTATAATTAAATTATACCCAAATACTAATATATGCTTTAAAAAAATAATTTACATAAATAAAATATTCAAATTATAATTAATAGTTATTATTTAGTATTGCAATATACAGTTGCATGCTGTAATTAACAGAATTTATAAACGGAATAATTAAAATAATAATAATAATAACTATAATATTATCGTTGATATGCAATAATAATTAAAATGTTAACTAAAAGCTTACGTGCAACGCAAAATGATTATTCGATTTATTTGATAGTTAAATTTTTAAAATGTTAATAAAAAAAAAAAAAAAATATTATTAAGTACGAGGCTATCGTGCTCAATGACTCTTGAGTGTTTAAATCTCAAAGCAAGGTTTAGAGGCGCGTGCGAACGGCTTTTGACGCCCACCTTGACCCACACCTTACCTTAACTTACCTATGCCCGCTGATCAAAACTCCCAGTAACTTTCTCGCGTGTAGATCGAGATATTTTACTATTACTATGATATACTATATAATACTGTACTTGTGTATTTTCGATTCTGTGGGATCTAGGGTTCAAGTAATAACGCCGACTTACATTTTTTTTAGCTCTTGTGTACTCAGATGTAATACTAGTATGTACTATATGTATATACATATGTATAAATTTATATGGATATAGGTAATACGACAATATGACCTTAACTACCGTTACCTCAAATTATTAAGCACGTCGTCGTCGACGTTGTCGTGTTTACTTTGATATTTTTGAGTCATGGCCTGATGATTGTTTACATTGATAACAAAAGTTATTTAAACTACTTATCAATATATTTTTTATGAATAAATGAATAATTTTTTTAATTACTGAGCTGTGTAAGAAATATAATTTTTTTAATTGTTTTTATTTTTTAAAAAGTTTACTTCATTTTTTTTTTATGAAAATGAAGAAAATAATTATGAGCCCTTCATTTTTAAAATAACAAATAATGAGAAAAAAATGCTCCTTCATTAATGCTGGCAGAAAATGGCTTTGAGTAGTTGCTTTTAAAATTAAATTATTACAAAATACTTTTAAGTAGTTGCATTGAAAATAAAATTATTTGAAAATACTTTCAGGAAAGTTACTTCTAAAACTGAATTATTTTAATTTTAGTAACAACTTTATAAATTTTTTTTCTTAAAATTAAAAATAAAATACGTGTATTAAGTTTTGTATAATTTTTTATTACATAACGTTTATTTAATTTTTCATTAAGTTTATTTTTTCTTTAAATAAATTCAAATACTTTAAGAAGATTACCGCTTCATTTATACTCGAGTGAAGTATAAATTGCAGTTCATTTTAATACTTTCGATCCAACGGCTTTAATCTTTTTTCATATAACAAAAAAGCTCAATATTTAAATGTCATGTTATCAAAAATATTTAAATAAATATTAAACTTTCAAAATAAAAATAAATTCGCTTAAAAAGAGAACGTTTTTTTTTAAATTTAATAAATTTTTAATTTAATGAAAAAAAAAATTTATACATATATTTTATAAAACATCTGAAAATTTTAGCGCTTGACATTTTCAGTGTACAGTCATCCCACGTTATCTGCATAAAAACAGCGCACATCACATTTTATTCCATTTCATGCAGCCTCAAATTTCAGGTTCACCACTAAATAAATATGCATGGACGTGATTTCAATGCACAACTCGTTTACCTAAGCCCTATAATTCTCTTCTTCAAATCTACACAAAAATAACCGACCCTAAAAAAAAATGATAACAACTTAAAAAAAAAATGACGAATAAACAAACAAACAATAAAATAAAAAGCGAAAGCTTATTCGAAAAACATTCAACCCAGTTACAATATTCACACTTTGGTAGCAATATAAATTGTTTTATATCAGGCAGTGATGTCTGTTTGATTGTGTCAATTGGATGTGCAGTACAGAGATAGTAGCAAGTGCCAACTCGATTGACCTTTCTCACTCTATGTGAGTACATATACATTTAAATGTATTTGTCTATATTTTATTCTCCAGTGAGCTTGAAAACCATTGAAAGTTCTTTTATTCTCAGGAGAATGTAAGTGACGTAGAGTTTTGTCTCGTTTACTAAAACTTTGCTTGGGGTAACTGTTACGTCACAATCAAAGTAAAAGTTATCTTTAGTTTTGTTGATATCATATTATATATGTATGTAGGGATATATATATAGTTGATGAATATTTTGATGTACCTGCACTTATGCGTTATATGTACAGTCGAGATTGGCATTTCCACTTAAAAGAAGCTCATAAATGGCATAGTAACTTGATGGCTAGACGTGGGACATCCAATAGAAAACTGTTTTAATCGACTTTAGTACTTATAGAGGCCAATCAAGTGTTGTTTCTTTCAGAGGGAAAAAAAGTAGCCTTAACCTCAGCCTCGTTAATCACAAACTTCGAGGTCGAATATGACACTATTTAAAAAAAGCTCACAATTTATACATTTTTTATTATTTTATTTATAGACAAATATTTTGTACGCGTTCTTTTAAATTATATGTATATATATATATATATAATAGGGGTGTGTTTATAGCTTGAGCTTATGAATTAGTCGTATCGATTAGAATCGTATAATTCGAAAATTAACGTATGATAAATTTGTGATATTTTTTATAATATTTAAAATTTTTGTCACAGGTAAATATAGAACTCATATAAATCTACGAAATAATGACTTGGATACTTTAAAAAATTAAGCTCATCATTAAATAAAAATTGAATATTCAAAAGCTGATCAGAATTTTTGAATTCAAATTGAGAAATTTGAAAAGTTACGAATAATTCAAAAATTATCAAATTATTCGAATAGTTACATCCGATTCGATTCGATTCGCACATCCTTAATATATGTATATACATATTTAGGTACAAAAGAGTAAACTAAAATCTAAAAATTTATCGTATGTTGTCTATATCTAAAAATTATTTTTCAACAAAAAATTAATTATTAATTTTATTTTGCTTTACTCAAAATTTTTAATTAATAATAATAACGTTGATTTTATAAAAATTGAACTAAAAAAAAATTTTTGAACCCATCTATATATAGATATAATTTTCTAGCCTCTACAATTTCGCTTTTCTTTTCCTTACTATGCCTACAGTGTGACGAGAGTATAAAATAATAATTAAGTATATAGATATTATCTAAAATTAAAATGAACAAAGTGATAATTACTGAGTCTCAAGAGTAAGTAGATCTTGTCTTGAAGGAGCCTGGACTGGATGCTCAGAATCTTCCCCAAGTTAATAGAGTTCTTGATATTGAGGATCTCTTCTTGAGACTAAAGTGATTATTAATACGAAAAGGTTTATATATGTATATACAGTAAGTATGACAACGATGACAAGACACGAAAAATCGGGTATCGAGTATAGTCTACTAATTATCGATTCAGATAAGCGTGACAAGACATTGTCAGATAGCTTTGAAACATTTTCCAATACATGAGTAGTCACACACATTAAAGGCACGTAGATACGATTTGCAGATAACTTGATTGATCCGATAAATACACATATGATATATATCGTATGTGTAAATATATTCATATGTATATACATATGTAGATCTATGCTATATCCAGATAATTGTGAATACGTTAGATCGAATCGCATCAACTCCAATCCTTTGATTCTCTGCTGAATTTCCCACATGTGTACTAATTAATTTTCATCGATCTGACTCTGTGGATTAGTTCGTGTCTCCAAATCGTGCGGGTTCAATTAGATTGGCTACTGAATCATGCTGATTGTACTTTATATATATATCTATATATATACATATCACTACTGTCATACCACTTTAGACTGTGACGATAATCCACAGAATTTGCTAGTTATCTGAGATCATTTAGATTTTCTTGAATAATTAATGTTTGACTTTATTCTAGGGGTATGCGAATCGAATAATTATAATTTCTTATACTTCGATAAATTCGAATTATTTCAATCCAAAGTTCTAATCAGATTTAAAAAATTTAATTTTTTTTTAGTGCGGAGCTTAATTTTTTAGAGTAACCGGAAGTAATTATCTCGTAGTTTCGTGTCTGAGTTCCATTTACTTCTGAAAAAAATTTTAATTATTGGAAAAAATTTTAAGTCGTTCAAAAGACAACTTTTAAATTATTCGTTAATTTTCTAATGATTTGAAAAGTTTCAGATCAGTCACAAATTGACATATAATTTGAATCGAAATGTTCGATTCGATTTGACACGAATAATTCGTAAGTTTTCCAACTATTCGCATACTTAGACAGTATTCTCATTAAATATTTCATACATTTCACAAATGACACATTTTTTTTTATTTAAACTAATTATTTCATTTGAAATTTTTTAAAATAAAATTTTAATAAATTTACAGCCGACAGCAGCTTTCTACTTGCCAATGCTCAAATTGTCGATTTTCCTATCGTTTATTGCAACGAGAGCTTTTGTAAAATATCTGGATTTAATCGTGCAGAGGTCAGTATAATGAGCATTCAAATTATTTTTATTTCAAAATTTTTCAAATTAACCGTAACTATCCAAAAAAAAGGATTTCTTGGCGCAAGAAAAATTTTTCATTACGAAATAAAAACAAAAATTTTCTGAAGACTAGAAAAAATTTCTTGGCTCAAATTTTTTCTCGCCCCAAAAAAATTTTCTTCTTTAATTTATGATACAAAAATTTTCTCGAGCGAGTAAAAATTTTTCGCGCCAAAAAATCCTTTTTTTCTGAGTATGATACGAATTTTTTTTTCATTATTGAAGCGTCATAAAAATTTTTCGGTGGGTGAGTTTTTTTTTCGCGGTCGCCATCAATATCGATTACTAGTATTTTTTAATTACTTCGTTTCTAATAATTGTTATACCATCGAGTTTGCAGACTTAATAATAAAAAAAAGCATGAAAAAAATCTATGCTTGAAATGTAAAATTGATATGCGTGCGTGGGTTTGAAAATGAATAAAATCGGTAATTAAAATTAAAAATAAATAAAATTTTCTAAAGCAATTGTCTTGTATGGGTGTACAGGTGATGCAAAAGTCATGCCGCTGCGGATTCATGTACGGTGACCTAACGGACAAGGAAACAATAGCGAGGATCGAGGAGTGTTTGGAGGGTCAGATCCACGATCAATTCGAGATTCTTCTCTACAAAAAGAACAGTGAGTTGTGTATTGCTTTTTACATTCCCACGACCTCTCCCATTTCGTTAGATATGTCGCACGTGTCGAGAATAACTTTGTCTGTAAGGTGCCACTGCGACATTTTACAGAAAAAGAATGAGTAGGATAGTATCAAGATATATAAGTAACAGAAAGAAGAAAAAAAACCACCGGAAAGAATAAAAGCGTAGGAGCAGATGGCTGTTCTTTTTTTCTTCTTTCAGTAATCGTTATCTAACCAAAAGTTCTTGTAGTTTTTTTTAGTCTCGAGGTTTCAAGAAAAAAAAATTTCATACTTAAAAAAAAAAGTTATTTTTTGTTGTCCATAAGCTCAATATTTTAGTTGTTTTTCTTTGGTAAAAATAAAATTTTATAAAAAAAAATTTTTACCCAGCAGCTTTTGAAAATTTCATAGACATAAATTTATTATCTCATAATTAATTACGAGTTTTAATTAATTTTTTTTTCATTTCTATAAGTTAATTAATTTAAAAAGTTAATTGAATTGGCAGAAAAAAGGTCCGTTTTATCCACACACTAATATTACGTGTGGAAATGAAATTAACAAGATAAAAATATAAAATATCGGAGTTTAAATAACCAAGCATGTAATTCTGTGTGTTTTAAAGGTAACCCCCGAGGTATGTCTATATGCAGGTACTCTCTCAATGATTCTCGATGTAGATATCTCTTTTGCTCGCTCGTCAAATTATAAATGTGCGTCTAACTTTCAATCATGCACCGTAAGTGACCGTAAATTATTTCTCAAGGGTCCTTGTAAAAAGTATTACGTCATCAGGAATTTTTTATTATCTACATACATATTCTATATGTATTTTTGTATATATTGCTACTATTACTAATACTTTACACTTATTATTCTTACTATTCTTACTGCTCTTATTATTACTATTATTAATTAAATAATACAATTAATATAAATTTATATTTTTCGTCCATATATAAATTTTACTATTACTCTTTCTTATCGCTACTGTATGTATACTTTATTAAATCCTTGTAATTAATACCTAGTAATTTATACGCTACTAGTGTGCGCTTCGATTAAGCTCCGAAGATTATACATACACTTTATATATGTTAGGATTTGTTGAATATTCATATAAAATTTATGAGAATCCCAGAAGACGAACCGAATGATAGTCGGAAAAAATGTATGAGTTTGAGGTAAAAATTAAAAAAGATAATTATGATCTTTTAAAAAATTTTTATGCTTTTTTTAATTACTATTTTTCTCGTTTTATTTGTAAAAGTTAAATATTTGAGGAATGTGAGACATGTAAAGTAGACTTGCGACTTATGACGTTGTCATTGAATTAAATCAACACTCCGTAATAGTAGAGAAGCAAAGAGCAAATGAAAGATTCAAGCGTGTCGGATTCTATGTCACCCTTTCTCTGTTCTCAATGTTTTATTTTTTTTTTTTCTATTTTCATCCACCGAGACTCAGTGTAACGACTCGCTCTGGATTAATTGCAAGCTCCAGGGTACAAAGTTTACTTACATTCACGTCTATATATATACATATAGTATACATATACAAACATGTCTATATATGTATATAAATATATATAACAAAACTAAAGAGTAGGATTATAAAGGCACTTAATAATTAATTGACAGCATTAGTTATCAAGCCACAGAGTTGTAGAGAAAAGTAGAAAAAGTAGTGAAAAGAAAACTATTTTTCGTAGCTAGTAAATTTATATATTTTTAAACTTCTCTCTTTATATATAATCTTCACTTTTTTTTAAAAACTTAAAACTTTTCTTATTTCTCTTAATCTTACAATTAATACTTTTTTCTTGATGAATAAAATGAAGTAAAAAAAATTAATTTAATTTTGTGTGCATGTAAAGTTAAAACTTAAAAAACTTTTTAATTATTTAAAATTATATTTGAACTTGTTACTCAGCAGATCCAATCAATAACTACATAATTAAAAACATTTAGTTGAGTAATAGGTCGTTGTTGATTTTATCAAAGTAATTACCTTCCATACCAATGCCGTTTGTAAACTAGAGTTAATAAAACCCAGCTCGACAGCGCACGGAAATTACTCACCTGTATGTTATACATATATCTATATATGTGTCTGTATATATAGATATATATACTAAAGCTTCTGCGTGAGAACATGAGCCACATTACCTAAAGCATCACCCATTTTAATGCTCTTCAAATAATTTATTATTGTAGTCACTAGAGATTAATTAAATAATTTATAAAATAGTCTTTCATCAGATCATTAACTTTTAAAAATTAATAAAACATACAAAGCTAAATAATCCAGGATTAGGTGAGAAAATATACATCATTTAATAAAATATAGTTAGATTTATAAATTAGTTTAAAAATATATATATATATATATATATATATATATATATATCTATATATTGTAAATTATGTAGCAGAACTTTTATCTAGTTTAAATTGATAAAGTTTAACAGTTGATAAGCTTTGATTATTAATTAAAATGTCCACAGAAACTCCACTATGGCTGCTGTTACAAATAGCGCCGATAAAGAACGAGCGGGATTTGGTGGTGCTGTTTCTCCTGACATTTCGGGATATAACGGCGCTAAAGCAACCGATCGAGACGGACGACAACAAAGGCGGTCTCTCAAAGTTTGCGAAACTCGCGAGATCTGTAACGAGATCACGATCTGTTTTAGTTTCACAGTTCAGCTCCCACATACCCGCTGTCAAAGACACCTTGCCTATGACGACAAAACAATCTCATATTGGTCATGTAAGCATTCAACGGATTGCCGATGTAATTTTATAGTACACTGTAAAAAATTTGCGGAGTAAATTCGGAGTAAATGCAGAGCGGGTAACTGTTTATTTATTTAATCCCTCGGAATGAAATTCACTCCGAAGGGGTTTAATTTAAAATTCAAATTCCGGTTAGGAGTAAAATTTACTCCTAAAAGGAGTTTATTTTAATGTTGAAACTCTGAATCGGAGTAAATGCAGAGCGGATGACTGTTTATTTATTCAATTCCTTCGGAATGAAATTTACTCCAAAGGGGTTTAATTTAAAATTCAAGTTCCGGTTCGGAGTAAAATTTACTCCTAAAAGGAGTTTATTTTAATGTTAAAACTCTGAATCGGAGTAAATGCAGAGCGGATGACTGTTTATTTATTCAATTCCTTCGGAATGAAATTTACTCCAAAGGGGTTTAATTTAAAATTGAAATTCTGGTTCGGAGTAAAATTGACTCCTAAAAGGAGTTTATTTTAATGTTAAAACTCTGAATCGGAGTAAATGCAGAGCGGATGACTGTTTATTTATTCAATTCCTTCGGAATGAAATTTACTCCAAAGGGGTTTAATTTAAAATTGAAATTCTGGTTCGGAGTAAAATTTACTCCTAAAAGGAGTTTATTTTAATATTAAAACTTCGAATACGAGTAAATTCAGAGTGAATGCAAAAAAAACAAACTCCTCATTTACTCTGTACGAAGAGTGATTTTTTTTTAAACTTCAGGCTCCAAGTGACGGATCAAAATAAAATCCGTAATCCGTAATTATTTACAATGTATGAACTATTAAATATCTTAATATACTTCTCACATGTATACATTTTTTATTCACTCTAGATGATATCATTAAATTCCGACGTAATGCCGCAGTACCGTCAAGAAGCGCCAAAAACTCCACCGCACATTTTACTTCATTACTGTGCATTCAAAGCGATCTGGGACTGGATAATCCTTTGTTTGACATTCTATACAGCAATTATGGTCCCGTATAATGTGGCCTTCAAGAACAAAACCAGTGAAGATGTTTCATTGCTTGTAGTTGACAGCATCGTTGACGTTATATTCTTCATAGACATTGTGCTCAACTTCCATACGACTTTCGTCGGCGCCGGTGGCGAAGTCGTCTCCGATCCAAAAGTATATTTAACTTAGTAACTTAATCCATCGGCTTATCAATTAACAATTTATTAAAATTTATTAATTATTTATTTAAAGGTGATAAGGATGAATTATTTAAAGTCCTGGTTCATAATAGACTTGCTGAGCTGTCTGCCTTATGACGTTTTCAATGCCTTCGATCACGACGAAGACGGCATAGGAAGTCTTTTTTCAGCTCTTAAAGTTGTAAGATTGCTAAGACTGGGACGAGTCGTCCGTAAACTGGATCGTTATTTAGAATATGGAGCAGCTATGCTGATTTTATTGCTGTGTTTCTACATGTTGGTTGCACACTGGCTTGCCTGTATCTGGTATGTCATATTAAGGTGATTCTTCAGCGGGTATTTCAAGTCACGCGCACATTATAATTATTATCCTAGTATTTTTATTATTATTATTAAAAAAAAAAAAAAAAATTTTATATATTTTTTTACAGAAGTGTGCGAATAATTCAAACTTACGAATTCAAATCGAATCGAATAATTCCAAAATTTTTTTTTGAATGACTTAAAATTTTAATATTTTTCCAAAAATTCAAATTTTGATCAGAGGAAATAGAACTCAGACACGAATCTACGAAAAAAAATTTTTTTTTTTGGTTACTTTAAAAACTAAGCTCTCTATTAAATAAAAATTGAATATTTGAAAGCTGATCAAAATTTTTTGGATTTGAATCGAGTAATTTTTTAAATTACAAAGAATTTAAAAATTGAATCCCAAGTAGCAAACTTGACTTTGTGACATCTATAAGATATCAGTTTTTGACAGATCGATAAGGCACCAAAATGTTGACAAAACGATCAGAAATTTATGTCATCGAAAAAATGTCTGCTTAAAAGACTTGACACAAGTGACGACAAAAATTAAATTAAAAATAAGTCATCAAAACGATTTTTTGATTGAAATTTTTTTTTTAAGAAAGAAAAATAACACAAATTTTCTATGGCTCCTAGGACCAATATCTGTATGTCTTATTATATAAAAAAATTTGACTTTGAGATAAAAAAATTAGTCTTATCCTTTTAAAAGACATCTTAAAGTCGGCTGCCTAATTTCAAAACACAGGAACTGACAAAAATAAAATTTTTGAAATATGTAGTGATTGATATTCACAAGACTCCACTGGAACTAAAAATACTAAAAAATTTATTTTTAAAAATTAGTCCCTTACTGTGTTTTTAAATTGGGCAACCGAAGTTGTCTCTGTGTAGTTGGGTATTGAAAAATTACGAATAATTTTAAAATTTTCAAATTTTTCGATTCGAATTTAAAATCTAACAGGATTCGCACCTAATTTTTTAATATTATAAATGTGCCGTGAACTTTGATAGAGCTCTAGCTATATAGTCACTAAAAAATAAAAACCGTTTGTTATAAAAACGTGAAAAATAATGTGTTATTCTGATCACGATCATTGTGTGCATCATATTGCTTTCAAGGTACTCGATAGGAAGGTCAGACGCGGATGGAGGCGTTCAATACTCGTGGCTGTGGAAGCTCGCGAACGTGACACAATCACCTTACAGTTATCTATGGACTAACGCGAGTACAGTACCAGAGTTAGTTGCTGGACCATCGAGACGTACAATGTACGTTACAGCACTTTACTTTACCATGACTTGTATGACTTCCGTCGGTTTTGGTAACGTCGCCGCCGAAACAGACAACGAAAAAATATTCACTATCTGCATGATGATTATTGCCGGTACTTATTTCATGTTAATCACAATATAAATACTTGTTATGAGATGTTATGAATATAAATTTATTTACTTACTACTCATTGATATTCACTTTTGACTAATACCTTAACCCGACGGTTGTAGCTCTTCTCTATGCGACCATCTTCGGACATGTTACGACAATAATCCAGCAGATGACCTCGGCAACTGCCAAGTACCACGACATGCTCAACAATGTTAGAGAATTCATGAAGCTACACGAGGTACCAAAAGCTCTTAGCGAACGAGTTATGGATTACGTTGTAAGCACATGGGCTATGACTAAGGGTCTCGATACTGATAAAGTACTAAATTATTGCCCAAAAGATATGAAGGCCGATATTTGTGTTCATTTAAATCGCAAGGTCTTTAATGAACATCCAGCTTTCAGGTAATTGTTGTTATTATTATTAATTACGAGCTTCCAGCCCCTACGTGACTGCTCGAGTCTCTACTAAATTTATCGAATACCATTTAAATTTAATTGCTTATTAAACCCTTAGCAATTTATTTATTTATTTATTTTTATCATTAGAACCCATGTAGAAAAAACTGCTTCCAAAAAAGTTTGTTACAGTGAACTTAAAAATTTGAGACGATTCTGAACGTTGAGTTGATCATTTTTTTAACTTTAAGAAAAGTCAGAAGTAGGATTTTAAATTCCAGGCTTCTTTTTTACAAAGTTCTTATGAGAAGTCTAAAAACTTCATAATCGGTTTTAGTCTTTTTTTTTTTTTATACTTCAAACTAGAAAAATTTTTAAGAAATATCTTTGCTTGAATAAATGTTCCTAATAAGTACTCAGTCGAGAGGAGTTATAAAAATTATCAACTCAAAATTCATAATTATCTCAATTTTTAAAATTCGCGGTTATGAACTTTTTTGAAACATTTTTTTTCATACATCAATTTAATGAAAAAAATCTCATTCGTTCGCAAATTTATTGGTTTTGAAAATTGTATCATGACATTCTAAAAAAAAATCAAAATACGCTCAAATTTTTTTTTTTATCAGTCATCTAATATTTTTTTTAAAAATATATCTCAACTACGATGAAAGATACAATAAAACTGACATATTTATACTGTAAAAAATTTTCAGAGTGAACGCGGATTAAATCCGGAGTGAATCTGAAGCGGATGACTATTTAGTTAATTCCCTTTGAGTGAAATTTCCTCCGCAGGGAATTTTTTTTCATGTTGAAACTCCGGTTCGGAGTGAAATTGACTCCTAAATGATTATTTTAATATTAAAACTGAATCGGAGTAAATGCGATTTGAATAAAATCCAGATCACTCTGCTGAAAAAAACACATTCCTCATTTACTCTGTATGCGGAGTTATTTTTTTTAAATTTCCGGAACTCCGAGTGAATTTGAATTTTAAAAAAATCCACAATCACTCCCTATTTTTTACAGTATTAACTTTAATTACCCATCTATTTTTTACTGCCATACACCGGATTCATTTGATAATTACTTGCTTGTACAGCAACATAGATCGTAATTGTTATTCTGATACAAGTTATTGTTGACGATGGAAAACAATGAGACCTTTTGTGTTGCAGATTGGCCTCAGACGGTTGTTTGCGTGCCCTGGCGATGCATTTTACAATGTCACACAGTGCTCCGGGAGATTTGCTGTATCATACAGGCGAATCCATAGACTCGTTGTGCTTCATTGTTACCGGAAGCCTCGAGGTCATCCAGGACGACGAGGTCGTGGCGATCCTCGGCAAGGGCGATGTGTTCGGCGACAGTTTTTGGAAAGACTCCGCCGTTGGACAAAGTGCTGCTAATGTGCGTGCACTCACCTACTGCGATCTCCACACAATAAAACGCGACAGATTGCTCGAGGTTCTGGATTTTTATCAAGCCTTCGCGAATTCCTTCGCAAGAAATCTCGTCTTGACTTACAATCTACGTCATAGGGTGAGTTTTATCTATTAAATTAAATTTTAAAATTCAAATTAACATTTTAGATACTTTATTTATTTAATATTTATACATTTATTGCACAGTAGTTTTTATAATTTACACAGATATTTATCAGACAACGATTCATATATCATATATTTAAAAGGACGTATAGATTCGGTGGGTTATTATTTATGTCTTCGTTTTATTTTACTTTTTAATAATTTTATATTTTTTTTTTTGTACGATTTATCGATAGTCAAAGATAGAAAGAAGTAAACAGATGGTTAAAATAGCGAGAGTGGTTTTCCCTCAAGATGACCGAGCTCTTTCAACCCTTCAAATTCAGTGGAAGTAAATAAATGAAATACTATCTGAGAGAATAATTTATGGTTTTACTTCTCTGACTTATAAAATTCCTTTTTATTTTTTTATTTATCCATCTCTCAATAATGTATTCCCTTGAGTCGTTACAATTCACGTTTTTTACTTTCTTTAATGAGGGAAAAAAAATTATACTGTTTATTAAATTTCTGGTATTTCTGCTCCCAAGTGCTCGTGAGGGTCGCGTTGAAAAAAAATAAAATTCGTTTTTTTATTGATATCGTATGTATACATAAATATTAAAACCTAAATGAAGAAGCAGTAGTTCGATGTGTTAATCTGACATTGAGCCACATGAGAAACTCGCAAATGACAACGAGGACGTGAAAATGTTCTAGTCTTTTTTATTTCTTAAACCATCGCTGTGCATTTTACGACCCGCTAACTCAAGCATAACTTGTGAAGCGGGATCCTGATCCAAGATAGATCTAGAGTCACGTGTTCCAACCACCTCAGCATCTGGCACAGCTCCAACACCCCAGACCTCTAAATGTTTTATTGTAAAGTTTTCTTTACCACTGAGTTGTATATAATTTTGAAATGTCGTGCATGATATACTTGATCTTCCAGTACCGTAATCACAATCTAGCCAAAGGCCGGGATAATTGAGCTGACCACCAACTAACAAACCATTTGGCATTGTCTGTTGGTGTAAATTTAAATACTGATAATGATTATTGTAACCACTTGAGGCGAATGTCAGTATGTCTGGTTCAAGTTTGAATAAAAAACACGATGGGTTACCGACAAAATTTGGACCAAGTGACCAATTATCTGACGAAAATGCACCAAAGACATGATCGTCAGTGTCCTGTATAATAATTATCGTTGCGCCTTGCATTGATATGCGTCCTAGCATCGTTGAAAATGACTCCCCGTGGACCTGACTCGAGAATAAAAACCGCCACTCTTTTCTTAACTCATGGGGCAAACTGAGATTTAGAAATAACACGTCGCCCAGGCCGAGGATGCTTGGAAAATGCGGTATATTTTCTAATCCCTTACAAATTGGCAATAAATTTAGGTCGTTAATACGTGCGCCTGTGTTCTTATCACCTTTTTTTTGTGATACCAAAAAGAGACACTGGAATACGTGGGATTGGATCTCTTTGAAGGTCGAACAGACACTAAACCATGACTCAATAGTATCTACTGTTAAATTATCACCGTGTTTAATTAAATCCTCACAAAGGCTCTTTGAGCGCACGGCAATCCTTCGTGTGTTAACAGTACATCCAATAGTACTCCAACTTAAATAATGATTATTGCCACAGTTTTTTTGCAATCTCAGGTACGAGTTAATGGTCGCTTGTATGTACTGCAGAAATGTTGATGTTGGTATTTCATATTTTTGTTCTTCCTCAATAAATCCCTCGAATATTAATTTTGTGCGCTCCTCTGGACTACCGCGTATTGCAAATACGTAAAGTCTACCAAAGTTTTCACCGTTTATTGCAGATACTTTTTTACCAGGATCGTGACATAGAAAACGCACGACAAATTGTAACAAAATGTCATCCAGATGAATAGACCAGTGTTTAAAAATATCTTCTCGTTTTATTGAGCCTGAACTACGGGACATGGACTTGAAAAGATTTTCCACAAGAGTCAACTCCTCAGATGACAGTATATTAGCTGAGGAAGCTGAACGACTTGATCCATGACCCATCTGTTGAAAAAAAATAATAAATAAATAAATAAATAAATATTTTATATAAAATTTATTACGACAGTCGGTAAGAAATTTTTTTAGGTCAATATTTAACCGGGCTGAGAAAAGTTTACGATTATTTTTAAACAAAAGCCTGAAGAAATATTTAAAAGTTAATTTAAAAGTTTATATTTGAATTATTTTATACTGGTTTATTTAAACTCGGGTATCAACAACTTTATAAACAAACTTTAATTTAAAAAACGATATTATCGGTAACATTGATTACTAAGTTAATATTTTATTCATGCAGTAACTTGAGAATAAATTTTATCAATTCTTCGAGGCACCTGGGGACAGAACTTAATTACAAGATAGAATTCTTATCAATAAAATTATTATTGTTATTTTTAAATGACATAATGATAAGAATTCATCCGAAGTTAGCTACTGTCTAATTTTTGGAATTTATTTAGAACGATAAATTATAAAAAAAAAAAAATTATAAATAATTGCACTTATAGTTTTTTAAATTTCCTACATGTGCATATTTTTAGTTTTTTTTTTTCTGTAATTATATTGTAGAAAAAAAAAATCCAAAAAATTACTTGTCTACTAACTTGAGTTTAAAAAAAAATGACTGAAGTTAGCCGCCGTGAAATAATCTTTGGATTTTTTTTCAAAACGATAAATTATAAAAAAAAAATAATTTAAAAAATTGCACTTATAGATTTTTTAATTTTCTACATGTGCATATTTTTAGTTTTTTTTTTTTGCAATTGATTTGCTGAAAAAAAACTCTAAAATTTTACATTGTCTGCTAACTTCAGGATCATAGAAAAAAAAAATTGATTCTGAAGTTAGCAGACAATTAAAAATTTTAGGATTTTTTTTTAAATGATAAATTATGAAAAAAAAAATATTCGAAAAAATTGCACCTGTAATTTTTTAAACTTTTTACAAGTGCATATTTTTAGATTTTTTTTTTTTAATTAATTTGCTAAAAAAAAAAAAATCTGAAAATTGCTAACTGTCTGCTAACTTCAGAATCATAAAAAAAATTCATGTAGAAAATAAAAAAAGCTATAGGTGAAATTTTTGAAATAATTTTTTAGATTTATCGTTTTGAAAAAAATAAAAAAATTATTAGACGTCTTGAAACCACCTTGAGAATTCAAACAAAGTAAACATTAAGTTTATAAATAAATACCTTTTACAGTGGAAGTAAATACGTCATCCACCTGCTTAGCTACGCATGTAAACCAAAATTTATTATCTCCATCAAGAGAATCCCCAAACAACGTGATATGTCATTTCTTTAATGGACTTAATTAATTTTGCACATGTTGACAGATGTTTATGATGAGTTTTCAATTATTTCCGCTCATTTTACTACGCGGAAGTCCATATCAATTTAAATTGAATTTAATATAGAGTTGATAAAATATTTATATAAATAAATATATATTTTGAGGTTAAATCACTTGATCGACCAAGCAGTAGCTCCACTCTGTGCTTGTGACAAGAAACTACGAGGTTGCTTTTATCGACTCGTAAAAGTTGCGCAAGCGCAATTTTTTTTTCTGCATCTCATTTTCAGTGAATTAAAAAAAAAAGTTGATACCGTATATTATCTACTTTTTCTTATCAATTTTTTAAATTCTACTCTACTTTTTTATTTGCTTCAATTTGAATTTTTTTATTTCGCCAAATTTTATTGTAATTTAATTAAAAAATTAAAATTACATTTTCTTATTAATTTTTTTTGAATTTCTTCATCGAAATGAAATTGGTCAAATTTAAAATTTATACTAAAATGAAATAATTATTTTTAATTATTAATTGGTTTTTGAAAAAAATTTTCAGCGATTGAAAAATATTTAAAAAATGAAAATTAATTTGGTATGAATTTGAATAAATTCAAATTTTTTTATCTTATGGAAATTATTATAAATATCTTCATTAAAAATAAAGTCGTTTGAATTTAAAATCCTCAGAGATGAAATACAAAAATGAACAATAACAATTACAAATTTTTTATTTTTTAATTATCAGATTTATGTCGATTAGTAATTAAAAGTTTTATTACTTCGCGGATCATTTTCGTAAAAGTCACTTAGGGATTTTTTTTTTAATTAAAAAACTTGGGATACTTGGATTTCAAACATGGAAAAAATAGCAGTGGAAAAATTACAGTTTTTAGTGCAGAAACTGGTCCCTCGTATAAAAAACTTCAAGTATTACAGTTTGCACTGTAATAATAGAAATTACTTCTTGTACTAAAGTATAATTATTACCTTATCAATAAAATCCTTATGAGAATCCAGCCTAGATTCCTATATGGGTTCCTACATGGTTTCTTGTAGGAATATTAATCTGTTCTTTTATTTATAAATGCGTATCAATAGACAATAGACATAGAAATCCAGATACCCTGGATTCTATAGAAATTTCTTATATAGAAACCCAGATTCCTATATGAATTTCCCACAAAGGAACCCATACATCCAAGTTCCTGTCAAGTTCCTACATGGGAATCCAGAAACGTAGCAGACATCAGACAAATTTAAAATATAAATAAATAGAATAAATAATTAAAAAAAAAATATTTATAAAAAATGCACTTATTAATTTCAAAATTTTTTAAATGCCCATTTTTTTTTAATTTTATTTTATTAATTATTTACTCTATTTATTAATAATTTAAAATTTGTCTGATGTCTGCTACATTCACGCTGATAATCCAGGTACCCAACGTTTCCTATGTGGATTTCCCATATGGGAATCCAAATACCCATGGATTCTTATATAAATCCATAATTTCCTATATGGATTCCTATGGGTTCTCATGTAATCCCACATGAATTTTTTTGATAGGGTATAGATATTAAATTTTAAAGTCTCTAGTGTATTTTTAATCGAATGAAACTTTCTTATGAATGAATCACTTTTAAAGACTGAAAAAAGTTTTATATGAAACTGTAGTAATTGCAAAATAATTACTACGTCTAAAAAATAATGTAATTTTTACAGTTTCGAAGTAGAGGCATTTAAATATAATTTTTCCGTGAACCGTCTGTTGATTTCATATACAAAATGTATATAAAAAAAATTATTCATGTTATTTTTAAATATTATTTTGCTTAGCTGGGCAATAATATCCCGGCAGGCCAAAGTTATCCAACTAAAATTGAATAACTTCCGGTTCATTATTACAATGAAGTTTATTTAAATTTACTGGACGTTAAAAAAATTTTTAAAGAAATAATATCGATATTAATTTAAAATAAAACATTTATTTTTGTAAAATGAGTATCAGAGTATCAAATAATCGTTAATTAACTGTCAAATAAGTAATTTTAACTGGTTTTCAGCTCATATTTCGAAAAGTCGCGGATGTACGTCGGGAAAAGGAGCTTGCGGAGCGAAGGAAAAATGAGCCTCAATTGGACCAGACACAGGATCACCTCGTGCGAAAAATATTCTCGAGGTAAGGATCATTTATTACTTTACAGGCAATATCACTCATTTTTAAAAATAATAAAAATAAAAACTAGTAATAAAATATAAAGTACGACATAAAAATCCATTTAATATTTTTTCTGATTAATTGCTTCATTAAATAAAAATAAAATGCATATTCTCGTGTACTAATTAACATTAAATGTTAAAAGGAAGCAATAAAGAATAAAAAAAAAATTTTATAAGCACAATAATAAATAAAATAAGAACACACACGCGAGAAAACGGATTTGCGACGCTCGAGATGTTGATATGAAAATTCTGCTCCGGTTATTAAATTTATTTATTATTGATTTTAAAATTATATTTATTTATTCATATAAAAGTTTGTCTAGATATATTGTAGTGATAATAATTATTTAGTTATAAAGCGTTCGCTAATCCGTAGTAGACCTTAAATATTAAGTACTCTTAAACTAGTATGTTAATTAAAATTTAATTACTGCGTAGTTCGTATTAGTAATTATATAAAATAAAATATAACAATATAATAAATAAATAATAATGATAACATATGAGGATAACAATAATATGTAATGGTGATAACACCAAGTGTTGATCTCGTGGCTGAATACTGTGCCCAAAAAGGTTCAAGCCCGATGAAGTTTCTCACGTTGGTACACCACGAACTCCAAGTCGAAGGCCACAGGATTCTGATGAGGAGCTCACAGTCAACGTCCTTCCACCATGGCCCAGTTTTAGGCAATTTCATTTATTACGTATTTATTTAATATCTACATTTTTTTATGCCATTTTTTCTTGCTATGTATTTATTATTATTATTATTATCATCATTATTATTATGATTATTAATTATATTTGAGTAATTTATTCCTTGTATCAATTGTCATTATTATTTTTATTATTATTAAATAAATTTGGTACTCTAATAAATAGACTCAATTTTTTTTTTTTTTTTTTTTTATTGATAATTATTTAAAACTAGTTTTTTTTTACACCGTATAGTAGTTCTTGTTTATTATTTTACTATTAATTTTTCATGCTCCAGAAGACTAAATAATTTTTTAAAAAATTCCCGCCAGTTTTAGAACTTCCTGAAATGTTTTAGAAACTATTATAATTTTGTATAATGCTCCGAACAGTTTTAGAAGTTTTGAAATTTAACATTCTGATGAAACTAATTTACGGACACAACTCAAATAATATATAGAATTTAAACTTGAATATAATAACATAAATTATTTTATTTTCACAATATTTACATTGTCATTTAAAGTAAACAGCCACTCAATATTTAACCCGATCGTTAAAAAAAAAAAATTAAATTAATTTAAAAAAATTAAATTTGTATAAATAAACCAAAATTACTTTGTACTAAATGTTATCCGAAGTGTAAATGTATGTCATGTAAATTTAAAAGTGAAAATAATAATTTTCCGAGTCCTCGTATTTGAGTACCAATTAAATAAACTAATTAACTTAAATTTTCTTTCTATTTTTATCGCTTTTTCGTATCTTTTTATGTAATTATTATCTATTGTTTCACTTTATTTATTATTACTATTATTTAATTATAATAATATATAACTCTTATTGTTATTAGCAAAACTATTATATATTTTTATTTACTTTTATTACTGCTCTATTTAAAATATAATCCATTGTCATTATTATTATTATTATATTATCTTTTTAAAAAAATAATAATGTTATTATCCATATATTTAACCCATATTTAAATATACAAAATATTATTATTATTATTATTATTATCATATATTAGTGAAGACTATACGTAATTATTCATGTACACGGGCGAGAGAAACTTTTAATACGTATGACAATAAATTATTATCATTGTCATTAGATTTTTCTTTCAAACTTTTAATACTCATTTTTCATTCTAATTTATTATTATTATTACATATATATATATTTTTAAATTAACTACCAAAAATCTATATAATAATGTCTGCGACGCTTTTTATCTAAATCACAAAATCCCTCAAGACATTTTGGACTGATGTAGAAAATAAATAAATTATAAATATTAATAAAAGTTTATAAATAAAATAACACACTCCGAAATGTCATAAGCGTCCGAGGGCTACATAAATATTTATACGAATGCTAGAGTGCTGTAAATTATACGCCTTTAGAGGGTCATGCGCATATATTTTATTTATCATACTTAATATTTATTATTTATTATTACTAATTATTATTACAATATAAATTTATATATATACATATATAATATTTCTTCTGTACTTTTATAGACGCGCGACAACGGCGCAAATGGACGCGGCATCACACAAAAAGGCTTTATGGCGGCAACAATACGCCAGTCGACTTAACTATTTTTCTTCCATTACGCTGAACACTCTTTGCTCTATTAATAAAAAAATTTTTTATTTACATGTAAATAATATATCTATACAGTCAAGTAATACATAGTGAAATATATATTTAAAAGCCGTATATAGCTTCAGCATGGCAAATATGGTATAACTTAAATTTCTTCTTTTTATCTAAATTTTTACTTTCAACTCTTTCAATTTTTTTTACTCCTTTTTACTTTTATGATTATACTGTAAAAAGAGCGGTGTTAAAATGAAATAACACCGGTGTAGGCGTCGCCATTTTGCGGTGTTAAATCGGTGTAAAAAAAAATTCCACGTATAGAGATTAGAAAAAAAAAACGAATGGCATATAAAAAAATACAAAAATTTAATGAATATTATCTGGAGGAAATTCCAATTTTGCTATGTACTTATTTAAATAATTATTTATTTAAAAATTACAAAATTTTACACCCACCATTTCAATCACCAATAATTTAATTAATTAATAACAATTCTATTTAACTGTAGTGATCGATTGAGTAAAAATACCCATACGAAAAAAATATATATGCGGGCAAATTGCATATATGTCTCATATCGACGCTCTAATTAGCAAATTATCCATTTCAGAAAATCCTTCATTTATGCGAAAAAAAAGTAATTTAAAAATTTCTTTTTCATTTAAAAATTAATTCCATATCTAGAATATTTTTTCTGACTATTACTATCTGAAAATTGCACAGAATAACCTACTAAAAAATATTAAGTTAGACAATTTGCTGATTAGAACGTCGATATATGAAATGTGCCCGCACATATATTTTTTTCGTACAGGTATTTACAAAGTTAAATATTTCCAACACCGGGAAATTTTTTTAACACTGGTAAAAAATGTTTACACCTTGCAGTGTTATTTCAACACCGCTTTCGGTGTTAAAATTTAAAACCGAAAATTTTAAATCCTACACTACCTGGATTTACCCCGGTTTTTTTTTTTTGTGTATTTTAAAAAATTGTTTTTTATTTTTACTATTATGATTATTATTTTGAAAAGTCGACTGACGTTTGTCAGGCTTATAGATGCCAAGTCTTGTTACGCGACATAGTCACACGTCTTGAGTACATTAAGCCAGAATTGTTATGTCGTACAAGCGAATTCGAAGCATATGTCACATTCTCTCTCTCTTACTTACTTAACTTACTTTGTAACATATATAGATATATATATATATATATATATATATATATATATATATATATATCACTCTATTGTTCTTTTTTTTTTAAACTTCCTGTCTATCAATTTCTCTTTTACTTTCTCTCGCTCAATTTATCTCTGTCTATCCGCTCAATTATTCTTATATTGATCGACCTTTCTTTCATCAATTCCGAAAAACTACTCTCTGGAATACTTATCAAAAGTTAAACGGAAAAAGCTAGCAAATTAAAAAAAAAACATAATGAAATAAAATAAAATTCTTCTCTCTATTTCTTCTTTTATTATTTAACTCTTTTCTATTTATTTATTTATCTTAAATCTACAATATTCTTACCGTTTCCTCATCCTCATATCCTGTATATTTATTTATCATATATACTTTGTGCGCTAAAGCTCAGTATTATATAATATATATATATATATTAAATTATATTATTTATTATGCCAAGTGCATGTGATATTAATACACACTCTAGGATTCAATTTTATCTCTGTCACCTGTACTTAAATTTTTTATATACAAATTATAATATTATTATTTAGTTATTCGAATAACAATAAATTTTTATGAAATATCAAGACAAAAATATGAAAAAAAGTTTATAAAATAAAATATAAATTTTAATTTTTTTGTATAATAAATAAAATATGGATTTTTATTCGAATGACTTTTATTTACTCACAATTGTATATCGACTATTCAATGATGCTTAATGAACAATATTTCGAAATTTAATTAATTATACATATTTAATTATATAAATATTTAAATTATTTAATTTAACTCGTACATACACAGAAAAAAAAAATTTCTTGACACAAAAAATTTTTACTCGCTCCAATAAATTTTTTGCGTGCTCCACTTTACTGCATTATTAATTGAAAACAGAAATTTTCTTTGAAAAATTTTCTTGAAGAAATTTTTGAAAAAAAATTTTTTGTACTAAGAATTTTTTTCGTCTTAAGAAAAAATAATTTTTTTAATTTCTTAATGCAAAAAATTTTTTCCAGTCCTAAGAAAATTTTCATTTTTCATTTTTTAATGCAGAAAATTTTTTTTAGTCCTAAGAAAATTTTTTTTTCATTTCTTGATGCAGAAAATTTTTTCTAGTTATGAGAAATTTTTTTTTTTTTTTTCATTTCTTAATACAGAAAATTTTTTTTAGTCCTTAGAAAATTTTTATTTTCCATTTCTCAATGCAGAAAATTTATTGGGGCAAGTAAAAAATTTTTTGAGCCAAGAAATTTTTTCTAGTCCTAAGAAAAATTTTTTTTTTTCATATTTTGATGCAGAAAATTAATTGCACCTATAAATAATTTTTTTCTGTGTAGTGTTCATTCATCATTGATTTTTTTTTGACATTTATAGTCATTTTATCACGAATATATCTTTTTACTTTCCTGTAGGCACACCAAAGTAGGTTGCTCGTGAACACCGCTGGAGCTGTACCCTTTTATAGCCTCTGTAGCTATTTTGTAATAAATTAATGTAAGAACGCAATAATAAGTATAATTAATTAACACCAACAGAAAAAATAACAAATTAACATAAATATTTATTAACTATCTATAACTTTAAATATATATTTACTACGTTTTTGTAATTTAAACGTACGTAAAAAATATTTACTGTTAGATAAATAAATATTTAAAGACTCTACTTTTTATATGAAGATATAAAAAAGTATTGGAAAATGTAGTGTCCGATTTAAAAGACAGTAACAACAATAACAAATAATTTTTTTACTAATCCGCGTAGAATATCCGGCCTTTTTGTAATACCCCACTATATATCTAACCCGATATTGTTCATTTAAGTCGATTGTTCATGAGGATTAAATATATTTGTTATTTATTTTATTTTATTGTTTATTTTATCGACACAGATTCCGGAGAGAACGACACGCTGCGGATGTCGAGAAGGGTGACAGCAAGGATGGCAAGGACACCGAGAGTTCGCATACTAAAAAACCCTCTTCTGGGGAAGAGTCTGCAGCACCACGCCCACGTGCCAGTAAATGGGGTCGTCTTCTTGGTATTTAAATTTATTATATTATTTAAAAAAAAAGAAATAAATTCATAATTTGTTTATAAAAAAATGATTTTATTTTTTATCAGGAAGTTCAAGTCTAGATTCCGGTAGTGAGGGCGGTACGGGTACGGATACATTTAAAAGAACATTAAGTGCCCGTGATTCAAGACCAAGTTCGAGTGCTAGTACAAATAAAGTATTTCCAAAATTGGGTAAATTGAGCGGTACAATTGAAGAAGCTGCTGACACAGAGACAACTAAAGATCCACCGCAAACAACTACATTGACAGTTGACTCAAAACAGTTGTCACTAAGACGTCTCGAGAGTTACGACGGCGGTCTTATAACATCACAATCTGGTCAGGATCGTGAAATACTAGCGGCGGTACTTGAAGTTAAAGTTGATCTTAAACTTGAGGTACAGAGAGTAAATCAACGGTTAGCTAAGTTAGAAGACTTGTTACAAACTGTGATGAGTAGACTGCCACCGCCGAATTCAACGAGTTCCCAAAGTCCTGGACCACAACAAAGTGGTAGTGACGCTGGTACACAGACACCGCCTATTTTACCAGATAAATCATTGGGACCGTTGGATCCTATTCGTGAGTTTGGCGAACGTCTTCAGGTTAAAGAGTTACCCCAACATCATCACCATCATCACCACCATCATCATCAGCAGACATCAGACAGCAGATCCAAAGATTCGTGTACAGAAAGACTGACTGGTGGTTCTGCTGATTACAAATTATCATCACGCGAAGTAAATAAAGAATTATTAGAACGTCTTACCCAAGCATCAACATCACGTGAGGATTCATCAGCACTTGGACCACTTATTCTTCGTAAACGGCGTAGTAAATCACGTAATAAAGGTGTTGCTCCTCTTGCGCCTCTTGCTAGTCAACCAATAAGTCCGACCGACGTGTCGGAAACAACGCAGATGCTTGATGTCGACGAACGTGAGTCGGCAAGTGCGGACAGAAGTGCGGATAAAAGTGAACGTAAAAGACCACCACCAAGACCTAGAGAATATTTGTGAAAAAATGTTAAAATATTGTCTTGGTGTTTTTATTAATTGTTTATAAAAAATATCATTTTATTTTATTTTATTTTTAAAGGTGCTCACGTCGTACGGAATTGATTCAAATTCGTGAGATTTGACTGATTATTGTTCAACAAATTAATTTTAATAAAAAAAAAAATTATTAAAAAAACAAAAAAAATAGATAATTAATTATAAATAAATAAAATAGCAACGACATTTACTTACTAAATGCGTCTGCTAATGCCTTCGCTGAAAACTGCTTGCTGCGAGCGTAGTTGCGAGTGATTTTCATTGGAGATAAACTTTTTAATTGTTCTATCTAATTATTATTATTATATTTTTTTGTAACCGACAATTTTAAGATCTATCTGATGCATAATTTTCTAGTATTGTCGTTATAAATAAAAAAAATATAATAGCAATAATTAATTAAGTACCGAAAGATCGTACTTATTCTCACGATTGTTCTTAAAAGGCATCGAATAGGTACAGATCTTAAAAAATAATAAATTGTAACACGTAGTAGGGTAAAAAATACAAAACGCAATAGATAGTATTGATGATATTTATCATTAAATCCGATGATATATTAATAATAATAATAATTAATAAATAATTTTAAAATACAAATCGAAGTATTTCCACGAGATTGATTGGAGGATATTGATAAATTTAACAGTAATGTTATTAAAAACTAAAAAAAACTAATTATAATTTATTTTTATCTTTAACTTTGTTTAAATCGTAAGCGGAGGGAAATGTTTAGTGTAAATTCAATTACGAGAGTGATAATGGTAAAAAAAATTATTCGTTCGTCGCATTATCCGCGTCGTTAAGTTCGATTTTAATTTAAATAATTGTAGTTAACGTACGTTACTTCTTCTACATTTATTTTATTTATTTATTATTGTTGTTATTACTATGATAATAATGATAATAATGTGATTTTTTAAATTATATATAAGAGAAGAATTTAACGACGCGAATTGATGTATAAAAAAGGACGCCAAACAGCAATATTTAAATTAGATGTATATAATATACATAATGTAATTGTAAAAAATTATATAAAGTAATAAAAAAAAATAAAATAAACAAATTGTACATATAGTACATGTATATGTATGAAAATAGTTTGAGTGGCGTAATATGTTGTGTATACGTGTGTGTTTTTTTATAATGCCTAAGAAAAATAAGAGAAAAAATACTAAATATATATAAATATAAATATATATAATATTTATATATTAGGGTGTTTAAAAAAAAATCATTTCGGAAATAGGTTGAAAAGTTTCATTTAGATATAAAATACGCATGTGAAAATTAGTGCTCTTAATATTTAGGAAAAATTTGTAAACATGATTGGTAGGGAATTGAATTCTCTACCAACAAAGTCTTTTATCATTTTTTGATATATCCATTTGTTCAAAAGTTATTTGAACTTGAAGTCAAATTTATATTAAATTTTGAGAACTTTTTACTTTTCTGCCGAAACTATCAGACTTTTCAGAAAGTGTCATAAGATTTTTTTTGTAGATAATTTTATTTCTCACAAATTATCTCTGATCAAGTTTTTTGAAATTCCGCATTGTTGTCTAGTTATTTTCATTTTGATGTCAAGTTCTTAAAAAAAATAATGTCATGACCGATTTTAAGAGCTTGACATTAAAATGAAAATAACTAGAAAACAATGCGGAATTTTGAAAAAACTTATTTGAGATAATTTGTAAGAAATAGAATTATCTACAAAAAAGATTTTATGATATTTTGTGATAAGTCTGATAGTTTCGCCAGAAAAGTAAAAAGTTCTCAAAATTGAATATAAATTTGACTTCAAATTCAAATAACTTTTGAACAGATGAATTTATAAAAAAGTGATAAAAGACTTTTTTGTAGGGCATTCAATTCCCTACAATTTACATCTTCAAATTTTTCCTACGACGCATCATTAGCTAGTTATTAAAATTATTAGACGCAAAAAAATTTTTTTCCATGTTATTCTTATGGAAAATATAAAAGTGCGATGCAAAACCTCCTGTTAATATTAAGAGCTCGAATTTTCACATGCGAATTTTCATATCTAAATGAAACTTTTGAACCTGTTTTCGAGAAAAAAATTTTTTTTTTTGCAACACCCGAATATATATCAAATAAAAAAATTATTGTCCGAGGATAAGAAAATGCCTATGAAATTCAATCATAGAATTTGCGTTAAAAAAAAATATATATATATATACATTAAATAAATATCTGTATAGTTTGCTTTGTAATATTTTCTTGATATTTTTAACATGACAGCACACATACATACACACACGTATACATTGACAGTATATTAAAAAAAAAAAACTGAGTATTTAATTAGGCTATGAGAGAATGATATAAATGAGAGAACAAGAGACAAACAGATAAAATATTTGATGTTATAACACTTGAGATTATCATTATGAAAAAAGAAACTATGGAGATTGTTAATTAGGTTTTAGACGAATGAAAAATTTAAAAAACATGATATAGATCTGGCTCTATTTGTAGTTAAAAGATGTACGAAAGTTTAAATGTTGTTGATAAATTTATCGGAGTATTTTCAGTGTCGCTATCTGTCATTAAAAATATGTGTACTGTAATAAATAATAAATATGTATAATAAATTACATACACATTTTTTTATAGACACCGACGATTACTATAAATAAGACCGCCCTTCGTGCAAGCTCGTTCAACTGCCTTCCTTCTCACTAAAATCGCTTCGAAAACAATGTGCAAACTTTAGGATAATATTATTTTTGCATCGCTTAAAAACAGCTAATTTTTAAAAAATATAACAACAAACAAAGTAAACAAAAAAATAATAATATTTATAAATCAATAAATTTATTTTAAATAATATTTATTTATGTGTATGCTAATTTAAACAGATGCTATGAAACGGGTCTAATTCAAGTTTATTATGGATGACGAACAATAAAAAAAAAGCGACAGTATATTAAGAACAAGAACCATAGATATATATATATATATATATATATTGAATAAAAAAAAAAAATTACAAACATTGTTATAGGAATTGTGAGAGGGTGTAAAATTTTGCTATCACAACTGTTCGTCCAACTTTTTACTTGGGCTGTGCGCGACGTTGCGAAAAAATTCTAGTCATTTAAATATTAATTAATAAAAAAAAATAAAAAATAAAAAAAACAAATCCCTTGACGTAAATTACTCTTCTTACTGAAGAAATTGTTTTATTTTTCACGCTGAATAAAACAAAAAAGTAATAAATAATAAATATAAATAAAATTACTGCGTAAAAATCACTGCAATTATCATCATAACTCATTTGCGTTTATATTTTCACGACAAATGGTTTAAGAAAATAAAAAAAAGTAATAATAGTAATAATTAATAATATTTATTAAAAATAAATCAAGGGATACCTTCTAGTCTTGGCTTTCCAACGTGTATATTTACTATTTATACAAAATAATCTGAAATAAAGTTTATGTACGTTTATCGTACATATCTAATAAATAAATTATTTATATTTATTGACTTATTTATCATTTTTTAATTGTTTATTTTATTATTAAAGATCTTCATAAATTTTAGCTGGAAAATTTCAAAACACAGTAGCTGACAAAAATATAATTTTTAAAGTATGTAATGAATCATGTTCACAAGACCCACTGAAACTAGAAATACTCAAAAGTTCGATTTTTAAAAATATTTCTCTTACTGTGTTTTTAAATTGGGCAGCTGATCCTACAGTCTTATAATTGTATGTGACAATTATTTTTTTTCAATGTAATGAATAAAAAAGACTGGGTCTTTTACCTCATTAAGAGGTTTAAAGTCACCAAAAATTTCGTGGGTCTTTTGGGAAAATGTTTCTCGTAACATATCCTTGAAGGTATTGAGCCGATGAGGATAGTAAGATAGGCGAAATTTATGTCGATTCTCTGGATCCTCGTTATTTTCATCCAAGGACAAGAAGTAATCCAAAATAACCATTTGCGACACACCGGAAAACGAACAGACGGAGGTTCTTATATCTTTCACATACGGACTCTAAATAAATGAAAACCCATCGGTTATATTCATTGTAAATATTATATTAGTGGAATATAAATTTTTTTCAATAATAAATTTTAGATAAATAATAGTGAAAAAAATAATAAAATATTATAGAGTAAACTTAACTTATGGACACTTACGTTAAAGTAAATGCATTTCGTTGGAGCGATTCCACCATCCAAAATATTATCATAATTTCTGTGATCAATAAGAAGAAAGCCACCTGGTTTAATACACATCTCAAAGTTTTTTAATATTTGTTTCTGTTCTCTCTGATCACCGTAAGCGTCATGGATGTGAGCGAAACTGTTGCCTAAACAAATCACAGCATCAAAACCACCGCAAAGAAGATGTTTAATATCTTTAGTCAGTGTTAACCAATTGGCTTCTTTGATAACTAAAAAAAAAAAAAAAAAACGTAAGTAAATAATAGAATCGATAATTCCAATTTCAACACAAAATTCGACTAATGTGAGAAATAACTTCAACACGGTTTAGATGTTAATGGCGACACAACAAAAATGTTAACTTCTACATTTTATTTTTGGTACAATGAATCATTTTTAGATCAAAAGTGCCAACAATTATTATTTTTCATTGAACTATTTTGTGATAGTAAACATGATCCTAAAATTAGCAGACAGTTAACAATTTTCGAATATTTTATCAACAAACCAATTACGAAAAAAAAATAAAAATTTGCGCATGTAGAAAAGTAAAAAATCAACAGATGCAATTTTTTTTTTTTAAACTATACGAATCATAAACTTTGTCAACTTAATTTTTTTATGCCCAATTGAAAATAAATAAAATCTATGCCACAAAAATAATAACTAATCAAGCAGAACTGATGCTTAAAGGCGCTTTCCGCGTGAATAGAAGAAAGACATTTTTTTTAACACAATTTAACTGTCGCTTCAACACTTTTTTTCTGTTGATTTTAAAGTAAAACTCTGATAAATGTTGATAATATCAATTTTTGTACTAGGCAACACTTTTAAAGTTGAATAGAAAATCGATAAAAAATTTTTAAGTATCACAGAGAATTGTGTTGATTTAACACAAAATAATGAACACATAAAATTTAACACATACACAATATTTTTTACTGTGCATAGTCCGAAAAATTTCTTAGGGCAAGTAAAATTTTTCTTGACGCGAATAAAAAATATTTGTGTCATTATTCAACTTCCTATATATTTTATCAAAATAATTCTAAGGTAAATAATTTTTGAAAGCTGTATCATGTGAAAATATAAACAACCTTCGGAAATTGAATTTTCAAGAAGTCTTAGGACTCGACATGTAAAAACAAAATTTAATTAAATAGTAACTATAAATAAATTATTTGCAATTGTTATCTTAGAGTTCAATAACTGCAATGATAAAAAAATCATTTTTAAAATAAACATATTAAAAAACAGTTACAGTTATTATCGAGAACTATAGAATCTTCTTTATTCCTTTTACTTTTATCTTTCACGATTTCATTGAATAAAGTTCAGTGAGATAAGAAATACATTTATTTATACTTTTTTTTTTTTTCAATTATTAGTACATAAAAAAAAATTCTCAACTAAAAGTAAATATTATTGATTCAAAAAAACTTTTTCAAAAGTCTCAATTCTTTCTGATAAAATATTAGTCTCCTCTGACTAAGACGAATTCTAATGGCACAAGAGAATCTTGACTTGGTCTTCCAAAGTATTTTTGAGACCCAAGATAATCCTTTTTCCTGAGTATTTAAATTTCCACTGTAAAAAAACTTCCGAAATGAACGTGAATTTAATCAAGAGTGAATGCGAAGCGAATGACTGCTTATGTATTTAAGCTTCTCGGAGTAAAATGAACTTCTAAAAGAATTTTACTTTAATATTAAACCTCTGCTGAAAAAACAAACTCGTTTACTCGGAATTCAGAGTGATTTTTTTTTAAACTCCGTAACTCCGAGTGACAGAATGAATTTACTCCAAATTAACTCCTAATTTTTAACATTATGATAATAAAATAAATAAAATTACCCCATTCATCAAAACCAGGTTCTTTTCTTCGATCCCAACGATCATTAAACGCATGTTTGAGCATTTTATCAGAAGCATCAACACTGACAACTTGAAATCCTTCTTCAATGAGCATGACAGAGTCAATTCCTGTACCGCAGGCAACATCAAGGATTCTCTTGCAACCTTTTTCACGTAATAAACCCACTAAAAAGTCTTTGTAAACTTGAGTACGTTGTTTTCTATCTCCAACTATAGTGTCCCAGACTTCAGCAGCTTTTCCATCGGCATACTGATCTCGTACACCCTCAGCAGCAGCCTCAGGAGTGCGAGTACGACATACGAAATCCATTTTTTAAAATATTTATTATTATGCTCGGTGATTTATTAGACTAGAGGACTGGATAGTAAGTCGTGAGATTCGTTAAGACTGATACCAGTCTTACTGAAAAGCTTATTTATACACTGAGAAGCATATATGCCTCGCATCATACTGATAAAAGAAAGAAACAAGAAGAAAATATAAGAGATACAGTCGAACTCCATTATACTCGGATTCCATTTTCTCGAAACTTCCCCTCAATCTTGACCCCCATTACAAGCTACGCCGTCTCCCACCCAATGATATACATTTGTATGGGTTTGTGAATATTTATGTCATCATACATGTGATAAAAGCGCGCATGCGTATAATTTACTCTTTAAGGGAGAAGGGGTATCCGTTAACTTGCGAATTTCAAGAAATTTCCGCTCTTCTGTAGATTAACTGTCCGAGTTTATGGAAGTCGACTGTACTTTGATTTCTTCAATTGGACTAATCTATTCAACGATATTGCGTTGCTATTATGAAATTAATACTCTGGTAGTGGAACGAATTTTTTTTTGATACGGTTCTTGTTGATCTAAATCTAAATTTTTTTTTTATTTTATTACTTGTTATCGTTAGCTGGCAAATTATTACAAAATAGAAAATAGACGCAGAAAATATTATTAAATATAAATTTATTTATGCGATGAACAAACATTCATTTTTCATTTAATTTTTTTTTTATATGCTACACGTAGAGAAATTTATGGTAACAATTACAATATATTTTGAAAATGGTTCCCATAATGCATGTTAACTCGTTTATTTGAAATGTTGATTATAGGAACGGCACCCAGATATATTATTGCTATCATTACGATAATATTATAGTAATCATTACCATAAATCTTTCACATACGATATGGAATTAATGATGGGAATTGTTCCCGTACTTATGGGAACTTTTCCCAGGAAGTATGGGCTTATATCCCATAATTCTAAGTAATCATTACTATAACGGTATGGGATGATATTTCATAAATGGACTAGGAACGATTACCGGTTATATAAATTTCTCTCCGTCTACAAAACCAATTTATTTACATATTTTTCTAGTAAAAAGATGACATTAAATCTATGAATGATTTACATCAATCACACCACGAGATAGAATTTAATATTGTACCGAAATATAAAATATTCTCATAAAAGCTATATCACCATAGTTATTTAATAATTTAATATTTTCACTATGTATGATACATAAGAAATTATAATTTAGTGAGTTACTAAAACATTGCATAAATTAAAAACATAGTATTTGAAATTTAATGATTCATTTTTGAATGAACCGTTTATTAAAATAGTTCTGTTTCTAATTAAGAGCTGTTTCAATTAAATATAAATTTATTTAAGTATTAAAAATCCGGTTTGGAGTGAATTTGGATTGAAATAAAACCCGTAATCACTCCAAATTAACTCCCAATTTTTTACAATATGATAATAAATTAAATAAAATTTCCCCAGTCATCAAAACCAGGTTCTTTTCTTCGATCCCATTGGTCTTTGAGCGCATGTTTGAGCATTTCATCAGAAGAATCAACACTGACAACCTGGAATCCTTCAATGAGCATTACAGAGTCAATTCCTGTGCTGCAGACAACGTCAAGGATTCGATTGCAACTCTTTTCACGTAATAAACCCACTAAAAAGTATGTGTAAACTTGAGTACGTTGTTTTTCATCTCCAATTTCAGTTTTCCAGATGTCAGCAGCTTTTCCATCAGCATACTGATCCCGTACACCCTCAGCAGCAGCCCCAGGAGTGCGAGTACGAAATATGAAATCCATTTTTTAAAATATTTATTATTATGCTCGATAATTTCAGACTGATATCAATGTTATTGAACAACTTATTTATACACTGAAAAGCATATTACCACGCATTATACTGATAAAAGAAAGTAACATGAAGAAAATATAAGAGATGATTTAATTGTTTCAATAGCATTAATCTGCTTAACGATATTCCGTTGCTATTATGATATCTATTACGAAATTAATTTTTTGAAAGTAGAATAAATATTTGTTTACATTGTTTTTATTAATTTAAAGTCATTTTTATTTGTATTTTATTTTTTTTTTTTTTGTTACATTTTATTGTTAGCTGGAATATTGCAATAGATTCGAAGATAGACAGACAGAAGTATTAAAAATCCAGTTTGGAGTGAATACGGATTGATATAAAATGTTATAGCACTTGAGATTATCATTATGAAAGAAGAAACTATGGAGATTGTTAATTAGGTTTTAGACGAATGAAAAATTTAAAAAACATGATATAGATCTGGCTCTATTTGTAGTTAAAAGATGTACGAAAGTTTAAATGTTGTTGATAAATTTATCGGAGTATTTTCAGTGTCGTTATCTGTCGTTAAAAATATGTGTATTGTAATAAATAATAAATATGTATAATAAATACATACACATTTTTTTATAGACACCGACGATTACTATAAATAAGACCGCCCTTCGTGCAAGCTCGTTCAACTGCCTTCCTTCTCACTAAAATCGCTTCGAAAACAATGTGCAAACTTTAGGATAATATTATTTTTGCATCGCTTGAAAACAGCTAATTTTTAAAAAATATAACAACAAACAAAGTAAACAAAAAAATAATAATATTTATAAATCAATAAATTTATTTTAAATAATATTTATTTATGTGTATGCTAATTTAAACAGATGCTATGAAACGGGTCTAATTCAAGTTTATTATGGATGACGAACAATAAAAAAAAAGCGACAGTATATTAAGAACAAGAACCATAGATATATATATATATATATATATATATATATTGAATAAAAAAAAAAAATTACAAACATTGTTATAGGAATTGTGAGAGGGTGTAAAATTTTGCTATCACAACTGTTCGTCCAACTTTTTACTTGGGCTGTGCGCGACGTTGCGAAAAAATTCTAGTCATTTAAATATTAATTAATAAAAAAAAATAAAAAATAAAAAAAACAAATCCCTTGACGTAAATTACTCTTCTTACTGAAGAAATTGTTTTATTTTTCACGCTGAATAAAACAAAAAAGTAATAAATAATAAATATAAATAAAATAACTGCGTAAAAATCACTGCAATTATCATCATAACTCATTTGCGTTTATATTTTCACGACAAATGGTTTAAGAAAATAAAAAAAAGTAATAATAGTAATGATAATTAATAATATTTATTAAAAATAAATCAAGGGATACCTTCTAGTCTTGGCTTTCCAACGTGTATATTTACTATTTATACAAAATAATCTGAAATAAAGTTTATGTACGTTTATCGTACATATCTAATAAATAAATTATTTATATTTATTGACTTATTTATCATTTTTTAATTGTTTATTTTATTATTAAAAATCTTTATAAATTTTCAAATCTTATACACAGTAAAAAATTTGTGGAGTGAACGCAGAGTGGGTGACTTTCTATTTATTTAATTCCCTCGGAGTGAATTTCACTCCGCAGGGGAGATTCGGAAAATATTAATTATAAAAAAATTACTAATACATAGTGAGCTTTGGTCTTTGATATTTGGAAATTTATATTAAGTACGGAAATAATTACGAGCTCCCTTTCAATATTTTATAAATTAGAAACATATCTTCTAATATTTTGAGTTTAATTATTAATATCTGAATTAATTATTTATGTTAATAATTATGTTTCTAATTAACAGCTGTTTCTATTAAAAAAATTTATTTAAGTATTAGAACTCCGGATCGGGTTGAATGAGGATTTAAATAAAATCTGCGTCACTCCGAAAGCACTCCGCCCATAAATAAAATCCCAATTCACTCCGAATGAGAGAGTGAATTCGAATTGAAATAAAGTCCGTATTCACTCCCGATTTTTTACAGTGTAATTATATGTGACAGTTATTTTTTTTCAATGAGATGAATAAAAAATGCTGGTACTTTTACCTCATTAAGAGGTTTAAAGTCACCGAAAATTTTGTGGGTCTTTTGCGAAAATATTTCTCGTAGCATATCCTTGAAGACATTAAGCCGATGAGGATAGTAAGATAAGCGAAATTCATTTCGATTCTCTGGATCCTCGTTATTTTCATCCAAGGACAAGAAGTAATCCAGCATAACCATATGGGGCTCACCGGAAACCCATAAGACGGAAGTTTTTATATCTTTCGTATGCGGACTCTAGAAAAATTTAAACCCATCGATTATATTGATTTCACATATTTTTTTAGAGTGAACTAAATTTATGGATACTTACGTTATAGTAAATGCATCTCGCTGGAGCAACCCCACCATCCAAAATATAATCATAATTTCTGTGATCGATAAGAAGAAAACCACCTGGTTTAAGACACATCTCAAAGTTTTTTAATATTTGTTTCTGTTCTCTCTGATCACCGTAAGCGTCATGGATGTGAGCGAAACTGTTGCCTAAACAAATTACAGCATCAAAACCACCGCAAATAAGGTGTTTAATATCTTTAGTCAATGTTAACCAATTGGCTTCTTCAATAACTAAAATAAAAAAAAATAAAAATTAAATAAACTTTTCATTAATTTAATCCAAAAACTGGTTGCATGATCACAAATTTTTTTTTGTGCAGCTTGAATGGATTAAAAAAAACAACCGCAACCTGTCACCAAGTTGGCCGCAAAAGTTGGAACTTCCAAAAGTTGACAGCAATTTTCCGAGAAACTTGTCGACAACTTTCAGCTCGTGTTAATGTTGACTACAAGTTGTCCACAAGTTGCTCAGAAACTTGGTGACAACTTGCAGTCAATAGTTACACAAGCTGAAAATTGTCGACAACTTGTCGTCAAGTTGGTCGCAACTCATGTTCACCAACTTTCTGATCAGAAACTCTGGCAATCAGGGATAGTTATCATTACTATAATATTATAGTAATCGTTACTATAATATTATGGTAACCATTACCATATATTATGGTAACCATTAAGAAAAAAAATTCAATTAAATAGTAACTGTAAATAAATTATTTGAAATTGTTATCTTGAAGTTCAAGAACTGCAATAATGAAAAAAAAAAAATTATTTGTATAATAAAAAATAAAATAGTTATAGTCAAAAAAATGTTTTTAGATTACCCTGTCACTAATCTTATTTTGTTATTATTATTTAAGAATAGTTATTTTTATATTAACTGCAGATTAATTTTTATAATTTCAACATTAAGATAAGTTAATGTACTTTTTTTTTTATCAGTTTAATAAGACTTCCGAAACATCTTAAATTATGATTACATATGAAAAAAAAAAAAAGTTATCAATAAGTTGGAACAACTGTACGAACACAGTACAGATAAATATAAATATAAATAAGACTCGTTAGTCAGGCCCTCAATCAAGATGATGTTTCATTTTTAAATATTTAAATTATTTCAACACCATTTTGTGACATAAAACAATACAATAAGCTTATATAATCAATAATTTTTTATTGCAAGTTGAAAAAAAGTTGAATAAATATTTAATATTTAACATGACATTTAAATGTTCTAAAAATAAACGCTAAATTTTAAGTTAAGTGAGATAAGAGATAAATTAATTTATATTTTACTTTGGTGAAAGAAAATAAATTATTAGTAAATAGAAAAAAAAAATTATCGACTGAAAGTATATATTCTTGATTCAAAAAAATTTTTCTGAAAGCCTCAGATTTCTCGGATGAAATGTAAATCTCCTCTGACCAAGACAAATACTCTTGGCTCAGGAAAATCTTTACTTGGTTCCCGAAAACGTTTGTCTTCCAAAATATTTTCTTGATTCAAGATAACTTTTTTTTCTGTGTATTAAAATATACACTGAAAAAAATTTTCAGTGAACGCGGATTTAATCAGGAGTGAACGCGAAGCGGATTCCTGCTTATTTATTTAAATTTCTCGGAGTAAAATTAACCCCTAAAAGAATTTTTTAATTTAATATTAAGACTCCGTTTAATACTTCGTTGAAAAAACAAACTCCTTTACTCTGAATGTAGAATAATTTTTATTTTAAACTCCGTAACTCCGAGTGACAGAGTGAATTTGGATTGAAATAAAACCCGTGGTCACTCCGAATTAACTCCTAATTTTTTAAAGTATGATAATAAAATAAATAAAATTACCCCATTTATCAAAACCGGGCTCTTCTCTTCGATCCCATCGGTCTTTGAGCGCATGTTTGAGCATTTTATCAGAAGCATCAACACTGACAACTTGGAATCCTTCTTCAATGAGCATTACAGAGTCAATTCCTGTGCCGCAGGCAACATCAAGGATTCTCTTGCAACCCTTTTCACGTAATAAACCCACTAAAAAGTCTTTGTAAACTTGAGTACGTTGTTTTTTATCTCCAATTAAAGTTTTCCAGACTTCAGCAGCTTTTCCATCAGCATACTGATCCCGTACACCCTCGGCAGCAGCCCCAGGAGTGCGAGTACGAAATACGAAATCCATTTTTTAAAATATTTATTATTATGCTCGGTAATTTGTTAGGCTGGTAGAGTAGATATTAAGTCGTGAGATTCATTAAGACTGATACCAGTCTTACCGAACAGCTTATTTATACACTGAGAAGCATATATGCCACGAATCATGCTGATAAAAGAAAGAAAGAGATAGTAAATATAAGAGATACTTTAATTTCATCAATAGCATTAATCTGTTCAACGATATTCCGTTGCTATTACGAAATTAACACTCCGGTTAGAACGAATGTCTTTTTAAAAACTGTTTTTATTAATCTAAAGTTTTTTTTTTTTTATTTTTTTTTTTTACTTGTTATCGTTAGCTGTCAAATTACAACAGAACAGAAAATAGACGTAGAAAATATTATTAAATATAAAGTTATTTATGCGATAAACAAACATTCATTTTCAATTTAACTTTTTTTTGTAAGCTACTGTAAGAATTTCTTTATAGATTTTTCTAGTAGAAAGTAGTGATAGAAATTTATATATATATTTATTTTTCTAGTAGAAAGATGACAATAAATCTATGACTGATTTACATCAATCACACCGCGAGATAAAATTTCATATTGTATTGAAATATAAGATATTCTCATAAGCACTATATCACTATAGTTATTAAATAATTTCATATTTTTACAATGTATTATACATATAAAATTATAATTTAGTGAGTTATTAAAACATTTTATAAATTGAAAACATTGAATTTTAAATTTAATGATTAATATTTAAATGATCTGTTTATTATAATAATTATGTTTCTAACTAACAGCTGCTTCTATTAAATATAAATTTATTTAAGTATTAAAACTCCAGATTGGAGTGAATACGGATTGAAATAAAATCAGTATTCACTTCCGATTTTTTAAAGTGTAATTGTATGTGACAGTTATTTTTTTTCAATGAGATGAATGAAAAATGCTGGTACTTAAACCATTAAGAGATGGAAAATGATGGATGAATATGGAAAAATATTTCTCGTAGCATATCCTTGAAAATGTTGAGCCGATGGGGGTAGAAAGATAAGCGAAAGTGATTTCGATTCTCTGAATCCTCGTCATTTTCATCCGAGGACACGAAGTAATCTTGGATAATCAATTGGGGCACACCAGAAACCGAACGGACGGAAGTTCTTATATCTTGATTCATTAGATTCATTAAGACTGATACCAGTGTTACCAAAAAGCTTATTTATGCACTAAGAAGCATACATGCTACGAATCATGCTGATAATAGAAAGAAAGAGATCGAAAATATAAGAGATACAGTCGAACTCCATTAACTCGGATTCCAATATCTCGAAACTTCTTCTCAATTTTGACCCTCACTATAAGCTACGCTAGCTCTCGCCCAATGCTATGCATTTGTATAGAACTGTGTATATTTATATGTCATCATACAAGTGATATAAGTGCGCATGCGTATATTTTACTTTTTAAGAATGAAGGGGTATCCGTTAACTAGCAAATTCCAAGAAATTTCCGCTCCTTTGTATATTAACTGTCCGAGTTAATGGAAGTCGACTGGAATTTAATTTCTTCAATTACAATAATCTGATCAACTATTCCGCTGCTATTACGAAATTAACACTCTGGTAGTGGAGCGAATGTTTTTTTGATACGGTTTTTTTTAATTCAAAGTCATTTTATTTTTTTTTTCTTTTGCTACTTGTTATCGTAAGCTAGAATATTACATCAGAATAGAAGACAGACGTAAATAATATTATCAAATATAAAGTTATTTATGAGATGAACAAACATTCAATTTCAATTTAACTTTTTTTATAAGCTACAGTACTAACTCATTTATATATTTTTCTAGTCGAAAGATGACATTGAATCTATGAATGATTTACATCAATCACACCACGAGATAGAATTTCATATTGTACCGAAATATAAAATATTCCCATAAAAACTATATCACTATAGTTATTTAATAATTTAATATTTTCACTATGTATGATATATAAGAAATTATAATTTAGTGAGTTACTAAAACATTTTGTAAATTGAAAACATAACATTTTAAATTTAATGATTAATATTTGAATGAGCTGTTTATTAAAATAACTATGTTTCTAATTAACAGCTGTTTCTATTGAAGATAAATTTATGTAAGTATTAAAACTCTAGATTGGAGTGAATACGGATTGAAATAAAATCGGTATTCACTCCCGATTTTTTACTGTGTAATTGGATGTGACAATTACTTTTTTTCAATAAAATGGATAAAAACTACTGGGTCTTTGACCTCATTAAGAGGTTTAAAGTCGCCAAAAATTGTGTGGGTCTTTTGCGAAAATACTTCTCGTAGCATATCCTTGAAGGCATTAAGCCGATGAGGATAGCAAGATATGCGAAAGTGATTTCGATTCTCTGGATCCTCGTCATTTTCATCCGAGGACACGAAGTAATCTTGGATAACCAATTGGGGTACACCGGAAACCGAATAGACGGAAGTTCTTATTTCTTTCATATGCTGACTCTAGAAAATTTTAAACCCATCGATTATATTTAATTTAAATATCATATTAGTGGAATATAAATTTTTTTCAAGAATAAATTTTTGATGAATAGCAATGGAAAAAATACTATAATATTATAGAGTAAACTTAATTTGTAGACACTTACGTTAAAGTAAACGCATTTCGTTGGAGCAACCCCACCATTCAAAATATGATCATAATTTCTGTGATCAATAAGAAGAAAGCCACCTGGTTTAAGACACATCTCAAAGTTTTTCAATACTTGTTTCTGTTCTCTCTGATCGCCGTAAGTGTCAGGGATGTGAGCAAAACTGTTGCCTAAACAAATCACAGCATCGAAACCATCGCCAATAAGATGTCCAATATCTTTCATCAGTGTTAACCAATTGGCTTCTTCGATAACTAACAAAATAAAATAAATAAACAATTAATTTAACTTTTCCAAACGGCATGAAAATACATTGCTGACTTTTTGCTTAATTTAAATCATACACTGTGAAAAATTTTCGGAGTGAACGCGAATTTAATCAGGAATGAATGCGGCGTGGATGCAGCACGGATGACTGCTTATTTATTTAAACTTCTCGGAGTAAAATGAACTTCTAAAAGAATTTTACTTTAATATTAAAACTCTGCAAAAAACAACATTATCATTTGCTTTGGATTTAGAGTGATTTTTTTTTAAACTCCGTAACTCTAAGTGACGGAGTGAATTTGGATTGAAATAAAACCCGTAGTCACTCCAAATCAACTCTTAGTTTTTTTACAGTTTGATAATAAAATAAATAAAATTACCCCAATCATCAAAACCAGGTTCTTTTCTTCGATCCCATCGATCTTTGAACGCATATTTGAGCAATTTTTCAGAACCATCAGCACTGACAACTTGGAATCCTTCTTCGATGAGCATTACAGAGTCAATTCCTGTGCCGCAGGCAACATCAAGGATTCTCTTGCAACCCTTTTCACGTAATAAACCCACTAAAAAGCCTTTGTAAGCTTGAGTACGTTGTTTTTCATCTCCAATTATAGTTTTCCAGATTTCAGCAGTTTTTCCATCAGCATACTGATCTCGTACACCCTCAGCAGGAACCCCAGGAGTGCGAGTATGAAATACTGAATTCATTCTTTAAAATATTTATTATTATGCTCGGTAATTTATTAGACTAGCGGACTAGATGTTAAGTCGTTATGACTGAGACCAATGTTACTGAACAGCTTATTTATACACTGAAAAGCATATTGCCACGCATCATAATGATAAAAGAAAGAAAAAAAAATAAAAGAGATAATTTAATTTTTTCAATAGCATTAATCTGTTGAACGATATTCCGTTGCTATTATGATTTCTATTGCGAAATTAACACTGAAAGTAGAACGAATTTTTTTTTTATATTGTCTTTATTAATCTAGTCATTTTTATTTATTTATTTTTTTTTTTTTTGTTACTTGTTATCGTTAGCTCGCTTATTACAACAGAATAGAAGACAAACGTAAGCAATATTATTATTATCAAATATAAAGTTTTTTATGCCATGAGCAATCATTTGTTTTTAATTCAACTTTTTTTTAAAAGCTACAGTCCCGTATGATATACATCAATCACACCACGAGATGAAATTTCATATCGTACTGAAATATAAAATATTCCTGTAAAAACTATATCACTATAGTTATTCAATAATTCAATACTTTCATTGTATTATACGCGTATGAAATTATAATTTAGTGAGTTAATAATACATTTTATAAATTTAAAAAGTTGTATTTTAAATATAATGATTAATATTATAATGAACCGTTCATTAAAAAAACTATGTTTCTAATTAACAACTATTTATATTAAATATAAATTTATTTAAATATTAAAACTCCAGATTGGAGTGAATACGGATCGAAACAAAATCCGTATTCACTCCCGATTTTTTACTGTGTAATTGTATGTAACAATTATTTTTTTTTCAATGTGATGAATAAAAAATACTGGGTCTTTTATCTCATTAAGAGATTTAAAGCACCGAAAATTTTGTGGGTCTTTTGGGAAAATATTTCTCGCAGCATATCCTTGAAGACATTAAGCCGATGGGGATAGCAAGATATACGAAAGTGATTTCGATTCTCTGGATCCTCGTTATTTTCATCCAAGGACACGAAGTAATGTTGGATAACCAATTGGGGTACACCGGAAACCAAATAGACGGAAGTTCTTATATCTTTCATATGTTGACTCTAGAAAAATTTAAAACCATCGATTATATTTAATTTAAATATCATATTAGTGGAATATATATTTTTTTTTAATAAAAATTTAAGATAAATAGTAGGGCCTGAAGACTCATGCTTGTTTATGTCTGATCAGGCCTGATCAAACATGAAAAATGACCATTCCTGGCCAGGCATGTTCAGGTCTGATTAGGTCTATTCATGCCCATCCGGGTAAAAAAATTATAGATAAAAAATGGCCCTATATAATTATATATAATTATGTATAACTATATGCAATTATATATAATTATTTCGATAAAAATAATAAATTCGGGCGTGTGCAAGATTTGAATATGGACTCGCGCTCGAAAGTTTAATCCGCTATTCGTTGACCTAAAAGATTGACTTGAAAAGTAGGTTTCGTATGAAATTGAAGTATTAAAAATGTTATACGTGATAGATTCTTGGTCAAGAAAATTTTATATCTTATACATGATAGATTTTGAGTCAACAAAATTTTATATCTAATTTATTAATTATTGATTTATAGTTATATTAAATTATATATAAGTTATGTATAATTATAGCTACGTTAGTTATATATAACTAAGATTTTAAATTTGATCCCATATATCAGACATGAACAGGAATGGACAGATATGATCATTTTTTCCCGGGTTGTTTTATCAAGACCACAATCAAATTGATAAAATAAGTGGACCCATTACAATGTATTATATATATGGAATTATAATTTAGTGAGTTACTAAAACATTTTATAAATTCAAAATATAATATTTTAAGTTTAATAATTGATATCAGAATAGATTATTTATTGAAATAATTATGTTTCTAATTAACAGCTGTTTCTATTAAATATAAATTTATTTCTGTATTGAAATAAAATCCGTATTCACTCCCGATTTTTTACAGTGTAATTGTATGTGACAATTATTTTTTTTCAATGAAATAAATAAAAAATCCTGGGTCTTTTATCTCATTGAGAGGTTTGAAGTCACCAAAAATTTTTTGGGTCTTCTGGGAAAATATTTCTCGCAGCATATCCTTGAAGGTATCGACCCGATGGGGATAGCCAGTAAAGTGAAAGTGATTTCTATTCTCTGGATCCTCGTTATTTTCATCCAAGGACACCAAGTAATCATGGATTACCATTTGGGGTTTACCGGAAACCGTATAGACGTGGTATTTTACATCTTTTATATGTTGACTCTAGAAAAATTTAAAACCATCGATTATATTTAATTTAAATATCATATTAGTGAAATATAAATTTATTTAGATAAATAGTAATGAAACAAATAATAAAAGATTGTAGAGTTAACTAAATGTATGGATACTTACGTTATAGTAAATGCATCTCGCTGGAGTAACCCCACCATCCAAAATATTATCATAATTTCTGTGATCGATAAGAAGAAAGCCACCTGATTTAAGACACATCTCAAAGTTTTTTAATACTTGTTTCTGTTCTCTCTGATCGCCGTAAGCGTCAAGGACGTGCGGAAAACTGTTGCCTAAACAAATCACAGCATCGAAACCATCGCCAATAAGATGTCCAATATCTTTAATCAGTGTTAACCAATCGGCTTCTTCGATAACTAAAATAAAAATAAATAAATAATTAATTTAACTTTTTCGAGCGGCACGAAATAACATTGTTGACTTTTTGCTGAATTGAAGACAACTCGTTACATGACCGTAATTTTTTTGTGCCGTTTTGGTGAATTGAAAAAAAAAAAATTATAATAGAATTAATAATTCCAATTTATACACAGAAAAAAAAATTTTTCATTGCGCAAGAAAATTTTTCATTATGAAATGAAAACAAAAATTTTCTAAGGACTAGACGAAATTTTTTCTAGCCCCAAGTAAATAATTTTCGAAAGCTGTATCATAAAAAAAAATAAACAGCCTTCAGAAATTAAATTTTAAAGGAGTCTTAAGGCTCAATATTTAAAAAAAAAAATTTAATTAAATAGTAACTGTAAATAAATTATTTGCATTGTTATCTTGGGGTTCAATAACTGCAATAATAAAAACAATTATTTTTATAATAAAAATATAAAGAAACAGTTATAGTTATTATCGAAAGGCATTGAATGTTATCTATTCCTTTTACTTTTATCTTTTATAATTGCATTAAATAAAGTTCAGTGAGATAAGAAATAAATTAATTCATATTTTTTTTCAATTATAAGTGCATAAGAAATAAAGATTCCCGATTAAAAGTAGATATTAATTTAATAATGTCTTAATAAAATATAAATCTTCTCTGACCAAAACGAATTCTCTTGGTTAAAAAAAATTTTGACTTGGTCTTCTAAAGTATTTTTTTGACTCAAGATAACTCATTTTCCTGAGTATTAAAATTTCCACTGGAAAAAATTTTCGGGGTGAACGCGGTTTTTATCAAAAGTGAACGCGAAGCGGATTACTGCTTATTTATTTAAATTTCTCGGAGTAAAATTAACCCCTAAAAGAATTTTTTAATTTAATATTAAGACTCCGTTTAATACTTCGTTGAAAAAACAAACTCCTTTACTCTGAATGTAGAATAGTTTTTATTTTAAACTCCGTAACTCCGAGTGACAGAGTGAATTTGGATTGAAATAAAACCCGTGGTCACTCCAAATTAACTCCTAATTTTTAACAGTATGATAATAAAATAAATAAAATTACCCCATTTATCAAAACCAGGTTCTTGTCTGCGATTCCATCGTTCTTTGAGCGCATATTTGAGCATTTTATCAGAGCCATCAGTACTGACAACTTGGAATCCTTCTTCAATGAGCATGACAGAGTCAATTCCTGTGCCGCAGGCAACATCAAGGATTCTCTTGCAACCCTTTTCACGTAATAAACCCACTAAAAAGTCTTTGTAAACTTGAGTACGTTGTTTTTCATCTCCAATTACAGCTTTCCAGACTTCAGCAGCTTTTCCATCGGAATACTCATCCCGTACACCCTCGGCGGGAATCCCAGGAGTACGAGTACGAATTACTAAATCCATTTTTTAAAATATTTATTATTATTCTCGGTAATTTATTAGACTAGAGGACTGGATATTAAGTCGTTAAGACTGATGCGAATGTTACTGAACAGCTTATTTATACACTGAAAAGCATATTGCCACGCATCATAATGATAAATGAAAGAAAAAAAAAATAAAAGAGATAATTTAATTTTTTCAATAGCATTAATCTGTTGAATGATATTCCGTTGATATTATGATGTCTATTACGAAATTAGCACTCTGAAAGTGGAACGAATATTTTTCTGACATTGTTTGCGATGAACCTGTAAATAGTTTGGAAAAAAAAAATATATATTAAACATAATTTTGTTAAGCTTTAAACAGCAATCCTGCTATATTTTTTTTTTTTTGACTGAGAAATATATATTATTTTTTTGTAAGCCGAGAAATAATTGAATTTTGTGTTTGCGCCAAGAAAAAAATGATTTTCTAAATCTAACTATCATTTATACGGCACCGAAACTAATGACCAAGTACTCCAGGAGGCAAAATGCAGGTCATAATCGTGACTTTGGCGGCGAAATTCTACATGGATTGTTTGAATATCAATCTAGCGGTCTGAAAATTGTTTTGGGAGTAGATATTGATCCCTTGCATCGAAATCAGGCGGAGTAGGACTTTACTGTGGATTTTTAGGTATGGATTCATATGAAATTATAATTTAGTGAGTTACTAAAACATTTTATAAATTGAAAATACAATATTTCAAGTTTGATTATTAATATCTGAATAAATTATTTATTAAAATAATGATATTTCTAATTCATAGCTAGTTTTATTAAACATAATTTTATTTAAGTATTAAAACTCTGAATTGGAGTGAATACGAATTGAATTAAAACCCGTATTCACTCCCGATTTTTTACAGTGTAATTGTATGTGACAATTATTTTTTTTCAATGAAATGAATAAAAAATACTGGGTCTTTTACCTCATTAAGAGGTTTGAAGTCACCAAAAATTTTGTGGGTCTTCTGAGAAAATATTTCGCGTAACATATCCTTGACAGCTTTAAACTGATTAGGATAGGCAGATAAGCGAATGTGATATCGATTCTCTGGATCCTCGTTATTTTCATCCAAGGAAACGAAATAATCTTGAATAATCTCTTCGGGCACACCGGAAACCGAATAGACGGAGGTTCTTATATCTTTCATAAGCGGACTCTAAAAAAATTAAAATCTATCGATTACATCCATTTTAAATATTATATTAGTGGAATATAAATAATTATGAAAAAAATAATAAAATATAATGGAGTAAACTGAATTTATGGACACTTACGTTAAAGTAAATGCATTTCGTTGGAGCAACCCCACCATTTAAAATATGATCATAATTTCTGTGATCAATAAGAAGAAAACCACCTGGTTTAAGACACATCTTAAAGTTTTTTAATACTTGTTTCTGTTTACTCTGATCACCCCGAGTAGCATAGATGTGAGAGAAACTGTTGCCTAAACAAATCACAGCATCAAAACCACCGCCAATAAGATGTCCAATATCTTTAGACAGTGTGAACCAATTGGCTTCTTCGATAACTAACAAAATAAAATAAATAAATTAACTTTTCCAAGCGGTACGAATAAGCATTGTTTGCTTATTGCTGAATTTAAGTCAACAACTGGTTACATGATCGTAATTTTTTTTTGTACCGTTTGAGAGAATTAAAAAAATAAAAAAAATAAAATTATAATAGAATCAATTATTCCAATTTCTATACAGACAAAAAAATCGGTCTATCGCTTGACTCTGTGGGCCAGCGCCAAAACTTCCCGCTGTTTTCGAGCTCGAAAATACTATTGTATGCCATTGTTTTCGCAAACAACAGTTTTTTAGCATTTATTTCTCCCGCGATATCTGTCGAACCAATTAACCGATTGAGATGGCTAAGGTGGTAATCGACACGTTTTATAAAGCTCGGAGTAAAATTAACTTCTACAAGAATTTTATTTTAATACTAAGACTCGGCTTAAAACTCAGTTGAAACAACAAACTCCTTTACTTTGAACTCTGAGTGATTTTTTTTAAAACTCCGTAACTCCGAGTAACAGAGTGAATTTTGATTGAAATAAAACCCGTAGTCACTCCGAATTAACTCTTAATTTTTTACAGTGTGATAATAAAATAAATAAAATTACTCCATTCATCAAAACCAGGTTCTTTTCTTCGATCCCATCGATATTTGAGCGCATATTTGAGCATTTTATCAGAAGCATCAACACTGACAACTTGGAATCCTTCTTCAATGAGCATCATAGAGTCAATTCCTGTACCGCAGGCAACATCAAGGATTCTCTTGCAACCATTTTCACGTAATAAACCCACTAAAAAGTCTTTGTAAACTTGAGTACGTTGTTTTCCATCTCCAATTACAGTATTCAAGATTTCAGCAGCTTTTCCATAGGCATACTGATCCCGTACACCCTCAGCAGGAACCCCAGGAGTACGAAATACTAAATCCATTTTTTAAAATATTTATTATTATGCCCGGTAATTTTTAGACTAGTGAACTGGATATTGAGTCGTGAGATTCGTTTAGACTGATACCAGTGTTACTAAAAAGCTTATTTATACTCTGAGAAGCATATTGCACACATCATACTGATAAGAGAAAGAAAAATAAAATATAAGAGATAATTTAATTTTTTCAATAGCATTAATCTGTTGAACGATATTCCGTTGCTATTGTGATGTCTATTACGAAATTAACACTAAAAGTGGAACGAATATTTTTATGATATTGTTTTATTAATCTAAAGTCATTTTTATTTTATTGATTTTTTTTGTTACTTGTTATTGTTAGCTCGCATATTACAACAGAATAGAAGACAGACGTGAACAATATTATCAAATATAAAGTTATTCATACCATGAACAAACATTCATTTTTAATATAAGCTACAATGCTTATACATTCATACATTTTTCTAGTAGAAAGATGACATTAAATCTATGATTGACTTAATCATTTTTTAGAAAACTTTTCTGATGCAATAGAAAAAAGGTTAAGAATTTTTTAATGGACACTTTTACTGTCGTAATTTGTTTTTAAAATTGCAGCCGTCTACTGATAAAACTGGAAAAGTATAAAAATTAGTATTCATATTAATTTTTATATTTTTAAATTTCTAAATAAATAATTCACTGAGAGAAATAAATTTAAAAATTTATTTATTTTATTTAACTTAAAACTTAAAAGTTATGAATTATTTATAATAAAATCATTAAGATTTGAATAAAAAAAACTTAAATAATAAATTACTACGACAGAAAATTCATCATTTATTACACAAATAAATAGCATTTGATTCAAATTCGTGACTGTCAAAAAAAAAACGTTTTAATAAAACGACATTATTAAGTTTTAACATATTTTTTTATCATGATCAATTACTTTCAATGATTACATCAATAAAATTATCGTGATATTGGCAGTTTTGTAATTTTTTTTTTTAATATTCTACATTATTATTATTATTATGATAAGTCATAGATTATTTCAATAAGAAAACTGGAAATATGTAACGAAAAATTTATGATATAATGAATGTAATTAAATTATCCTCGAACATAAAGTATTAGCTACCATTTGAATTTAAATATAAAAAAAAAAAAATGTCAGAATATCAAAATATATGAAAATAAAAAAAAAATGTTATTAAAATTTACTATCTATTTACATTCTACTTTTTAAAATATTTTTTTACTCTGCTATGTCAACAATTTAATAAAATTGTACCGCTCATTATAATTCTACATCAATTTAAATTTTATCATTATTTGAATTTATTTATACGTTTTTAAATAAAATAATTAATATTATTATTATTGTTGTTATTATTATTAATATTAATATTCAAGCTGGTGCTGATGTACAAAATTTTTTTTACAACTACATAAACATAATTTGTATTTAAAATCATACATTTATATATGTATATATCAATATGAATACTTATAAAACAAAATTAATAATTAATTAATAATAAAATGGGTACGTAATTAATTAAAAATAAGCGGCAATTAAGGCAAAGACGAGAAGAGTTAAAGCTTAACACAATTACAATATTTTATTTTTAAATTAATCCCTTCTATTTTAATACCAGTAATTAAATGTTCTATTTAAACTTTAATCAATAATTATAATTATCGGATTTTTATTTATTACAACTATATTATTATTGATAATTTAGTAAGTCACTCGACTCCAAAGTTTATTAATAGTCTTTTTTTATTATTTTGTTTACTTAAGTCGCCTTAATTGTGTTACAATAAAAATCATAATAAATATCACCTTCATATATTTTTTAAGTCTTCTGGCATATCATTCTTGGGATGTTTATTTTCAAAATGTTGTTTATACGTCTTGGGATCCGGCATCTGAGCCTAAAACATCAAATATTATTACGAATTAAATATACATTAACATTACACAATAATTATTACATATATAACATGATAATGGATTTTATTATTAAATAAATATAAAAATAGGGGAATTAATTATTATAAAAAAAATATAGATGCTGCTGACCGACGTCTAATAATTTTTTGATTTTTTTTTAACACATCCATTACAAAAAAAAAAAAATAATAAAAATATGCACATATAGAAAATCATGAAAACTATGAGTGCAATTTTTTTTAAATATTTTTTTTTTATAATTTATTGTTTTTAAAAAAATCCAAAAAATATAAGACGTCGCTTAACTTTACTATCATAAATTAGCAGACAATTAACGATTTTTGGATTTTATTTTTTTCAAGAAATGAATTACAAAAAAAATAAAAGAAAAAAAGAAAAAAGAAAAATATGCGCATATAGAAAATTTAAAAAACTATAAGCACAATTTTTTAAATAATTTGTCGTTTCGAAAAAAATTCAAAAGTTATTGGATGTCGACTAATTTTAGTATCATAAATTAGCAGACAATCAACAATTTTTGGATTTTTTTTTCAACAGATCTCTTACAAAACTAAAAATATGCGCATGTAGAAAATTAAAAAAACTATAAGTGTAATTTTTTAAAATATTTTTTTTTTATAATTTATCATTTTGAAAAAAATCCGAAAATTTAGACGTCGATTGACTTCAGTATCATAAAAATATAAACATACTTTACAAACAGCACAAACATGAACAAGTGCTTTCTGTGCAGCTTTTTTTTGTTCATTAGCACTGTGGCCCTGTTGTTTTTTTAATTTCGACATTTTCTCAGCAGCTTTTGCTTGCGATTGAATTTTTTGATGTCCTCGTGCCATTTTTACAGCTTCTCCGATTCTTTCTAATTTAAAAAACAAGTAAATAAATAAATAAATAAATAAATATTTCAAACAAAAACACTTTATTTATTACTAAGCTAACAATAGAAAAAATGAAATTAAAATTTTATAAATGTTCTAGATACACTTGACCCAAAAAAAAAAACTCATCACGAACATTCGAAATTTACGACATATGGATACCTGTCACCGACTTAGCCATTTTAATTAACAAATTGCCGGTAATTTTCAAAAGAAATTTTATTTTTTAATAAACTGATAATTAATTAATTAGAAATTTTTTATTTTTATCAATAATTATTTTAAGCGGCACAAAATTTTGTCAAACCTTACCTGTGTACTCGAAAGTTTTACAGAAGCGGTTATCCAACTCCAAGTACCGATTACTCCGTTATCTCAAGATATTCAAAAATTAAAAAGGTTTTTAAAAGATTATTGGTGCGTAAAAAATGTGTTTTTAATTTATAATTAAATATGGAAAATTATTAGGCGATAAAAGCTGCGAGAAAAAAAATTATGATGCTTTTCATTCACGTTTTTAGTGAAAATTTTTTTTTCATTCCCTAGTTACGGTTATAGACTTCAACACCAGAGGCCACTAGATCATCTAGGAACTTTTATTTTTTTTATTTTATTTCTTATTCTAGTTTTTTTGCTGCAAATAAAATTAAAAAAATAAATGTTTGAAATTTAAATAAATAAAAAATTAATGTTATGTTTAAATAACTTCTACCAATCAAGAAATTAATTGCTATCATATCATAATTATACTTGAAAATTATTAGTGTGAATGTAACTGACAAGCGGGAATTTTAAAAATTTAGGAATGAATGAATAAAATGTAAGTAAAATATAAGGGTGCATTCCGAAATGCACTGCTGAGCTGCTGCAGCGCTGCGCATTTCGGAATGCACCCTTATTAATTATACTTATTACTTGCGCGGTAAATTTAAATATTTGAAAAATAAATTATTAGAAATTGGAGAAAAATTAAAAATCATAAGTCAAAATGCTCGCAGCGCATTTTGGAATACACCCTAAATTAAAAAATGCGTATTTAGATCAATGAAAAATCCGTACGCGCATTTTTTAAATTTCATTACTTTAATTAATTGATAAAAGTTCTCATGTTCGCTACACTCACACTCATTTCAAAAATTATACCCATAATTTTTGTCGATAATAAAAATTTCTACATAAAAAAAAAAAGAAGTAAACTCCAAGAATTGTATCAGTAGCGAAATCTACCAGCTAATTGATAAAACAAAACCAAAAAAAAAAGACGCAATAATATTATTGTAACAACAAAAATTTTGTTATATATTTATGTTGATTAACCTCAATATATCGATGGAAACTTCAAGTATTGATTCAATGGGAACTAAACGCCGAAGGTAATTAAATAAATAACAATATCAATAATCTGAATAAAGTGAGAAATAAGTAACAATAAAATATATATATCTATATTTTTTTTTAAAGTTCATCACGTACGATAAAGCGCAGAAAATTTGATGATGAATTGGTGGAGACGACGTTCAATCTCCAGCCACCCACATCAAGTGGCAAATCAAATTCACGTTCTCGAAGTGTGTCAGTGTCAACTGGTCCACTTGATGTGGTACCACAGCCACCAATGGTCCAGCCATTGCCAGTTCCTCCACCAATAACACAACCAGACCGTATCAATAGACGTCCTAGTAGACCACCTGGAGCAAATGGACCTGGCAGAAAGAGCAAAAAGAATAAAAATCATCCTCATTCAGTCCATTCAACTAAAGATTTGGGCAGATGGAAACCTACTGATGACTTGGCGCTCATCACTGGGGTTCAGCAGACCAATGATCTGAGGATGGTCCACAGAGGTACTAAATTTTCCTGTCGCTTTACTCTGCAGGAAATTCAGCAGAGATGGTACGCATTACTCTATGACAGTAATGTGTCACGTGTTGCCGTGCAAGCAATGAGAAATTTACATCCTGAATTAATAGCAAGTGTACAAGCGCGGACTTTGTACAGCAAAGCTGAAGAAGATCTTCTTGGAACAATTAAATCGGTTTGTCATGAGTCACTACATTTAAAATTTTATTATTTTTGTGTTCTGTAATAAAATTTTTAATATTGCAGACTTCTCAACCAATGTTAGAAACATTTCAGAAGCTATTGGAGACCAACGCACAATCATTTTATCCAGCAAGAACAGCAAAAGCTTTGATGGCACACTGGCAGCTGATGAAACAGTATCACTTATTGCCTGATCAAACAATTCAACAGATTCCTCGAGGTGAACATGTCCTCAATTTTTCTGATGCTGAGGAATTACTCAATGATTCTGAGTTGGCAGATCAAAAGGATGAACTCATTGACTCCGAAATGGCAATTACTGATCGTAGAAACAAAAAAGAGATCAGGGTATTGGAAAATGAGTTAGGTAGATGGCAAGTCCTTGTGGACAATGTAGCCGGTACTAATCCACCGGAATTCGATAATCAAACATTGGCTATTCTTCGTGGAAGACTTGTCCGCTATCTAATGAGATCTAAAGAGGTGAATTTACTTTTTATGATAAAGTAAGAGACCTAGTACTCGATCACTCCATAAATTTGAATATCTATATTTAGTCAAATTTCGTAAACGTATATATACAAATACATAAGTGATCGTGTACTGGGTCTCTTACCTTACCAAACCTGGACCTGAAATTTAAATTCCTGCCATGTTTATAAGGAAGAAAGTCGTTCTCTTCCTTTATGAGAAAACAAATGATGAAAATTAGCACATGCGCCATTCTTCCAACAAACAGAGGCGCAAATTTAAACTTTCAGGTGCAGATTTTGTTAAAAATCGTCTTCAGCTCGGGTGGGAAATTATATTCACGGATTGGAATGTCCTAACCTCCTCCCTCGGTGTATAATATACTATTTTTCATAATACCAGCATCGAAACTTGAAGTTTCAATGTCTCTACATGAAGTCGAAATAAGTTAATTTCAATCTAGTGCCGCGAATAAATATCAGCAAACGCGTAAATTACAAATGTCTTCAGTCAGTGGGCAGATACAAACTTGTTTTGTCCCTTGGGAAGAAAAAAATAATATTTCTGCCCGCTGACTGAAGGCTTTCGCAATTTAAACTCTGATACTTGTCATTTTTTTAATAGTAATTTCAAACCATTAATTTTAATTACGTAAATGACAGTTCTGACTGTGATTAAGTTTTATAAAAATTAGTGTCAATAGTAAATAGTATTTATAGTTTCTGTTTAATTATAAATTGCAAATGACAATTTAATAGTTGATGACACCATTGGTCTTAAATTAACTTGTTTCTGACTGGCTGCTGACACTGAAACTTTAAATTCCAATGCAGATAATCATGAAAAATATTGTGTGTAACTCGGGATGAAAGACGATTTCAGGCTGCGGGTGATGTCACCCAACTTTACCCTGGTCTGAAATCGTTTTATTTCATCCCTTATCACACAATATACCATTACCCCTAGTTATTAATAGAATATTCAATATTTGTAACAAATTATTTGTACTTAAAAAAAGATAACAGTTGGCCGTTCAACAAAAGATCATAATGTCGATGTGGATTTGTCACTTGAAGGACCGGCTTGGAAAATTTCACGTCGACAGGGAACCATTAGGTTGAGAAATAATGGAGATTTTTTTATTTCTTCTGAAGGCAAACGGCCTATTTTTGTTGACAGCAGACCGATATTAGCAGGAAATAAAATGAAATTAAATAATAACAGTGTTATTGAGGTAATTATTCAAATAATTATATTACTTATTAATTTTTTTTTTTATTGATTACTAATAAATTTTTGTACTTTAAAGATTGCTGGACTTCGATTCATATTTTTGATAAATCAAGATTTAATATCAGTAATACGTCAAGAAACAGCTAAATTCAATTACACGCAATTACAGTAATTATATATGACTGACCAAAGCAAAGGAAATATTTTTTTTCCCCAATAAATTTTACTACTTATTATACAAACTATAAATTTTAATTGAGAAATCTAGATACAAGATAAGTCACACAGTAAATCATTATTAAAAGTATTTATTTTTTAAGAGAATAATAATTATAATATGTGTAAAATATTGTAACTGCGTAATCTTTTTTTTAATCATAAAAATAAAATAGTTTACATTATAATTTTTATATAACTTTAAATAGAATAAAAATTCAATTACAATATATTTGATAAACTAATTCATATTTCTATGCAATTTTACTATTTTTTTTATACTAAATCCCATTCAAAATTGAAAGCCACAATTATTGAGTATCAGAGACGTCAGAAAATTCAATTTTTTTTTCAAATCTTGTGTATTTAAAATAGACTGTTTTAAAGACAGGGTGCATTCCAAAATACGCTGCGAGCAGCAGTTTGTGGCGCATTTCGGAATGCACCCTTAATTATTCTTATTACTTGCGCGGTAAATTTAAATATTTGAAAAATAAATTATTAGAAATTGGAGAAAACTAAAAATCGTATGTCAAAATCAAACGGCGGCAGAATATGATAGAAAAATATTTAAAAAATTAAAAAAGAAAACACGCAAATGTTTGAACAAATCTTGGCGGGGAAATAATATGCAGAAGGGTGTCCTAATATACATGGAGATTTAATTTAAATTGCTCCAAGTGCATTGCAGCTAAAAAAAGTCACTTAACTGCTATTTCCCACCAGACAATGCCCGATGATTTTGCTCAGGAACTTGGAAGGTATCTGCATCAGCCATCAGCAACACTTTACATTTGCACTGAACACTCAACACTTAACTGCACTACAGACACTTTGCACAATTTAAATTAACAAAAGATAAATTTTATAATCACTGCACAATTTTACGTGACTTAACTCTAATACTGTGTTTCAATTCAAACGTAAAGAAGGATCTGGACTACTACTGCTGAGTCTCAGCGCCGCACATTTCGGAGTGCACCCTTATTAATTATTCTTATTACTTGCGCGGTAAATTTAAATATTTGAAAAATAAATTATTAGAAATTGGAGAAAACTAAAAATCGTATGTCAAAATCAAATGGCGGCAGAATATGATAGAAAAATATTTAAAAAATTAAAAAAGAAAACACGCAAGTGTTTAAACAAACCTTGGCGGGGAAATAATATGCAGAAGGGTGTCCTAATACACATGGAGATTTGATTTAAATTGCTCCAAGTGTACTGCAGCTAAAAAAACGTCACTTAACTGCTATTTCCCCACCAGACGATGCCAGATGATTTTGCTCAGGAACTAGGAAGGTATCTGCATCAGCCATCAGCAACACTTTACATTTGCACTGAACACTTAACACTTAACTGCACTACAGACTCTTTGCACAATTTAATTAAACAATCACTATAAGCAATAAATTTTATGAATAATTCCGCGAATGAACTTCAATACTGTGTCTCAATTCAAACGTGAAGAACAAAGAAGGATCTGGACTCGTACTGCTGTTGTCGATGATACTGACTGACGCTATCGAACCGTCAGTTGATACAAAGCAATCGACTTTACGATTCATCGACCACCCCCACTATGGAAACTATAGCGCGAAATTTCAAAATTGAAATTTGATAATTTTATTAAAATTCGTTACCGTCGATAATTATATTAATTATGATGTAGAAGTTAACAGACATTTAAAAATTTCCGGATTTTTTTTTCACCAAATGAATTACAAAAATAAAAAAAAGTAAAAATATGCACATGTAGAAAATTTAAAAAACTATAGATGCAATTTTTTCAAGTATTTTTCTTTTATGATTTACTGTTTTGAAAAAAAATTCAAAAATTATTAAACGTCGGCTCGAAATTTTTTATTTTCCATCAATAATCTATTAATTAGTCTTATTACTTGCGTGGTAAACTTAAATATTTGAAAAATAAATTATTAGAAATGGAAGAAAAATTAAAAATCGTAAATCAAAATAAAACGGTGGCAAAATATGACAGAAATATTTAAAATATAAAATAAAAAAAAAAAAAAAAAAAAAAACACGCAAGTGTTCTACGCAAAAATAAAACTGCTACTACACTGCACTTTCACGGTCTGCTTCAAAATTCAAAAAATTACTAACTGTCAGCTACATTCACACTCATAAAATTTTCACCACCGCCATCTGTCATCAAATACACCCACTAATCATTATAGGTTACCGCGCGCAATTGTCTTGTAAATAATTACATTGTTTTGATTTGACATTTAAAGTTTTATCAATAATATTTCTTGCCTCTGATTATGTTAATCATAAAAGTAATTTGCATACTGTTTTTAAAAATGAATAAATCATCAGCAATAAATTATCATCAACGCTACTGTCATAAATTACAATTACAATAAAAAATATCAGGTAAATTTAATCTAAGCAAATGTCATTACATCATTTAAATTTACCAATTAATTTTTCCGAGTTCTGTATCTAAAATATTTTTCTTTTAAAATTAGGATCCAAACGCGGCAATGGATCTTTTGTCACAGGAGCCGTTATTTTCCACAGATCCCAGCACAGTTGGTTTTGACATATCAGCTGGCAAGAGATGGATCTATCCCGAAAATTATCCCGTACGCGAGTACCAATTTTCAATTGTAAAAACGTCACTGTTTCAAAATACATTAGTGTGTCTGCCAACTGGATTGGGCAAGACATTTATCGCAGCTGTTGTTATGTACAATTTTTGGCGTTGGTATCCACGTGGTATTATTGTATTCCTAGCACCAACAAAACCACTTGTAGCTCAACAAATTGACGCGTGTCATGACATAATGGGAATTCCAATCAGCGAAACAATACAGCTGACAGGTGTGATTCACCAAAAAGAACGCAAAATTGCTTGGCATGAAAGACGCGTTATTTTCGCAACACCTCAGACCTTCCAATATGATCTGGCTAAAAATATAATCCCCAAAGAACTAGTCAAGTGCGTTATCATTGACGAAGCGCATCGTGCTCTAGGTAAACACGCTTACTGTGAATGCATCCGTATGTTGAATGAAAAAAATAAATTTTATAGGCTCGTAGCTCTTTCAGCAACACCAGGAAGTAAACTAGAAGCTGTGCAGGAAGTAATCAACAATCTCCATATATCACGATTAGAACTACGCGATGACGCTTCGCCAGATATTCTACCGTACATCAACCAAAAAAATATTCAAATTGTCGAAGTCGGTATGAATGATCAGTTTAAAAATTTTTACGACCGCTATATAAATATAATGGATCCACTGTACCGCGTTCTATTAAAAAATAATATTATAAAAATGGACATTTCATCATTGAGCAAAGGAAAAATGTTTTATATACGAAATGATTTTCAAAAAAATAAAAATAAAAGATTCAATTACGGGGAATTGTACAATACGATAAATATTTTATCTACGATGGTCTATGCTAAAGACTTGATGATTTATCATGGGCTGAGAACTTTTCATAAATTCTATCAGAATCATTCAGACAAGCCGTGGATCAATGGAAAACCTGAGCTGCTGGAGTTACTTGATGAGGTCAATCAGTATCTCGGTTCCTTTCCTGACATACAGGAATTAATTGATGGTAATGATAAAGCATTTGCTGATATGAATGTCGTCTATGGACATCGTAAATATGAAAAGTTACAGGAAATACTCACAGACTATTTTACAAATGCTGAAGAAAATAAAATCAGTACTCGAGTTATCGTATTTTCAGAATTTCGTGAGTCTGTTAGTGAGATTTATGTTTCGCTTTATAAATTACAACCTCTGATAAGGCCGCAGATATTTGTTGGTCAAGCTCATTTGATGAATCAAGCGCAGCAGAAAAAGGCAATTGAAAATTTTCGTAACAATAAAGTCAATGTTTTAATTTCGACGTCTGTTGGTGAAGAAGGTTTGGATGTTGGCGAAGTTGATCTGATTGTCTGCTTTGATACCACGGGAAAAGGACCAACGCGTTTGGTTCAACGGATCGGTAGAACTGGAAGGAAACGTGACGGCCGGGTCATAGTTCTTGTCACTGATGCTAAAGAACACCAGACATTAAAATCAGCTTTGATTTCAAAGGACAATCTCAATGCTAAAGTGATGCAGTCGAGACAAGTCAAGGAGGCATTGAATGATAACTCCCCTCGTATGGTTCCAGATGATCTGGAACCCGAGTGTTTGAAAATGAAGATGACTGTGATACCTGTCACCCCACGTGCCAAGTCCAAGCGAAAGATTGGTGATAAAAAGAAAGCTAAAGCTCAGCCTAAACGCAAGTACACGAAAAGGAAATCAAAAGATAATTTTGAAGAAGCTGAAGATGCTGAAGTTGAAATGGACGAGACTATAAGTAAATTTAATAAAACTCGTACGAAAAAAGGCAAGCAGTCGTCGCTGATGAATTTTTTTCGACAGTCAACGGTTTCAAACTGTCGGGACAGCAGCATGCAAGATGACGAAGTTGTTTGTATGAGAGTCGAAGAAGTATCGCGAGCGGTACCTCAAGTAATAAGTCAATTAATTAATTATAGTAATGTACGAATAAAGCCAACTAATGCTAAACTCTTGTCTTCTGATAATGAGGCTGATAATTTTTTGACGCTCTGCGCAATGAAGGAGTCTGAAAAAAATATAAATGAAGATAATAAAATATTAAACTTTATATATATGCCTAATTTTGTAGATAATGAAGAAGATATACTAGATAATTTTAAAGTACCCTCTCTTAAAGTCTTAGATTGTATTGTGTCATTAACCGATTACGTGCCACCGGTTCAAGAAGAGCTGGATGAGTTTGATGAATTTTATAATGATTTAGGCGACTGGGATAACGATTTTGTTGGCTATAATCAACAAGATGATGGCAATAATTATCACGTAGCTCACAGTAGTTATCATGAGTATCAAAATCAAAGTAATTACTATCGGGATAATGGTAACTGTAGTAAAGAAAATTATTTTATAAACCAGAAGAGCAAATTCGAGGCATTGCTGGACGATTCCACAGACGATGATGATCTGTACCAACCGGATGAAATACTTCCGCCTCATGAAAGGATTAATTTGACTGAAGACATCCTTGATGTAACGAATACTGATGATCGAACGAAACGCAATCAAAGTGACGGTGCTTTGAATGAGACTATTTCTGTTGTCACCGGCGGTGCTTTTGAGGATCTCCTCAATACTTCTTCAGATGAAAGTGTTGAGGAAATTAATAGCAGTCCTAGCAAATCTGAGAGTAGTTTGAATAGATTAGAAAGTAAGCAAGCGACGAATGTTTCAATGAACTGTCAAGTAGATACTGTACCTGTGGTAAATAATTTAGATTCTGATACGTTACTGGTTAATAAATTAGAAGCTAATGATGTAGGGATTAGTGATGGTGAAGAAGATGTAGTACCAGTGAATGATTTGGAAGCAGACACAATACCAGTGAATCATTTGGTAGCAGATACGATACCAGTGAATGATTTGGAAGCAGATACGATACCAGTAAATAATGTAGAAGTAGATACAGAAGTAGAAGTTAATAATTTAAGAGCAGATACAATTCCTGTTACTGATTCTGATACATTAATAATTAATAAATTACCAGAATCTGGGAAAAGTCAAATTAAAAATGACAAAAAAACTTCAAGTCAGGTATTAACACAAGATAATTTTGATAATATTGATTTTGAAAGTGATTTTGGGTCTTGGGAAAAAGAAATTTTTCAACGTAATATTAAATCACAAGATAATAAAAATATTATGGGTTCAAATGATACTTTGTCTAGTAAAAATAAAGTCGGTAATAGTTTTGATAATGGCAAAAGTTCAACAAATCTAGTCATTAGTTCACAAAACCCGTCAATTAACGCAGACTTGAATCATAGAAATAAATTAATAAATATAAGTAATGGAGAAATAGATGGTAGTAAAAAAGATGACTGTCATTCTCCTGATTTAGTGAGACATTCGAATCACCGTAGGTCAACTCAATCAAAATTCAACCGTACTCTTGACTTTGTGGGTAAAAAATCATTAGAAATGACAGAGAACTCTTACGGAAATATTCATTCGACTGCGCAATCAGATGATGATATTTTTGATAATGAAAGTTTGGTAGCTGACTCGGATTTTGAAGAGCAATTACGCGCTGTAGAAAATTCAAATGATTTGGGTAAAATAAGTGGCAGTAATATAAAAGATTGTAATAATAAAAATAAATTAGATAAATTAAAAGACTTAGATAATATTAGAAATAGTTTACCATTAAGTTGTTCTAGTCCTGTGCAATTGAAAATAAATGACAGAAATTTACCATTGGAACCAATTAATGTTGATAGTAATTTAATAGAGACTTATGTCGATGATTGTAATTGGGACAGTGATTTTGAAACATCTTCTGCGCCAATAACTGAGTGTAAATATTTTGGAAATGATCATGAAACTGTTTCTGAAAATATTCCGACGACAAGTAAGCAATCAACATCATCGTTGTTATCAAAACCAATAGAATCAACAAAATCTATTGATAAAGTTAATGTGCAGAGAAGTCAGAAAGAAAATAATCCCAATTGGTTATCAGCAAAGACTGTGGATAATAAAAAAAGTAATCAAGAAAATTCATTATTAAAAACAGACAAATTTGGTAAAAATCGTTTTCCCGCGCTTACGTTTAATTCTAGATCTAATTTACGAAAAGATTCTTCAGACTCTGACAGTGATTTTGCACCGACAAAAATAGTCAAAAATGTTTTCCATAACCGTGGAAATATTTACAATAATGAAAGAAAATTAACCAGTGATTCAACTTTACCAGTTAATAATAATAACATTAGAAATAAATTTGTTCTGCCAAAACCCAATAGTCCGAAGTCATTATCTTTGAGTAATTTGACAAAATTTGCGGCACCATCTCGAGTAACATCAAAATTATCATCGTCATCTAAAACAACGGGTACAGTGTCTACTTCTTCGTGGATTGATTCCAAGAAGTCTAGTTCACTTGATAGTTTTCCAAAGAGAAAACAATCGCGAGAAAAGAACAGAAAAAAAAGAAAAAGAAATGGTTTCATTGATGACGAAGCTGAAGTATCGGATGATGATCATTCACCAGGACATTCAGGAGATGATGATGATGGTGCTGATTTAGAAGACTTTGTCAGCTATTCTCAGTATCATGATAATTCGGTTGATATGAAAGCTCATTATTTGCAAAGTGTAAAAAGCCCGCGTAGACCTGGTAAATTTTTAATACGAAAACCTAAATCACCGCCGCCGGATTTACAAATTTATTCACAAATCATTCCTGATGAACCTAATACGTATCTTTATGTAAGTATTCTTCAATTTAAAAATCCCTTGTTACACAATATACCATTTAACTTAATTTTAAATTATTTTCTTCTCTAGGATTCATTTTGCGTTGAAGATGATGAAATTCCTGAAGAACTTTCTTCGGATGAAGTGACGATAATTGAAGAAGTTGAAAGAAATAATTCAAGAAATAAAAAAAAAAGAAAACGTGATAGCTCGCAAGATACTCGATCTAAACGCAAAAGAATAATTATAAATTCAGACACCAGCGATGATGAAATTGAAGTATTACGCGTACAAATTGCTGATGAATCAATGATGTTAAAAAATAAATAATCATAATTATAATTAAAATATTTGTTGTAAAAATTAAGTTTGTTATTTTTTTTACTCGTTACAGCGGGATAATTAAATTTTGTTAAAAGATTATTTTTTTATTCTATTATATGACTACAAATTAAATCCCGTGATAATTGTAATTTATAAATTAATAAATTAAGAGATTTTATAACATTGTTATAAATATTAATAAATTATTAATTTTTTTATTCGAAGTATTTCTTTTTATTTTAATACCAACACGGATAGAATAGTAAACTTTTTTTCTGCTCCAGTAGTTTTAGTGTATGGAAAATATTTTTCTATTGTTAAATAATCTTAAAACCCATCGGCAAGTGTAATACGAGTGCCAGCATTAAATTATCCTGGTGAAATTTAAAACTATTTAGTATTCAGTTTAGTTTATGCTACGCTTATTTTTTAAAAAAATGAAAATTCAAAGGTATGTAGTTAAGGATATTGGTAAAATATAATAAGTGATTGATGAATAGAAAGAACAAAGGACTTAAGACCTAAAATCCTTGCGAGGGTATAAAAACTTCAGAAAAATCTAAGCGTACATGTCAGTTTCCAATCTGCAGTTCTCGAGTGCAAGTGGATTCTAAGCTAAAAAATTATAAACGTTTTTTTTATCAAGAAATAATTGGTAAATTATAATACTAGACCAATTTGGCGCGCGTATTTTTAAAGTTTTTTCGTGAGTTCTTTTTGGAAAGGAAAATAAAATCATTGTGTAGTTTATATATGTGATTATTGCTGTTTTAAAGATTACAAAAAAAATTTGTATTTACAATTTTTTCTTTTTATTTTATACGGCTAAAATTAATTCTTTTAAAATAAAGACGCAGGAAGGGGGGCACCCATCAAGGTCCTGTGGTGATCTGAAAGCAAAAAATCAAAATTTTTATTCTGTAGACTTGTAGCTATTACACTGAGTAATAATATGCATATTTTTTTCGTAAAAAAAATAAAATTGCGGGCTTTTGAAAAAAAAAGTTTTAAATCCCACTTTTTTTGATGACGAAATCGTTTAAAGAAATTAATTAATTATTAAAAATTTAATGTTGTTTTGATTAGTGTAATAGCGACAAGTCTACAGAATAATAAAAATTTTATAAAATAAAATATAAACAAAAAATAGTAAAATTGTAAATATAAACTACAGAGTGGTCGCATTTTATTTTCTTTTCCAAAAAGAACTTACGAAAAATCATTAAAAATATGCGCGCCCCATTGGTCTAGTACAAAAAAAAAATTAATAATTATCATCTTTAAATTATTTAAAAATTTTTAATTTTTATCTAGTTTTTTTTTGTATTTAGAAGCTGTCATGATGTACCAAGTAGTGATAATCTTCACAGTGGTAGCAGTAGTTTATGGAGGACCAGTAGAATCTCCGACTCAGCAGCCGCAGACTGCAGATTTATCATCTAAAATTTCTACATCACCACCAAATTACGAACCCGTACCATTAAATAATTACTATTATCCCACGTATCCAGAATATAAACCTGAAGTACAACCGGATAATACGCAATTGATTCCATCTTCACCACCACGTCAATCGTCTAGTTGGACATCAACTATAGCTACTGGTTTAATACCCATCGGAAGTTTTGCATTGTCCGTTGGAGCACGTGCATTCGGACATGTCTTTCAATTCATTGCACTTCTCTTCGTCGGACTGGCTCTCGTTACATCTCTCTGTACTTTCACACCCCTCTGTACCATCACATTCTCAGGATTAAATCTCAATAAAAGAGAGGTAATTACATCATTTATTTTTTTATCTCCAGACAATTTAAAAAAATTCTTAAATCTGATGCGAGGGAAGTTTATTTTAATATTTAAACTCCGAAGTGGATTGAAATGAAATCCAGATCCCTCCGAAATCACTTTACTGAAAAGACAAACTCTTTATTTACTCCCTATGCGGAGTGATTTAAAAAAAAAAACTCCGGAACTTCGAGTGTCGAAGTGACTCCAGATTTAAATAAAATCCGTAATTACTTCGAATTCACTCCCGAGTTTTTCCTGTGTAATAAAAATAAATGAGTAAATAAATTTTTTTTAATTTTTCAGGTAAAACAACAAGTATCTGAATTAGCCAGAGCATTTATGACGCCAGATAATCTTGATGCAGCGACAATATTCGTACATCGTGCTATTCAAAAATATTATCAACTCCAAAACGTCGGCGCCAAGTAACTCAATAAATGTCAAGTTTATTCAAGTGAAATATTTAACTATTAATTATATTCAAATAAGGAAATAAAAGATGTTTTTAAGCCTATGATGATTAAATAAAGTATGAAAAAAAAAATACATATACATATAGATAATGAAAAATATTAGAAATTTATTCGTTGATTATTCTTATCATAATTATTAATATTTATGTATATATAAATATCAAATTTGTAACATCTTTCTTGGGTTTTCCCGACTCCCTTCTTCTCGTCATTCTTCTCCTACTCTCTTCTAGTCCATCGAAAGCGCGACCAACGACCGCAGGCCGGTTTTTATATTTTATTACAATTCCAACTGTAGACTCGCGAGACATCAGGACACGATTCTACTGCGTGAGTTTAATTACACGCGATTCTTCAGCGATTTAAAAAAAAAAAATAACGTGATCGCATAATTTGAAACTGATATTTTGAACGCGCTCCTGCTAAAATGAAGATACCACTTGGTAACTTTTTATTTATTAATTATTAGTAATTAAAATTTTGTCAGTAAAGTGTCTAGACTTTTTTTTTAAACTTAATCTTTATTATTATTATTATATTTTTTTTTTAACTTTCAAAACAATTAACATTTTAAAATAATTTAAAAACTTTATTAAAATAATTTTATTAATTTATTTTTAAAAATGTATCCTTGAAGTTTTATTGACTGAAGGTCAAGGCCAAATTATTTTATATTAAAATGTCTATTATTAAAACGAATTGTAAACACGATATTCTAATATCATTTAATGTTTATTTTTTATTACCAATAAAAAATAAATTTATTTAACTTTGAATTTTTACAGTTTCCTTGATAAATTTAACAATCGTCTGGATAAATATTATCGACGTCGATGGAGTGATGTTACCAAAGTTTAAAAGATCATCTTTTAAATCAGCAAGACAATATATATCCGATAGTGATGATATTTTTATACCGTATCAAGGAGAACGTTTTAATGTTTTTGACTGGAATTTATATAAAGTAAAATACTCAATTTTTATTTATTTATTTATTTATTAGCATTTAAATAAACTACTTTATTTATTTATTTAATTAAATTTTGTTTGAACCAGTTAATTGTTAATAAATATCAAGGAAATATTTTAATTTCGCCGGTGTCCTTGAAATTAGCACTGGTTTTATTGTACGAAGGCTCGCAGGATCAGACGGCATATGAATTGGCCGGAGCGTTGCAGCTTCCGGCTGGACAATGGGCGACTAGAGACAAATTTTCGCTGATCGTACGATCTCTTCAGGTAACTCCTTGTTTAATAATTTAAATTTTTAGTATATTTCATAGAAATTTATCGACTGCAATTGTCCTCATGGTGGAATTTTCAAAGAATTTCGCCATAGTCTATCTTAATTTGTTGAGTAGGTTCCAAAAATACCATTGGTTCAAAAGATTATATATGTATGTATTAGGGTGTTTGGAAAAAAAAAAAAAATTTTTTTTTTCTTGGAAACAGGTTCAAAAGTTTCATTTATATATGAAAATACGCCTATGAAAATTTGAGCTCTTAATATTGACATTCAGAGATTCCGCATCGCACTTTTTTATTTTCCTAACGATGCGTCGTAGGAAAAATTTGCAGACATGAGTTGCGACGATAGTGACTATCGTTCAAAAATTCTGGACATTTGAATTTCTTAAAATACCGAAAAATGCTTTTTCTGTGGCTTTTTTCGTGGATAACTTTTTAATGAAAAAATATAACGTTCTTGTGTGAAAAAAACGTCAAAGCTGATAGAATAAGCTGCGTTTCCTTTTTATACTTTGTGTGTTTTACGATAATTTTTCAAATTTCAATAAAGATTTAAATTTACATGAATAATTTCTGTGTTAAGATCAAAATCTTATAGTTTTCAAACTGAAAATTTATGGAACACGTCAACAAAAAAAATGGTTTTTGATTCAATTTTGTCTTAAAGCTTCCAAATAAACAAATAATTAGAAGTCTACTTCCAGTTCGAATGCCGAATAACCATTTGTTAATTTAAAAATTACGACATATTAATTATATTTTTTAACGCGCGTTTTCTGTCTCTTTCTTAATTCATATTTAATAATTTTTTCAGCCGGTTTCTGATGAATATACTCTGAATCTTGGTACCAGAATTTATATAAACAATAGTCTGTCAATAAAACAAAGCTATGCTGCTATTGTTAAAACATTCTATAGCACTGACATTATCTCCAGTAATTTTACGGATGCGCGGTCAACTGCAAATAATGTCAACAATTGGGTAAAAAATTTCACAAACGGAAACATTGAAAACATGATTGATGACGGTACATTCAAACAGTTTTATCTCAAATAAATAATTACAAATAAAAATTTAATTATTCTATCATTGTTATTATTAATATTTTTTTTTAGAGGGTACAATAAAAGACTCAATGATGTTGGTGATGAATGTCCTTTACTTCAAAGGTATTTGGTCTGGAAATAAATTCACATCAAACAGAACAAAGTTCGATAAATTCTACCAATCATCTAATAAAAATATTGACATAAATTATATGACATCTATTGGTCATTATTATTACGTCGAATCCTCAGAACTTGACGCTAAAATTATACGGTTGCCTTATATGGTAAATTAAAATTTTTAATAATTACTTTCATCTCTGTCTGCTATAATTATTTTTATTTTATTTTATTATTTTTATTTTCAGGGACGTAAATTTTCAATGTACATCATTTTACCAAGAACCGTAGATGGACTAGATACGCTAATTAAAAATATAAATCCATTTATTTTAACAAGACATGTATCATTATTGCAAAGACTACCTGTTCAAGTGACAATACCGATGTTTAAATTTGATTTTACAAGTCACCTTGAGCTAATACTCCGTGATGTAATTTTATTTTTTTTAATTTATTCATTATTTTATTTTTATTAAGAGTAGAAGCAGCATTTTTAGCCACTGCGCCATTTTTGGACATTTAGTACTTTATTTTAATTTATGAAAAAGTATTAAATAAAATTTCCATGTTAAGGGGAAACGTCACTGGACCTCTTTCTCACTCAGAAAAATAAACGGGATGTTAGTTGCTCTCGTACAGTAAATGATAATTTTAAAACAATTTTTCTCGAAGACGAATTAGAATTTTTGAAAGTACGAAATCTTTAGCCCTCTGTTAAGGTTTTAAAAAACCTTAATAGTGTGATAAAAGTACCCTTGTACATTTCAAAAATTAATTATCTTATTGCGTGTGTTACAAATTATTTTATTAAAATTTTTAAAGTGTCCAAAACTGGCCCTAAAGTGGCCAAAAACGGTACCTTTGCCCTATTTAATTAATTAATATTTATTTAAATAATTTAGTTGGGAATACGAGATATTTTTGAAAACACAGCGACATTAACTGGCATCATAAAAACAAAACGCGGTTATAATTTAGTTGTATCAGATATTATTCAAAAAGCAGGAATTGAAGTTAATGAAAATGGAACTTCTGCTTATGTAGCAACAGGTAAATTTTATTAACAATTCATTCATTAATTAATTTATCTATTAAATACTTATATATATTTTTTATTAACGAGTTTAGAAATAAATATTGGTAACAAAGTAGCAGAGCAAACTTTTCATGCCAATCATCCCTTTATTTTCTACATCGAGGATGAAACAACTGGAACAATTCTCTACATGGGCAGAGTAATTAATCCTCTAGAAGGTAGTGGTGGTATAGAGACACCTGGAAGTCTTCCTCAACAGCTTAATAATGATCGCATTCAACAACTTTCTCTAGGTATTTAAATTTTAAACCAAAGACTAAAAACGCGATGTGATATCGGTAGGTTTTTAATAAAAAATTAAACTTCAGAAATTATTTCAAGGACACAGGGACGTAATATAGTTAACTTTGAATTAATAATAGCAAACAAAATGATCGGGTAATTAATTAGTTAGCTTGTTCATTGTATTTTAACAATGACTATCTCTATTTATTCAGCTGAATCCATGCATGTTAACATACTGATTTGTTTTTTAAACTACATGACGTATAGTTAATGTGAAAATTCCGTGCGTTTCTTTTTTTGATGAAATACGTAAACTAAAAAATGTCTAGTCATTCACAAATATTTATTTTTATTTTTCACAAATACGGAATTTATAATTTTTTTATTAATTTTATTATTATATTTGTATAGATTTATTTTTCATTCATAAATTATTACATCACACTGTCAATAGAATGGTATTGAAATAAAAATACAATACTTTTTATTTATATTTCATGATAAGAGAAGGGGAAATCCTGAAACACCAATAGTCCAAACTATCAGAATTAAATATTCACATAAATTAATTTAGTTCTAACAGTCAAGAGAGTTAGGATCTCTAACAATTCAAATTATTTTTTTAAAAATAAATTATTAATTATTAAATAATGTGGCAATTTATAATTATCGGAATAATAATTGATTATGTAATTGACGGTAATACAAAATAATTTAGTCAATTAAATTAATTTTATCAATTTATTCAGTAAGAAAATTACTGAGAATTTTTTTTTTCCTTAATTTTATTGATAGTTACATAGTTTGCAATTATTGTTTAAAAAAATAAATTTTATTTTTTTTTTAGTTCCATCAGTGGCTGGATATAATGCAGATCGAAACAATTACTTTAGCATTGAATTATTACAGGTACGATTTTATATTTATTTACTTGTAAAAAATTTTTGTTATCAGTAGATTTCATAGAAATCAATCTATTGCATTTGTCTTTATGGTGGAATTTTTAAAGAATTTCGCCATAGTCTATGATAATTCGTCGAATAGGTTCCAAAAATACTGTTGGTTCAAAAGTTTATATTTGTGTGTATAAATATGTAATATAACTCGCCTTGTTGCGACGATATCACCTACAATTCTAAACAGATCTTAATTAATTAGTTTAAAATGGTGGCGATTTTTAATTTTTAAATTTTCGAAAAACGCTACTTTTGCCGCTTTTTTCTTGATAACTTTTTAACGGAAGCGTGTAGACTTATAGAGTAAGAAGGGTGTCGTCGCTGATAAAATGAAGTATATATTTCTTTTTTCACTTTTTATTTTACGACAATTTTTCGAATTTCAATCAAAGTTCAAAGTTACATGATTGATTTTCCTGTTATGGTAAAAATGTAATTATTAAATCTTTAAAAGTTTTTTACGGATGATTATGAAATTTTATATACTTATTCTTCAGGCGATTTGGATCAAATTCAAAAATTTTGAAAATCGGTCAAGTATTCATTTATTTATTTATTTAGGAGAAGGTGTCAATTTAAATTTTCAAATTGTGTTATTTTTGGCGCTTTCTGAGCTTGGAGTTCATTAAAATGTCAAAAAAATTTAGTTTTCAATTAAATTTTATTTTGACACTCCAAAATAAAGGAATACTGAGAAATTTACTTCCATTTCAGATAACAAATGGCCTTTTTATTTTATTTTATTGTTATTTTGTGTTTATGTACAGGGAGTTAACGAACAGACGACAGGAAATGTGGTAATTTCACCGCTGAGTGTTAAATCAGCTCTGACAATTTTATCCGAGGGAGCAGGAGGCGATACTCGTAATGAACTTTTAACAAGCTTGCGACTTCCGTCTGACGTATCGCAAATTCGAACTCTTTCTAAACAAACATTACAATCTGCGCTGGTAAATAAATGTTATGAACAAAAAATTACACAATTATTAATCCGTCAAAACATTTAAATTAAATTACATACATTTTTATTTTAAATTAAGACAACCAGCGCTGGAACAGAAATAGATTTAGCGAATCGTCTATGGCTTGGAAAAGGAATCCAACTACCAGATGATTTTAATAACGTATTAAAAACAAATTACGGAGGTGACACAAGCAACGTTGTCTTCAGTAATACAGAATCAACTGTATCAACTATCAACGATTGGGTTCGTCAATATACTCGCGGTCATATTCAGTCAATTGTTGAATCAAGTAATGAATGACATTTACCTTAAGCCTTCAGAAGAACTTAAAATTGGAAATTTACTAAATATTTATTTTTAATTCAAACAGGCGCGCTTAGTCCAGAGACTAAGTTATTATTGACATCAGCGCTTTATTTCAAAGGAAACTGGAGAAAGGCATTTGATAAAAATTTAACGCGTAATCGATGCTTCAATATTCCTAATCAAGCTTGTCATTCAGTACCGATGATGGAAAGTGTTTCTCAATATTTTTATGCCTCTATTCCGGATCTTAAAGCTGAAGTTGTTGAAATTCCTTATGATGTAAGTTTTTATAAAAAGTATTAAGTATTGCATTGATTATTAATTAATAATTAATAATTATTTCATATAATTAAATTTTTTTAAACAGGATGACAAAATATCAATGTTAGTTTTCTTACCAATAAATGAAGGCCTGCAAGATTTATCAGTTCTGTCAAGAGATTTATCGTATACGCCAATTTCTACGATACTAAATAGTCTTCGTGATACTGAATTAATACTTTTAATGCCTCGATTTAGTGTTGAAACTAAAATAGATTTACGGCCGACTCTTGAAACGGTAAATTTAGTTTCATAAAATTTAAAAAGTATCAACAGTTTATAAATAGTAAATGTAATATATTTAAAATTATTACAGTTGGGAATAAGAAATTTGTTTACTTATAACGCAAACCTCACGAAATTTTCATTAAAAGACAGCGTTAAAGTTGATAATGTTCTCCATAATGCTAAAATAGAAGTTAATGAGGATGGTACCGTTGCAGCTGCAGTAACAGGTGACCAATCTTATATATAAAAATATTAAAAATTTAAATTCTTTGTACGACTTTATGTCTTTTACTCTATACTTAAATTACATTTTATCTTTACTGCACATTTTTCTCTCCTTCTTTTTTCACTTTCTGTATCTTTTCCTTCTTTTCGTATGTCATTTTAGTTGCCGCTTGTCCCAAGCTGCTTTACCCTGATTCTCTCAAGGTCTCTTCAATTTTTTTGAAGACCGCACACATTTCTGTCTTTATCTCTCCTTTAGTTCTCTCACTACTTCTCTGCCTTTTCCGTCTTAGTCCAGTCGAAACTCCGAAATAGGAAACATTTTCGAAAGTCGGCGTAAATTTAATTGAAGGTCTATGGTGTCACCCCCCCCCCCCCCTCCTTGCAAATAGTCTCCTGTATTTGCTCCCATATCTATAGATATTCCTGTTCTTTTTTTTCCATCTTTTTTTCTACTTCTTTACATCTCAGGTGCACCGACGTCTCATTTTTTTCCACAGTCTGTATTTCTGTATCTTATCCTCACCCACATTTTTTATCTTTTCCTTTTACCTCCAATAAGTTCTCGTCTCATTCTAATTTTATTTTTTTGTACAACTTCCAAGGTGAGTAATAATTTACGTCAAGTTTATTTTCTGTGCACTTGACTTAATTTATTGTTAGTAAATATTCAACACGTGTTTGAACTTACTTTTGTAGATAAAAGCTGGGGATTAGTATTCAAAATTTTTAAAATTATAAATATGAAAATAACAATTGAAGATATTTAAGAAATTAATTTTTTTTTGCAGGACTGTCAGTAGTTCCATTGATGGGATCATCCATTGAAGCATTTAGAGTAAATCGTCCTTTCTTATTCATGTTGATTGATCGGCAAACCAGCAGTATAATCTTCAGCGGTCGCGTGATTCGGCCATGATAAAATTCTATTTATATTAATATATCATTAAGCCTCCAATCAGTAACATATCTATCATGACTTATAAATAATTAATTTAAAAATTATAAATCTTAATATTCGTTTGTATTTATAAATTATAATAAAGTTAATTTACTATTTTTTAAATCATCAAGTTACTATCCAATAAATCAAATCTATCGATTTAAATTCCTTTACTTAACATTTAGTAAACAAAAACATATTTATATAATACATAATCAATTTTTATTTTAACTCAGAGTGAATATTTATTTTTGTAGGTCAATGATATTACATTTAATTTGCTTGTAAAAATTTTATTAATTAGGCCAGTAATTAATACTTAAATTTTTATGATACTGAAGTTAACCGACGTCTAGTAATTTTTGGATTTATTTCAAAAATAAATTATAAAAAAAAATATTTAAAACAAATTGCGCGTATAGTTTTTTAAATTTTTGACATGTGCATATTTTTCTTTTTTTTTTTTTGGGAATTGATTTGTTAAAAAAAATCCAAAATTTGTTAATTGTCTAGTAATTTCTAATACTGAAATTAACTGACGTTTACGATTTTTTTGATTTTCTTTAAAACGATAAATTATAAAAAAAAATTGCACATAGTTTTTAAAATTTTCTATATGTGCATATTTTTTTTTTTTTTTTGTAATTAATTTGGGGAAAAAATTCCAAAAATTATCAATAGTCTGCTAACTTTGAAATCATAAATTTTCTACGTATTATTCAAATAAAAAAATATTTTTTACAAAAAAATATAATTTTATTGTCAGTAAAATCGATGTATGCTCAGATGCACGTAGATGGTGACCAGAATACGTCAATTTCACGTGGGTATTTCATCATTCAATTCGTCTTCCCCTCTCTCTATTCGTATATATATATCGCATACTTCTATCTTTGTCTTTTTCATTATTCTCTTTCTCATTCTCTTCGTTCTGCGTCAACTCCATCAACCTACGATACACATTTTTACTTTACTGTCAGAACAGACGTCTGTTAACTTGCTCGCAAAGTGACTCCATTCCTTAAATAATTTAAAAAAATTTATTCAAAATAAATATTCAAATTCAAATCTTCAATTACTTACTATCAATTACTTCCAACAATTATAAATATCCAATACTATTTTTTTAAAAATAGTAATAAAAATCTTTAAATTTTTATAGCTAATTAATTAATTATTTTATTTATATTTAAAAATGTGTTCATGTATTGCCATAATGTGTTCAAACGGTTGTTACTGTGGTGGTAATTGTTAAAAAAATAGTGCAATTATCAAAATAATTAACGAAAAAAAAAACTTTAAGTGATCTATAAACTTGATAAAAAAATAATAGGAATGCTAATCAAAAGAAAATTTAAAAATAATAATAAATTTAAAAACTATAGTATGGGAATTAAAAGAGAAATTAACAAGAATTTAATAAAAAAACAGAGTATATATTTTCACATGGCTAAAAAGAGAATAATGACCTCCAAAGACAATGAAAAAACAAAGTTACATTTAAACTTTATTTTAAATATTTAAAAAAGTATCATGTTTAAAAATAATAATTATTATTATCATCAAAATAATTTATAATGTTAATATTATGATAAATTGTATTGGATTAAAATGATAGATTATTGATATATAAAATGAGTATCACACGTGTCTAGAGGCAAGAGGAAATAAGTGGGAGAAGAAAATAACAGGAGAATAGTTATACTTATAATATGTATAATAAATATAAGTACAAGTATAGTAGAGCAAAGTAGTATCTCTTTGGATTCAACGTGTTCTATCTGCAAGAAAAAAAACATAATAAAAGATACCGAGGACTGAGAACAGGGGAAGCTTTTAAAGCTCATCAGCACTCATCAGTCATCATTACTCCGTTAACTCTGTTGAGTATCAGCCTCTTGATAAAAATTACACTCAATATAAATATAAATTTGAATGGATATCAGTATTATTAAATTGGCGGGAAAAATATTTATTTAAATTATAAATTATTTTATTTTATTTTAATTTACAAAAATTTAAATTTGAACCATGGATTGATTTCTTGATAAATTTAAATTTAAATACAAAAGACCGCGCGAATTTAAAACAAAGCATTTAAACAATTGCTGCATTTGTTTAGTCATATTATTTATATTTATTTAATTACACACAGTATTGTGTGAAATTGGATTTTAAGTTTTATTTTATTACTGGTACTCATTGTAAGAAGAAAATAAAAAGAAAGTACAGATGGCGGATATAAATGGACTATGGATCTTCGGATATGGATCACTTTGTTGGAACCCTGGTTTTGAATTTAACAGAAGTATTACTGGTTGTATCAAAGGATTTGAACGTAAATTTTGGCAAGGCAATGCTACACATCGCGGTACCAAGGAAAAGGTATTTTTTTTTATTTTAAATAAAATCTTATTGATTTTATTCGATATCATTTTGATAATACGATTGGAATCGACGTACGAGTTTCGTTAGTGTAAACTTTAGAGTTATTTTTGATATCTTTTGTTCACGATTTTGTGCATAAAGATATTTTGATCTATTAATATTTTTGATAGCAGTCGGGTTAAAAAATTGTGAAAAATATTAATGGAGCCAAATATTCAAATGCTCATATATTTTTTAACTGTTTTAATGCTCAAGTAGTTGCATACATTAAATGTTTATAAATAAATTTAAATGACACGTGTAATAATATATATAACTATTTAAAAATTATTCATCGCAATTACTTAGGTATATATAATTATTTACTGCTTATTTATTTTTATTAACGCTCCTTAATATTTATTTATAATTTAGATGAATAAAAAAAAATTTTGAATGTAAAAGTTATTGAAATAAAATATAAGAGGTAGTAATTGATACGACGATCTGTAATTTCACAAGACAGTTACAGTTTGATGAACAAAAAAAGTCTTAGTTTTGATACTAAAAAAAATATTTTTATTTTGTTACAGCCGGGTCGAGTTGTCACACTCGTTGAAAATAAACAGGTAAAATTAAATATTTTTTTGTAATTATTTTTTTTTAAATAAATTTATCTTTTATTTATATATTTATTTACAGGAAATAACATACGGAAGAGCATTTGAAGTAAAAGGCGATGCAGCATTGCCGTATCTTAATAACCGAGAATGTAAATTAGGCGGTTACTTGACAACAATAACAACATTTTATTCACGTGATAAAAAATTAAGTTTTCCAGTTGTTATTTACATTGCTACTAATGACAACGAGCACTGGCTTGGTGACGCACCTTTAAAAGACATCGCAGAACAAATATTTACTTCCAAAGGTCCTAGTGGCCATAATGTTGAGTATCTTCTCAGGTAATTTAAAATAAATTCGTAATGATCATTATCTTTTTGATTGAATTAGTTAATGTTATTAAATTTGATATCGTTAAAAAGTCTTGACATATATGAATTTGTGTCTTGCCATGGTTTCAATCCTATTTTATTACAAAGTACACTCCAGTCGCGTTATAAGTCCAGCTTGTTTTCTTTTTTTTTAACCAGACTCGCGTTAATATGAGAGACACTAAGAAGACTTATAACGCGACTCGACTGTATCAAGATAAATCAATTTTTCGATATCATTTGAATTTCATTTAAATTACGCGGAAAAAAAATACAATTGTGTTTATTGAATGTAAATTAATTAATATGTTAATTAATTAATTAATAATTAATTAATTAATTAATTAATTAATCAATAATATGTTAATTATTCTGTCACTGAATGCAACTTAATATATATGAATATTATGCAAGTATATAATTAAGAGAGAATAAGAAAAATTTAGTTGATGCCATGTCTTCTATGATAATAAAAATTTAAAAAATTTTATTTGGTATCAGTGAAAAAAAATTTTTTTTTCAAAAATTCCATGATAATAATCATCGGAATCAATAAGTTTGCGAGTTAATAATAAGATTTTTCTTAGCGAATTTAAATAATAATAAAAATAAACAAAAGATTCTAGAGTAGAGATTTTAATAAACAATTAAATTCAAATCATACTTAATAAATTTCAGTCACGTTAAAGACTGTAGGTTGATTGTTATTATTATTGAATAATTATACAATAAATTGTGCGTCTATTAGTTAAATATCGCGGGTTTAAATAAATTAAATGTTCATCATGATGATAACTTGTGTATTTATTTTGTTATCTCATATTTTTAATAGTAGTTGGAATTCTCAGACAGTTCCCCTACTTTATTTTAAATATTCAATGGCTTCAACTGTCATGACGGTAGTAAACTTTTATTAATTAATTTAAAAAAAAAAATTAAAGCTTAATTGAAGAAAAAAAAAATTTAATTATAATTTTACCAAGATATAGATTTGAAATAAAAATTACTTACAGTTTTTATCAATTAGGAGTTATTTCAAATTTGGTAAATAAATTAAAGCCTAAAAATTTGACATAAAGATTTACTGAAATTTATTCAAAAAATTTTGTTTAACTCTAAACTAATAACAATTGTAAGTAATTTTTTTTAAAAATCTATATCTAGTCAATTGTAATTACTCTTTTTTTCAATTAACCCTTTAATTTTTTTTTTTAACTAATTAATAAAATTTGAACGCGGCAATGGCAGTTCAAGATCACTGAATATTTTTGAAAAGTGGGGGTATTGTTTGAGAATGATCTTAATTATAATTTTTAAAAAAAGCGAAATAAATTATTAAACATAAAAATTAATTTAAAAATCAAATTATAAATTAATTCATAACGTCTTTAATGAATCAATCAACGTAATTTGTTTTTCTTAAGATAATTGTCCTGCTTTTAATTTTTTTCTTACTAAATTATCATTAATACTCGATTAAATATCAGGAAAATCCAAGCATGTAATTATTGTTAATTAAAAAAATTCATTTATTCGTTATAATAATAATAATAATAATAATAATAATAATAATAATAATAATAATAATAATAATAATAATAATAACGCATTCAAATAGATATAAATTTATTTTTTGCTAATGAAAATATTTTTAATTTACAGATTAGCGAATTTCATGCATCGTTGTATACCCGAAGCACATGATGATCATTTATTTACATTAGAAACGTTGGTACGAGCTAAAATAAAAAGTAATAATTTGTGCTTACATACTTTGATGGGTCACCGTGAATTCACCATTGAATTAGAACCATCCGATTTAGAAATAGGAGAAAGTAATGATGATGACGATGATGATGATAATAATAATTTTAATGGAAATAATGAAGCACCGGTTAATTCTTTTCAATATACATCACGTATTCCTGTCAAGACGTTGCGTTGCCTGAAACCATGAATTTTTATATTAATCAGCTTTTTATTTAAACTATTTTTTATAATCAATACCCAATAATCAATAATGTATTAATAAGAAAATCAAATTTAATATGCGTGACAAAGTTTCATACTCAACTACAATTTAATAGCTTTATTTTTTTTATAATTAATTTATAACAATAATGATTATTCTTAATAAAAGGATTTTTTTAAAATAATAATTATCTATTTATTTAACGATTTCCGCAATGTACAAAATTTTACAATATTCATCCGCGTTATCTTAGTGCGAATAAAAAAAAACTACTACAAAAAATTTTGAGTCCACAGTGTAGTGTGAATGATTTGGTGTTAAAATTTTCAAAATTTCCGGTGTGAAAGTTACACGATACACGGTGTTAAATTTTGGACCGTGTGAATTAGACTGTTTACACCATCAATGGTGTAAATGTATAAGTTCTTTATTCAAAACCCTTGATTACTTTGAAATTGAGTATTCAATTTTTATTTAAAATTTCACACCGTCAATTCACACTGAGCAGACGGTGTTAAATCCTTGGAGACCATTTTCACACCGAAAATTTTTTACGGTGTAAAAAAATAAATTACAAATGATCCAAAAAAGAAATAAAAATGAACAGTCATACAGATTAATAATTGGGCTAAATTTTCAATCTATTTTCTATTTCCACTCAAATTGACTCCTGAAGGCATTTAGAAACCCAGCAAAAAAATTTACCGATTTTTAGTAGTCGTTAATTAATTTAAAAATCATATTTTTGTGACCGTTTTGTATAAATGACTTATTGGAGTATGGGATTTATAAAAGTCTATTTTTCCTTAGATTCCTGTTGAATGACAAAATTAATTACCTTGATTATATTTTTTTTTTTTTTATGTAAATTAAGTTGAGATGTCTGAGAGCTCCAAGCAGAATTGAATGGGCTTGGATTGAAGTCGTTCTGTAAATACAATTAGCATTAATATTTAATTTAGTTATGAGTATTTAGTATTAATTAGTTAGTCGTAAATAAATAAAAATTTATGATTTAGAGCACAGAGAACTCAGTTTTAAAATATTATTCACAGTAGATAGCTGGTAAGAAAATAAATAAACATGCCTGGAGGAGTTGTCTTTCTCGTGTGCATCCCCACGTTGTCTTATGAGCACGAATTGGTCTTTGGCATACCCGTGAAGCTGACGAAAAAAAATGAAAAAGTTATCAAAAAAGGTACTAAAGTAGATTTACGTTTAAAAGAAATGAGAAATAAAAATCAACTTATTACAATTGGTGACGATGATGACGATGATGATACCGGACATCAAGATCTTGGTGAAATTGATGAGGACGAGGCTTGCAATGCTATCAAAAGACCACGTCCAAGAGGATTACAGTCTCCTGCTACAAGTCGTTCTAATCGGGATCCTGTTTTTGTTCCAATGGAAACGGTATTATTATTATTTTTTACAAGTAAAATTATTAATACTATTATTTATTGATAATTTTATTTGTTAACTGCACAGGTATTAGATGAGTTATTGAAGAAATTGAAAGTTGAGCATGTAGTTTGGTGTAAAGATAAAGGTAACTTGTATTACGAAGTTATTTTTCCAGTTCCAGCAGGTGATCCATGCGAAAATTGTCTTCATTGTTTAACTGAAATGGGTATTGGTACTAGAATGAATTCCATTGTAAGGTATAATTATTTTTATAATATTAAATAATTTATTTCACGTTACTAATTCCAATAGGACATATTTTTATACGCCCTTTTAGCTCGAGGAAACTCTAAAGCCAAAAGGGCGTAAGATAAAAAACCTAATACCCGATCAGGGATTTAGTACTCGATCACTACATGAATTTTTATATCTATATTTAGGTAAATTTAGTAAATATAGATATACAAATACATGAGTGATCGGGTACTAGGTCTCTCACATAAAAATATGTCCTTTTGAAATTAGTGACGTGATTTATTCATTGCAATGTAAAGTTACATTTATAACTTATTACATTTCTTTCTTTTTTTCTTTGGATTAAATAGCTGCATTTTTTGAATATTCTTTTTTTTAAATTTCTAACAGATTTAATTTAATTGTACACTTTTCCAATTGAACACCCCACCTCTGGTCCTCCTTCTTTTCCTATACTTCCCTTTGATTCCCTTCTGGTCCTTCCTTTACCTTTACTCCTTGCTATTGACTAGTTGGTCAAACTTTTTTTTACAGGAGCAGGTTTCGTAAATTGTCTCTCCCCTCAGTGTCTCCGTTTGTTTATATTCAAAGTCCGTCTTTACCAGACCACCCCTTCACACCTCAATGACTTTTTTGCCTCTCTCCTTATTTTGCTCAAGACTCCTGCATTTAAAAACATCCTCAAGGTTCTGATCCTCGTTTCTTCACACCCTACACAGCCAGTGTCAATCCTTTTTTCCTGCTCTTCCTATACTACCACACCTTAATCTGCACCAAGTCTCTTTGATCCAATAAAATTTTTTTCAGTGTAATACCAACGCAATGTACGTACAGCGCATTGCGAGTTCCTGGAGCATCTGCACTACCAAGCAGCAGCATAACTGGTCCAGTATCAAGAAGAAAAGATATTGAAGATCGCAGAAATGCTTGGGAAGGTTTCGTTGATTCTATCAGATCTAAATTGACAGTTAAACAAGTAGTTGATGGTGTCAGAAGTGGTGGCGATCTGACATTTGATTACATTCTTTTAGTCGTGACAGCAGAGTAAGATTCAGATATTTATTATTAAATTTAAAACTATCGACTATTGGCGCAATAATTGTTTAAATAAAAATTTAAAATATTATTCAAGTTGTTTGGCAGCTCTTGGTCTTGTAGAAAATAGTGCAACAAATGTCGTTGCTGCTATGCTCGTATCGCCTCTTATGGTAACTTTTATTCTATTCATTTTATTTTTATTTTTATTTTATTTAAATTGTTTAAGTTTAATTTTCCTAATCTAGGGACCAGTTATGTCATTGACATTCGGAACAATAATTGCTGACAAAGATCTAATATGCGTTGGTCTTAAGAGTTTACTTCTTGGAATATTTATTTCGATATTATTTGGTTTTATATTCGGATTAATTCTCGGTACCACGGAAATGCCCTGGGGATATAATGATTGGCCGACTGATGAAATGAAAGGAAGGTATTAAATATTATATTGTGGGACAAGGGATTAAATAAAACGATTTCAGACCAGGGTCAAGTTGGGTGACATCACCCGCAGTCTGAAATCGTCTTTTATCCTGAGTTACACACAAAATTTTTCATGATTATCTGCATTGGAACTTGAAGTTTCAGTGTCAGCAGTCAGTCAGAAACAAGTTAATTTAAAACCAATGGTGTCATCAACTATTAAATTGTCATTTGCAATTTATAATTAAGCAGAAACTATAAATACTATTTACTATTGACACTAATTTTTATAAAACTTAATCACAGTCAGAACTGTCATTTACGTAATTAAAATTAATGGTTTGAAATTACTATTAAAAAAATGACAAGTATCAGAGTTTAAATTGCGAAAGCCTTCAGTCAGCGGGCAGAAATATTATTTGTTTCTTCCCAAGGGACAAAACAAGTTTGTATCTGCCCACTGACTGAAGACATTTGTAATTTACGCGTTTGCCGATATTTATTCGCGGCACTAGATTGAAATTAACTTATTTCGACTGGCTGTAGAGACACTGAAACTTAAAGTTTCGATGCTGGTATCATGAAAAATAAATTAAAATGTGTTAATTAATAATTATTATAAATTAATAAATACTATTTGTATTAGAGGTAACTATAGATCTTTATGGATGGGGGTATTATGGGCTTTGCCCTCTGGAACAGGAGTCGCGGTGGCTCTTCTTCAAGGAAGTAATGGTCCATTAATAGGAGTTGCTATTTCAGCGTCTTTACTACCCCCAGTTGTCAATTGCGTATGCAAATTTTAATTTACATTAATAATAATTTAAATTTTAAACTTTTATCATTATTATTTAATATCTAGGGATTGTTTTGGGCTCTTGGATGTATCTGGTTAATTTACCGCCCTATTAAAATGCCACACATGAAAGGAGAATCTTACACAGATTTAAACAGTTCATATAAGTACATTTATACAGATTATTTACCGGTTGAATTTTTTTGCAACGGTATCATCAGCGCATGTCTAACTTTTGTCAACGTCATATGTATTTTCATTACCGCGATAATTGTCCTGAAGGTAGATAATTATAAGTACTATTAAATTCACGGTTGTAAGTAATAATATTAATATTTTTTGCTTGCAGATAAAGGAAGTTGCGGCGCCGTATACATCAACACCCGAGTTGCGAAGATTCTGGCAGCATGACATCCGACTGGTGCGCGATAAAAATACATCGAGAGGAACCAGCTCAATGGATTCAAGGTTTTGGCTTTATAAATGTTCACTTACGCAATTAAAAAGACTCTACTTAATTAAATATATAATATAATATATATTGAATGCCAAGTTACTTAAAAAAATATTATTTTTCTTTTTTATATTAAGTTACTACGAAGGATTGAGTAAATCCAAACAGAAAGTACTTGAACGGACACTAAATGAAGCAGTCAGAGAAGCAATGAATGATGAGACTTTCCGTAAAATCAAGAGACTTAGCTACGGTCAACATGGACCCAATGACATAACACCTCGGCTAGGTCTTGCTGGTAATATCGGATCAGTTGAACGAGCTGTTGATGACATAGGAAAAACCACGGACATGCTGGGTGCTGTAGGCGGGTCTCGTCCAACAGACGGTCTGCCATTGCCTGAAAGTACAAACGAGGATTTAGCAGCACTCGATCGACTCGTCACTTATCTTCTTGGTCAGCCAAACGGCAACATGGACAATTGGCGGAGGTCACGACGAGCAAGTGCTCGAGGTTATCGCCAACTTCGATCAAACGTAATGGATAATTCTGGTGTACATAATAATACACCTGGTACTAATACGACTCCTCTGTAATAATAATTATTATTATAATTACATACCATTTATTTAAAATTTAAATTAAGTAATTAATAGTGCATGAGAAATTTATTATTAAATCCTCCGGCCAATACGTTACGGCGACAATTTTATAATATAACGTTTACAAAAAAAAAAAAAAAAACGTTATAATAATATTGTATATTATTTACAATTAATAAAAATAAAATATTAACAAAAGAAATTAAGTAATTAAATACTGGGTTTACTCTAAATCATTGAGAGGTTCAGTACCAAAATACCGATCACCGAAATTTCCAATTCCCGGTATTACGTAAAAACGATCATTTATTTCAGGGTCGATCGCTGAGGTCACTATTTTAACACGTGGGAATGCGTATGCTATTGAATGAACACCAGGTTCAGCCATCAGTAATGAAACTACAAAAATATTATCCTCAACAACGTCGTGATCTAGGAGGACTCTTATCGCCATTACTGCCGCTGCACCTGTAGCGACTGTTGCGTCCATCAAAATAACTCGGTAGTCTTTTATGTCTTTGGGCAGTCGTTGGTAGAAGAGCTAAAAAAAAAGTTAATAATTTTATTAGTTGATTAATTAATTAATTAGTGGGAATTTAATTAATAAAAATTATAGCCAGCCTATACCTCTGGCTCATCAGTATTTTCATTGGTTTGTATCAATATTTTTCCAATACGTATGTCCTTACAGACATCACACAACGCCTGCTCCATTGTCTCACCGGCTCGCATTATTGATACACCACAAATTTTATTAGAAGCACCACGTTTACCATGATAGGGTATACCCTGAGGTGTATCTATGACTATTTCCTAAAAAAAAATAAAATATGTTAATTAATAATTTAATCCCTTGTGTGTAAAAAAAAGTCATTCCATAAAGATTCCAAAAAAGTTCGACATGTGGAACTTTTAAGCTTGAGACAGATTAGAAGTTTTTGGAATTTTTAAAAAATTTTTATTTTGATGGTAAAAAAAAAAAATTATCTAGAACTTTATATGAGCGAATTTTGAATTAAAAAAAGAACGTTTTCAAAATATATTTTTACTACATTTTACCCTCGTTTCGAAAAAGTTAAAAAACCTCTGGAACTTTTTATGAATGTTTTTTTATTCTTCTGGGGTCATTAGTTTCTGATGGCAATTTTTACAGAACGAGGGTAAAAAATAGTAAAAATAAGTTTTAAAATCGTTCTTTTTTTACTCAAAATTCGCTCGTATAAAATCCTAGATAAACTTTTCTTTACTATAAAAATAACAAAAGTTCTAATCTGTCTCAAGATTAGAAGTATAACATATCAAACTTTTTTTCCACGGGTTCAGCACTCCCATGTTTTTTAATGTCTCGCTTGCACTACAGCGAAATCCCATAATTTGAATATTATCCTATGGGCAAAATGCTCACAACAGAAGTGCTGACGAATTAATAAATGCAATATTATATTTTAAAATTAAAATTATTTTACCTTGTATGGCAACAGAGAAAGCGCATACTCAATAACCAAACGTATCAATCGTTTAGTATAAAATATAAACTCATCTCGTTCAGTGTTTTTGTCTCGTATCAATGTATGGAGTCCTTTTACTTGAGGAGTATCAGGTAACATGTAGACAGAAGGTAACGGCTGTCCAGTGTACGAGTGAGCGAGTTTCTCTCGTAACTTAAATCCTCTCTTTAAAAAATAACAAACAGAATAAATATATGTACACATGTATATATTATCATGTCAGCACTGGACAATGGTACAAGATAATTAAATATCGTACCAGCTGTAATTGCGTATGAACATGTTGGACAATAAGTTTTATAGCGACTTCATTTTCTCCACCACGTGGTACAATTATGTCTGCGTGTACCATAGAAGGTGCGATGTAATAACAATACGCGGGTTTAACCATCGCCGAGTATTGTTTCAAAACACCTTCCAAGTCTCTGCCTCGCTGCGATATATCTCTGCGAAGTCGCCGCGCTAATCTGATGTCCGCGTCGGTGTCCACGAATACTTTCATATCACACATCTAAAGTTAGAAGTTTGTAATCATATTAAATTTATTATTAAATACAGATTATCGTTTATAAATAATTATATACATATATATGATCTCTAGGAATCCATAGTAATGCTAATGCTAGATAAATTATTTATATAATAATTTTCCACGCAAGTTAAAATCGATATCATTTTTTTTAAAAATAAAATAAAATTTTTTTATACGAAATTATTTAGTATTTGAATTTTTAAATTTATTGTTGATACCTTTAATACTTCGGCGTTGTAAAATGTAAGAATGCCTTCAAATATAATGACATTAGCACCGTACATAGTTTTCTATAAAAAAAAAAAAAAATGTAAATAAAATTTCTGTGTTATAAATAAAAGATTTGAGTTTATTAATAAAACTTACAGTGCGACTTTCTCGACTATGTGTAACAAAATTGTAAATAGGAACGTCAACTTTACGTCCTTCTTTAAGTCTTTGCAATGTAAGTCTTAATAATTCAAAGTCGAATGCATCAGGATGATCAAAATTGTACTCATTACGTGCTGCCTGGTGATGCTGCTTTTCATTCAGTACCTTAAAGATTTATTAATAATTATTATCATTAATATTCAAATTAATTGAATTAAAAAATAAAATAATTAAATTCATACTTTATAAAATGAATCCATGCTTAATAATGTGACCCAGGGCACATTTAAAAATTCAATAATCTTCGTTGCGACTGTTGTTTTACCTGAAGCACTGCCTCCACAAATTCCTATATAAATATTTTATTTTATTTTAATTTACAGTAAAATTAATTAAGGACATTCTCAGTGTCTCCCACTTTTTAAAAATATTAAATTCTGATCATTGTATTAAAATTTTATTAATTAATTAAAAAGAAATTAAAACATTAATTGAAAAGAGGACAACGTGGTTGCAATCTCACCGAGTTATAGATTTAAAAAAAAATTACTTACACTTACTCAAAATTAACAGTTGTCATCAATTAGAAGTCAAATGAAATTCGGTAAATAAATTTTACATTACAAAATTGAAAATTCAAATTATGAAATTGACATGAAGATTTTACGGAAATTTAACAAATTTCTTTCAACTTCTAATTGATAACAATTGTAAGTAATTTTTTTTAAATTTAAGGTAAGAGACCCAGTACTTGATCGGAGAACTAGTACCCGATCAGAGACCTAGTACCTAATCAAGGAGCTAGTACCCGATTACTCATGTATTTGTATATCTATATTCCCTAAATGTTACAAAATATAAATATACAAATACATGGAGTGATCAAGAACTAATTCCCTGATCAGGTACTAACTCTGTTATTTTTTATCAGCGAGATTGCAACCACGTTGTCCTTTTTTCAATTAATACTCAAACGTTTTCTTAATCAATTAATAAAATTTTACCACACCTCTGGCAGTTAAAGTTCATTGAATATTTAAAAAAAGTGGAGGATATTGTCAGTGAATGTCCTAATAATTGAATACTAATTAATTAAATCTAACCTATAACAAAAGGTTCAACTTGTTGTCCAGCAGAATCATACCACGCAGGTCTACCGGCTATATAAATTGTCCTGAGTTTACTACGCAAAATACATTCGGTAGAAGTTTTTTTACTTGACTGTGACATGCTGGTTGTACGTTGTCTTCTTGATCGAGGCGATTTTTGCGAGCCTATTATTAAAATATAAATTTTAAAAAATCATATCATCTAAAACCGGCAGTCATATCAACTAGTCAACATAAAATGATTGACTGCCTTACAAAATAAATTAAAAACTCTCCAACAATAGTAATAATAAATAAATAAAATAAATATTACCAGTTGACGGTGGTCGTGGAGGTACTTGCGGTGCAGGACTAGCAAGTTCTCTGCTATCAACATCACCATCATCACTGGCACCGTCTGCAAGGAACACGGCACGATCTTCTAGACATATATCACCATCGCTAAAATATATATATATACCCAATTAGTTTATCATAATTCATAAATTAAATAATAATAATTTATCAACTGACAACAGTTTTATTTAAACAGCATGTCGAATTAAAGTACCAGCACATCGGTCAAGTCAGCGTAAAAAAATTAAGCTTATTAAAATAAAAATATATATTATATTATATAAATAATATTATTTATAATTCACCTTTCAGAGCTTGCTGAGCTTGGAGGCTCCAAGTGTTGAACTTCGGCTGCCATTACGGGCGAAATTCGAAAATTTTATTTAAAAAAAAAAAAATAGTGTTGGATTCAATGTCGACACGTTGCAGCACGTTGCTTTTGTGACTTCTTGATTCTCGCAACTTTTTCTAACATTTTCTACACCTTACTTCCTATATTCTGCTATAGGCTATAGGTACATGATGATGTCCGCCGGTTAATACACAATCACTGGGCTAGTTTTCATGTTATCGTACTCTGATTAAAATGCACCAATGTAACGGAACTTGACGTACAATTGAACTCCTATTATACACAATAGATTTTTCCCAATCGTCACTGACCAATCATTGTTGTAGATTTCAAATTTATACCCGGTATTAAATATGTCAATACGTTTATTTAAAATAATAGCAGATCAGACATCTAAAAATTTTTTATTTTGTTGATAAATTCCATATTATTGCAATAGATTTTAAATTTTTATTGATAATAAAATTAGTGATACCTGTTTTTTAAATTTTAGCCACGATCTTACAGGAAATAATGATCCTGAAGTTAGCAGACAATTAAAAATTTTTTAATTTTTTTTTTAACAATTAAATTTGAAGAAAAAAAAAAACTTAAAATATGCACATGTTAAAAATTTAAAAGACTACAAGTGCAATTTCTTAGTTGTTTTCTTCAAATTTAATTGTTAAAAAAAAAATCAAAAAATTATTAGACGTCGGCCAACTTCAGTATTATAGGAAATAGACAATTTACAATTTTCGGATTTTTTTTTTAGAAAATCAACTACAAAAAAAAGAAAACTTTAAAATATGCGCATGGAGAAAATTAAAAAAACTATAGGTGCAATTTTTCAAATACTTTGTTTTTATAATTTATCGTTTTTAAAAAAATTAAAAAATTATTAGACCTCGGCTAATTTTAGTATCGTTCAATATCATGAATAAGTATTTTGTATGAGTGTACATGTAGCAGACATCAGACAAATTTAAAATTATAAATAAATAGGGTAAATAATTTAAAATATGCACTTACTAATTTTTAAATTTTTTAAATACGCATTTTTTAAAAATTTAATTTCATTAATTATTTAGCCTATTTATGAATAATTTAAAATCTATCTGATGTCTGCTACATTCACACTCATCTCTTGGTGTGGCAGACATCAGACAATTTATAACTTTTAAGTAAATAAATAAACAAATTAAAATAATTAAATTTGAAAAAATGCACGTACTGTTTTTTTATTGATCTGAATACGCATTTTTTAATTTTTATTCTACTTACATTTTATTTATTTATTTAAAACATTTAAAAAAATGTCACTTGTCAGTTACATTTACGCTCATGTCTTTCGTTTATGAATTACACTAAAATTATATTTTCGTTTAATAGAAAGTAAAATTGATTTTGTAATAATAATAATAAAAAAAAAAAAATGAATAATTAATAAAAATAAAATATATGACAAACCTGACGTTTTATAATTTATGGATTTTTTTAAAAGCGACAAATTATAAAAAGAAAATTATTTACAAAAACTGCACCTGTAGTTTTTAAAATTTTCTACACGTGCATATTTTTAGTTTTATTTTTGTAATTGACTTGTTGAAAAAAAATCCGAAAATTGCTAATTCTCTGTTAACTTCAGGATATTAGAGTGAATGTAGCAGATATCAGACAATTAATAAATTTTAAATAAATAAATAAATAAATTAAAATAGTGATATTTAAAAAAAATGCGCGCACTAATTTTTCATTGATCTAAATATGGATTTTTTAATATTTATTCTACTTACATTTTATTTATTTATTAAAAAATTTGAAAACTGACATTTGTCAGTTATCTTCACACTCATCTTCAGGATCATTTTATTGATTTGAATTTGAGGAAGAGAATGAGTGATCTCATTTTGAATAATTAAAATCTATAAAAATATTTTTAAATTCCGCGCTCTTTTTTAGCCAATAGATAAATCCTATTGTGAAAAGTAGGAGTGAAATTTAAATTCTCGACAATTATTACAGATGTCGCTGTATTATTTCTGAGAAATTGCTAAAAAAAAAAACATTGTGAATATTAAATACATATACATATACACATATATATTTATAGATGTGTATAGTTTGCATTTGCTACAGTAGAAAATCAGTGTGCAAGAGAGGTGGCTAGAAGCAGTCATAAGTTTATAGTTGTATTCATCTAGTGTTTTTTTATATTCCTTCTTCCTGTGTGTCCCTTAACATTTATAATCGACAAAAGTCCAGATAAGACGTTTAATTTCTCTACGTCAATGTTGTGCGTCGTTAACGTTGAGACGCGCCCTCCACTGACCTTGAAATACTATAAAAAGTAAAACATAAAAGTTAAAACTAAATGTCCAACTTATAACTAGTCCAGTATATACTCAGTTTCATGTTGTAGCAGGAGCTGAAAGTGATTGTCAAAAATAACATCAAGTTTAAATTTTTCTCCACCGGGCGCTTGGACTTTTTATCATTTTTTTCCTCACAATTCTTGGGGTTGATAAATTATTATATTAAAATGGCTAAAAAAACATACGATTTGTTATTCAAATTATTGCTCATTGGGGATTCGGGGGTTGGAAAAACTTGTATATTATTCAGATTTTCCGATGATGCTTTTTCGACAACTTTTATTTCTACAATAGGTAAGTTCGCTGGTCACAAGATCAATGACCTATCATTTTATATTTGATTATGATTAAATTATTATCTATTTTGATATTTAATTATACTAGTCATTGTTTAAATTTTATCAGAAACTTTTATTTCAATAGTTTATTTTATTTTTAAATTTTAAGTATTAATTGGGTCGATTACATCATTAATTAAATCTTTAAATTTAATTACAGGAATAGATTTTAAAATAAAAACAGTTGAATTGAGAGGAAAAAAAATAAAACTTCAGATATGGTAAGTCAATTAAATATAAAAAATTGTTTATCATAAATTGTGATGAAATATACAGCTTATCAAAAAATATTTATATGATTACAGGGACACCGCTGGTCAAGAACGTTTCCACACTATCACAACTTCTTACTATCGTGGAGCCATGGGTATAATGCTTGTATATGACATAACAAATGAAAAAACATTCGAGAATATTGTCAAGTGGCTCAGGAATATTGATGAAGTAAGCGAACAAAAACATTTAAACTCCGAAGAAAGATTATTTTTTTTTTCCGGTTGATTAATCATAATTTATAATAAATGTTTTATTTTTAGCATGCCAACGAGGATGTAGAAAAAATGATATTGGGTAATAAAAGTGATATGGAGGATAGACGTGTTGTCAGTACAGAAAAAGGAGAAGCTGTTAGTAATTTTTTTTAATTTTATTACTTTTTTTTTAAATTTAAATTTAAGTAAATGAATTTTTTGGACTTGATTTTGTTATGACCTTTAACAGATTGCTCGAGAGCATGGTATCAGATTTATGGAGACTTCTGCGAAGGCAAACATAAATATTGACCGTGCGTTTAGTGAATTGGCAGAGGCTATTTTGGACAAAACACATGGGAAAGAACCACAAGACGCGCCTGATCGCGTGACAGTCGATCGTAGGGTAGAAAGGAGTTCGAATCGGTGCTGCTAATTTCATTTTTTTTTTTTTTTACTATTTATTATTTATTATAAACAGCGTATATAATATTTATAATAATAAACTCATATATAAACTCGTGCCAGTTTAGATTTGTGATTATAGGCTTAATGCATATCGTGTCGTTTTAAGTTGCATCACTATTTTTTTTGCATCGATGTTAGTAATATTTAAAATTATTATTTTTTTATCGTCACTGCCCGATTTATTTAAAAAAATTTTTTTTCTTGATGAAAATTAGTGTCATTGTCAAGGCGAATTATTTTTTACAATATTCAGTTTTATACTATTGGCTGGTTTTATTTTATGGGAATTTTTTTTATTAAATTGCTTAATTAGGTTTAATGAGAAATAATTAAAAAAATTAAATAAGTTAAAAATATGCAGAAATGTAATCCCACAATGGAGATATAACTAAGTGTAATTGAAGAAATGTATCATCTAGTCTCATCCTTTTTACTTACGCAACATCTAGGCAATAATAATAATAATAAACAAAAAAAATAATGAACAAAAAGACAGTATCTGAGGTGCCTATTATTATCTTGTATGTCTATTGTACGTGCACAAACATTAAAGTCTGCGAGTATTTTTTTTAATATACTCACAATAAAATAAAAAAATAAAACAATCAAGTAGGGTAACTAAAAAATATTGAGCGAGCTCCAATTAATGACTGTGTACTTGAAGACTTGATAATTGTTAAATTATGGAATTTAATTAATGAAAAATTTACAACTTACTCACTAATAACTAAAAGTTTTAAAGAATTTCTAACACTGACTTCTTTTTTTATAAATGTACTTTTTATTTATTTTTTTGATATATTAGCCGACGTAATGACTTTTGAATTTTTTTCAAAACGATAAATTATAAAAAAAAATTGCACATATCTTTTTTAATATACTAGTAGTGTACACTTAATAATTAATCGTTAAAGCAAATCATTCATTGATTAGCACTAGTATTTTTTACTCAAATATTCTATCGAAAGAAAGTTTGGAAGCACCTGCAATTTTTGGTAAAATAAAAAAACTCATAAAGTAAAAAATTTTATCTTCTACAATTCAATTTATTACTATTTTTAATTATTTCGCTGTATTTTAACTAATCGCAGTGGCCCATTTTCAAATATTTAAAAAAAAATCAAAAGTACTTTTATATAAAAAGAAGTCAATGTTACAAATACTTGCAAACTTTTGATCGGTAGTGTAACTGGATATTTTTCATGAATTAAATTCCACAATTAAAAAAATTTTAAGTCTAAGTACCAAATAATTAATTGGAGCTTGGTCAATATTTGGTACTACTACTCTACTGTAAAAACGAAGATACAAAAAAGTTCACGTGTTAAATTTTTTTTTTTTTTAATAATAATATTTAATATGCACGCGAACTAATATACAAAAAATTTTGAGGCTTTTATACAATAAAATTTTTTGAATAATCTATAAATGGATGTAATGTTTGACCGATTGTGTATATTGAACTTAATATATGTTATATATAAATATATATTACAACAATAAATAAATAAAATACAATTCGATCCCATAAGCTGTAAAACTAATTTACTGTTACAAATATAATCATACACAATTTCTTCATATATGTTGTATACATGTTTAGAAATTTATTTTTTTTTGTTATCCCTTTTTATTTAATTAAAGTTACATTAACATACATTTAAATATGTTTTATTTAAACTTATTTAAATAGTACATATAAGTTGAGTTTGTATTTATTTATAAATAGCTTTTACAATAAAATAATTTTTATTTATTAATGCTGGATAAAACGACACAATCGTGTGCTCAAATCTATGCCGAATATTTTCTTTGCCTTATATATTATTTATTTACTACTAATTATTATTACTAAGTTTCGATATCTATATATATATAACAAATGTTTGTTACATATATTTGATAACATTAAAGGTCAAAAGTTTTTTTTAATGAGTAAAAAATTAGGACTTTTAATATTCTAAGGAAGGTCGAATAAGGGTGAATACTTGAATGTAATATTTATGAAATATAATAAAATGTAACGTAAAATAAATTTACATTAACAAAACTTTATGAAATTAATAATAACATTCATTTCTATATAAGGGCATTCTCAGACAGTACCTCCCACTTTTTAAAAAAATGCAACAACTTTTAACTGTCATAAGTGCATCAAAATTTTATCAATTAATTAAAAAAAAAATTATTTGCAGTTGACATCAATTGGGAGTTTAACGAAATTTGGAAAATGAATTTCAGTAAAATCTTTGTCAATTACAATTCGAATTTTCGAAATTTTTAGACTAAAATTCATTCAATAAATTTTGTTTAGCTCCTAATTAATAAAAACTAAGTAATTTTTTTTAAATTCTACATCTCAGTGAAATTATCCTTTTATCAATAAATGCTGTAATATTTTTTTAAATTAATTCACGTCACTAATTACAAAAGTACTCATATTTTTATACGCCCTTTTGGCTTTAGTCACTAAGTTTAAAACCAAAACAGCGTATATTTTTTTTTAAATTCTTAATCATATTGTAGACTTATTCTAAAGCTGAAAGTTTGGAAAAAAAATTTTTAGCTATAAAATAAGTCTACAAAACGACGGGCAATGAAAAAAAAACTATACGCCCTTTTGAAATTGGTAACGCGAATTGATAAAATTTTGATACGCTTATGATAATTGAAAGTAATTGAAAATTAAAAAAAAAAGGGGAAGGCTGTTTGAGAATGGCCTTAAGAAATAAAGAACAAAATTATTATATTAAAATATTTTCTGAATTTTACTTATGGACTAGATAAAGCTTTGAAGCCTGCTTGTATTTCGAAAAGTTAGCATCGAAAAATACTTAGTGATAACAGTGCAAAACCCTTCAAACTTGCAAACTTTATTTGTTTAATAAGTCATTAATATTATTCGTTGAAATAGTTATTAATTTATTCTGTGTTTTTGTTTTTTAAACAAAAGAAAATAAAAATAATAATAATTTTGTTACACAATGATTTTAAACAAAGTAAATAATAATAATAATGATTATGATGATGATTATAATTTACATGATTAATAAAATATTTAATCGCGTGAAGCTCCAATAATAGACAAAATGTAGATAAAGATATTAATGACATCAAGATAAAGATTCAATGCAGCGAAAATGTATTCTTCAGGTGAAATAGAATATTTGTGTTTGCCGCCCAGCATCAATTGGGTGTCATAAATTAGATACAGTGAAAATAGTAGTGCACCAACTGTGCCATAAACGATTGTTATTATTTTTCCATGCCAGAACATAGCGATGAATCCAAATAACATGAGACAAATCACGGCAACAAAGAGCGCAGCTCCCATGCCAGTAAAGTCCCATTTAGTTTGGAATGCAAAGATTGTTAATGAGAAACATATCGCTGCGGTTATTCCCACTGCCAGTAATACCTGAATAATTTAAAATAATATAATTATTTTTATTGATAATTTAAAATATGATCCTCAAGTTGACAAACAATTAAAAATTTTCCGATTTTTTTTTTTCAACAAATCAATTACCTAAAAATAAAAACTAAAAAATGGACATGTAGAAAATTTAAAAAACTATAAGTGTAATTTTTTTAAATATTTTTTTTTTTCATAATTTATCGTTTTAAGAAAAAATCAAAAAATTATTAGACGTCGGCTAACTTTAGTATCGTATTTAAAATTTAAATTAAAAAAAAAAAATGGTTATTATAAACATACCTCTTTGCTGTCATATCGAGATGACATAGTACCGAGCATGAAACTTTCAGCGCCGGTGAATAGGAAAAGAAATATGAAATTCATCGGAGCCTTACGTCTTACACTAGTACAGCAAGCCATACAAATCAATGAGACAAATAAAATAACAAGTGCAGCCCAAAATAATCCCTCGTGATGTTGCACATATCGTTTAGTCGGTTCATGAAACAAGAAAAGTGAAATAACACCCAGTGTCAGCAACAGCTGACACATCAAAATAGCATAGACTTTTCTGATGAATCCCTGTCTGATTGTTTTGTCGCTAAAATCAAAGCCCTTTGGCTCATCGTGAAGGGCCTCGTCTCCATAACTTGCCCCGTACATTCCGGGCTGGTGAGTAAATGCTGCAGTAGGCGGAATTGGTGGTGGTCCTTGTCCGTAATTTCCTCCGGTTGGAATGAATCCAGCTGCGTACATTGATTATATTTTTTTAAAATATATCAGCAGTAATTAGTAATTAGTAATAAAAAAAATAATTAAAATTGTAAAATATATACCTGGTGGTGCTTGACCGTTATTCCAGTCACCTTGTGGTGGTGGATAGCCTGGATTAGGTGGATATCCAGGATTTGGTGGATACGGATACCCTGCGCAAACAAATTATAATTTATGAAAGCAACGATGATTAAAACTTAAGATTATATCACGTGATTTATGTGAAGATAAAATAATTATATTATGAAGTTGATGAATTATTGCATCGAGGTTCCATTGCTGTTGATGGTTTTACTCGATACTTATTCTGCTTCCTATGATATGAAGCTTAAAAATAATTAGATTTTTTAAACTAATAAAGCTGTAAAAAATATATGTGTATATATTTATCTAGTACAGCGGAATGAAGTCAGCAACTGTTCCGATAATTCAAAAAATACTTAAATCATTAACTAGTTAATTTATTAAGTAAACAAATTATTTTAACTATCGGAAGATTACGATGCGGTGAACATGATTTGTGTTGTCTTGTAGCAAAAAAAAATTATCAATTAACGTGAGACATTTAAGTGAATTGACACAATAATTGCGCGATAAGATGACACGTACATCGAATGTAATTAATAAATAAATAAAGTGATAAATGTTTATAATTTTTTTAAACTAAATCAAAGATTAAAACCTTGTTGGCCTGGATAGAATCCTGCATTTGGTGGTGGGCTCTGCCAGTTGGACATCTTTATTGGTTTAGCTGATTAAAGAACCTAAAATTACCAACAATAATAATATCTCAATAAATTACCAGTTTATTATTAAATCCAGTCTGTTTTGATAAATACGTTTTATAAATAATAAATTACACGACTTTAAATTAATTCATTCAAATTTAATCGTGTGGACGTGGGTAAAGAAACCTGTCATGCGCTACAGATTATTAAACAATCTATGTGTTAACCATTGACTCATGTGTGCGTCTCTACGTTGTGAATACGTCACTTGTTATCTATTATATTTTCCTGGTAATCAAGTACTAATTCTTGATATATATATATATATATATATATATATATATATACTAGTGAGCTACCGTCTATATATCATATAATTTCTTCTTAAATTAATCGCTCTTGATAAATTTTTTTTTGTTATCAATTTCAAAGAATTTAAACGATCAAATTTTTAAACGAAATATAAACGCATCTTTAGAATATTGATTTACTCACATTGCAATGAATCATATCGCAAATATAAATGTTTTGTACATAATATAAAAGTATTATTATTGTTTTTTTTTAGTAAAGTTAGATATTGTTAATTAAAATTGTATAATAGGAAAAAAATTTTTGGATTTGTTTTTTTTTTTAACAAATCAATTACAAAAAAAATAAAACTAAAAATATGCACATGTAAAAAATTTAAAAAACTATAAGTGCAATTTTTTTAAATATTTTTTTTTATGATTTATCGTTTTGAAAAAAATTAAAAAATTATTAGACGTCAGTAATGAGTGTGAATGTAGCAGACATCAGACAAATTGAAATTATCAATAAACAGAGTAAATAATTAATAAAATAAAATTTATAAAAAATGCACTTATTAATTTTTAAATTTCTTACATGCGCATTTCTTTAAAATTTTATTGTATTAATTATTTACTCTATTTATTGGTAATTTTAAATTTGTCTGATGTCTGCTACATTCACACTCATTGTCAGCATGATAAATTATCTGGCAATTAACAATTTTTTAAATATATTTTCCAACAAATCAATTACAAAAATAAATAAAACTAAAAATATACACATGTAGAAAATTAAAAAAACTATAAGTGCAATTTTTAAAAAAATTTATCATTTTTAAAAAAAATAAAAAATTTAGAAAACTTCAGCTGACTTCAGTATCAGAATAATTAACATGTAAAATAATTAAAAAAAATAAAATTATTTAAATAAAAACATATGTTGTTATCAATTTTGGTATATAAAAACTAATTTATCAATAATAATTATCATCATTGTATTAATTGGATGACGCATCACGTTAACGAACTTATTAAACGTCATTAATCGTTAAACGATTAAAAAATGTATTTATAAGTTAAAAAAAAAGTTTCTGTGTACAATAAAAAGTATCTAACATATCGACAATGTTAAAAACACACAAATATGACCTACATTACATGATGCTAGAAATCGTTAATGCAGAATGCAAATGACTAAATATTTTTAGTAAATAACCGATAAAATAAACAAAAATATTGAATAACCCGAGCGCTTAAAACAAAAACAAAACATTTTTTTTTTGCTTTCAATTATCAATACCTTACATATGTATATTTATTTTACATACTTATGTGTAGTGTGTAAATGCAACTGAACATTATTTAGAATTACGTCAGCCAATAATATGCCACCGACACTAAATAATTATAGTTATAGAGGATAATTGTGTTAATGATATTAATAAAGTTTAAATTTCGCAAATAGTATTCGGTTAAGTTAATGCGTCACTCGTACATTCTGGAAATAATTACAATCGATAAGATAAATCGTGCCATCAACTTACGTTTAATTACGTTATGAAAAATATCTCCAATAACAATTTGTTTATTATTCAAGCAAATACGTCACTTGTTAAATTATCACTCACGTTAAATATTATATATTTTTATTTTCTCTCTAGATGTTCGCTATTTGTTAAGCGCTTGGAGTTGTACTGGCTATCAAAAATACAATGTTGTCAGCAAATCTCTTTATCGCTTATATTATTGTACATATATATAAGAACTTGGTCTTGAAACTTGAACTGTAGATCGAGTAACTGCATAGACTGACTAGCGCACTTTTATTTACGACTGATAGGAAGAGGACTAGGTAAAATTTTTGGGCGTGTTTTCAGTGTCGCTGTTTACTAAAAACTGAAGAAATACTTGACTGTGGTTGTGTGTGTGGGTGTTAGGTTGTGTGTGTGATCTTGGGAATTACGTAAATATATTTTTGTGCAAGGAACTTTGTTTTTTTTTTTTTTTAAGAGATAGTTTGCATGAGTGTGAATATAGCAGATAATGATACTGAAGTCAGCTGACGTTTAATAGTTTTTAAATTTAAAAAAAAATGAATTATCAAATAAACGTATTTTTAAAAATTGCACTTGTAGTTTTTAAAATTTTCTACATGTGCACATTTTTAGTTTTTAAATTAAATTGTTGAAAATAAATTGAAAAATTTTTAAGTGCGCTAACTTCAGGATCATGGCAGATAATGATACTGAAGTTAGCTGACGTTTAATAATTTTTTTATTTTGTTCAAAATAATAAATTATAAAAAAAAAAAAATATTTGAAAAATTGCACCTATAGTTTTTTAGATTTCTTACCTGTGTATATTTTTAGTTTTGTTTTTCTACAAATTGAAATATTTAAAAAAAATCCGAAAATTTTGAATTGTCGGTTAGCTTCAGGATCATAGCAGATATGACAATTTAGAAATTTTAAATAAATAAATAAATCAAAATATTGAACTTTTTAAAAAATGCCCGTACTAATTTTTCAATTGTTTGAATACGAATTTTTCAATTTTTATTTTACTTACATTTTATTTATTTATTCAAAAATTTTTTAAATTTCAAATTGTCATGATACTAAAGTTAGCCGACGTCTAATAATTTGTTTTTTTTTTAAACCGATAAATTCAAAGAAAAAAATATTTTTAAAAAATTGCACCTACAGTTTTTAAAATTTTCTACGTGTGCATTTTTTAGTTTTTTTTTTTTAAATTAAATTGTCAAAAAAAAATTCGAAAATTGTTAATTGTCTGCTAACTTCACACTTATTAACTTGCGGAAGTCATTGACAGTCGATAAAATTTTTGTTACCAGGTAAAAAAAATTTAGTTGAAACATAGATGGCGCCGGACAATTATTCTCGGGCAGTGAATGTGTCATCTAATCCAAGTGATTTTTTTTTTTTGAGTATGTGTGTATGTAGTTTATTGCAAATACATCGAATTACACATTTGACAGTAGAGAAACAGTATGATGGCGGCTTCATAACTGTGTCATAGATATGTACCAAGTGTCAATATAAAAATAAAATATATAATCATATTTATATATTTATATTTATAGTAAACATTGACAGTGACATATAGCTGGTGAAAAATAATTTTGTGACGTATAAAAATTAGTTGTTAAATAGACGGTTAAATTTTTATTGTTCTAACAAAATGGGTGATGGTCGTGAGGGTGAGCGACAACCGCTCTTAAAAAATGAAAGTGTCAATTACAGTTCACGTACCAGTGATGCTATTGGTAATTATTTTTAAAAAATTCATTTATCATACTGTCATTTTAATTTATCTACTGTTACAATGAGAGTCTATTGATTTATTATTATAGTCGAGTTGATGTTCGATAATAATGATATTGTTTTTTTTTTTTTTTTTGCTGATACTTTAGATGGTACACAATCAAATGTCAACACAGTTTCACCAATTGGTCCTGATGAAGTACCACCACCCTATCAGTCGGCAAATCAAAGCGGAATGCCCATGGTCACCTGCAGAGTATGCCAGGCTATGATTGATATTTCCGGAAAAAAAGATCAACACGTTGTCAAGTGTAGCCAGTGTAATGAAGCTACGGTAATTTTATTGCGTGTTTATATTAAATTAGAGTCTATTTTTATTCAGTAAATTACATTCATTTAATTATAGATAGTAATGTTTTTTTTTTTTATTAATCATAATTGTAACTGTTGTTATTAATAATAATAATACCAATAGTTGTTTATTTTTATAGCCAATAAGAAATGCTCCACCAGGTAAAAAATATGTGAGATGTCCATGCAATTGTTTATTAATATGCAAGAGTTCATCACAACGTATTGCTTGTCCCAGGCCAAATTGCAAACGTATTATAAATCTTGCGCCTAGTCCGGTTACACCACCGGTCCTGTCGATGCCTGGGATGTGTCGAGTCTGTTGTGCACATTGTCATGACACATTTTTGGTAATAAATATTTATTTATTTAATGGGTAATAGAACTGGAACTGCGGCAAATATTTATTTAACAATTAAATATTATTGGGTCTGACAACTAATCGTATACGGATGGTTAATAATAATTTACATGATGAGGAAGGGTGAGAATGGCTAGATGACATCACGTTAGGTCTTCTCAGAAGGTCCCGGAATGTCTCTTCTTGATCTGCCTCAATGTTCTTCTCACCCTTCCCTAGAGGGGCTGAACTTTGTCATAGACTGGGGGTAGCTTCTAAAGTCAGAGGCAACGAGCCTCAAGATGCTTAACAAGAAAAATATATAGTTAATTTTATAAAATTAATGAGTGTGAATGCAGAAGACATCAGACAAATTTAAAATTATTAATAAATAGAGTAAATAATTAATAAAATTAAATTTAAAAAAAATGCGCATTTAGAAAATTTTGAAGTTAATAATTGCATTTTTCATAAATTTTATTTGTTTAATTATTTATTTATAGTTTTAAAATTGTCTGATGTCTGCTACATTCTACTCATATAAAATTATATGATACTCCAAATTAAAAAAATTTTTCTCCATAATTACCAAATCCTGTAATTAATCAACATTATAATTTTTTTTAATGAACACTAAATGCTCATATGACCCTAAGTAATTTTTATTAAAAATTTTATTCAATAAAAAAATTCAAAAAAATAAAATTATTTATAGCCGACTTAAATAATAAGTATACTGATTAAAACCCATCATAATATAGTTAATTACATACTTCTAGTTCTTCATTGAAAAAATAATTGTAGCATGAAATGCTAAATTCTCGGAAAGTTGGCATGTGAGCGCAATTTCATGGAAGCAGATTCCACACTTTGATAGCATTAATAATTACGATTATATCAATATACATTTTAAATAAAATTAAGTGCTTTATTTATTAAATATTGCAGTTCAATACTCTGAATAATGCATTGGCACGATGTCCACATTGTCGTAAAGTGTCTTCCGTTGGGCCAGATTTTGCTAGAGGACGTGGAATAATGTTTATAACTATTGGAATAATTGCACTCGTAATTGGTATTTCTGTAACTGTAAGTGTCATTTATTCACAATTAAAATTTTTATTTACTTTATTTTTACTAAAGATAAAAATTTATTTATTTTACAGGTCGGAACGTACACTCTCGTAGGTAATAACGGCGGAATTTATGTTGTATACATTGGTAAGTATTATATATAACTTATAATCGAATGATTCATTAATTACAAACATATGGAATGATATTTTAATTACTATTATTATTGTAGGTGCATTTTTAATTGCGTTAATTTGTCTAGCACGGAGTGTCTACTATTGTACACTAAAGAACAGTCTGATCGAGGGTCCATTGTAGGAATAGTCGACGATTTAATAAAAAAAATGATAAGTTATAGATATATATTATATATTACTATACATAGGATAATAACAAAGGAAAAAAATCATAATACTTTAACCGCTAAATGTTGCATAATCAATTTAAATTAATTACCATAATTAATCATAATAATAAATAATTATTTCGGATAACAAAAAAAACTATAACAGTGACCGATAAATTTTGACGATTATTCAATACGGATACTCATGTATTATCGTACAATATAATTATTTAAACATTAAATTTTAATTTCTTGTTTCTCGACAAGCTTTGGATATCAGGTAACAAAAAAAAATTTATATTGATGTAATAAGCGGCTGATCCAGTGATGGTGCAAATACGTAATGAGTCAAGCAGGGCCGATTTACCTCCAACTGCTATGATAACATCTTACTTTTGCTTTAAAATAATGTTTAGTGATCTTTTTTATTATTATTATTATTATTATCATTATTATGATTATTTGAATTTATAAATTAATTATCGCGCGTATGCATGCCAATTTGAACGTAATCACACGCGTGATATTACCCATCATTCCTTTATACGCGTGGGTTATTTTTGTGTTTTTTTTTAATTTTGTAAAGCCTGTGCCGTATTATTGAATTGATATAAATTAATGAATTTAATAAAAATAAATAAATATATATATATTAATGTAAAAGTAAAAAAAAAAATAAATGTATCTAAAGTTAATTTTAGGGATATCAATAAATTTTATGTCAATAATTTTGTGTCTAATTAATAAAAATTAATTTTTTCTTTGTTGAGTAATAAATTTAATATTTAATAAAATTTTTTATATATATTTTTTAATTACACAGTTGTAATAATTTTTATTTTTATTTTTATAAATAATAATATGAGTGTGAATGTAGCAGATATCAGACAAATTTAAAATTATAAATAAATAGAGTAAATAATTAATAAAATAATATTTATAAAAAATGCACTTATTAATTTTTTAAATGTGCATTTTTTTTTAATTTTATTTTATTAATTATTTACTCTATTTATTTATAATTTTAAATTTGTCTGATGTCTGCTACATTCACACTCATATAATAATTTACTTGTCATTTTTACGATAAGAAAGTTTTTTATTTTTAAATAAAATCTTAGAATAAAAGACGAGTAAAAATTTTCGCTGCAATATAATAGTTTTGTTGATATCAATTATTAACTTTCAAAATACTTAAGTAAAAGTAATTGTCTAAACAAATAACTCGAGGCATAAAAAAAAATTCATTTTATTTTTAATACTCATTAGCGAGATATTGCTTCATTACCGCGACAAAATTGGAAGAAAGTTTTTTTATGTTTTTTTTTTAACGATAAAAAAATTAAATTAAAATTTTTAGTGAAAATTTCTGCAATCAACGATTGAAATATTGAAATAATTGTCTATGTAAATTAAATTAATATAATAAAATATATATTGACAATAATAAGTATTACAAGGACATGATATAGATGAACGCGAACTTTAAAAGGACCTTTTGATATTGTCTCAAAAGCAAATTTTATTACCCTTATACTTATAAAAAAAATAAATTTACAATGAAAGATGATCTTTTATAATCCGCGAATATAGATAACTAAGGAAAGTAATAAAAAAAGGAGTGCCATAATAAAAATTAGCGGTGTACAATTACACTGTAAAAAATTTGCGAAGTGAACGTGAATTAAATCCGGAGTGAATGCGGAGCGGATGACTGTTTATTTATTTAATCCCCTCGAGAAATTTTCTCTTAAGGGATTTTATTTTAATGTTGAAACTCCGAATTGGAGTGAATGCGAATTGAAATAAAATCCAGATTACTCCGAAGTTACTCCGTATGTGAAGTGATTTTTTTTAGAACTCTGAGTGAATTCGGATTGAAATAAAATCCATAATTATTCCAAATTCACTCCCGTTTTTTTCCATTACAATAAATAATGAGGATAAATTTAAAATAAAATTAAAAACTTTGAAACAATGTAAGATAATTATTTAAGTGTGCCATCAATGTGTTTATCTAAACATAATTTGATATAATTATTTATATTTTTAGAAATATTGACTACTGGTTTAAAAACGGAAATACAATACAATATAATGATAACAAAAATAATAATTTAGATAAATGTATAACGATGAGAAAAACTATTAAAGAAGAATCCGTTATTATTTTTCTCTCACAGTACATTTTGTTTACCGATTATCATTACGCAATTATTCTCACGCTGTTGGTATGGAGTTTAAGTAACAATCTATAAACGGCAATCTTGGATACATATACCTTGACAACTATTTCCCGACCATTCATTCATCTCTGACGTTACTCGTTTTATTTACATGGAAATCGTGTGAATACTATCCTATTTTTTTTATTACATCAATGACTTCATTTTTTTTTTCCTATCTTACATCCGCAAAGATATTTCAATCTTCTTATATTTATTTATTAAATTAAATTACACGATACTGGAGTTAGCTGACGTTTTGTATTTTTTTAAAAACGATAAATTATGAAAAAAAAAATATTTTTAAAAATTGCACCTGTAGTTTTTTAAATTTCCTACATGTGCATATTTTTAATTTTTTAAAAATTTTTTAATTGATTTGTTGAAAAAAAACTCAAAAAATTTTTAATTGTCTACTAACTTCAGGATAATTTAAATAAGATAGCAGACAATTAATAATTTTCGGATTTTTTTCTCAACAAATCAATTAAAAAAAAAAACTAAAAATATGCACATGTAGAAAATTTAAAAAACTATAAGTGCAATTTTTTAAAAATATTTTTTTTTTATTCTTTATCTTTTTAAAAAAAATCAAAAATTATTAGACGTCGGCTCACTTCAGTATCATATTTAAATTACAAGGAGTTTTGTCGGATTCAAAGTTAAAAAAAAAATCTAATAAAAATATTATAAGGAAGAAGATCAAAGTCAGAATATTGATGTGCGTGAGTGTAAAGCGAAAGTCGTATCTGTTGCTGAGATGAATCATAAGGGACGATTTTATTTATTTATTATTATTATCATGATGATGTATAATAAAGAATGCGAGACGAGTGAGAAATGAAAGAAGAATTCAAACAATGTCATAAAAGTTACATAATGACATCTATAAACGGCCCAACCGTACAATTACATTATAAATAATAAAAATATAAATAAAAATACTTAAATCTTGTAATTTCACTGGGTAAGTATTAAATAATAAATATAAATCTAAATATGGGTCAATCGCGGTTATTTGTAACATTGCAATAAATTTTGAAAGTAAGAACTGAAGATGATAGAAGATGGTAGATAAAAGTAATGTTTATTTTTCGGTTAATTCACGATGAAGATTAAGTATTTCATTAGACATTGATTATGGCGACTTAGATTTCTGCATACACTTCTCAGTCTTTGCTGTGTTCGATATCACTTGCGTAATATAATAAAGGGGTTTATTTAATTTAATTGCGAGATAAAGATAAAATTATTTTTAAACCATAAATTTATTATCCTCAGCATTGTTTTACTTACATTCTCAAACTCCCATCTTGTAATAGGACACTTCAAAGTTTCTTAAAAGCTTTCTCAATCTCGGACAATTACAATGGTTTTACAGATAGAAAATTACCACAAAGGAAAGTCGGCGATACTTTTAAATTTAGATAATATTAATAATGTTGTAATTTTTCTATAATTTTCCTTTCCTTGTTTATAGAGACATTTTTTTTGTTTACAATAATAATTATAATTATAAATGTAAATTAAGATCAGATCGAATTATTGTGATAATTACTCAGTGGTCAACTCTCTCTAATTGCTTTCCAGATTTAAATTATAATAATAATTATATCTCGTTCATTGAAATAATTTTTATATTGAGCTTATGGTAGCAATGGCGCGACCCCGAATGATAGTTCAAGGATTTATATTACCGTGGATAATTATCTTCGCGTTCGTATATTTATAGTACGATATGTTCAATCTATGGTATATTTATCTCTATACATATATATATGTATATATGTATGTACTTATATATTGAGGCTGAGTATAAGTTGTGATAAGTATGAGTCGATCCGCGATTTGATTAAACAAGAAGTGAAGAAGAGACAGCAGTACCAAGTGAGAGGTAGGAAAGTCATGGGGAAAAGGTAAGAGGCAACTTGCCTATACTCATCCCTTCTTCCCATCTTGGGTGCGACGTGATTCTTACACTACGACTCTGGTTTAGCTGTTGTTGTTATAGTGGTTGTTGTTGTAGTGAGAAGACGAAGAACCCAAGAAGAAGTCCAGGAGATGAGTCTTGAGAATCACAGTGCAGTGATCTATTGTCATTGAGTGAATCGCGATACTACTTTTATATCAATATCAATAATATTATTTATATTTATTTAAATCTTGTGTTATTTTTTTATTTACGTTCATGTTAAATCATTAATATGATCCGCTTATTATTCTGTAAGTTTTAAATTTTTAAATTAATCATTACAATGAGAGCATAAATGATTTTGAACTTAGCAGACGACTAACAATTTCCCGATTTTTTTTTTAACAATTTAATTAACAAACTAAGGGTCAGTTTTTCAAACTGGGTTTAAATTAATAATGAGCGGGAATTTGGCTGACAATTGGAAATTTTTTAAATTTTCGAATAAATAAATTGTCAAAAAAACGGAAATTTAAAAATGCATACTTAGATAATTCAAAAATCAGTTCGCGCCTTTTTATAAATTTCATTAATTTAATTAATTAATTAATTAATTTAAAATTTATTGATTGTCTCATATCTGCTACATTTATACTCATAATTAATTTTGCTAGTAAATCTATACATTAATAATATATATGTAGATATACCAGTAATAATAATTTAAACCCCGTTTGAAAAACTGGCGCTAAAAATATGCACATGTAGAAAATTTAAAAAACTATAAGTGCAATTTTCTGAAATATTTTTTTTTTTTAAATTTATCGTTTTTTAAAAAATTCAAAAATTATTAGACGTCGGCTTTCAGTATCATGAGCGTAATTTTTATTTTATTTAAATTATAAAATTACCTTTTAATTTATCATTTGTTCATAGTCGTTACAGTTCTTATCATTTGCCAAAATACTAGTGGACTTGACCCTAAGATCGAGGAGGAAGCGTCGAAGAAAAATCACGCGCATCGCCGAGCGGTTGACGGATCACGTGGAAAGTAAATTTCTGACAAAAAAACCAATAAATTTATTATTATTATCACATTATATTATATTTATTTGCATCATTACTTTAATTATTAGTGTATAAATTAAAATATGTTGGTAAATAATTGCAGCACATATTACGAACCGACTGTAGATGACTCCTTTGACATTTACGACCCGTACGATGAAGAGACTGGTAAGAAATTTATCTTTATAATCATACTGAATATATAATTTTAATAACAATATATATTATTGTTTGTAGACTTTGGTATTTAAAATATAATATTTTATTACATAACTAATATATTTTTTTATTTTTCAGATTTATCAAGCTACCGACTCAACGTACCAGGAGAACCGGGAGTAGATTATCCGTCTTATAGGAGGATTCCACAGACTAGTTTTACATGCGAGCGTCAATTTAGAGGTGAGGTCATATATTAAATCATTGGACCCTTTCTCGGGACCTCCTCAAGGTTAAATAAATTTTTTAAAAAATAAAAAAATAAAATTTTATGAGCTCTACACCTCCATAAAATTAACAGACGAGCTAACTTATGAGTATAATATGTAAATATCTTGGGAAAGTTATAGAATACAACAAAGTAAAAAATATAAAATATACATATAGATAGTCAGCAAATGTTGGCACGAGGGTCTGTTGCAATTTATTATTGCAAAAATTAAAATTTACTTATACTAATTACACTGTCATCTTGTGATGACTAGATAGTGTTGTAGTTTTTTTAAAAATATATTTAAACTTTGACTCTAAACGAATAACCGGTTCCAGAAATGATAATTATCATTTATATATAATTGATCATGTACACGTGGTATCTGTAAATGTGCATTTAGCTAAAATATATGTCATTTACTTTAGCTTTTTGTCACCTTTAACATCGATGTCAAGGATGGAAGTACGTTATGTATAAAAATATATGTACTAACGATGCGCATCAGGATATGATGGTACCGCGTTACAAGTCAAAGAGATATCACGGAATCTGCTGCTAACATTTTATTAGCTTTCGTAATAGGTCAGCGAGTCGGTGAATCATTACTACTAAGCTTTATTGGCGTTATTGAACCTACCGATATATAACAAACAAATATATAACAACAATATAAATATAAATTTCATTTTTACGCATTCTATGTCCTTATGCATAATCGATTAGATTTTATTTGTCCTGTGGTATTTAAATAATTTGTACAATTACTTATAACTTCTATATATATATGAATGCAACGTATCGATTAAGGAGTGCTTTGAAATCGATTTCACAATAGCATCTTAGTGGTTCATTAAATGTAGCCATCGATACGAGACGACGTTCCGGGTAAATAAAAATAAATAAATAAATTTTAAAAAATTCTTATTGGGTTTATCTGACGGCAATCTTTTTTTACTAACTAGTCTACTGAAGATCTAGATTCTACAGACGCACGTGGATTGTGAAATACTAGCTATTAGTATTTAACTCTTTCTTATATGTATATATATATTTATAGTATGAAAGAACATGCTGAGATGATGTTACTATGTTTGTACCATTGATGTATTTTTTAATTGCAATTTTTAATTAACGCTATTATACAATAATTAGTGAATTATTAAAGCATAATTTAAATATTATAATTGGCGGGTAATTAAAATTATTTGAATATTTCAAATTATCATTAAATAAACCATTTAATTTGTTAGGGCTTTAAATTAAAAGTATCATTATTATTTTAATTTATTTTTCTCGGTGTTTATTTATGAGCGCGGGGCGTTAACTGAGATAAGAAATTAAATTACACAAGATTATTAAGTAATCAAGGAAATATTTATTACTAATATAATTTTTATTATCTATTTTATTTAAACCAGGATATTATGCCGATGAAGAAGCTGGATGTCAGCTCTTTCACGTGTGCGATGGTAATTTTTTGGTGTCTTCATTCTTGTGTCCAATTGGTTCAACATTTAGCCAGCGTTACTTGACGTGCGATTGGTGGAATAAAGTTGACTGTTCATCGACAAAGTCATTTTATCAGATTGAAACTTCTTCACCGACGAGTGAAGTTATTGATGATGACGATGAGTATCTGCGCAAGGCTTATGAAATGACGAGTCTTCAATCATCGGGCAATGGGGTTTCTGTAGATCCTCAGGACCCACCAAACGGTGAACTAATCAATGAAACTCCAAATGCCAATGATCTGCACAGTTCTGAGCGTTTTTCCGATTACTCTAATGATCAGTCTGGTTTGGATTATTCGCAGTACAAATACAGCTCAAGATATTCAAATTCGGGATCGGCAAATCAACGTAATCGTAATTCGCGTTATTATTCACAATCTAGTGATAATAATGACAACAATAATAATAATTTTAATAACTATAACGACAATAATAATAATAATAATAACAATGATAATTTTAATAATAATAATAATGGTGATGATGAATCCTCAATAAAGATCCATACTGTTGGCAGAGATAGAAAAGATCATGTCGATACGAGATACAATGACTTTAGACCTTCTTATGCACCTACAGTACCTACAGTTACGACGACGACACGAAGATTTTATTCACCAACGATTCCTACAATCGTAAGGTCAACAGCATCACGTTCAAGGCACGATTTAGAATTCGAAAGCTCTGATCATTTATATTCAGCTAAAGGAAAAAATCGTGGGAGGATTACACCAACGAGACCTTCATCGACGACACCGACACCGACGACAGCTTCTACAAGTACGACAACAACTACGACTACGACTAGGGAAAGAATTACGCCTGTAACACCAGCCAGTGTAAAGACAACTTCACCGTTCGCTGTCGAAGTTCCGACAATTCTAAAAGAAGATGGAAGTTTTAAATTGAACAAAATTTCTTTTCCGCGCCCGGCAATACGATTCAGGGCTAAACAAAACGACGAATCAATAAACACTGAAAAATCTAACGTTGTCTCGGAATTTCCGACGATTGATTTAAATCCTCTATCAAGATATACTTCCACGGAAAAACCTCCGCAAGTTTTTACCCCTACGACTACCGAAAAATCTCAACGGATTCCAGAAATTTCAAGCATTGAATTTCATCCTTATAATAATAATAGTAGTGAAGAACAATCGGATGAATTAAATTCTTTGGAACTTAATGACAGAGCCATTACAAGACCTTCTTCAAGTATTCTCCCACCATTTTATTATTATTCAAACGTCGACCAACATGACAATGTAGTATTTGAAAAATTTAACGAATTAGGAAATCATTCGTCATTATTATCATCGCCATCATTATCATCTTCATCTTTATCTCCGTCATCTACAACACCGACACCAAATATTGTTCATGTACCGACAACACTTTCCTGGTTCCAAACAACTCTTGAGTCCCCCGTCACTGACGTAATTCCATTATTAAAAAATGAAATCGAAACTCAACAGCAACAGTACACGACTATTAAAAGTGTCGAAAAATCATCATCTCCAATAGTAAATTCAACGGCAATGGATCTTCAGCGTAAAATAATAGAGCCTCCGTCTGCAGTATTTGATCCGCCTCTTATACATTCACTTATTGAGATTAAAAATTCAACTTATCCACCTGAAACTTATGAGTATACATTAATTGATAATAAAAACATTCATATAAATACTGCAAGTGGTGACGAATCTTCAACAATATCTGATATTTTATTGTCTAGTTTTAAAGATAACTCTGCGAAAGATAGTTTGGAGGTGGAAGACGCCGCTGTCGGTGAAAGTTCTCCGGTTGAAGTGACATTGACTGTTAATAATGGTGAAGATTTAGATCCAACTGGTGAACTGATAAGAAGTCTCATTGCTCAACACGATCCCACATCCTCTGATTCAATAAGAGACATTGAAATATCGAGATCAAATTCTAGAACTTCTGCTGATAACTATCGTAAAAATAAAGTTCCGACTGTTGACGGCAAATTAAGACAGAGACCTAGAACAAGATCACGAATTATTAACGAAACGACAGCTAATTCAGTTAAGCGTAGAAATAAGTTTACGTTTAATGATAAAGATTCGGCAACTGATAATTTTCCTAGACCATTCTCATTGACGACGCCCCCGTACGATATCGTTTCCTCGAGTATTGATAATAATGAACCGCGACAAGTCGACACAAGATTAAGAAATACTGAGACTTTTGTCAAAGATAATTATGAACTTGGAGATACTAAACATGAAGGACTACAGCGGTCGGCACAGACATTATTCGATTTGCCTAAACAAGAAAAAACGCCTGATTTTAAAAATAAATATGATGTTTTACAGAGAATTAAAGTAAATAATGAGCTGGTTAATAATAAAAATTTGACTAGAACTGAACCTGATGACAAATCGTTGGTTGAAACAGAGTTAGTTCCTTCGTTGGGATTTTCGCTCAATACTGATGAAGACAGAGAAAAATTTGCTGATGCTATTCTTCATGGTTTGTTCACAGGCGTTTCGTCAGACTCAAATGTCAAGAAGAAATTGGACGAAGATTTGAAAAGTTGAATGTTATAATTTTTGTTTTTTTTTCAGTTGTTATATTTATATTATTAAGCCTGTAAAAAAAAATGTTATGTTATAGTTACACTTGTAAAAAAAAATAATTAATGATACAGAAATACAAATTAATTATTAAATTGTATTTGAATTGTTTACAATAAATAATTGATTTAAATAAATTTTAAAAATACAAAGAACATATTTGCTTATTAATTTTATTTTTTATGAATTTTAGGAGTTAATTGACATTAATAACAAAAATTAAGCTGATGTTAATTAGTGTGATTATTATAAATAAATTTCATTATCTTCCGGTATCATAAATTTATTTTAAATAACAAAGCGTCGGAGTTTTCTCAATCCAACAGTAGGTATATATCTATATATTGAAGGGAAAGCTCGAGGAAATTTTGGTTTCTAGTTTAAATTTTTAACACTTGGCGCGCTGTAAATGAAAATTTAAGAAAAAGTATTTTATAGGCGAGTTAGTAAAAGAGTGAAATTCGGGTTCTTATAGATTTTTAGACCTGAATATTTTGCTGTATAATAGGAGTAGAAACCGAAAGTATCCGAAAATAATTATCTAAATGACGAGAGTATGAGTCTCATTGAGGGCAAATAAAATTAATGTATTAAGAATTTTTGAAGAGCCATGTGGAGAACCATGAGAACTTACTCTACATGGAAAATACTGATATTTATTATTTATTAATAAATATAATTATTTTGATTCGAGATTTTTTTTACAAAATATATGAAGCTATAAAAGGTAAGAAAATATATAATCCAAAAAACTAAATTATTTTTAAAAATGAAATGAAGTTAAAATTTTTATTATTTTAGATTCAATTTTGAATATATAAAATATCTAATTGTTGGATTTGGTGTTACCGAGATGGCTGATGAAAATATAGCAGAAAATAAAAAAAAGTGTTTGGACGCAGATGAAGAGAATGAAAATTCGCAATCGAAAAAAAATTTATCAAAATCACAAGATAACCTGCCGCCATCATCAAAATCTATTAGCGTGGACTGTGATTATGCACCACAGTTTGACGAATTTGATGTATACAAGGCCAATTATGATTTTTATTTTATAAATAAAAAATATTGTGACCACTTTCCCCTTCATACGGCTGTTGAAAGAAATGACTCGTTTGCATTAATGCAGATTTTGAAAATTGGTGTTGACATCGACGCTCCTAGACTTGATGGTGATACTGCACTTCATATTGCCGTGAAAACACACAATTGGAATATGATTGACTGTCTGCTTAAATATGGAGCTAATGCCTATGCTAGAACAATTAACAACGGAATAATAGGATACACTGCATTGCATTTAGCTGCTGAACTGAGTCCTCAAAATGTTTTTGAGCACATACTGTCTACAAAACCAAATTTTCTTATTTCTTCGCACCTGATGCGTGAAAGAATTCTACACTTTGCAGTTCTACGGCGTAGTGTTAAAATGATCAAGTATTTATTTAAAGACACTGACATAAATTCCATTGAAAATGAAGGTATAAAAGCGTTACTACTTTCTGAAGAAGAGTCTACTGTAAATCCTGTGACAGAATTAAACGAAACGCCACTTTTTATTGCTGTAAAAAGAGAGTACTTAAATTTGGTAAAAATGTTACTAGAGATTGGAGGAAATACTGATATACTTGCTAATTATGGAAAATATGGATTGTGTTCTGTATTTCATGTTGCTGCTGACATGGACCGCAAAGACATCCTGACACTTCTTATAAATTACGATATACATATAAATACTACAACAGAATATGGTTTGAACGCAATGCACTTTGCTGTTTTGAATAATAATTTTTTTTTGGTCAAGACTTTGATAGACTGGGGTGTAGATATTAATCAAAAAGGTGATTTAGATGAAGAGAACAGAGGATTAACGCCGTTGCATATCGCTGTTATAAATAAAAACTTCAGTTTAATTGAATTATTAATTTCAAATAAAAATACTGATGTCAATGCGACTGATGGAAAAAATAATTCTGCTCTTTTTATGGCTGTTGAAGCACAGAGTCTTCAGGTGATTGAGTATTTACTTACTCGTAGTATGAGTATTGACATCAATTTGTATAACTCTGAAAGAGGATACACGGCTTTCCATCGTGCTCTAGAGCTTAATAAGAAAAATATGATTGGTCTTCTTATCAAATACGGCGCTAATCCAAATGCCTTGACATTATACGGGTTGTCTTCATTTCACATTGTAGTGAGTGCAGGAAACCTGATGGCTGTTGAAAGTTATTTGAACCGTGGGACTGATGTTGATTTCCCAACTAAAGTTTTGGGTTTGAGGCCACTACATATTGCTGTGAAAGAAAAAAAAAAAAAATTGGTACAGTTACTTTTGAAAACAGGTGCTGATATTGATGCATTGACCACAGATGGAAAACCCGCACTTGAATTTGCTGTTATGCATAACAATCAAGATCTGACGGAAACACTTTTAAAATCTGGCGCGGATATTAATTTAGTTAAGATATTTCCCAAACAATTTGATAAAATTTACTGGGTTTTAAAAGAACATTTTATGAAATTGAAAATTGCTAATATGTATATGAACAAAAGAGGTCGGTTTTATTATGTGTACTCTAATTCAGTAATAAAAGAAGATAATTTTAGTAAAAAGTATAATCATTTTCGTAAAGAAATAGCACGAATGAAAAAAGAAGTTATCAAATGTACTAAAGTTCTTTACTATGATTATTTAATTAAAAGTCATAGTGAATTAATATCTTACGCTAGGAATCTTGATATAGTTGCTGGATTTTCGCCAAATGAAGTGATGAAAAATTTTCCTTCGTATTCCAATATAATTATTAAACGTTTCAATAAATCTTTAGAATATTGTAAATTTTTGGATCATGCAGAAAAATTGTTATCAAATTTGTTCTGTAAATTACTACCGGTTACTGTTTTACGTCAGGTATTAGAGTATTTAAGCATTTACGATTTAAAAATTCTGAAAAGTTAATGATACTGAAGTGAGCCAACGCCTAACAATTTTTGAATTTTTTTTCAAAACGATAAATTAAAAAAAGAAGTACTTAAAAAAAATTGCACTTGTAGTTTTATTAATTTTCTATATGTGCATATTTTTAGTTTTTTTTCTTGTAATTAATTTTTTGAAAGGAGAATTGTTAATTGTCTGCTAATTTATGATATGAGTGTGAATGTAACAGACGAGCGTAAAAGTAGCAGACATCAGACAAATTTAAAATTATAAATAAATAAAGTAAATAATTAAAAAAATAATATTTATAAAAAATGCACTTATTAATTTTAAAATTTTTTAAATGCGCATTTTTTTTAAATTTTACTTTATTAATTATTTACTCTATTTATTAATAATTTTAAATTTGTCTGATGTCTGCTACATTCACAATTTTTGAATTTTATTCAAAACCATAAATTATAAAAAAAAAAAAAAAAAAAAAAATGCACACATAGTTTTTTAAATTTTCTACATATAAATATATTTTGTTTTTTTTTTTTTTAAATTGATTGGGTCAGAAAAAAAAAACTAAAAATTGTTAATTATCTGCAAACTTCAGTTTCATTAAAAATTATAATTAAACGATTTAATATCACAACATAATATATTGTAACTTATACTTTATGATTTATGTTTAAATAAAATAAATTTTTCTTACACAAGCACAATAAATTTAAAATTTTATTTTATTAAATTAGTTGGTATTACAGCGAGTTATCATAAGAAAAAAAAATGTTTCAGTTATGATTCTGCCATAGAGCACGTTGTTGATAAATTTGTCTAGATGTCTAGGGCATTTTAAGACAATTAATTGGGTTGTTGTGAGTTTCAGGTTTCGGTTGTTATTATTTTCTCGTTCACAAACACTATTTGTTGTTTACTAAATTTATTATTTAAAACAAAAAAACAAATTGTATAAATATTTGTATTTTTGTTTTTATTTATTCGATTATTCTTAACCTATAAATATATTATCACAATGTCATGTAATGATATAAAAATTCAAGAGGAGGTAATTATTTATATTTTTTATTATTAATTTAGAGTATAAATGTATCAGATGTCACACAAATTTTGAATTACAAATAAATTAAACACTTAAAAATATTAAAAATACAGATACTGATTTTCAAATTTTGTAACTAAAATATTACTAGCGAGTGAAATTTTTAAAAATCGACATCAAGTTTCATCTGTCAAATTACTAATAAATTAATGAATTTATAGGAAAGTTCAATTGAAAATGGATTCGAAGATTATCTGCGGTTACCTGAAATGACATCGACTCCCAATACTACTAAAGAATGGTCATATATAATGCGAAGAAGTATGCAAGTAAGTTTTTATTTAATTAAATCATTCTTGTTAATTTTAATATTAATTACAAATAAAACATTGGCATAAAAACTTATCATTTGTTAAAGGAAGTAGCACCTGGTTTATATCTGGGTCCTTATAGTTCAGCAAGTCGTTCTCAGTTACAATCACTTAAAGAAATAGGTATTACACATATAATTTGTGTAAGACAAGACATTGAGAGTCAATTTATTAAGCCAAATTTTCCTGATGATTTTGAGTGAGCATTTTATTAGTAATAATATTGGCGCATTATTTTGTTATGATGCTGAAAGTAGCAGACATTAAAATATTTTATATACTTTCACTAAACAAAATAAATATTGGCGGCGAAAATTTAAAAAAAGTATGTGAAGAATTTTTAAAAAATCTCTTGTGGATTTTTTGTAAAATTTTTATGATGACAATTAACTTGGAAATTAAAAACAGTAAAATTTCGTTGGTTACTTTCAGCATCGTCTTTTTCTGCCTTTACAAAATTTTATTGTGACAGGAAGTTCTGAAAAGTAAAAAATAATGGAGCCCCACTTTTGCATATAATTTTTTTTCTCTGCCAAATAAATAAAATATTTAAAAATTTTACAGATATTTAGTTCTCAATATCGCTGATACAGTTACGGAAAATATTATCCAGCATTTTCGAAGAGTAAAAGAATTTATAAATAAAGGATTAAATTCTGGAGGACGTGTTTTAGTACACGGCAACGCTGGTATATCACGATCCGCAGCATTAGTACTAGCATATATTATGGAAAGATATAACTGCTCGCCTTTGTATGTTCAGTAGTTGATTATTTAATTACTACAATTACTTATCACTGATTATAAATAATTTTTTTTTTAAATTACAGCCAAGCTTACACGTTGGTACAACACAGAAGGTTTTGTATAAATCCTAATGATGGTTTTATGGCTCAATTACGTGAGTACGAACCTATTTATAAGGCACAAAGAATGCGCACTGATAATAGAGATTCAATTGTTGAGAATCGTTGCAAACGAACAATTCATCAGATTGATACTGAACGAGCGGAAGCTATGGAGAGTTGATGATTGCTTAATAAATTACCAAAGTTACCAAAAGACTTATTTCACTAGACCTTAGATAATCACTACCGCCTATTTAAAATATTACTTTAAAACTTTCATACACTTTTTTTTATTTTATTATACAATAATTAATAATTATTAACTGGATAATTAAAACTAGCAGTATAATGGTTCTATTAATGCATTTAAATATTTTATAAGTATTTAGAAAACTCGTGGTCAAAATAAGATTTAAATCTTAAATTTAAAATCAGATAAGAGCGATTGAACTTTACACATTGATCTGTTTTTTTGTTTTTGATTAATTTTTATTTTTAGATAATACAATTTGATAAAATTCTATTAATCAAATAAATTATCAAAACACCTGGTTTGAATTGATAATAATAATCAATAAATTATCTTATAAAAGTAAACAATTTTACAAGATTTAAATCGCTCTTTTTATTTTTCTTAAATATTTCCGAGGTGAAAAATAAATGGTTCAATTTTTGAATCTTAAGAAGATTTAGTTCTTGAAATTTTAATTATTAATTCAATAATTATTATTTTACATATCAATTCAAGTGATAAATATCTCATGACAATATCTGTAGCCAATTAATATCAGCATTTTATTTATTAAATTTAATTTTTTGATGTCTGTATTTTTTTAATTATGATGACGTTACTTTACACTTCATTTTAAATTTGAAATATTGAACTGTCTATTAAATTATAAGATGATTAATTTAAAAAAAAAAAGTCTAAGTAAATTATGAACTATTTAACAATTAATAATAATGATAAAAATGCCAAGAAGTTTATTAATTAATAGATGATAATTTATTTAACAAAATATATTAATACATAATTATTATTTTCTTAATATAATAACTGAACTTTTTTCTGTAATTTATTAATATAGAAAACTTTAAATTGTTTAATGCTGTTATTATTATAATGTAAGAAAAATTAATTTTAAAATTACAAATATAAATATTTTCCAGTAGCTATGAACTTTTTTTTTTTATTATTTTAAATCATTAATATGTAAATTTAAGTTTAAGCTTTAAAAATGCCCATTTGTTGATAAATTTTTTCCTGCTTGTCATACTTATGTTTATTTTATTTCAGAAGGAATCATAGCGCAGACAATATTATCATCGTTTTCATCTTTGAGTTCCCATTTCACACCAACCTTGATCTATAAAAATGATATCCTTGTAAATTAAATACTACCAATTACTCATACATGTCCTTATTTTCATAACACAAGGGCATCTTGTTATTTTTTTTTAGTATCAACTACTTAATTTATGATACTGAAATTAGCTCACGTCTAATAATTTTTGGATTTTTCATTTAAAATTTCAATTAAATTAATAAAATAAATTTCAGAAAATTGCGTCTATAGTTTTTTAAATTTTCTACATGTGCATATTTTAAATTAAATTTTTAAAAAGAGAAGGGAAAGTCCAAAAACTTTCAATTGCCTGCTAACTTCAGGGTCATAATAATTTACCTTGGGATAAAGTTTTTCAACATGTAAAGTTGTTGTGTATATATATGGACCATTAGCTTTAGTCAGTGGGCATGTGAGTCCTGATGTTTGACAACCGTCTGGATGAGAGAATGGAAACGGTAATGGAGCACCTCCAATAACTCCATGAACAACAGCCGTAACTTTACTTATATCTTTGTCTAAAATTTTTTTAAATTACCATTATTATTAAGTTTAAAAATCTGAACAATTGCAACATGATTTAAAAAAAAAAATTTTTTTTGTAATTTACCAACGTCGAAGGAGATAGTTATTGTTGCATCTGTACCACGTTTTAATATACAAGTAGCCGCATCAGGTACACAGTCACTAACAGTTACATTACTATATTTTCCAACTTTTGAGCCTGAAAAAAATTTTAATACATTTTTTTATCAGTAATCGCTTGAAATAAATTTTAAAATAATTATCAGCAAAGAGATTTTATTTTTAAATTTAATATCAATGTTATATCTCTTAGAGTTATTATTGAACGGAAGAAATTTTGAAATTTATGGTATCTGCTTTACAAATATTTTATTTTGAGTATTTATTAGATCAAAGGTCAAAGTGCCTAATCTCAAATCAAGGTTCATTGATAAAACTATTTAACTAGAAATGCTGAATGAAGTTTAATTTAATCTCTAAGTTCACGATAGATCAAATATGTTTATCGGTTCTATTTATTTTGTAATGAATTATTTTAATCGCATAAATTTTTATTATATTTATAACATATTTAGTATTTATTTTATTTTCAATGACTCATTAAAGAAACAGCAATGAATTAAATATTAACTTATAAGTTATTACTTTGTTATTGACGAGAATGTTAGAAAAAAAAAAATTTTTTTTGTCACGTTTCAATGAATCGCATCAATTATTTTAATTATATCTCATTAATATGTACAAATATATCTATATATCTGTTTGTTACACAACTTTATTATAGAGTTATTCTTCAAAATGATTCACAATGCCGATAAGATTTAATTTAAAAAACAAAAATAAAAAGTATTTTTTTTATGTATCATTTAAATTAACGCGCAGTAACCGAAGTCTTCAGTTCAAAAAATGTAACAAAAAACCCGATCATTCATTACATTAATTAGTCACTAAGTAACTAAAAATTAAAAAAAAAATCAAGTATTTATAAAACGAATTCAAATAAAACAATTTAATATCCGATTAATATTTAAATAAAAAAATTAATTAATTTGAATTTTTTTTAATATAATTTTTGATGATCCTGAAGATAGAAGGCAATTAAAAATTTTCGGATTTTTCTTAACAAATCAATTACAAAAAAAAAATCTAAAAATATGCACATGTACACAATGAAAAAAACTACAAGTGCAATTTTTTTTTTTACAATTTATCGTTTTGAAAAAAATTCAAGAATTATCAGACGTCGGCTACTTCAGTATCATAATTTTTAGCCAACGTCTAATAATTTAAAAATTTTTTTTAAAACGATGAATTGTAAAATAAAAATATTTTAAAAAATTGCGCCAATAGTTTTTAAAATTTTTACATGTGCATATTTTTAGTTTTTTTTTTCCTAATTAATTTGAATAAAAATTCAAAAAATTTTTAATTGTCTGCTAACTGCAGGATCATTAATTTTTAGTAAAATAGTAATATTATAATTCGAAGGTTTCAGGAAAGTAAATGTGCATAATTAGATTAAAATTTTCATACGTAAAAGCTTGATAAGGTATCACTTAATTGTGAGCCTACGATTACAAATTTAAATATTTAAAATAAGAAAATAAAAATTAAACTCGGCTTATAGAAATAATAATTATAACTTTTACTTGTTCTCATAATAAAATAATCGATGATCCTTTAAAGGATATTAGAAAGTTTAGAAAATAATTTTAAATTATTTAGTTACGTTATTACATTTAAATTTATTTGGCAAAACAAAATAACTAGTAAACTTTTACGTAAATAGAATTTTAATAAAATTAATAAACAGTAAATTGATAAAGTTTAAATAAATAAATAATAATAATTATTTATAATAATTAATTTGAAAAAAATAAAACGTACCACAGTTCTGAATAGCAGCGTAAGTGGACACCGAGAGGCACAAAACGAGTCCCAGGATAATACGATACATCTTGTCAGCTTAAAGTTTCTTCGTATATTGAATTAACTCCGACCGAGTACTGTAATTTAAACTAATACATGTAATATATATACCCGAGTTATGTATAACAATTACATATACATATACACATTTACATAAATACCCCCACTATCATCAGAAAGTTCGATCCCGCGGTAAATTGGATACCAATAAAAACTTTAAATGATGAGTCGACTCATATCACGCGTACCAGTAATTAAATTGCAAATTTTTTTTTTACTAATCACTAATTATTTTTTAAATTTATGATAATTTTATAAATTAATTATCTAGATCTTAAAAATTAGATAATTTATAAATTTATAAAACATGATTTCATAGAAGGGTAAAAAAACTTTATTACAAAAAATAATTAATGTGATTTTTTTTTTTTAATGTGCGGAATTTATTCATTAGTGAGTTTAAATTGAATTCAAATGATATATTTTTAAATATTTATATTAATATGACGTATAGTAAAGAGTTTAAGTTTGAAGGGTCGGATTTTAAGTTTGAATATTGGCGGGATTTTTGGCGGCGCGCTTGCCTCCGGTTTGAATATTAAATTTATACTTTTCGTTCAGTTGGCTTCTGTGATAACGTTCAAGATCCAACGTCAGTATTACGGAAGTGACGATTACAGTAACTTGTGTCCACGTAGATGTTGAATATACAGTTAGCAGTGTGAGGTTGTCTTTTATCTGTACGTCAAATAATTACATTTTACAAGGTAGTCCTCAGCAGTAAAGAACGTGAGTTTTATTTTGTTAATTATTTCATATTTAATTTATAATTAAAAAAATAAATTTAATTATTTATAATAAACTAAACTCATTATTATTTTTACATAAATAAATTTATTGAAAATTTTGATTGTTGATGTGATTGTTTGTGAAGTTGTTTAAAGTTGGAGTAAAAATTTCTAATAAACTTTTGTAACATATGTACTTGATATTATTTTATGAATTGCACTTTATTGCTGGATTAATTATATTTAATTGATGTTTTTATTAATAATTAATGTGTCATTTAATTATTAATTTGTGGTTTAAGGTTATTATTATTAAGTTTATTTTATTTTTTAGTTATTGAAGTTTGCAATGGATCAAATTAAGAAATTCGTTGAACCAAGTCGTAAATTTACTAAGGACAGCATCAGATTAGTTAAAAGATGCACAAAACCCGATAGAAAAGGTAATATATTTTATTTATTATTATTTTGTTATATATTTTGTGAATGTAAATGTAACTGACAAGTGGAAATTTTATGATCCAGAAGTGAATAGACAATTAACAATTTTCGGATTTTTTTTTCGACAAATCAATTGCGAAAAAATAAAAAAATAAAATATGCACATGTAGGAAATTTAAAAAAGTATAAGTGCAATTTTTTAAAATATTTTTTTTTTTTATAATTTATCGTTTTAAAAAAAATCCAAAATTATTCGACGTTGGCTAATTTCAGTGTCATGAAATTTTTGAATAATTAAAATGTAAGTAGAAAAAAAAATTTTAAATGCGTATTTGGATCAATGAAAAATTAGTATGCCCTTTTTATTTAAATTTCATTTTAATTTATTTATTTAAAACTTATAAATTGTCTTGTGTCTGCTAGATTCATGTAGATGTAGCAGATATGAGACAAATTTTACTTTATAAATAAATGAACGAAACAATTGAAAAGAAAAATATAAAAATGCACATACAGATTTTTAAATTCTGCAAATGTGCATTTTTTATTTTTATTCGATTTACATTTTGTTCATTTATTTTAAAATTACAATAATTGACAAATGTCTGCTACATTTACATGATTGTGAATGTAGCAGACTTGAAACACTACAGATTTCAAATAAATTAATTTAAAAAAATGCGCGTACTTTTGAATTATCTAAATACGACTTTTTAAATTTTTATTCTAATTCTACTTACATTTTATTTATTTATTTAAAAATTTTTCGAAATTGCCAATAGTCAGCTAAATTTGCAGTCATATATTTTTATGTTAATAATTACGATAGTAAAAGCAGACGACTGACAATTTTTTTTTCAACTAAATAAATTCAATATTAAATGATATAAATTTTGAAAATGTAAACAAAGGACTTTTCAAAAAATTGAAGAGGATTTTTAAATGATATGTAGAGGAGCCTTCAGTTTTCTTGAAAAATTGTCTTCTAAAAATTTAAAAAAAATAATAATTTTATTAAAATATAGAGAGATGCCGACACTTGAATACTTTGATATTTTTATAAAAATAAAAAATTGTCAAACGTCTACTATTTTTAATGTTAATAATTTATTTGTTAAATTAAACAATTAAATAATTACTTGTCATAAATTTAAATGTAAAATAAAATTTTTTAGTCAGTAATTAATTTTGTTTATTTCTATTATAGAATTTCAAAAAATAGCTATCGCTACTGCTATTGGATTTTGTATAATGGGATTCATTGGATTTTTTGTAAAACTTATTCACATTCCTATCAATAATATTATTGTGTAAGTATTTATTTATCACATATAATTAATTACTTTGAAATTAATTTAATAAAATATTCAAATATAAATTTTTTTGTATTTTCCAGGGGCTCGTAAAATTAAGGCATAGAAATTTATTCAATTTATTATTAAGAAAAATATTATTCTGATTACTTCCCGACAAACTTCGCAAAATGAAAACAAAAATTGACTTTTCGTTTATAAAAAAAAAAAAAAAAAAAAAAAACACTTGTATTTATGTCACTGGAATTAACTCATCATTATAATTTAAATTTAATTGTAAAGTACGAGAGTAATTATGAGTGCGTGTAATAATTAATTTTCATCATTTTTTTTTTTAAATAAAATATAAAAAATATATAATATAATTTATTTTCTTTATAATGATAATTATAAAATATAAGGCACTTTTATTTAAATAAAAACTTTTCTTCACTAATCACAAATATATATTTTACATATCAACGTTACGTAAAAGCTTAAAGAACTACATCAATAATTAATATGCTTCAATTAATCAATAATTAATTACCCAAATGATAAATTTTTATAATAGAAGTTTGAAAAATGGATTTAAATAAATTTAAAAAAATACTTGGCAGTTATCAATTCAATTTTATTATAAAAAAAATATATATATATTCATATAATTATAAAATATAAACTATTGAGTGGTATTAATATTTGATTAATAAAAGCATATTTAATGGCTCAATGCAAACAAAATTATTCTAATGGTAGACGTAAAACAGCTACACAATAGAGGCATCATTTATATTGTTTGATTTATCAATGCTCACATCGCACGTTTATTTAAATTTAGTTTTTACAAACAGCCAAATAATTGTCTTACGTGCATATTAATTCAATAACAATAATAAAGTAACTAATATTAAATGATACAGAAATCAGCCGACGTCTAATAATTTTAAGATTTTTCTAAACATAATAAATTAAAAAAATATATATATTTCAGAAAATTGCACTTGTAGTTTTCTTAATTTTCTACATGTGCATATTTTTTTTTTTTTTTTTTTAAGGGCATTCTCAGACAGTGCCCTCCACTTTTTAAAAATTTGAGAATGACGAACTGTCATAACAGTATTAAAATTTTATTAATTAATTTAAAAAAATTAAAGCATTAATTGAAAAAAGGACAACGCAGTTACGATTTTACTGAGACATAGATTTAAAAAAAAATTACTGTCAGTTGTTATCAATTAGGAGTTAAATAAATTTTGGCCTAAATAATTATGATACTGAAATAAGACGGTCTAACAATTTTTGAAATTTTTTAAAAATTACATCAAAATTTTCTAAAATTTATTTTACAAATTTCGTTCAGCTCCTAATTGATATCAACTGTAAATAATTTTTTTTTTTTTAAATCACTCCACTCAAAATTGTAACTGCGTTGCATTTTTTTCAATTAATGCTTCAACTTTTTTTAATTAACTATCAAAATTTAAATACAGTCATTACGATTAAGTCATTGAATGTTTTTAAAAAATGGGCGCACTGTCAGAATGTCCTTGTATTAAATTTAAAAAAAGAAAATCCGAAAATTGTTAATTGTCTGCAAACTTCAGTATCAAAATATTAACATCCTGGTGTCTATTTTTTATGTCAACACTCGTAAAAAAAAAAAAAAAATCTACAGTGGACACAAACTTTTATCAAGACTACAGGAGTTTATTTCGTCGCTTGCTTATCTATACATTTGCCATGGTAATTTAATTAACTTGTGTTAATTATGGAAACGTTTTACAGGTATCGATGATTTTTTACGACCGACTTTTTATTACTTTCATTAACTTAATTCTCATTTTATCTACAATCTCAATAAAAAAAATTACGATAGCACCAATTTAATACTAAAAGAAAAAAAAGGAAAAAAAGTAATGAAAAGAATTAAAAAAAAAAAAACTAACAATAGTAAATAAAATTAATTAAACAAATTATTGCAATGCCGATCGTAAAAATTCATTAGCGATTTATAAAGTAATTTACAAGTTATACTGAGGTATATCGTTAGGTAATACAAATATATAATTATTTTTTTTTATCAACAAAAATAATACGTCATAATTTGTAAGTCATAGTAAATATTACTGTTTACTAATATATATATATATATATAATTCATTTAAATATAAATGTCTTAATAATTAATTATCATTTCATACGATTTTAATTTCAATAGTACAAAATATTTATATGTATTAATCATATATATTACGTATTATTAATTTGTTATTATTAATATTAAATATTTCTATATTCGATTTTATTATAAGTATCGTTTTTCGTGTTATTTTTATTACTTTTTTTTTCTTTTAATATACTATATTTTAAATTATATTTATATATTTATTATTTAAATCTTAATATGAACGGAAGACAAATTAAAAAAAGAAAAACGAGTCTTTAGTTAACTATTGATTATATTAGTTCTGTATGAGAATTGAGATGTTGAGCAGTGAACCGGCACTAGCTCAATTTTTTACTGGCTCATATTTATATATTTTTGATTCATGTTATTCATATTATTAATTTTATTTATTAAATGGTATTTTTTTCAGCCAATATATCTATAATAGAATGTCACAGTAGCACTGATACGCAGGAATGTCTTTTAATTTTAAAAAAAATAATAATAATAATAAATAAATAATACATTAATTAGTGAAGAACTTATTAGTGGTCGATAAGAGAATTTAAATTTAATTATTACTTTTTTTTAACAACAATATTTATTAGGGCCGTGCGAATCGTGATCTAATCAAATAATTTTATTCGATTCTAAATTATAATTTTTGAATAATTCGAAACTTTTTGAATTGTTTGTAACTTTTCAAAGTATTCGATTCAAAGAATTCAAATATTTAATTTTTATTTAATGGAGAGCTTAGTTTTTAAAGTAACCAAAAAAAATAATTTTTTCGTCGATTCTTGATCTATTTGCCTCTGACTAAAATTTTAATTATTTTAAAAAATATAACAATTTTAAGGGTACATTTGGAAATAATCTAGCTCTAGGTCTAGCCAAGCGTTGCCATATAGCGAGAGCTAGAGCATTTACGAATGCACCTCAAGTCGTTCAAAAGACAACTTTTAAATTATTTGTAAATTTTTGAATAACTCACGAATTTTTTAATGATTCGAAAAGTTTTAAATTATTCGAATATTTACGAATAATTCGTAAGTTTTAACTTTTCACACACCTCTAGTATTTACCCTTAAATGATACACCTGTGTCATGCAGAGACATTTTGACCCTGACGTGAAAAAATGACCAAAAATTTTAAAACAAATTCTGTAGTATATTTTTTAGTTTTACAAAGTCTCAGACTTGACAATAGATAATTTTTATTAAAAATTTAAAAAAATTTGAAAATGTTCTGGGGTCAAATCGGCACCTGGTGTCATTTAAGAATTTATCAACTAACATTTATAATTTTGACGTTTATCAGAAAACCAAATAGAAAAAATTTTGAAAGTATAAATTTGATTTTAGTTAAATAAATTTTGTTATAATTAATAATTTTAGTCATTCCGAATTCACGTGTCCATGGAATGCATTATAAATAATAAATTATCTCGCTGTCTTTTAAATCGAAAACATGCGCGAACAAATTAATGGTAGTAATAATAATTAATTAAAATAATAATAATAATAATAATAATAATAATAAAAATAAAATGATAAACTAAACAGTGCATCCAGCATCTGAAGTAGGCACATAAGGACTGTCTTGTCTGTAATAATTTTGCGGTGTTGAATCATAATTTTCAATTTTAACTGGATATTCAATTGTGATACAATCCTGCGGTTGATTTATTGTCGTCGAATAACTTTCTGTATATGGCAGTAAAAGAGGATCACTATTATACGGTTGTTGATACGAAGTATTATCCGTATTATTTGTATTCCCTTGTTTGAGACACGTGGGTCCGTGAACACTCAACATATCAACAAGTCTCCGTCTTTGGGTCTCTAATTCTTGTATTTGTGACTTAAGATCATGATTTTGTGATTCCAATGTTTCAGATTCTTGTACGAGGATCACAGTTTTTTCGCGTTTTTTTAATCTACACTTTGTTGCTGCTATTTTATTACGTTCTCTTCTTCTCCTACGTCTCTCCTCATCTTCAGGCGTCAACTAAAATAAATTAGTAAATTAATAAATTAAATTTTTAGTATTACAATCAAGTGCAGTCGAACTCCATTAACTCGGAACTTTCTCTCAATCTTAACCCCCACTACGAGCTACGCTCTCCCACCTGATGCTGCACATTTGTATGCATCTGTGTACATTTATCTGTCATCATCCATGTATATGTAAGAGCGCATGCGTGTAATTTACTTTTCAAGGAAGAAGGGACATCCGTTAACTCGAAAACTTGACAAAATTTCCGCTCCTCCATAGACTAACTCCGAGTTAATGGAGTTCGACTGTGAAATAAAATAAAATTTACCCCAACACGGCTATTATTATTGCTAGAATCATCTTCCTCTTCATCATCAGCACTTCCGTACTCTCTTTTGGTCTTCTTCTTGCTTTCATCCCCACTATTATTGGCTCGCCTCTTAGTCTGCAGCGTTAATTTCAGCCCTAATTAAATACGAGCAAACAATATCTTGGATTTAATTTAAATATTAATATAACAAATAAACAATAACAATAAATTTTTCAAATAATTAAATAAATAATAATTATTTTACCTTCTTTTATAAGCTGACTGCAGGTATGTTGAACACTAGGTGGACTCAATTCACCTCCACTACTCGTTGAATCCGTTCTATCACGACTTCGTTCATGAGAATAACTATCGAAGGGATTTGTCATAGCAATCAATGAATTTACAATTTCAGGTGTACGCGGTGTTACCTCGGCCGCTGTGACTCCAAGAAGACCCGCAGCAGCCGTTGGACTAGGATTTACATTAACATTTAAATTGTACATGGTGACTTTATTTATTTATCATTGAACCTGCAATCAATTTACATAATTAATTAATCATTTATTTTTAATTAAATTAAATTAAATTAAATATATGTATAATTAATTATAGATATAGTTCGCTCGTCTGACATCTTCCGGTCCAACGAACAAAAGGATAGAGATTAACACTCAGATTCTCTACAAACTGACCTTCAGATTAAAAGCAAGAAAGGTCTAGCTGTGATATAACGAGCTAGATACCAAGGTCACATCTTTCCCGAGGAACCGCGATTAAAAATATTATTTATTTTTGTTTTTTTTTTTACTGACGGAGATTAATGTGACCTTAATTATAATGGATTATTTAATAGTAAGGTTTTACTTGTATACTTAAAATTTTTATTATTATTTTTGTTTCCATTTAATATTTCATTCTTCCGGTTTTTTTAAAAGTTTTTTATATCGCATGCCTGTTATTTGCGATATTTCACCTTAAACTTTAAGCCTATGAACTAAATTTTAAATAAATAAATTATTCAATAATTATTTATCATCAATAAATTTGTGTGTTATGTAAACGGTTATCTTAAAATATTCGTTCATGCGATGGTATTACGCCAAGTGACAAATGGCTGATTTTTAAACATAAACAAAGGTGGCTAAATAATATTTGGGTGGTCGAGTTTCTTTAGCTAAAAGCCCTGTCAATTTCTGTCAAAACTATTTTCATAAAGTTTCTTAGCAAATTTAAACCATCAAGTTCTATTATAAGATTTCACCCGTTATACTGTACTGGTAAAACCGACTAGTAATAGTAATGGTGATCGTTAATTTTCTCAGTAAAGTGAATCTAGGTGAAATGCTTTTTTGTCAGACTCTAAATATCTTATACGATTAGTTACTTACAATATGTCAAATAAAATTAGATGAATACCAAAATAAAATGTGTATATATATTTTTAGTTAATGATACGTTTAAAAAAAAAAATAATAAAAATGTAATCAGTCATAATAAAAAAATGAAATATTAATACGTTATTAGTTATTAGTATGAGTAATTGAGGGATGTACTTTTTGGACTTCTGACATTTTTTTTTTACTTCAAAAACATTAACGGAAACATCTGTCCTTATTTTATAAAAAGAAATTTACAGCTGATAGAAAAAGCTGTTTTCTACTACAAATATGTATATATATTTTTAGTTAATGATAAGTTTAAAAAAAAATAATTAAAAGTTTTAATAAAAATTAACAAAGAAAAAAAATGATTAAAATAATTAATTAATAATGTAATCAAAATTATATTTTAAAAAAATGAACGATTGAAGGATGCACTTTTTGAATTTCCAACATTTGTTATTCTTAAAAAACTTTTTAACGGAAACATCTGTCCTTATTTTGTAAAAAAAACATCACAGCTGATAGAATAAAGTGTTTTCCACATTTCACTTAGTGTTTGACGATCATTTTTCAAATTTTAATAAAGGTTTCAGTTTGCATGATTAATTTCTATGGCCAAAGTCCATAATTTTATTTTTCACGGTTTTCAAACTGAAAATTCATGAAATATTTTTTAAAAAATTGACTTTTTATTTAATTTTATCTTAGAACTTCAAAATAAATTAATAATGAGAAATCACTTTCATTTCGGATGTCGCATGGTCATTTTTTTTAAGTTAATGATGCGTTAAAAAAATATTTAAAAAAAAAAGTGATAATTTTTATTTTAAATAATTTTTTTTTTTTTTTCTACTGAGGGTCAACCAGTTATTTCATAATAATTTTTCTTCTAGTCCCTTTTTAATCTTCTATAATTTCCTGGACCCCTTTTTTTTATCTATCATTTTATAATACCATAAAATATTTTTCATATCATCTAGTAATATATCTTGCAAATAAAATTCTTGGGTATTATTTTTTAACATACATATATATACATGTATATATATAGTTATACAGCTATTATTACATTCTATCGTTCAATGTATTCTGTTCTTTATTCTCTTTGTCGGCTATTACATCAAGGAGTCGCATTTCTCTTTGACAGACACAAATCGTCTACGGCTGTTTATATACATCTACAAAGGGTTTAACCGGAGCCTTTTACAACAAACCCAGACAAACGACCAAGCAAATGGCATCCCCAGTGACCCATATATGTACCATACTATATAGAATTACTCTCATACATATAACACACATCAACATCACGTAATATCAAGTATACAAAAGATTATTTAAATCTGAACTCTTACTTATCTCAGATTTAACTTATTTTTAATTTATAAAATAATAATTTATATTTTTACCGCCAAATAAATTTAATTTACTGCATCGTAAACTTGTCATATTTATAACTTAAAAATATATAAAATTTAAAAACTATAAACACGTTTTTAAAAATGTCAAATATTTAATAAATTAAATTATTTGTTTTTTTATTTAACGAATTAAAAATATATATAGTTGAAAGCCATTGCTTGTTGCACATAACACTTAAATCTATAAATAGATATCATTTAATTTTGACGTATGGTTGGGATCGTCCGGAATTCGAGGGTTCCTTTGACGCTGTGTTTCGAATGCATAACTACCTACTGCTTCAAGATATCATTTATCAAAAAAAACATTTTTTTTTTTAATAAACATATAAAAGAAAAAAAAGGCCATTCGCTTTATGTATATAAATATATAAGCTTTTGAACCAAGGATATTTTTGGAACCTACTTCACGAATTATGATAGATTTTGGCGAAATCATTTGAAAATTCCACCCTGAGGACAAATGCAATAGATAGATTTCTATGAAGTCTAATGAAAAGGTCATTTGGCATCCGAAATAGAAGTAGAATTCTCATTGCTTCTGTATTTTGAAATTTTAAGATAAAATTGAATTTAAAGTTGATATTTTTTGATGAATTTCGAGATCAAAAACCGCCAAAGATAGAAAAGACCATCGGTATCCAAAATGCAAGTAGAATTCTCATTATTTTGAAGTTTTAAGATAAAATTGAATTAAAAATTTATTTTTTTGATATTTTTGATTAATTTCGAAGTCAAGAACCGCCGAAGAATAATGGAATTTAAATCATAACACAGAAACCAATCATGTAACTTTAAACCTTTATTAAAATTCTCAAAATTATCCTAAAACACAAAGTAAAAAGAGAAAAATATTGCTTATTTTCTCAGCTTTGACTTTTTTTCTACCGGATGAGACTACACGTTTCCGTTAAAAAGTTACCTAAGAAAAAAGCGGCAAAAGTAGCGATTTCAAAAATTTGAAAATTTCAAATCGCCACCATTTCTAAACCAATCGACCGATTTTGCTCATCTTCGATCTTAACCGAGCTAATCACTCATAGAATAATTGTGCCGAGTTTTATCAAGAACTGTTCAGAATTGTAGTCGCTATCGTCGCAACAAGGCGCGTTATATATACATACATACATAAACTTTTGAACCCATGGTATTTTTGGAACCTACTCAGCGAATTACGATAGATTATGGGGAAATTCTTTGAGAATTCTACCATGAGGACAAATGCAACATATTTCTATGAAATCTACTAAAAATATATAAACTCAGTACCGATGTATTCGAGTTTATATGCCAATAAAAATATTATTATTTACTTTATTTATACTTCCGAGACTAAATAACAGATTTATCGAATAATGAAGGTGGATGAATATTGAGTTACACTCACATTATAGCCACATATAAGTTACTGTACTCCATACCATGTATATATAAGAATTTATAAACGATAGCTATATAATTCTATACAAATACACTGTACTCTACTCTACTTGTAGCACAAAGCTTCTTTGTAACCTTCTTGAGTTGCGTGTTGAATTTTAAAAAAATATTTCTGCGTGCACACGTTGCTTTGGGATCAGATGGCTTCGTAGAATAACATTCGTGGGATTAAAGCCGAGCATCAACAAAAAATAGTTGTAAAAAAAAATATAAAAATAAAATATCATATGAGCGTAGGACAGATAATTGGATGACTTAAAATTTTAAAAAGGAACCCTTTTTTGAGGACAAAAGTGCCGCGTTGCGATGATGGATAAACGCTCTCACGCGTCTCATATATTACGCAACACATCAATTCATTTGGCATTTAAAAAATTCTTTTTGTTTTCATTCTGTAAAGTAAACATTCTCGTAGGCGGTACTAGTTTTTAAATTTCGCAAAAGCTTTTTATTTAGATAATAGTCCACTCCAAAATACTTTTAGCGCGAAGGCGCAGTATCTTTTTGTCAAAAAAAAGAGGAGTTTTTGATAAAAGGAAAAGAAAGAAGACGAGAGTGAAGACAAAAAATGAAAAAAAAGTAAAACAAGTTTGACTATGAAAATTCGACAATGGCAATAGTCAATATATTATGCAAATAAATATTTAAAAGGCACGTTTGTAAACGTTTTTTTTTTTTATGTGGTGTATTTGTAAGGTAGAAGAAGAGTTTAGTTAAAAGTTTTAAAAGAAGGCTCTGTTATGTATGGAAATAAAATTATGCGGTGAATGTAAGGTATAATAGAACGAAGCAAAGCATAAAACAAGAAAATAAGATACAGGGCCAACGATGAATTTAAAATAAACATAAAACAAAATGCGGTGACTGAGTTACTTATGGTTGCGTTATATTACTATACGAGCAAACTGAAATATTAATAAAATTCACTAAAGTCAAGAGGAAACGGACAAAGGAAATGAAATAGCTACTATACACTATAGTAGTGTGACTAGTTTATTGTGTGGTATGTATGTACAATACAAGGTCATTGTTAAAAGAAAATTTATGTAGACAATGGGTGTTAAAAATTTCAGCAATAAGAATATCATTAAGATAAAAACAATGAATGTTTTTTTTAAACTCTTAACTAATTATTTTTTATAATTTTTATATAAAGACGATAAATATTATCTTTTTATTACATATGTATGGAGGATAATTTATTTGTTTGTTTGTTTAATAAAGGATATGATGGATGATAGAGTTCAGAATCCCGTGAAAAGGATTTTAAGTTTTCATTAAAACTCTATGTCTATTCTCTTGTTCGCGTTTGCCCACTCTTCTATGTTTGGTGTTCATAAAATTTATGCTTCCTGTTCACTCGTACAATGTGCTCGCTGGTTAATATATACACATATGTATGTATGTATGTATGTATGTATGTATAAATGTTAATGTAGATTCACACACATGGTTAAGCGTAAGCCGAAGTTCGAAACCAGCCTCTGCAGCATTATAATGTAGAGTGCAGGAGTTTTTTTTTTTAGTTTAAATAATAAATTTTCTTCATTCTACATAAAAATAATGAATGTGAATGCAGCAAACGCAGATAAATTTTTAGTAAAAATTACCCAAAAAGTATGATACAGAACATGTGGTAAATATCTTAATTTTTCCCATGCACTTTGTAAAATATACTACTCGATAGCATGTAAATGAAGTGCAATTTATACTAACAACATTGTAAAAATTTACTGGCTACATGTCCTTACAGTACTAAACTTTATGAGTAATTTTTACTCAAAAATTATCTGCGTGGAGATATGAGACAGTTTATAAATTTTAAACTAATGAATTAATTGATTTAAGTAATGAAATTTTTAAAAATGCGGGTACTGACTTTTCAATCATCTACTCGTGGGTAAAAAATTTCAATTCAAAATAATAAAATTTTTTTAGGCCGACCAAAGACTCAGGTAGTGAACACCAGGCGGAAAAATAGTTTAGTTTAGAAATGGCTGATAACTAAGCCTTCAAATTGCTGATAACTAGAACGAAAAAAGCTGAAAATAGGCAGATTTTGAGCCTATTTATTAAGAATAAAATTTTGGCGGGTTTTTGATCTTTTCAAAAAAATTATACGGTTTCCGCCAAATATTTTTACATGGAAAATACAAATTTTTTTAATTTTATTTATTTATTAAAAAATTTAAAAAACCGCCAATCAGCTACGATCACACTCATATAAAAATAATATTTTTTAAAAAACATAACGAGGTTTTTTTTATTTTTAGTATTGATATGTGAAGACAAGATTTATATTTTTATTCTCTGCGAGAGAATAAATCGTGTTACTTTGAAATTAAACACGGGTATGACAGAAAAATTAATAGAGATTGATGTATATATTTATTTCATATAATATAACCCGCATATCGTGTGTGCGCGATGATAAAATTACAAATAATTTTTTTTCATGAGGGTTGAAATTATTTAAATGATTTTCATTTATAAAATTAATTATTTATTTAATAATTATTATTAAAAGCAGTTTATTTTAATTTAAAATTTATTATTTTACGTTTAAGTAAAATAATATTAATATTGAAATATCAATTAATTGATAAATGTAAAAAAGAATAAAATAAATTTAAATATATGTATTTTTAATTAACATAAATTATAAAATTTAATTATCATAATAATACATAAATTTAAAATGAAAGCATATAAATACATATATTTCTAACTTTATTGATTAATATGATAATGATGATAAACTTTTAATTGATACATTCATTTTATAGTTATTTTCTGTCATAAATCTGCATAAAATTAGAGTTGATAATAATTTAATAACATTTCAAAAAATTATGCTAATTTTTTTTTTTTTCAATAATATTTCAAATAAATAAAATGTGCAAACAAGCAATATATGTTTGGATACTATTTTTGTAAAGTTCTGTCAAGAACCGAAGGTGATACCAAAGAAAATCTATTATTATTTCAAATAAAATACGAAATTATTGAATACAATAAAAATTTTCCAACAAATTATTAATATTTAAATATGATCCTGGAATTACTAATTTCCGGATCCGTTTTTACAAATAAATTACAAAAAAAAAGAAAACTAAAAAAATGCACATGTAGAAAATTAAAAAAACTACAAGTGCAATTTTTTAAAATACTTTTTTTTTTATAATTTATCATTTTGAAAAAAATTCAAAAATTATTAGACGTCGACTAACTGCAGTATCACATTTAAATCAATTTAATTTATTAAAAATTAATACAAATAATAATAATAATTAAATATCATCTTCAGCTCCAAAGAAGGCGATACACAAGGCACGTAAGTTTATACTCGTCTGGCGATCATGATATCTCTCGGCATGTAAAAATTCTCCTTTTATCGCGGACTGGACTCCAACTCTCGAGTGAGTGGATAATAAATGCTTTTACCGCACGCGCGTAAACGCAAGGCTGAGAAATATAAAAGTGAAAGAGATTGAGCGTGTGCCAGAGAAGGATTTTATAGATTTTAAAATTACTCTTTTATATAATTATTTCATAAAATTCAGATTTTTTCTTCTTTTCAAATTAATTTATAAATAACAAAAAAAAATAATAATAATAACTTTCATCTATGGATTTATTTTTAACTTTAAATTTTGAGTCTGTAAACAAAAGTCTCTTGCTGCAAAGTAGTTGAAAAAAAAAAAATAATGTGTGAGTTGAAAAGAAGAATAATATAAAAAGATTCGAGAGCCGAGAAGACGTTCTGCTTGACCTCGGAAAAACGAACAGGGTCCAATATACCTATTGATAATAATCAACTTTTTTTTATGCATCAATTATTTTTCTGTCCATCAGTTAAAATAAATTTATTTAACATTTATAATTTATAATTAAATAATTATCTTATTAAGAGAGAAAACGAAAAACAAAAACAAAAATTAATTAATTGTTACTTTTATAAATGAAATTTAATTTTGTTTATGAAGGAGGATTATATTATGAAATTTGTCCAGTGCTGTGTCCAAATTTGGAGTCAAGAACACGTTTACGTATTGCACATACACTTAAAACAGTCTAATGTAATGTAATAAAATGTAATATAAGAAATTAAGTCAAAATAAATGGATAAACTTGGTTACATTTTTTTTTCTTATTCTTTTTATTATTTAACTGCGACCCTGAAGTCTCACCTACATGTTAAAAGCTTAATGAACTTACAGAAGGCACGGTTACGCTCAATCTTATTTGCATTAATGAGGTACTTTGTATTTTCACACTAAGTCTCTTTATATAAATTCATTATATTTTTTTTACGGAGTAAAATTTTTAAGTCTACTGATCAAGATATTTTAACAATAAAACCGCGAGCACCAGACGAAATAAAAAATTTATAGATATATAAAATAATAATACTGAAATTATCCGAGGTCTTATAACTTTTTGATTTTTTTAAAAACGATACGTTTTTAAAAAAAAAAGTATTTCAAAAAATTGCACCTGAAGTTTTTTTAATTTTCTACATGTGCATATTTTTTTTTTTTTTTTTGTGATTTATCTGATGAAAAAAAAATTCAAAAATTGTTAATTGCCTGCTAATTTATGATACTGGAATTAGCCGAGGTCTAATAATTTTTTGATTTTTTTAAAAACGATACGTTTTTAAAAAAAAAAGTATTTCAAAAAATTGCACCTGAAGTTTTTTTAATTTTCTACATGTGCATATTTTTTTTTTTTTTTTTTTTTGTGATTTATCTGATGAAAAAAAAATTCAAAAATTGTTAATTGCCTGCTAATTTATGATACTGGAATTAGCCGAGGTCTAATAATTTTTTGATTTTTTTAAAAACGATACGTTTTTAAAAAAAAAAGTATTTAAAAAAATTGTACCTGGAGTTTTTTAAATTTTCTACATGTGCATTTTTTTTTTAAATTGATTTATTGAAAAAAAAAATTTTTTAAAATTATTAATTGTCTGCTTAAGTCAGGATCATATAAAACAATAACTTACTGTAATTAAGCAACGTAAAATTAAATCAAGATATTAATTAAAATCAAAAGTAATATAAATTTAGGATAATAGCTTACAAGGCCATGGTCATAATGAACCTTGAGTTACTACGTTTTATAATTCTAAACGATGGTCGATAAATTTTTATTGTTTTTTGTTTATCTACACGTTAAATACCCACACAAATATTTAGGATAATATTATGAGTAATTTTTTTAAATATTCAATTAATTATTCGATTTATATTTTAGAAACTACATTTCATTTTGAAATGCTAATGTGTTAAAAATTTTTTTTCAAGATCTATTGTTATCATTATCATTGTTACCTTCATATTGTATTGTTAATTTTATATCGGCAAAAGCCAAAGGCAATTTTTCAAAGTAATCGTCACTTGGTCTCTAAGAAACGTGGCTGCTATTTACAATTACTTATATATGTATAACAATTACATTCATATATATAAAAGAAGTGTTTATATACAAACGTCCTAGTTCTTCTTCTATACACAGATTTTTTTTTCTTTTCATATTAAAAAAGCAAAACAATAAAAAATGTAATAATCATAAAGAACCTGAAACATAAAAGATTTTCTACGAACCGCGTACGCTTATTTTTTAACTTTAGAATATCGGTTTAAAAAATGTTTAGCGTTAAAAATAATCGCCGCATTATTACACAATGATAAGTATATTTTGTTGTTATTAAATAACATACTCTTATCGTTATCACCTAGTAAGATATCATCTTATGTATTGATTTGACTGGTGAGTTCCAGAGAAAAATCACAAGGTATCAAAACCACGTGTACTTATGACTCCATTTGTTTTCAATTATAATTATTATTTTTTTTTCACCATTTAATTTTTCTTGACGGTATCAATCGTAAAATTTAAATTTTCATGTAAATAAACAAATTTGGCAATAAAATAATCGGTAAGAACTTTGTTTTTATTGATAACAAATATAAGATATCTGTAAAAAAAAATATATCAACACGTGATATTTAATAATCGTGAAATTAACAGACAATTTAGAATTTTTGGATTTTGTCAACAAATTAATGAGAAAAAATAAAAAATAAAAATGTGCACATGTAGAAAATGAAAAAAACTAGAGGTGCAATTTTTTCAAATATTTTTTTTATAATTTATCGTTTTTAAAAAAGTACAAAAATTATTAATGATTCTGAAGTTAGTAAACAATTATCAATTTTTGGATTTTTTTTCTACCAAATTACAAAAAAAAAAAGAAAACTAAAAATATGCACATGTAGAAAATGAAAAAACCTATAGGTGTAATTTTTTCAATTTTTTTTTTTTTATAATTTATCGTTTTTAAAAAAATAAAAAAATTATTAGACGTCAGCAAACTTCAGTATCATGACATTTAAATTTATTTATATTTTTAAGTGACAATTAAATAAAAATAAAATAAAATACCTTTAAATAATCCTCAAAATAAGTTATTTCCACCAAAAACACAGTGCACAGTTTGAAACTCACATGAAATAATGATTAGTCGTCGGCTGCCGGCGCACGACTGTAGATATTTTGCAGCAACAACCGGCCTAGATATATACAAGTTATTTTTAGCTTTGTCGTCATCTTAAAGTTAAATGATTGGTCCGCGGTGACGTGACGATACTCTGCCATTGGTCAATTTATAATTCAACTACACATATGTTTAATTTTAAATGTGTGCTTGTATACATATGTCTGTCTCTTAACTTGTCTGCTGCACACTTCTCTTTCTTCTTTTTCATTTCTTCTGATCTACTCTACTCTACACAACATGTATGTAAAATATAATAATAATACACACATATATACTTACATATATACATAAATATATATATATATATATATAGATATATATATATATGTATTAACATCAGTCTGTACTGGGTGCGACTAACGGGTGCGACATTTGTTGACATTAAATTTAAAAATGCACAATTTTTTAATTTTTCATTTCCCTCCTGACATCTCAGTTTCAAAAATCACTTTCTTTTCCTGAAAAAAAAAAACAAAAAGTACATAAATAAATAAATACTTATTATTCAACTGATAAAGTAAAACCGTTACTTGTTAAGAATGCAGTTGAGATCGATTTCGTAATAATTTATGTCAGAAGATGCGCCGCATCTTAATGTAAGATATGATATTTTTTTTTTTAAATAAAATACAAATATGAGATTATGATTGATGGTTGTTTTATATTTTTTGACAGTAATTACATTGTATTTATTATTATTATTATAATTATTTTTGTCCTTCGATGTTTACAATAGCAATGAGCATGAAATCCAGGGTTGACTCCCGCGCGAACGTGGGCGTCACCTATGAAGTAACACCAGCAATGACATCTCGGGATGCTCTTGATTTCTCTCATTTCTACATACATATATACATACATACATAAAATAAATATACAAGTACACCCATACATGCATTAATATATTATATACATATATAATAATAATTCCAGGACAGTTATTGCAAGATAAAGATAAATATGAATTGCAAACACTAAACATTTTAAAGTTTAACTACCACTTGCATCAGCTAGATTAGAAATATAATTTTATACCAATGGTCTCATTACATTCCTGGTTTGTTCCCTAAGAACCCATCAGGTGAAAACAATAATATATGTTTTAATTGATTTGTATTCCAGTGATTTTTATGGGTTGCGTTAATGACTTTTTATTACTGCCAGGTTTTAATAGTCTTCGGATGTAAAACATGTATTTTTATTTTTATTATGGAGATTTAGTACGAGAAGTAAAGAAATAGTAATGACTGGTAGTAATAGACCAACTATTATATTAACGCCATGTCGGTTTACAACAGCTATTAATTTGCGTGTGTGAGCTTTCAAAAATCCTTGACAGAGGTACACTAGACTTTATTATTAAATATGTGTATTGTTGTATATACGCATTACAACATAAATTACTTTACTTTACTTAATTATTAAATACATCTTAAAGCGAGACATTTATACATGTATGTTGCATATTCATATATATGTGTATATTAGTTTTGTTGAGGTATAACGCGGATCTGGTATGAAATCATTGTTTCCCGGCGGCAATTCCATAATTATTCCCAAGTATATATGTGTGTATATATATATATATATATAAATATAATGGGTTATGTATAATGTAATAGAGAAAAGTTTAGTCATTTAATTTTCTACATATATAAATATGTATATTTGATTCATTAGCAATTATATATACGGGATGGGCATATGAGTAATAAAAGAAAAAAAAATGATGATTTTTTTTTATATAAATTTATGCAGGAAAATTGTTTGCGTTTTTTGTTATTTAGAAAATATCTGAGCAGTTGCAAATGATGATTATCGATCAGATATGCTAAACAATGTAGATAATAATATGAATATTCCATGGGTTACGTGTTTTGCAGTAATAGTATGTCGAGGATCAACGACTAACGTTTTTTCTTTCGATTGCTCATGCGGGTGAGGTTTTTACTATGACAATTATATTTATAATTAATATATATATTTATTTATTTTACACGGAGAAATTATTCTTGTTTGAAATGATATGGTCCACAGTAAATCCGGACCATGTTGAACACCTTATCATTAAAATAAACACATGTAAAAATTACTATGAACAGTAATTTTTGCATGTTTATTTAAATTTTCATCCCGTGGTCAATATGGGCCGGCTTTACTATGCCATAACATTTCAAACGAGAATTTCTTCGTGTACTAGACATTTAGTTTATCTACAACTTATTATGACAAGAGAAATTTTTTATTTATGACACTTAACTTTTTTATAGTTACTGATAAATTCAAAAATAAGTTGCAGATAATTTTCTTTTAAAAATTTTGATACGAGTGTGAATATAGCAGACATCAGACGAATTTAAAATTATAAATAAATAGAGGAAACATTTAAAAAAATAATATTTATAAAAAATGCACTTATTAATTTCAAAATTTCTTAAATGCGCATTTTTTAAAATTTAATTTTATTAATTATTTACTCTATTTATTTATAATTTAAAATTTGTTTGAAGTCTGCTACATTACACTCATAATTTTTATTTATCAAATAATTTGAAAATTATAACGGGACTGTAATTATTAATTTTTTTATGAAATTAAAAAATAATTTTTGAATTTTTACCAATAATATTAATAACAATTAATAATTAACTTCTTTTCATTAAAAAAGAAACTGATAATTAAAAATTTGAATTTAAATAAAAAAATTTCCCGCGCATTTTAAATTATTTGCCGATAATTTATCTACTGCAGACAATACTTAGTGATGAAATGAAATAATCGATAGTCTTTGTATCGATATCTCGAAAAAAATTGTGAATGAATTCGATTGTATGTATAAATATATATAAATTGATACACATGTAGTAGTAAAAGACTAATTAGGAAATAGTGTGTGGTAGTACTTGAGAGTACTCTAAAGTAGCTTCAAGATCCCGGCAACTGATTCATTTTCATTTGACAAGTGATTACAATAATAGAATAACATTGCAGCTTTGTCAACGCTAAGTATATAGATATATAATTTAAAAAATGCCGAAATTTCATAAAGTTGAAATTAATAAAACAGAATGGGAGGTTCCTGAACGTTATCAAATGTTAACACCAGTTGGTTCAGGTGCTTATGGCCAAGTGTGGTAAGAAAACAATATTATTTATTATCATTAATTATTAATCAATAATAAATCATTAAATAATTAATTTTTAAGTCACTAATCATGTCCGTATTTTCCTCAATTATTTAAAACATACAAGCGCGGCCTTGAAATAACTTAACAACTTGTAACAATAAATTGATTGTTTTATTCTTGTAATTCCGCGCTAATAAAAACCAATAAGTAGCGCAATTGATGGATTTTATTAAAAGGCTGATCTATTAAATTATCTTGTTTATCAGAAACTAAAAATACTTGACAATACAACAGCTTAATTATTTATCACACGCTGATAATAATCAACTATTTTATTTCTTAATCTTGATAAAATAAATTGTTTGTCGACAATTAGTCAAGGTCGGATTTTCATTCTGTAATTTTCAAGTGAATGTCGTTGACGTCTTAAACCTTGACACTTATTCAAATATACACATATATTCCTTCACCTTTCCCTTTTATTAAACTAAACTATTAATACTATTGTATTGTATGTTTATTTAGATTATCAATCATCAACAATAACATTCATTAATTATTATATTTATTTGTTTTATTTTATTTCTAGTTCAGCTGTTGATACAGTGTCAAATCAAAAGGTAGCTATTAAAAAATTGGCCAGGCCCTTTCAATCTGCAGTACACGCTAAGAGAACTTATAGAGAACTACGGATGCTCAAACATATGAATCATGAGAATGTAAATGTTTTTTTTCTTTTTTTTTTTTTCTATACACAATATTATTTTATAACGTATTTATTTTCTTTTAAACTGATAAGAAATATCAATATTTATCGATGATTTTGTTCCTACAGGTGATTGGACTCTTGGATGTTTTTCATCCATCAACTTCTTTAGAAGACTTTCAACAACTGTTAGTTAATTTTATATATTTACTTATGATATAAATTACATAATATATTGTCACTGATTCCAAAAAAATTTCTTATATGCCCTTATGGCTTTAGGAAATTCTAAAGCCAAAAAGGCGTGTAATTTTTTTTCATTACCAATCGTTTTGCAGACTTACTTTTTAGCTACAAAGTGAGACATAAAATTTTGTAAACCAAATTTCAAATTTTTTTAAACAAATTTTCAGCTTTAGAATAAGACTACAATATGATTAAGAATTAAAAAGAAAATTGTACGCCTTTTTGTTTTAGAAACTTAGTGAGTAGAACCGAAAGAGCGTAAAAAAAATAAGTTATTTTGGAATTAGTGGCGTGATATTATTATCATATTTATTATGACGGTTCTATGATTTATTAGGTACCTGGTAACCCATTTAATGGGCGCTGATCTCAATAATATTGTAAGGACTCAAAAACTATCGGATGATCATGTACAATTTCTTGTTTATCAAATATTAAGAGGATTAAAGTATATTCACTCGGCGGGAATTATTCACAGAGTATGTTTACATTATTTATTATGATACTGAATTTAGTTGACGTCTAATGATTTTTGAATTTTTTTCAAAACAAATTATAAAAAAGAAAAAAAATATATATATAAAAAAAATGCACTTATAGTTTTTTAAATTTTCTATATGTGCATTTTTTTTTTTTTTTTTTTTGTAATTGATTTATAAAAAAAAATCAAAAAATTGTTAATTGTCTGCTAATTTATTATACTAAAGTTAGCCGACGTCTAATAATTTTTTGATTTTTTTCAAAACCATAAATTATACAAAAAAAAATTGCACTTGTAGTTTGTTTAATTTTCTACATGTGCATATTTTTAGTTTTTTTTTTTTTTGTAGTTAATTAGTTGAAAAAAAAATTCAAAAATTGTTAATTGTATGTTAACTTCAGGATCATTATTTATTTTTAAATAATTCATACAAACAATTATAATGATCTATTATTATTATTATAGGATTTGAAACCTTCAAATATTGCAGTTAATGAAGATTGTGAATTAAAAATTCTGGATTTCGGTCTAGCACGACCTACGGAGAATGAAATGACTGGTTACGTAGCAACGAGATGGTATCGTGCGCCTGAAATAATGCTCAATTGGATGCACTACAATCAAACAGGTTTGTTTAAATAACAATAATACAAATAAATCTAATCAATTGTTAATTTATCCGTTTGTATAAAATTAACATATTTATCACTTCCCCAGTTGACATTTGGTCTGTCGGTTGCATCATGGCCGAGTTGCTCACCGGAAGAACATTATTCCCTGGCACAGATCGTATCCTTTTTTGTTTTATTTTATCAACTTATTTATTTATTTAGTTTTATAGATAATTTACTTTGCTTAATCTTAAGTGTCTCTGCACTGTTTGCTGTCTTGACAACCTTAAATAACAAAATCACCTTGTTAATAAGTCATTGTCTCATTACAATCATCGCCATTTTTCATTAACAAATGTTTGTACTAACTTGGCAGTTGCTTTTTGCTAAGGGTCTACGCTACTTACTAAATTTTCTACCTATTCTATAAATTCAATTTACAAAAGTATTATTTATTTCGCGCTTTTAATTTTAAATGCTTTCTCTAGTTTTAAAATACGAGCTTTGCACGACCCAAGTAGCACAGAGACAACTTTAAGATGTCTTTTAAAAAGACAAGACTTTTTTTTTTATATAAGACATACAGATGTTGATCCTAGAAGTCATAGAAAACTTGTCTTCTTTTTTCCGTCCTAAGAAAATTTTTTAGTTGACTTATTTATAATTTAATTTTTGTTGTCACTGGTATCAAATTTTTTAAGCAGATATTTTTTCGGTGACAAATTTCTAATCGTTTTATCAAAATTTTTTTCTATAAGATGTCAATTTTTAGGCTGTTTTTTGATACATCAATAAGACACCAAAATGGTGACAAAACAATCAGAAATTCGTCATCGAAAAATTATCTGCTTAAAAGAATTGACACAGGAGCCGAAAAAAAGGAAATTTCAAATAAGTCATTATCTAAACGATTTATTAATCGAAATGTTTTTTAAGATAAGAAAAATAACACAAATTATCTATGGCTCCTAGGACCAATATCTGTACGTCTTATTTACATAAAAAAAAACTTGACTTTGGGAAAAAAATAAATTTGTCGTCATTTTAAAAGACATCAGTATGACATCTTAAAGTTGACTCTGTGCTATTAGGGAAATAATTAAGCTTTGTAAATAAAATAAATAATAAAATAATGAGGGACAATAGAAATTTATCAAGAATTTTGTAGTGGAGCCTTAGCAACAGCAGATATTCATCAATTAAATCTAATAATGGAAGTCCTGGGTACTCCACGAGATGAGTTTATGCTGAAAATATCATCTGAGTCGGTAAGTTCTGCTAACTTAATCATATCATCATATTAACGCGAAAAACACGCATGTATCATATGTCTTCACTCATTAATTAATTATAATAAAATTAATTATTTATTTATTATTATAAATTTGTTAAAAGTATAAATAAAAAGCTTTATTAGAAATGCATGGGCTGAAAGTATTTTGAGCATGGGCTGGCTTATGATTTAATAAAATTATTATTATTTTATTTTATTATTGCTGGGGAAGGTAGAGGGTTTATTTTATTAGTAAATTAATTATTAATAAAAATAAAAAAAAAAATAAAACTGCAATTAAAAATAAAAAAACGCATTTGTAATGGAATGAGTGAAGCCTTAACCGTGTGCAGACGTTGATCATCTAACGCGAGTACTTGTACTTTGTGGCACTCCTTCAGAAGAAACTATAAGCAAAATAACAAGCCAAGAGGTAATTTATGTAGAATCATCAAAATTTTTTATTTATTACTTCCATACATTTTTAAACATTTCAAAATTATTCAATTTTTTTTGTCACAATACTACGTACTCACTAATAAATTTGCTCTGTTATTAACAATTACTTTTTTTTTAACCAATACAGCTAATAAGTATTAATTAATCAATTAATTAATAAATTAATTAATGTTGGGCGATTAATAAAAATTGATAAATTTTCAGGCAAAAAATTATATCCAGAGTTTACCGCCACTCAAGAAGAAAAATTTCAAAGAAGTATTTCGTGGAGCTAATCCATTAGGTAATTAATTTAATTTATAGAGAAACTTTTAATTATTGGTAATGAGATGATTAAGAGTAATTAAAAATAATTATTATTTAATTAAAGTCAAGTTCAATTATAAAATAATTTCTATTTTGTCTTTTAGCTATTAATTTACTTGAATTGATGTTGGAGTTGGATTCTGAAAAAAGAATTACTGCTGATCAAGCTCTAGCACATCCGTACCTAGCTCAGTATGCTGATCCAACAGATGAACCAGTATCTCTACCATACGATCAGAGCTTTGAAGACATGGATTTGCCAGTTGAAAAATGGAAGGAACTAATTTATCACGAAGTGATAAACTTTGTACCTCAACAATTGCCGTCCACTTCAGCAGCTGAACCGTCCGTTAAATAAATATTGTATTGATAATATATATAAAAATTATAAACAAAGTACTGTTTATAAAATAGTACTAACGGAAAAAAAAAATAAATAAAAAATGTAAATAATATCGTAGGCAATGTCGAGCTTAATTTTTGTTTAATCAAAAATCTAGGATATATTTTTTATTGTAATTATCAAATCAAATTGATATGTTAGATTGTACAAGGAGAAAAAAAATGATTATTGTTAAACAAAAATTTGTATAGAAATATATTTTTACAGCGTAATATTTAACATTTTACATTAACAGTTCTAGTCGGAGGTAAGGCAAGGCCTTGTTCTGCAAAACCTATTATTAATTAATTAGTACACTCCATAATTGAAATTTTAAAAACTACTGTGTAGTAAAGAAATAAACTCGCTACTAATTAATGGTATATTATTATTGTTTTATAGTCTCGTTGTTTAATTATCTAATATAAATTTTTTTTCTCTATTTTTTCATAAAATAAGGCCTAACGTGATAATCTATTAATTTATAGCCATTTATTCACCTACGATTATACTCAAATATTTTTTTGAAAATATATAATTACAATATTATAAAAAAAACTGTTTTTATTAAGAAAAAAAATGCACACCAGAGCGAATATTGTTTTATTACTTGTTGGTGATGTTTTAAGAGGTCTAATTAGTGTTTTTTAAAATTGTTTATTCAAAAAATTACACAAACTTCAAATAGGATTTGTCAAAATTCTGCGTTCACGGTTTTTTTTTTTTTTTTGGTTTTGAAAAGGTTTATTTATTTTTTTATCAATTTCAGTAACAGTACATAAGTAATAAAATACCTTAGAACTAACTTAATCCGTAAATAAAGTCTTAATTAAATTGCCATCACAAGATGGATCTTAATAATTATCAGTAATCTTAAATATAATTTCAATAATTAATTTATCAGTCAATAGTAAATATAAACCAATTAGTTATTCTTGCTTCTTCAATGATGGAATATTGCTATGGTAAAAAATTTTTGGAAAAAACCATTGCTTCTGTTATTTGCCAATTTTGGCATGTAAATATGGAGAGTGGAGGAAGGGGGTTGGGGTTTAGGAATTAAAATTAAAAGTTTACAATATGTACAATATATACAGTGAATTTTGGGTTTAAAAGAGAACCTTTCTGTTTTATATAGTAGCGACTGTGGGTGAGTATTCTTTATCTTGTTTATCTTTGGTGCTGTCGTTTTCTCCTAGCTCTTCTTCTAATTTCATCGAGATGTTTGGCTTCACCCTGTAGCCACCAATATTTTTCTGCTAGTCTGTCCAGACTCTCTGAATCTCTTTTGGGCATGTCTCTTGAGTACACCCATCTCTCTGGGGGCACATTATCAGTATCGATGCAAATAGCCTTTTTTGCACTATGTCTCCTTATATGGTAAATAATTGGTAGATTGTTGCTATCTTGGATGCAACCCAGCTTATCCAGATTGGTGAACAGTTCCGGCGGAGAGTAGTTACTCCTAGCCATCCTAAGGACTTGTGTTTGGTCTTCGACTTTAAGTTTATTAATTAATTTGTTATTTATTTAGTAACAAGTGCTGTAATAGTTCCTTGTTAACATAATACAAGCTGAGTCAAATCGAGGTATATTAGCTTCGTCATAGATTAGTTTATTTTTGACTCTCATTTTGTACTCGCTCTCTGCAGTTCGATATCGACCTAGGCAAGCTTTTAGACATGTTCTTTCAAATTTTCTGAAATGCTCCATGATGGTAGGACCCATATTCCACCATATTGGTGCGGCATAGGTCATGATAGGTCTGATAAGGAGCTGGTAACATATTATTTTAGCTTTCGATTCGATATTTCTGTTGTAGAAGATCCTGTAGTTGGCTTTTAAAGCATTTTTTGCTTTAGCAAGTTGAATTGCGTGGTGTCTGTTCATCCTGAATAGATAGTCAAAGTGTACTCCAAGATACTTGACCATTTCTTTGTTTGGAATTGGGGTGGTTTCCCCAGTCTCTTCATCTTCTATGGTTAATTGAAATGTTTTTATAAGAGGGACCGTCAGTGGTGATATTTAATTCACTGTTTTTCTGAACAAAATAGTTTCGCTTTTGAGCGGGTTGATCTTGAGATTCCATAATTTGTAATATTTGTATACTTGGTTGAGTATTGCATTAAGTTTATCTTGTATGACCTGTATTTTGCTGTCTGCCACATAAAGAATGGTGTCATCTGCATATGCGCCTGAATGTGTGTTGTTATTATCGTTTAATTTGAATAGGTTGAGTATCTTGTGTGTATATATAATGAAGAGGACTGGGGCTGTCACCGTGCCCTGCTGCATGCCTTCAAGTATGGTAAAGACGATCGTTGATAGATTGATACCGTCCCATGTAACGAACGTCTTGCCATGTATCATATCATAAATGAGGAGAATCAATGTCAATGGAAACTTGAGTAGGATTAGGATGTAAATTAATCCATTCAACCAAACCGAATCGAAAGCTTTTTCGAGGTCTAAAAGTACTGCTCCAACTAGTTTACCGTTCAATAAGTAATTGTTTATGTCAGATGAAAATTTGTGTATCGCGTGAACTGTTGAGTGTTTTGCTCTAAATCCGAACTGGTTATCTGGTATTATGTTATTTGGTTCAGCGTGTTCTAGTATTTGCAGTTTAATTAATTTTTCGAAAATTTTACTGATGTTCATAGTTAGGCTTATGGGCCTGTATCCAGAAGGGTTTGATGTATCTTTGCCTTTTTTCTTGATTGGTATAACTTTTGCTTTTTTCCATCTTATTGGATAATAGGACTGATTAAAGCAGTTGTTGAATAATATTGTGTAATCTTTAATAACTATATCAGGCAGGTGTTTTAGTACGATCATCGGTATGTTGTCGAATCCGCTGGACGTTTTGTTCTTGGCATATTTTAATTGGAGCGATACTTCTATATACGTGTGAAATAGTCGTGGTTGATCTTGTTCCTGTACTGGGTAGTGAGCTGGGTTATTTTTACTGAATTTAGTGTGTGTGGTGTTATTGTCTCTTTTAAATCGAAGTTTTGCTTTAATGTCTTCCGCCGCAGTGTCCGCTAGGAACTTAGTTACAGTACCGCTATTGGAATACCTTGGAGAGTTAATATTTTCAAAATATTTACCTACTATGTTCAGTTTAGACACTTGGTCGGTAACAATATATGTATTATCTTTCTCTTCCGGTTGTGAGCTGTTAAATAATGCATCTGAGTTTAGTGTGTTATTGTTTTTATCGATTATCAGCGTATCTACGGATGGTGGCTCTTTATATCTGTAATATCTATTTATTCTTGGGAAGAATTTTGTCGAATCTCTGTAGTTAATATTTTTTGCCATAGCTTCCCAGTATTCTGTTTCAGATTTTTTGAATTGCTTGTAAAGTTTCTTATTGATTGATCTGATTAGTGTTTTGATATATGTTATGTTATTGATGTCACTGTTGCTTTTATAGAGTTCAGCAACCAGCTTTGACTTTTGAGCGTGGAGTTTCTTGATTTTATTATTAACGTATTTTTGGCATCCTTTATTTGTCGTAGGTTTGTGTGGTGGAACAATATGGTTGATAGCTTCAAGTATTTTCCCTTCTATTTTTATAATATTTTCATCTATTTCCTTTATTGTTAGGTTTTTTTCGGCATCTATTTGTTCTGTATATATGTGATTAAGATGGTTGATGAATTTTTTCCAGTTAGTTTTTTTAAAATTAAATCTGATACTGTTTAGTGGTGGTTGTGAGTAGCCTTGAAATATCTCATTGCTATCGATTGAGAACGTAATGGCATCGTGGTCACTGTCGTACGGGAGAGTCACAATCTTGTTGTTGTTTAATCCGTGAAATTCAATGCGTGAGTCTGCAAGGCAATGGTCTAGGTAAGACTTTGCTGAGGGGAAAGTGGGTTTTTCCGGTGAGTATAATGTTGTCTTGTAGAGGATGCCGTTGTCATCTTCCCAATTGCTAAGAAGCACTCCCCTTTCATTTGAGCAGCTGTCTCCCCATCTTGTATTTCTGGCATTCCAGTCACCTGCTAGAATGAAATAAACATTGCTAGCTAGTAGCTTGAAATCTTGAAAGATTTTATTAAGCTCGACAATGAACGTTCTTTTATTATTGCAGGCGGCATAAATATTGAAAATAATTAACGAACTGTTAGTTTTAACATTAATCTTAATCGCCGTATATTCAATTATTTTGTTGCGGTGTGAATTTGGATATGAGATAGTAGAGTAGCTAATCTTGTTATTTATTAATATTGCCGTTCCACCACCGTTTTTTAATGTTGGGCGATTAATAAAAATTGATAAATTTTCAGGCAAAAAATTATATCCAGAGTTTACCGCCACTCAAGAAGAAAAATTTCAAAGAAGTATTTCGTGGAGCTAATCCATTAGGTAATTAATTTAATTTATAGAGTAACTTTTAATTATTGGTAATGAGATGATTAAGAGTAATTAAAAATAATTATTATTTAATTAAAGTCAAGTTCAATTATAAAATAATTTCTATTTTGTCTTTTAGCTATTAATTTACTTGAATTGATGTTGGAGTTGGATTCTGAAAAAAGAATTACTGCTGATCAAGCTCTAGCACATCCGTACCTAGCTCAGTATGCTGATCCAACAGATGAACCAGTATCTCTACCATACGATCAGAGCTTTGAAGACATGGATTTGCCAGTTGAAAAATGGAAGGAACTAATTTATCACGAAGTGATAAACTTTGTACCTCAACAATTGCCGTCCACTTCAGCAGCTGAACCGTCCGTTAAATAAATATTGTATTGATAATATATATAAAAATTATAAACAAAGTACTGTTTATAAAATAGTACTAACGGAAAAAAAAAATAAATAAAAAATGTAAATAATATCGTAGGCAATGTCGAGCTTAATTTTTGTTTAATCAAAAATCTAGGATATATTTTTTATTGTAATTATCAAATCAAATTGATATGTTAGATTGTACAAGGAGAAAAAAAATGATTATTGTTAAACAAAAATTTGTATAGAAATATATTTTTACAGCGTAATATTTAACATTTTACATTAACAGTTCTAGTCGGAGGTAAGGCAAGGCCTTGTTCTGCAAAACCTATTATTAATTAATTAGTACACTCCATAATTGAAATTTTAAAAACTACTGTGTAGTAAAGAAATAAACTCGCTACTAATTAATGGTATATTATTATTGTTTTATAGTCTCGTTGTTTAATTATCTAATATAAATTTTTTTTCTCTATTTTTTCATAAAATAAGGCCTAACGTGATAATCTGTATTAATTTATAGCCATTTATTCACCTACGATTATACTCAAATATTTTTTTGAAAATATATAATTACAATATTATAAAAAAAACTGTTTTTATTAAGAAAAAAAATGCACACCAGAGCGAATATTGTTTTATTACTTGTTGGTGATGTTTTAAGAGGTCTAATTAGTGTTTTTTAAAATTGTTTATTCAAAAAATTACACAAACTTCAAATAGGATTTGTCAAAATTTTGCGTTCACAGTCAGGATGGCCGAGCGGTCTAAGGCGCCAGACTCAAGGTAATCAATCCTTCTCAGCTAAGCTGAGTTCTGAGGCTTCTGGTCCTCTCTGAGGGCGTGGGTTCGAATCCCACTTCTGACAAATTTTTTTTCTCCATCAATCATAAAAAAATAATTTTTATTTGCTAAGTCTTCGTATTTTTATTTATAATAATTGTAAATTATTATTTTTACTTCCATTGGCATTTTTCTTTTTATCATCAACATTTACGTGGAAACAGACAATTTTTTTTTCTCATTTATGGATAATCTATTAATGTACGAATGTGAATGAAGCAGACATCAGACGAATTTTAAATTATGTACAAATAGGGCAAATAATTGAAGAAATATTTATAAAAAATGCACTTGTTAATTTTAAAATTATCTAAATGCGCGTTTATTTTTAATTTAATTTTATTAATTATTTACTCGATTTATTTATAATTTTAAATTTGTCTGATGTCTGCTACATTTACACTCATATGAATGTGTATATTTCATAATTAATTACAACCCACAATTTATATGAGTGTGTGAATGTATCAAACAAATGGAAATTTAAAAAAATTTTGAATAAATAATTAAAATGTAAGTAAAATAAACATGAAAAATACATATTTAAATAATTAAATAAATACGCGGATTTTTTAAAATTCCATTATTTTAATAAATTAATTTGTTTATTTAAAATTTATAAATTTTCACATCTGTTACATTCACACAATTTATTTATGAAAAAAAAAAATAAACTGTCTGACATTTGCAATTCCCAGTATCATACTTACTAATTACTGTGGCACTGATATATTTACGGTCAAGGTTATCCGTCAATGGATACTTGATACTTTTGAAATATGCAAAGGATATATTTTTTGAAATATATAAAATTTAAAAATGTCCTTTTTAAAAATTAATCAAGAAAAGCTTTTTTTTAAATAGACTTTTATAGTCTATATCAATACGCAATAACCTTACAGCAGATCCAACAGGCTGTAGAATATAAAAAAATTCACTGGTAATGTTGTTTTTGATACGCAAATTATTTCAACTGTATAATTTATCAGATGAGTTCAATTTAAAAACAATAATATAAAGTACTCTATTGGTCTAGTTTTTATTCGCAAACTGCTGTGCTGATATGTATTTAATATCTAACTGCGTCACACAAAATAACCGCCAGATTGAAATTGAAACAGTTGAACAAAGAACAGCTGAGACAAAAAAAAAAATTAAGACCACCCGAGACGAGCGTCACAGATGAAGTGAACTGAATTGACACAAGTCCCAACTTAAAAAAAATAAAAGCGATCTCGAGTATCAAAACGCAGTCATGAGTGTTTTGAAATTAAATACCCTCATAAAAATAATGGTTTTAAAACTAAAGATTTTTTTTTCTCAACTTTTTTTTTGTGTTGGTATTGATATAAAGTATTTTTAAATTTAAATATTATTTGTTTGTCAAAAAGTTCAAGAACTTGAAATTTAAAATTAAATTGTGCAAGTAAATGAAATGAAATTTTTCTATTGATGATAATAACGAACTTAAAATCTAATAATGTGCTGATAAATATTAAGGAAATAACTTTTTTTAATTAAATAAAATTGTTTTATTTCAAAGTCGCCTTTACTGAATTATTGCCATATACAGATTATACATTTCTTACTGAGTTTAAAACAATGTCTTGTTTATGATGTTTGGTAGTTTATTATTTTTTTTTTTTCAATAATTTTGAGATTGTAAAAATCTATCTACAGCACAAAAACCTTTGGTCATATTGAAATTAGTCCAACTGTAACAAAAAATAAAACTCTCATTAGAACGAATGATTTTTAAAAATTTCTCAATTTGAAATTCAATAATAATTCAAATTTTTTCATCATCAGCAATAAACTGCTTCGTCCCCAGTTCTCTATATAATTATTTAATTTAATTAAAAAGTCATGAAAACGTTTAAAAATTTTTTAAAATAGATTTTAGAAAAATTATTCATCACTTGGATGTCATAAATTGATAAAATAAATAAATAATCTCAGATTCTTAATGATCCTGAAGTTAACAATTGAAAATTTTGATTTTTTATTCAACAAATCAATTGTAAAAAAAAAAAAACTAAAAAAAAAAAATCACATGTAGAAAATAAAAAAAATGGAGGTGCAATTTCTTCAAATATTTTTTTTTTTTAATTTATCGTTTTTAAAAAAGGGCAAAAATTATTAAATATTCTGAAGTTAGTAGACAATTTTTGAATTTTTTTTCTACCAAATTATAGAAAAAAAAAAGAAAAAATATGCACATGTAGAAAATTAAAATAACTTTAAGTGCAATTTTTTTAAATATTTAAATTATTTCAATCTATCAATTTGAAAAAAATCAAAAAATTATCAGACGTCGGCTAACTTCAGTATTATGATTTTTAATTCAAATTAAATATATAAGAAACTGATAATTGGATACTGGACCCTACAGATTAATAAAAGTGAGTTAATTACCTTTTTGAATCCAATATCGGCGGCATATTCTCTAAAACATTGTCGGCAAAGGTTTAAACCGTACTTGCGGATGAGTCCGTGCTTATTGGCGCAGGCACGACTGAAACATAAAATTAGGTTAGAATTTTTTTAAAAACAATTTAATAATTTAAATCAAGTATAGACACGAATTAAAATGGAGTTTCAGTCAGTAATAATTTTTTTTTAATATTAAAATTAATTTTTTTAATAATTTTATATGAAAATGATTTATGAAAAATAAAATGGTCGCGTGTTACACGTGGAGTTGGCGGCTTGAAGTGAAATTAATTGTTTCTGTATATTTAGAGTAAATATATATGAAAAATTTGGTTTTAATAAAATAAAATAATAATATTATTTATAAATTTACCATGATCGTGAGCCTTGGCCATAATTACGTGGATGTGAATACCAAATATTTTGGAAACCCATGTTGCTTGTAACGTCAGTACTAGCAGAAAGAAATGGCGATTGATCAAGCCGAATGGTCTGGAGTCAGCTAACTACTCAGTATTGAAAATTTCTACTTTGTCGATTGCCAGTTCACGCATCCTAGGAATTTAAATTTATGATGCGCGTCATGACACTCGAATTTTTTTACACTTGACGGACGAAGAAAAAAAAAAACAAGCAATCAAATAAATTTTGAGTTTGAGTGTAGCAGACATAAGACAAATTAAAAATTTTGAATAACTAAATTAAATAATTACGATCCTGAAGTTAACAGACAATTACGAATTTTCAAATTTTGTTTTTCGATAAATCAATTACGAAAATAAAAAACTAAAATTATGCACATGTAAAAAATCAAAAAAACTATAGGTGCAATTTTTTCAAATATTTTTATTTTTATAATTTATCATTTTTTTAAAAATCCAAAAATTATTTCACGTCGGCTAACTTCAGTATCATAAATAATTAAAATAATGAAATTAAAAAAAATACACGCACTGATTTGTCAATTATCTAAATACAAATTTTCAAATTTTTATTGCAGACATATTTTATTAATTTATTAGAAAATTCAGAAATTGTTTATTTTTAGTTACATTCACACTCATAAAATTTTATATTGATTCCTTAATTAACTATAACATAATTATTGAGAGAAATAAATTTTAATGAAATTATTGAATTTCCATTTTGAAATTTCGCGCCAAGAGAGCGCTACTGCGTGTCGCTGTATGCAACGTTTGAATTTTTTCTAAAGTGGGGGGTGGTCGAATAATCGCAAAATCGATTGCTTTGTATCAACTGGCGGTTCGATAGCGTCAGTCAGTATCATCGACAATGGCAGTACTAGTTCAGATCCTTCTTTTTTCTTTACGTTTGAATTGAAACACAGTATCGTAGAAACGTCATGTAATTATCCATAAAATTTGTTGCGCATTGTGATTGTTTAATTAAATTGTGCAGTGTTTGTAAAATTCAAATTATGCAGTATCTGTAGTGTAGTTCAGTGCTAATGTAAAGTGTTGCTGATGGCTGCTGCTGATATCTTCCAAGTTCCTGAGCAAAATCATCTGGCATCGTTTGGTGGGAAATAGCAGTCAAGTGACGTTTTTTAGCTGCAGTGCACTTGGAGCTATTTGAATAAAATCTCCAAGTGTATTAGGACACCCTTCTGCATATTATTTCCCCGCCAAGGTTTGTTCAAACACTCAAGTGTTTTTTTTTTAATATTTAAAAGTTTTTTCTAACATATTCTGCCACCATTTTATTTTGAAGTACGATTTTTAATTTTTCTCGAATTGCTCATAATTTATTTTTCAAATATTTAAATTTATCGCACAAGTAATCAGAATAATAAATAAATTATTGATGAAAAAAAAATTTCGAGTATATTTTGTGGTCTAATTAATAAAATTGTTGATGCATATAAATTTTAATGAAATTATAAAATTTCAATTTTGAAATTTCGCGCCAACAAACTTTATATTTTGTTAATTTAAATATTGTGCAAAGTGTCTGGAGTGTCGTTAAGTGTCGAGTGTTCAGTGCAAATGTAAAATGTTGCGAATTGCTGATGCTGATATCTTTTAAGTTCCTGAGCAAAATCATCTGGCATCGTCTGGTGGGAAATAGCAGTCAAGTGACGTTTTTTAGCTGCAGTGCACTTGGAGCTATTTGAATAAAATCTCCAAGTGTATTAGGACACCCTTCTGCATATTATTTCCCCGCCAAGGTTTGTTCAAACACTTGCGTGTTTTTTTCTTTTTATTATTTAAATATTTTTTTATTATATTTTTTGATACTTTTTTCTAAGATTTTGTGGCCGGAATCGAAATTTTAGCCCACTTTAGGCCATTTTTGAGGCCAATAGGTCCCCTGCTAAGACTTCACAGCTGTCGTAAATCGCTGATGTCATTTTTCTTGTGCACCAGGTCGTCAGGAACGCGCCTGAGCAGTTGTCGCCCTATAACTTTAGAATTTCATATTTTTTTCTCCGATCAGGGGGCCAGAATCCGCATTTTTGGCCATTTTAGCCCGTTCTTGAAGCCAATAGCTCTCCCACTAAGACTCCACGACTTCCCTTTATTGCTATCATCATTTTTCTTGTGCAGCGGGTCGCCTTGAACGCGCTTGAGCAGTTGTCGCCCTAAAACTTTATTTTTTCACATTTTTGTCTAAGATTTTGTGGCCAAAATTGTCATTTTGGCCTATTTTGTCGAAGGAAACGTCTCGTTCGCAGCTAATAAAACGATTTTGTAAATTTTTCTCGGTTTCTTCAAATTTAATTTTTTTGTCACGATAGAATTTCATTCGTTGCATATACTGTCATCATAATTGGAGCGCGGGTCGGGGGTGGGGCGTCGGGTCTAACAAAAAAAAATAATTTTCTTGACGTATTTTATCGATGGCTCTTATCAATTAATAATCGTTCTACTTAATTTGCAGATTAATCAGACAACTTATCAAGTTTAAAGTAATACATGTCTATATCAATAACGTACGTATGTCAATTTAGTTAATCACGGTATCGGATAATTTAAAAAAAGAGCACTTTAAATTCGTTGAAAATTAGGGAAATGACTTTACATTCTATTATCAGCATATACATAAAGTTCAAAAATAAAAAAATTTAACAATTAATTCCGAGCATTGGCATTATCACCGTAACTCACATTTACAATTAGAAAAACAATCAATCGTTTGTGCTATTTAATTTTTTAGAACAACCAAGTAAAAATATATCAGTAGTAAATTATTAATCATCTTGGTAACGTCCTATCATCACTTTAATTGAATGACATTAGTTTGGTATTTTTAAAATAAACGTTTTTCTGTTAAATTCCAACAGCCCGCTCAATAATTCAAATATATGAAATTTATCTACAAATGCATTTTATTAAAAATAATTAAAAGATTAAATTATTAAAGTGACCTAAATCGATTAAAATATAATTAATGGATAACTCTATTTTTATTATTGAATTTTTTTTATTCTCATGTAATAAATTACTGTAATACACTTAAAGTAATTGAGCATTAATATTCCTATATATTTTTTGCTATTTTTAATCTACAATATCGACGTCGTCACGTAACTAATAAAAATTATCATAAAATACTGAGGCATTAAAGTTAAGTGAATACGTAAACTAAAGTGTATGTAGACTATGCATAAAAATTTAAACTTATAACGTAAAAAAAAAAATATGCCTGAGAACAATAATAATAAAATTTTAATATTCTTATTTCGTTACTTCAAATTTCTCGGTTTCTTACCCTATACTATTGATAAATATGACATAATTAAAAGATGCAAAGCCGCAACAATTTATACCGCATTATTAATAATAGGATACTCTATAACATATATACGTATTACTGTATCACGTTTATCATTTATACGTTCACTTGAAACACCTCTTGCTGTCATTGCTGATTGTATGGGTCTTGGATTGGAGTGCATTGAAATAATAATTATTTGGTTGTATTCAATAATATATTACAATGAAATTAAAAGTATCTTGAAGCTGTTTTTAAAAACAATCATGTGTATTTCAGCCACTATGGGAATTGAAATTGCAAATATATATAACGATATATTACGTCAGATGTATATTGTTTTAATAGCTTTAAACACGTTTTTTATAACTGTCGTAGGATTTGATCATGTGATTTGTTACCTGGAAGTCGAAGATTTCGATTTATTTCTTTGGATAACTTTCAATTATCCGCGAATAGTAACGTTAAATTTCATGATGATTTACGTTTATTCTTTAAAAATTATCAGAAGACAATTTTACTTTATAAATAAAAGCATTAGCTGTCTACCTGAAGTATATGTAGATAAGAATAATATTTCAGTGGAAATAAATAAAATAAAGTAAAGTATTTAAATTATTAGGTAGATTTTTATAGTATATTGTGTGGCAAGAGATGAAATAACATTTCAGGCGAGGGTTTGGTTGCGCGAGCCAAAGGCTAGCGCTGCCTTCACACTAAGTTTGAAGTTGTGGTTTGACTATACTTGCTTCGAAAGTTTAAATTCTTGTTGTGTTTAGAGGGAAGAAAGTCGTTCTTTTTTTTTAGGAAAAAATGAATGATAAAAATTAGCGCATTCTTCCCACAAACGGAGGCAGAAATTTAAACTTTCAGGTGCAGATCTGGTAAAATTAGTATATTACACATCAACAGAGGAAAGCAAGTCATTCGAGCCCGCGTGTATACTTAAGTCGAAGGAGAGGTTGGCAAACACGCGGATTGGGACGTCCCACCTTCCTCAGTGTTGTGTATGCGATTTTTCATCAGACCTTCACCTAAAAGTCAAAATTTTTGCCTCTATTCAAAGGAAGAATGGCGCATGCGCTAATTGTTATCATTTGGTTTCGCCTAAATAAAAAGAAAAGAACGACTCTCTCCCCTCTAAACAGGGCAGACATTTAAACTTTTGGTGGTAAACACTACGGAGATAAGTAAGACGTCTCGATTCACGTGTTTACTACCCTCGGTATGTAATATACTATTATCCCATGGCACACAATATTTTTTTTCATAATTATCTGCATTGAAACTCAGAGTTTAAATGTCTGAAGGCAGTCGAAATAAAACAATTTTAGACCAATAGCGCACAGAAAAATTCAACTTTCAATTGGAATGACATATGATTATTCTGAAGTTTTCATTAATCAAATTCGATTCTGACAGGGTAGAAATGTAGTCAGAAACTAATTTAATCGGTAATAATTATACGTTTTCTGCTCTAGGGAAAGAACGTGTTCGATTGAACCGGGCTATAAGCGAGGGTGGCATCCTCGACGTTCATACTATTTTTCATCACACCTGTCAGAGGAATTTTTAATTATTACCATTATTTAAAAAATGATTGACACATGCGTGTCTTAATTTCATTTATTTTTCAATATCGTGTCAGAAAAACGATATTTCCCTTCACTAAAACAGGGTAGAAATTAAATTTCCGTCCAGATGTTATACAATTTAACTTATTTCGACTAACAAAACAGGCATTAAAATTCGTAATTTCGATGTAGGAGATATGAAAATAAATTTAATTACATACTGAATTACAAATATTTATCATTTCAGATTAAACCCTCGTGAAATAGATAAACAATTGAAAGATTTAAATCAACTTGACCTCGATTTAAGGGATTCTATAAAAATGCTAAATAAATTATTATCATTACCACTTACTCTCGCGTTTTTAATGCAACTTTTACAATTGATCGTTAATATTTATTTAGTGTTGGCTTTTTTCAGTAAAAAAAATTACAGCAATTGGAGAGAAACATCGTCTACTTTGACAAACATTGGCTGGCTTTTGATGAGATTATTTCAATTACTTTGTACTGTAAATATTTGTGACTCTATATGCCACGAGGTAATTATTATTATAATTAAATACTAATTATTTTTTCTAATTAATAGTTAATATTTAAAGGGTAATAGTAAGGCGAAAATTATGCACGAGCTTTGGGCTTCTAAACGACCGGATGGTTCCAAAGAAATGGTTCATATAATAAAAATTAATTTTTAATAACTCCCATTTATAATGTAATAAAAGTTATAATTACTTTTTATTTTTTAGTTAAAAAGTATTTCACTGCATCAACTACGCGAGCCAATTGAAATAAAATTATACGACTCATTGAATATGAATCACGAATTATTGTACAAGGTAGTATATAATTTACTAACTTTAGTTTTTAAAAGTATTCTCAGATAGTGCCCCCCCCCACCCCAATTTTAAAAAATATTCAATGACTTCCAATTGTCGTAACCGTATTAAAATTTTATTAATTGATTTAAAAAAAAAAAAAAAAAAAAAAAACAACGTCGTTACAATTTCGCTGAGGTATGGATTTAAAAAAAAATTACTCACAGTTCCCGTGTAAAAAAATTTCGTTCCAAAAAGCTCGACCTGTGGAACTTCTAAACTTGAGACAGATTAGAACTTCGAATGGAACTTGTCTTGAAATTTTGATAGTAAAAAAAAAGTTTATCTAGGACTTTATATAGGCGAATTTTGAATTGAAGAATGAATTTTTTGAAAATGTATTTTTACTACATTTTACCCTAATTCCGAAACAATTAAAAAAACTCTAATTTGGAAGTTTTTAGTGACGTTTTTTTATTCTTACGGGGTATTGGTTTTTAATGGAAACTTTTTCGGAATGAGGGTAAAATTTAGTAATGATACGTTTTAAGAAATATGTTTTAAAATTGTTCTTTTTTTACTCAAAATTCGCACATATAAAGTCCGAGATAAACTTTTTTTTTATCATAAAAATTTCAAAAGTTCCATTTAAAGTTCTAATCTGTCTCAAGATTAGAAATTCCACATGTCGAACTTTTTTTGAATCTTTTTGAAACGAATTTTTTTTGCACGGGTTGTTATCAATTAGGAGTTAAACGAAATTTAGTAAATACATTTTAGCCTACGAAATTTGAAAACTCGAATTACAAAATTGACGTGAAGATTTTTCTCAAATTTATTTATTAAATTTCTTTGAACTCCTAATTGATAAAAACTCTCAGTAATTTTTTTAAAAATCCATATCTCTGTAAAATTGTTGATTGGCAACACTTTTTTTCAATTAATGCTTTGACTTTTTGTTAATTAATTGATAAAATTTTAATTATGACAGTTTAAGGTCATTGAATATTTTTAAAAAGTGGAGGGGGGGGCACTGTCTGAGAATGCCTGTAATATTAATTTATTGCTATATTTAAACTTATAAATATAAATTATTATGGTGGGGATTCGAAATCAATTAGCTGAGTGGAGTAGTAACAACTTATTTAATAATAATGATTCAACTTGATGAACAATCTAAAAGTATAAAGCATCATCAAAGCAATGTATGAGTAAATAGTTACTTTTATTTTATCACACTCACTGATGATACATTCATACATCAGCACATTTTTATTGCTATAATATCAATAAACTTATGTATTATTTATTATACTTATTTCAATTACTTTCAGGAAGTTGAAGTTGTATAAAATATTAGGCAAAAAAATTTTTATTTTAATTACATGTGGTACAGTTTTAAAACAAAGCTTTTTATTATTTAAATTAAAATAAATTTTCTTATGGAAAAAATATTTCAATTAATTTTATTACAATATTATTAGTGTATAAATAAATTCAAAATCACTTCAACTACCTTTAACTATAATAAAAAAATTATTTTACAATACAACCTCGTTATAAGTTACTCGGCTATAAGTTACTTTCCCTCTATTTTTTTTTCGCTTCTCTCGAAATGGTACCTCCCCTCTAGTTTCACTAACGAAGTTTTTCGGTTGTCATGAAGGAGATTTCTGCAGTCTTTTTAGAAGTTAATTAAGTAAAATTATATTTTTTACTTTGACATGTACTGCGATTCTTTATAATTAAATTATTTATTGATTAATAGTTCAAATTAATTGATAAATTCAAGAATAAAAAGAACTACATATTAAAAGACAAAAAAGATGAAAAATTTATAGATCAATTCCGACTACAGGGAAAAAAATGAACTGTATAAATTGAGAAACGACAAGTAATAATAATGTAATAAAGTGATTAGTAAATGCTATCATTCTAAGTAGTAATTATTTAATTTACGATTAAAACGTAAATAATTATAGAATAAATATTAAAATTTATTATCTATGCTGGAAAAATTTTAATTTAAACTTTAAAAATTGTAACTTAAACATTAAAAATTTATGACACTATAAAATTTGTTGTTTTAAATGTTAAATTCGCTTTTAAAGTTTATTTTTTCCATGTAAGTGTCAATCTGCTGTAATTATTTTAATATTTTAATTTGATAATTCGAAAGAATCAGTCAAAAAATAAAAATTAGAATAATTTAAATTAAAAGTTTCATCGTCATTAAAATTGGCATAAAAATCATTTAAATTATCAATATATTCATCATTTTCTTTAACATAATTTATTTCGCTCGTTTTTCCAACAAGTTTAGTTGCAATCGTTGTTGAAATATTAATTTTAAATGCAAAAAAACATGTTTCAATTAACTTATAAAAGGACTGCGAGCACAAACACAAACACGACCCACGAATATGCAGAAAACCGAGCGATAGCCGAGTAAAAGATAGCAGTAGGGGAAATCCATTTTCCGGAAATTTTTTCCTACTGCCCCTAGCTCACAGTAACTTATAACCAGATCGTATTGCACTGACAAATAATTAAGATGCAGGATGTATTGACAAAAAAAAAGTTTGATAACAGATATGAAATAAAACATTTATTTAACAAATCAACAGCGTAAAGATTTAGTGTATGTCTAAATTTAACTATTTGTTTTAATTTACTTATTTATATTATCTACAATTTAATGAACGTTCACTCAATCATTGCATTGAATGAACGCGTATACTCGGACTCAACACACACACGACCGCTCCCACACAAGACACCGTCGTCAATAATAAATAATAAATATAATTATTATTACACAATTTATTTTAAAATTAATTACCAATTTTTTGGTTTGAACATATCTTTAAAATTTACTACAAATTTACTAAAGGAAAATTAGCAAAGTTGTACTGTTTTTATTTCATTTAGATTTTTTCTCTTTTTCTTTTTTTACCGTACCACTGAGTGGTGCAATTAATCCTAAAATTGACTAAAAATATAGCGGACGTTATCCTAGTGATGTGAGAGGTATTAGAAAATTCAAACCGAAGCCTTATTTATTGATCCGAGTGTCTACTAAATGTTACACCATTTTTTTTTTCATTTTGTTATCATTTTATGATATGGCCTTCGGTATTTTTCATTCTTATGCTCTCAAAATTTTTTTTCCATTCGTCTTCTTGTTCCTCATTACCGGCTATTATTTTCTCGAGTATTATCATTTAATTACAGTCGTTGCCTTCAAATCATTGTCTTATTAGTGAACTTCATTAATCAAACAGCGCGTTTGTATAGAAGGCACCCATGTCAAAGCGGTCCACAGCGTCTTTTTTTTTTTAAATAATTCTTCTTTTTCGTTTTTTTTTTTTTTTTTTTTCTTATACAAACTGAAAGACTTTTATTAAAACTTGAAACATTATATCCTTCCCTTCATCATTATAATTAAATTTAATTAAATAAAATTCCTTTTATTAATTAATTCTTTATACAATTCTCAATGCAAAATAAAATTATTCGCGTTTTATATTATTATTTATTTGTTTTAAGTTTAAAAACCACGTAATTACGGCGTTAATTAAATTAAGTAAATTCTCATTAAACGTTTTCAGCATCGAGTTACATTATTTTTATTTATTTATTTTTACTTCCGTTTTTTATATTATTTATTTTTCTCTTTGTTTCTATTTACTTTTTTTGTCAGCAATATTTTAAAAGCTCCCGCGAGTCCTTAATGTGAAAAAATATTCATCTGTGGTTTTGGTTTTGTCTGTTTTTCATGTTTGTTGTTATTTATTTTATTAATTTTATTTTATTTAGACAGGAGCACTCGGCCGACGGAATAAACCCGACAGAACCGAACAAAGGTCACTTTCTCGGCGTGGACGTTCCTCACAGGAAGACGTCGTTTCTATCCATGGTCAATCCTCCTCATAATCCTCAGAGGATTCTGTCGACGAGGATATAAGTGCTGTCGATAAACTCGGAGCATTTCCCGTTGAACATGGAAAAGTTGTTTGCGATTGTTGTAAACGTAACCTTTGTGAGTTCCAGTACTCTGGCAACGAATGCGATCCATTGTTATTTACTTTTTCTTTGTGTATTGACTCCGCGGAATTAAGTTCCATCATTGATCCTCGTCGTTTTACTTTACTCGATTTATCTACAAGGCCAAGGAAATTTTTTTTTTCTCAACTTTACTTTTTTTTATTTATTTTTTCTCTCTATTTAAGCCATTGATCTACTTTATTACTATAATACAAAGTTTATCGTTTATCTTATAGAGAAAATAAACGTAAATAATAATAATAATAATAAAGAAATATAAAATTTCTATACGTTATTACCGGTAGTTCTCGGTGAAAATGTTCCATTTGTAAAACCCACGCCCGCAAATTCATCGCTCTCGTCTAGATCCCGGTAACCCGCAATATCTGGACTCCCAGCGCTGTCTTTACGAAAAAGACCAATCACAGATTGTACTTTTGGTTGTTCGATACCTCCTAAAAATGTCGCTGATGGTGAACTGTATGCTAGATATTCTTTATTTGAGCACCAAGCAGGAAATTCATTTTGCTGGACTGGCCTCGCTGAATCATAATCATCCTCGCGTTTCCATGGCAACATTGTTTCCGTAGCGGTTGGAGTTGTTACTCTAAATGACTCGCCTAAAATTATAATAACAAATAACATTTACGGTCAATGCATGTGATAAATAAATAAATAATTAAATAAATAATAACAGACCTTCGGATTCCCCACGATGTCGCCGCATCATTCCACATTCTGTGTTGTCATCGTCATCAGTATCGTCATCACTGTGGCCATTATCACATCGTGAACCCTCGCCGTATTGATTGGAATCTACACAGAATCCAATATCATTTACCAGAAGCTCGTTTGATATTTAGTACGTGTGTACAACTAATAAAAATTTTTTATTATACGACTGTGTATTGGTTATTGTTGTTGTTATTACCTGAAGCACGAGCTGTAAAAGTAATCGCTGAATCCCAGTCAGGATCTCGCGTTGGTTTAACTTCTTCTTCGTCTTCCATTTTGTACAAATCACTATCTATATAATCTGTAATAATTAGATTAAAAAGAAAAAAACAAAAAAAAAATAATAATAATAAAAATAAGAGGAAAAAAAAATAAAGAAACGTAAAAAGAGCCGAGGGATATAAAAGTGATGATTAATAGCCATCATCACTTTTTTTTATATATATGTCGCATAAATACCTGGAGAAAAAAGCTTCGTAGAGCCATTTTGCTGTTGAAGCTCAGGAAAACTCACGTGATTTTGCTTACTACCCTCCTGTATAAACGCCAATAAATTTAAAAAAATAATCGCACTAAGAATATTTACGAAGCATGAAACAAAATTTGTCGTTATCTTAACTATTTTTTTTTTTTTAATAGTAATATTAAATGTAATGGCTTATAAAAAACATTTAATGAATTACTAAAGTTGATAGTTAAGATGTTAGGAGGATTTAAACTCGGTGACAAGGTTTAATAAATAAAATTATAATGTCTTGGTGGATAACGAACATCTTTGTTCCATGTGTTATTAATAAATCAGAAGATTTAGTAGCTAAGAAGATGTAGATAAATATATTTAAAATAATAACAGTAATGTTGATAATGGAAATAAAATATTTAATGAGGGATCCTATGGAACAAGCTTACCTTTATTATTTTTTTACTGCGTTTGTGTCGGTGTTTGTGCTCACCCATCATCCGACGAATGTTCATGTGCATTTTATAATTGACTTGTGTTGATAAATCACGGTCATTAACTGCATGACGACTGTAGCTTAGTCGGCGATGCTGAAACACGTAAGTCTAGCCGAATGTGTTCAATATAAATGACGAAATTACCTCACACGTAACATACCAACGACACAGATAATAACGAAAGAAAACGACATATAGTTAGATATTAGTCAGAGTAATAAGAGTAAGAGTACACGGAGAAATTATTATCCTTTGAAATGCTATGCCATTACATATGTAAATATATATATGAAGGCCTCGGGCACTCACATATTCGGCCAACTGAGTCGAATTCAAATTCATTTTTTAACCCTTCAGCACTCCCGTGTTTTTTAGTATCTCGCTTGCATTACAACGACATCCTATAATTTGAATAGTGTCCTGTGAGCAAAATGCTCATAACGGGAGTGCTGACGGGTTAAACCAGAGCAAATTCACAGGTCGGCAATGGGACGAATCTCAAGACCGAAAGACCTCACACTTTTTGTGTGGAATATTTTTCCCTGACCAGTGATCAAATTCGAGAGGTTTAAGTCTTACGATCTAGCCCGCCTTTTTTTATAAAGAAATTTATTTGCATTACATGTTTTTACTTAGTATACAATAGTACATGTAATAGGCTGCAAAATTAATTTTAAAAAATGCCTGTTAATTTATTAGTATTACATCCATTTTGAACAATGGTCTCCGAGCTTGGAGCTGCTCACATCAATGTCTTTAATGATTATAAAATTTTTGGTTGCGTATAATTACTTTTGAATTTAGTCAGTGTACACTGCACTTTGCAATTGAATAGTGACAAAAATAAATTATGATAACAAAACACCGCGAATTAGACCACTCGGTCATGATCACCAGTTCTATGATAAATGTATAGTGATAAAGATTAAAATAAAACCAACCAAACAAACTGGTTTTATGGTGTCATAGTAGAGCCGGAGTATGTTGGCCATCTGACAGAAATTGGAATAAACACATGCAAAAATTACTATGATCATAGTGAAATTACATTACAAATTACTGTCAGTGTGGCCAGATCGTGGGTAGAAATTTCCTCCTCCCAACATTACACTCAATGCTATTTCACCACGGGAAGGGGAAATGACACCACAGCATTTCAAACAAGAATAATTTCTCCGTGCAGTATTAAATTTAGTAAGAGTTAAAATAATAATACAGAAGACTGATAAAAAAACAAAAATTTACCCGACTCGACAAGCTTACCCTTTTGTACGGCTTGCAGAGTTCTTCAGCGAGTAGATGATGGATTTTAGCATCTGTCAAGTCTTTCTTCGACGGATAGTACTCGAGCTCCTGCAGGTCAATGTTCCACCCGGCCTCGAGTTGACTGCAACTTGGACTTGAATGAACAAAAGGAAAATTACTGGAACATGTACTTCCCTTAGCTAATAACGGTGTGACACGGTGTTGACTTATTTTCAATTTCTTCTGGACTGCCCACCTTGAGTTAAAGTGTCCTGGGTTGCTGTAATTCCGGAATATCGCAGACATACTCTCTGTGCCGCTTATATTTCCAATCGTCGATGCGTTTCTTCTTATATAATCCATAGCGTCTTTCATCGCTAGCTTCGAATAAGTTTCCAATATTTTTGGCTCAGCACCGCAATGATTTCTCACCACATACGGACGTATAAATTTATTATCGAATCTTTTGAATCTGACAATTAAAATAAATAATAAAATAAGAAGACTGTAAAATCATAAATAAAATAAACTAAATATCGAATGACCTACTTGTCTCTCAAATGATAATTTCCATGTTTCCCCAGAATGTCCTCGACACCTGCCATTATATGATCCATAATCTAAATATAGAATTCATTTAAATTAATTGATTAATTATATTTTATGTAACAATTAGCTAAATGTAAACGTTTAATTAAATGACCATACCCTCTCGTGTATTCTTTCATTCATGGTCGGTTTCCGCCTCTCAGCTCTTTTTACATTCAATATTTTTACCAATGGCTTAATTGTTATACCCTTGAAAAATAAAAACAAAACAAATCCCAATATCAATAACCTTTCAATTATCGTCAATTAAATCGATACAATAATAGCCACTTAATGTTATATAGCTCGCTGACCAATATCGTACAGAATTTATTCAAATTACTGTATCAGACTGTTTTAAAAGTTTAAATATATATCTATTAACCTGAATGAAAACGGTGAAATAAATGACAGCGATAGTGGTCGTTACGAACATCGGTTGCAGAGGCACGTGTTTCGGGTCGATGAGAAGTACCAAGGCGAATGCCACGGCCCCACGCAAACCTCCGTACGACATCACGAACTTTTCTACCTTGTCCAGTTTATGCAGGCGAAATCGATTAGCCACTGCCGTGAGTACCATTACACCTATGAAAAGTAACAAAAAATAAAATGTTAAAAAAAAAACAAAGCAAAATGCGGTCACCCGCGAATCAATAGATTTCTAAATAATGCCTATGATTTTATGTTCAACTCCACATTATTTCACACACATTGAGTAAATATAATTATATATGCAAGAGTGTGTTTATTCACGACTCACCGACAATCCGATAGACTGAACACAGTACAATAGTCATAACGACAAACCACGTATTCCAATCATGCCTATTATTTACTGTCGCAACACCCAGAAACATAAATATAATTGTCTCAGAGCTGCTTGACAGCATCTTCATCGTGTACTTGACAGTCGTGTGAGATTTGTGAGAAATATTTGCTTCGACATAATTTTTCATAGTTATGCCGCAAAAAGTAATGCTGAAAAAATAAATAATTTTATCCGTACCTTTTGATATGACCATAAATTAAGAAGGTATTCTAGTTTAAAATGATTAAAAAATTGATTTTCGACTTTTTTTTTTGTATATCTTCAAAGTTTAGACCTTCAAGAAGATATTCTATAATGAAATTTTTTAAATTACTATTATTTATAGAATAATAAACTGCAAAAAAAAATTTTGTTTCAGTTTATCAAAAAAGACTTCGAAATTACAATAGCTAACATATAAACACAGAAAAAATATATTTAGGCTGAAGTATAAATATTCTCTATTTAAATAACTGTATTCTATTTATTAAACTTTGAATTATTTACTTTTTAAAAAAACAAACAATCGGAATGTAAACTCAATTTATTATTTTCATTTATTTGTTTATAAAAACAATTAAAACCCATTCTGCAGGCTCATATAGTCTCAATATATGACTCGGAAAAACATGCACATTATATCGTTGATTGAATTTTTATCCAGTTACTTATTATATACGATCGATGGCCTATAACCCTCGAATCCTCATTGCTGTGTGTGTGTGTGTGTGTGTGTGTGTGTGTGTGTGTGTGTGTGTGTGTGTGTGTGTGTATGTGTATTTATATTTAAACTTTTATGTGCATGCAGTGTCAACGTGTATTGAAGTGTTGACAAGTTACTCGTATATACTCACGCGAGAATTCCCGACATGTGAAATATCTCGGCATTGAGGTAAGCCAGATAGGCCATGACAAATATAAAGATGGGTTCAATCACGCGTACTTGATTGGTAAAACGTGTTACAAAGCCAGTAGCTAAACCCCATATTACACCTATTATTGTTCCTCCAATGGCAACAACAAGAAACGATCCCAGACCTGATAGTATATCCATGTATGTTATTCTTGATGGACCCATTTCGCTGTATGTCTCGAACATGTGATACAGCACCTGGAATAATAATAATAACAGCATTAATTTTAATGATGTGAATATATGTTGATGATACAAAGTTTACAATTCGGTATGTCTTTGATGTCTGTCTATGTCAGATGCACATATATGAACTGAATAGGTGATTTGTAAATTGTGAATTGGTTATTCAGTAAGTAGGTCACATTAATAACTCGCTTGAGGAATATAATCGGGTACTATTGTCATTTGATGTCTTAGAATTGGGGTATGTTGAGGTGATGCACAGGATAACAAGATGATTATAATAATAATAATAATTATTATTTTTATTTATTTTAATTACATGGAGAAAAATGTACGAATTTTTATTATGCTGTCGACCAAACTTGAAACAGAAAGTTGAGTCGTCAAAAATTATTATGCTGCAGTAAAAAGGTAAAATTGTAAAAATCGCTGACTACTGGAGAATTGATGCAAATGATCCAGTCATCTCTCCAGTGGGCTAATGACACTCGAAGGTGGATTGGGTCTTACAGACAGTCTGGGACTACCAAAGGGTTGATTTAAAAAATTCTAAGGCTAATAAAGAATTGCTGCAAGTGATCCAGTCATTTTATCAGTAGATTAATGGCACCTAGGAGTGGAATAGGACCTAGAGGCAGCCTGGGACCAACGGAGAGTCGATTTAAAAGATTCTAAATTCGTTCGCTTCACGATATATGGCTTTGCAGGTCTAATTCGTGCCTTTGTAAGTAAGTCGGTTCATTTTAAACTTTTACAATGATCCTAAAAAGTCTAATGTAGGTTTTCAATGCTCATTTAGATTCAAAGTATGCCTTGTTCCGACTCGGGATATTCATTACAATTTATCAATAATTTTTAAGTGTATAATATTTTTTGTAGTGTAGCATAATAATTTTTTGGCAATTTCCTGTTGCAAGTCTGGTCGACAGCACAATAAAAATTCGTAGATTTTTTAAGCCCATGTTTCCCCGCGTATACTTACAACGGTGACGGCATCATTTAACAAACTTTCTCCAAAAACAACAATATAAAGAATTTCATTGACGTGAATTTCTTCAAAAACTGCAAGTACTGCGACTGGATCAACTGCGCTTATTAGTGCAGAAAAAAGAAACATGTCGAGAAGTGGTGTTGTAAAACCAAAAAGACCACTCTTTCCTAAAACCCAAAGTGTTGCGCCTAGATTTTGAAACAGAGAAAAAATAAATGCTTTATTATTTTTTTATGAATATTTAAAAATTATAATGCATAATTTAACATGTCAGCAATTATTTTATTTTTAAAATTCCTTTGACACGACACAGAAGAGTACACTGAGTATTTAGCTCTTTAAATTTATGTTTAAATAAAAAAGTATTATGACATGTAATGCTTGTTGTTTGAATTTTAATAACTAAGATTTCTTGGCTTTGAATTAACTAAGGAAGTAAATAAATAATGAACATGATGGTTATGAAGCACGATCAATATTTATGAAAGTTCAGTACAGCTATAATGTAAAATAATATAGAGTAAAAGTTCCGTTTTTGGCCACTTTACCGTCAGTTTTGCCCAATTATAAACTTTAAAAAAGTTGGAAAATCCGAATGTGCACAACTCACTTGCTGATTCAAAAAGTAATTAATAGAGAACGCTCCTATATGCAAAAAAGTATTAAAATAATAATAATAATAATAATTATAATTAAACCAAAAGGATTTGGATAGTGATTTTCAAAAGCATTCTTCTATTCGAGCACTTAAATTCGAGCACAGTAATCAAAAAAAAAAATAGATCAATCGGTTGTGTATTTTTTAAGTTATTGTGTTTACCAACATCCATACCCTGATTAAAGAAAATGATTTACTCAATGATGAATGTATATCTATATAGTATTAAAAGTGAATTGTTTTGAATCATTTTTTTAATCAGGGTATTGACAGACATCACAAATTTTTTTTTTCAATCATTATTTTTAAAAAAAGTGACTTAAAATGAAGTTCGTTTTATTCATTAATAAATTATTTTTCAAATGGTACGAATTTTGTTCTAATTGAGCATATTTTTATGAGTGTAAATATTATTTTTACGTGAATGAATCAGCTGGGACTGAGTAAGCGTTAGCAGAACACATTTCACTGCTTCGCAATTAAGTTGTGCAATACAATAATTTATAAAATACACAATGACATGATTAGATGTGTTCGAAGATACTTTTATCACACTATTACAATATAATTTTTTTAATGCTTGTTCATGAATTAAAATAAAATATTAAATGTGACCACCTCCAAAAATGGAGGTGGTCACAAATGCTACTTTTACCCTAAATTTCGGGTATTATATAAAAAAAAATTATGATAATTTTTTCTATTATTTTTAGTATCAATAACAAAAAACAATTTTAAAATATAAATAAAACAACCAACAGTAAAAAAAAATATATTGAGTTCGGATTCAATCTTGTGTCTCGTTGATGCGATGAAAACAAAAACAGCCCACATATATATTCAGAATAAAAAAAAAAAAATAAAAATAAATATGTAATGTGGTAACAGAAAAAAAAAATTTATATAAAAATAGCTATGCATTTTCTAACAATAACATTACGGCGGATGATTCTCTGCATAGAGGATAAAAATCCGGAAAAGACGAACACGGGATACAAGAGTTTTGAGTTTATTTTTATATTCAATCTTCCAGCGTCAGTTGTAAAATACCGCTGCGGCATGTCAGCTACAAACTCAATGGTAATATTTAAAATAAAATAAATGTATGCTCATGACAGATCGATATTATTTTATTACAGTAATAAATATATAATATATTAAAATTTTTTACCTATAGACAAAGTGTTGAATATTGTCCCAATGACAGCAAACAGCAGAATGGTTCCCAAATGGTCAAAGAACAATCGGTTGGGCATAAAATAACCAGCATCAAGTATAATAGGTGGAAGCATGTAAAGGAAGAATGTATCTGGTGTAAGTGGTGATACATGTACAGTGCTAGCATGAAACAGCAGGACTCCAATGACAACTCCCACGACGATAAGTAGACAGGACTCGGGAAACATTTTGCTGAATTTGGGCGCCATGTGAAAACCTATTTACAAACAAAGAACGAAAAAAATTAATGGAATAAACAGTAAGATATATATTATATAAGAATGTACTTGAGAGTTGATAAAGCATCGCTGGCACATTGTTTTCATGAATATGCAATAATTCGTGCGCGCCAGTCAAGGCTACAGACTAGTACAGTGGGAGAATCAAACCAACAACCAGGTCTTGACCTTTTACACGCCACAAGATCCAGGGTGCGGTTTTATTAGTCTTGGTCTCTACTACCAGATAAACTATTATATATTATATTTCTGTATGTATATATATTATCAACAACGGGTTGCGAAGCCTCAAATAAAGTATAAAAAAAGGAAAACCAAGAGATAATAAAATGCTTTACGGTTAATTCAGTAGTGGGCTATAGACTTAATCTTGTTTCGCAACTATATCTATCGCAACTAATAACAGCCATCATGAGCTCGATTAAACTTCAAGTGCTTCAGCCCCCTTGAGTCTTGTGAACGATGAGTTATTATTACAGTTATAATTGTAAAATGTAATATAATAATAGTATATAAACTTGTGTGTGATAATATAACACACGCATCTCGCAGTAGTGAATGTAAACTTACCAATCTTAGCAAGACTGGCGAAAAATATCCAGATGCCTATGATGAATGGTGTTTCAACTCGATGAAATTCTACGCTAAATACTTTGTACTCTGTTCTCTTTTTGTGTCCAATAACACCGTTTGAATTGGTATTGCCATTAGCAGCATTTCCATCAGCAGCAGCATCTCTCCCATTAACACCGCCGTTATCGCCGCTCTCAAGGTTACGCAGTGAATCGTCGAGAAAGGTGCGATCGATGGGTCCCATGGGTCCGAAGCTTTTCCCAGGATACGGCTTACCCAGATCCTGCGGCAGATCATGATTATCTGCACTGGGTCCATGCATTGGCAGTACTTCCATCACAGATCCATCGCCGTCATCCCCAGAAGCTGAACGTCTGGTATCATCGTACGAGCGTGCTGCGCAATGCAGCATACAGCTCGTACACAACAACAACACCAGTAGCAAAACATTGCAAGTACTATCATGGGGTGCCATTTTATTTTTCACGTGGGTTGTTTGGGTATGCGCAGCATACGCTCCCAGGCAGTGAACACTATCCACACATCATCTTCGTAATTATTTATTTATTTATTACTATTATTATTATTACTCAATTTTTAAAATTATTTACTTACTTAATTTATTAACTTACAGATTAATTATTATTAATATTAATTTTAATCTGGGTACTGATGTGTGACACAGAATAGTGAGCCAAAAATGACTTGCCGATGAAGAAATATATTTAATATATGATTATATATAACAAGTGACGCGTAAGCGACGCTCTTTTAACGTCGCTGCGTCTTCGTTTTCGTCTTCAGTATTTGATGATGCTGATGCTGAAGAACTAGATGACTGTTGTGTGATACGAGACTGTTTGCTCGAGACTAGTCTCCTCGGTTTCATCGTACACTCACTAAATGCATATGACCTTTTTAATACGTAAACTCATAGACTCCTCGTCACTTTGTAACAACTACCACTACCACGGCGATTACTGCTACTACTTTGTTAGCCAGTGTGAGCTTATGTTATTGGTGCTAATGCTAATACTGATGATGTTATCATAATTATTGCAACTGTTGTTATTAAAATACCGTTTATGGGGGCTTTTAGCCACCCAGTCGGCACCGACGGTTATTATTATTGTATAAATAAATGTAAACCCGTAAATAAGAAGAATCGGTGCCGACGGGTTGCGCGGCGCCACTGAGCTTCTCTTCTTCTTCAACTCCAGCTTGTCCACAGCTGATCGTCGATGAAACCCGCGCAAGCGTCACTGAAAAATCCTCTACTTTAATATACACATACAAATGTACATACCTATATTTATCTATATACATATATAGATATATTAATAGTATGAATAACACACTCACCCTCTTCCTCTTTCTCCCCCGTTGAGGGCCTAGACTGTATACCCTAGCAAGGGTGTCTTTCCCTGCGCAGCTGAACCGATTTGCGCATGTCTTTACCACCAACCCTCTATTCCACCCCCTGTACACCAGACTATAGCCAACGTCGTTATGTTGGCGTGTTACCTTCATCGTCGTCGCTGTCGTCGTCATCGTTGTGTAGTAGTGTCGACGTCGACGTATATTGTATCATCAGATCGTCTCGACATTTCCACGAGCCAATACAACTGACACGCGTTTAGTTCTTGTTTGGGTTCTGCTGAAACCCGTGTAGCCACGGAGTAGAACCAGGAACAGCAGCTCAAATGGGAGTCACAGGAGCAGAAGCTACAGAGAGAGAAGACATATGTATATCTATCGATCTTTCTGTGGGCAATCAAAGGGTCGCTGGCTTGATTTTATCCATTTTCTATTTCCCATTTTATGTTACATACGTCTTTCTACAATAAATATATATATATATACATTTTATTTTTATAAATTTGCTGGAAGAAATTTGAATTTAAATTGAAATTAACTTTTATTTTACCATCAATATTGTCATCCCACACAATTGGATGATTAATGAGCTTTCACTTTTTACGATTATAATTTTGAAATATTGTAAATTTGATTGATGATATGAAACAAGTATACTTATTATGAGTATTGTATACTGTATAATAGTATATGATGTAGAGGGTGGTAAATAGTATGAGTTGAGGTATACAGTAAAGGTAAGTCGAAGTAGAACTAGAGATACAGGTCAAGATAACCTGGATACCGGAATAACTTTGTGACAAGTTGCTGTGTATCCATTGAAAACACCTGTCTGTGTCTTTGTATACCAGGGACACCAAAGTCTCTCGATAAACCCAGCGGACTCGAGTTCAATTATTCTAATGCCAATGGCATTGTATCTAATAATCAAATGCAAGATGTTTCATCATCAAAGACTAGTATCAAAATTATTTTAAGGTCCTCTGATTAAATTAGTGCCCATTTGGTCATTTTGGAGTTTGTCCCCACAGTGGACTCAGGATTAAAGTTAGCGTGTGTGCGATACGCAAACATCTACCGGGTAGTTAACACCGGATAGCTGATGTTGAGGAACATTTATAGTTATAGAGTAGAGTATAGAGATTTGGTGGAGGTTTAATGCTAAATAACTTTTTGGAAATGAAATTTCATTAATTCAAACGTCGATAAAGTCCGTGTAACAACTAGCTGGAGGTTTTATCTGCATACACGTAAAGTGTTCGCCGGAGAAGTGTCGAATTTCAAATAAAATATACATACAATTTATGCGTGCATGTGTGGGTGTAAAGACAAAAGCTATAGTTCAGTGGATGTATGGATGTATATATGTACGAATGTATGTCCTTTGTCTAAAATATACCCTTTCCATGGAAACTCTACTTTGTATTACGGGTTGGTGTGTTGTTTTCGAGAGTTGCCGCGAATTTCGGAGTTGGGGATTGAGTTTCTATAACTCGTTTAGACGAAGGATATTTGAGCAAAATTGAATAAATATAAACATTAAATAAAGCCTTAAACTTTTAGTCCTTTTTCGACTGAATTTTTATTTATTTAAACAGATTTTTCGTTTAAATAAAATAATACAGCTTTAAGCTTTTCTTTTTTTCTTTTTTTTTTTAGTTTCATTCTTGCTGCGCGATATATCTTTACAATCATTATCATAAAATCGATTTTATGGTAATTCATTTAATAAAAGAATGTATTTTTACTTGGAAAAATTATTATATTAATGACAATCTATGATAAAATACCTTTTTTAATAAAATATTTGATGAAAAAAAAAAATTGTTAACATTGATAAAAAACTAAAATCGTATTTTTGTGTAAATTCTATTTTAAATAAAAAAAAAAAGAACTTTTTTCCACGAGAATAATCACAAAAATTTTTAAATAAAATAAATGCTATAAAAAAAAATGAAAAAAAGTAAAAACGAATCAAATATGTATGAATTTCCATTTTATAAATCCATAATCCATCGGGATTTTTTTAAAAATATTAATAGCCAATATATTTTTAATAATTTTTTTAAAAAACTTTTTCCTTCATAATAATATTTGTCACAAAAATAATTCACATTTTTTATTAACAACTTATTAAAATTTGATTGACGTACAAAAGAGTTAATAAAAATAAAATAAAAAATTTAACTGCCAAAGAGATTTTCTCTAATCAAAAATTTATTTCCCTTTTCATATATATATATTATATATATCTATATATATAAGACTTTATCATCAAAGAAACCAAAGTTTTCATTTTATTTTTTAATTATCGAAATATATTTTTCAATAGACTTTTTTTGCAATTGGGTGAATTAATAATAATGATATGCGCGCGTACCCACAAAAACCAAAAGACGTTTTTCATTATTAATGCAAAAAAATTCATCCGCCATCTGAATATAAAAAGTGTGAAAGAATAGAATAGTACACACATAAAACTAAAATAAAAAAATTTTGTATAAGCGTGGGATGGTAGTCATGTGTGAGTCAGTATGTGTAGAGGACGATGGTGTTGTAGGATAGAGGGATACATATATATATAATATATAGATATAGATATATAAGCATAAGAGATACGAAGACTGATGAGGGATGTGCTGGATGTTGGTGTATTGGTTCTACTCGCAGGATATCTCGCGGCAGGCGACGGGTTGCTTTATCGGGGCAGTTTTGACGTTATTTTGATATCAAAGTGTACATGCATGTACACTAATGTATATATTCACATCTGTATATCTCCACCATACATATTTATAATTACATATATACATTCATATATGGCTACATATATATGTATATAAAAGCCGTAAGTATAAAGCGGGGGTGGAATTTGGATTTGTAAATTAGCGCAAGCGCGGACGCACGCGTCGACGGGAGAAATTGATTCTGCGCGATGCTCCGAAAGAGACCGGATTCATCGAACGTACGAAACGCCGACAATCGCGAAGGGTAGTTGCTGAGATACTCGTCGACGAGAGTTGCATTATTACGTAAGGGATGTTGCTCTGCGATGGTCCGTAGAATCCGTCGCTCCGTAATACTGTCATCGTGATAACGATAGTAGTAACGTCATGCGAGTCTTAACAGTAGTGAGTTATATTAAAACGCGCTGCGACAACTCGTGGCGAGACAACGGTCCTTGAGGATTTATATATACATATATTTTTTTTTTTTTGTAACATACTCGAGACGTCAACATCAACGTCAACAAACGTCTTGACATCATCAAAACTAACGGGATAAGTTGATATAAATTTTTTTTTTACCAAAAAAATATATCAAAAATCATCGACCGGTACTTCGATGGAACTAAGACTTGTCCTGCTTGCTTTTATTATCGGTGAGTGTCATCCTATGTCAAAAAGCATGAAAAATAAAATATAAAAGTAGATTTAGTCCGTCTAAAGGCGTACTCAAAATTCTTCTTTCAACTTCCCGCTTACTCTTTTTTTATATTCCTTTGTCCGCGCGTCTACGATCCGGCCTTTTCATGTCTCTGTGATGTTATATCAAGTAGAGAGAACGCGATTAATGTAAGCCAAGAGCATCTCTGTGTGTTACTGTGAACAATTGTTGTAAAAATAAATAGCCATTCAATTTTGATTTAAAAAAAAAAAAAAAGAAAACTTATTATTTTTTTAACTCAAAATTTCGTTCATTCTTCAGTAGACTCACGGATTTTATTACGGGTTATTGCTTTATAATGATCATTACATTTTAATTTGTAAGACATATATACTTATGGCAATTGATTGTATTGCAATGACTTTTTAAAAGCGATGTACAACGATAGGGATTTTGTAAACGACCGGATGAGCGATAAGGTGCCTAATACATTGTCCTCGTGCGTGCCAAGGCTTTCGTGACTTAACTCGTGGGCTCTTGCTCCTATTATATATCCATATAACTGTATATATATATTTAGAATAGGTGTATGTATTTATGTTTAAAGTATATCTATATATTAATATATATACAAAGTGTGGTTTACCCTCGACGGTATTTCAAATAGCTCAAGACCCACGCATCCAGTGTGGTCAGTCTGTCAAATTACGTGTCCCTGGGTTTAACATTTCACAAACATGTATATATATATATATATATTTACATACTTAAAAACTAATATATACATCGTTAACAATTTAGTTATATAGTTGTTGTACAGTGTAACAAGGGAGAATTAATAGCCCGTTAAAAAATAAAAAAAATATCACCAAGGACGATTTCTTCAACCTATTACTTACCCCTGATTCCCCTCAATCGAAATTGATGTTACCTCGAATTCGTCCCTTGTGACTCGACCCAAAAGCCTCTTAAATCCCTATTTTATATATTCCCTCTTGAGCATTTTCAACAACGTAATTTTACACAATTTAAAAGTTTTGATTTTTTACATACACATTATTAATATATTTTTTTTTTTATTACCAAGACAGCCCCTGTTTTTTTTTTTAATTATTTCTTAAACGTCGTAAAATTTGTTGAAATATTTTCTTAAAAACTTTTGAACTTCATAACTTTTAAACAAATCAGCTATCAGACATGAGATTGCTCTCATTTTATAGAATTGATTTTCAATTATATTTTAGACTGGTCTCAAAGTTTGTAAACTTCAAATGAAAATTTAATATTTTTTTAGTTTAACCGAAAATTTTATCTTTTAATAAAAAAAAAAAAATTTTTTAGTATTTTCATTTTAAATTTCTTTTGGCTGTAAATTGTCCATATCTATAATTAATATTTGGTCATTAGTTTAATGATAACGATTTAAAAAAAAAAAAAAAATACGGGTAAAAAAATTTCAAGTAAAGAAAATAATAAAATTTTTTTTCCGCCGAAAAGTTGCCCAGTTAGTGAACACCAAAAAACGGACGGTTTAAAAATGGCCAAAAACCAGGCCCAAAAAAAGCCGAAAATAGGCCGATTTTGGGCCTGTTTATTACACGTACAGAAATTTCTATTAAAAATTACCCAAAAAGTTTGATACTGTGAGCACATATGGTAAATATTTCAATTTTTCCCATGCAAATTGTAAAATTCTTCTAACAGCATAGTCAAAATTTGGTTACTGGGTAAATGTCCTTACAGTACCAAACTTAATGGGTAATTTTTACTCAAAAATTATCTGCGTGTAAAAAAAAAATTTCGTCGTGTTTTCGGCCAACTTTCGGCTTCTTCCAATAAAATTCTACGGTTTCGGTGTAATTTCAGCCAAATAATTTTACCCGGGAATTATTCTATATATTTATATATGTATGTGTTTTGTCGAAGTATCATAATAAAAATCAAAAGATTAACGTCATTGAGAGTTGAGTAATAATAAATTTTCCAAGACACAAGTGTTTCAATATAATTATCGATAAGATAAATAGCATATGTCAAGTAGCACAGGGTTCAAGTATACAAAATTAGATAGCGGGTAAAATATTTAAAATGATTAACGACGTTATATTATAAACGTATATATATATGTATGCATATATATATACCTATGTACCGCTACTGTTATTATTAGAATTTCCAATGCTTTGATTCACATCGACTCATCTTTCATAAACGAAAATCACGCCAATCTATGATTGCATAGCCGAACTAACCGGCTATGGAATTATTCAAAGCTCACTGACCAGTACCACGCTAGTACATCCGGATGAATGGTGTGGGAATTACAGAGAGACTGAACTAAAATAAAATGAACAAAAAAAAGTATGAAAAAGAAAGAGAAAAAAAAAAAAAAAAAGCAAAATACAAAATGAGAGAAAATACATTTTGCTTTAATTTAGCGTGATTGTTAAGCTACTGTATTTTCTAAAGCTACAGAGAATTGGATTATTTTCGTACCCTACTGTACGCTACTCAGTTAAATGTATGTATCTACAACAGTACTGTTGTACTACTTGAATGAAAGAAACATCATTTATGAACTTGTACATTAAATTTACTTTAATGCCATTTCTAATGTATTCAACTTCCAACTAACTGTTTAATTCTGTTGAACCGTGTATTTGAGGTGACAGAGCTATAACATAATTTATTCATTTACATTGATGGGAACTGTTCATTTAATATTCTATATATAAATTACCAATATCCTGAGCATCCATTATCTATTATCTGTTTTTAATACTATTGGAAATCTAATTATCTCTTTATTTTAATTTTTAATTATAAACTTTACTGGATGAGTGTAGAGCAGTGAATAGTGAATGATTGAGGAAATAATTTATTTTATATGAAGGATAAAAAAAGCAAAAAAAAATACAATAAAATAAAAGTAATAAAAGTAAAAAAGGATAAAAATAAAAGTAAAGAAAAAGAAAAATCGGTGAGTATAATAGGATTGAATTCACAATTTCCTCAATTCTCACGGGATTATTTGGACGACGAGAATAAGGCACTGAAGCGCAAAGAATCACAGTGTTTGGAGTAGTAAGTATAAGTATAGGTATTCTTTGCCGGTAGTGCCTGGCTTTTGTACTTATATATACGAAATCCAATCGTCGAGACTATAAGTGTGTATGTGTGGATAAAAAAAGAGAGAGTTAGAAGATGAAAATATAGTATATAGTAGAGTAATGTAAGAGCTAAAAAATCGTTTTCATTTAATACAGAGCTTCCGTGATATCTTATTCAAAAGCTTTTGGCCTCTTTCAGGTATCTGCTCGGGGCTGCGCGAGGTGCGCATGCAGACACCGATGGCAGTTGAGAAGGGTAACTCGGCAGTGTTAAATTGCTGGTATGACTTAGAAGGTGCTACCCTATATGCGGTCAAGTGGTACAAAGGCGGCAGAGAGTTTTATCGTTTCACCCCAAATGAATCGCCACCGTCTAAAACATTTCCCATTGGTAATCTTCAAGTCAATGTAAGTCAATACATATCAAATTTATTCTTACTTATTACATCGTACATTTATATAGAGCATTAATTTTAAAATTCAGGGTTCACTGGAGTATAAATTATTAAGTGTAATAAAAGATTTTTGGATTTAAAAATGACAAGTACGGGGCCGGTTTTTTTAAATAATCGTACATTGTGAAAAACTTGTGGTGAACGTGGATTAAATTCGGAGTCTGTTTATTTATTTAATCTCTTAAGAGTGAAATTTACTCCGAAGTTAAATAAAATCCAGATCACTCCTGAGAAGACGCCTTGTTTACTTTGTATGCGGAGTAATTTTTTGTAAAAACTCCGAAACTTCGAGTGACGGATTTAAATAAAATTCGTAATCACTCCTGATTTTTTAGTGTACGCGTTTATTTATTTTTTTTTTTTTATCAGACATTAATTACAATAATTTCTTGAGTAGTAGATCAATAAAAAATACACTATTAATTTCATACGTGAATTTTCTTGAGACGAGAAGAAATTTATTACGCCAAGATATTTTTTCTAGTTCTAAGAAAATTTTATTTTTATTCGTGCAAAATATTTCTTTTGCCAAAAAATTCTTTTCTTCTGTACCGAAGATTAATAAAATAAGTTTAAGTGAAATCTTGAAATTTTTGCACTAAAAATATATGATTGAAAATTTCTAACCGCATATTTTTTTAAGAAGAAAATACGTTTTTAAAAGTTATTTTTTCTCAGTGTAATTTAATTGGAGTAAAAATAAAAAAATGGTAATTAAATAATTTTTTTTATCTCGGATATTATATTAAACTTTAAATTAAAACGGTTAATTACCTTCTTAAAGGGATCTTTGAAGGTTATTTTTTTAAAAGGACGTTAGCTGTGTAAGAAGTTGAAATAACCATGTGAGAGTAATAAGTAAATAAGAAATAACTCCTCTGGTGATTAGTTCGTTAAGTCTTTACAAGGTATAAAATATTAAAATAATCTTATAATCAAAAACTTATGATAAAGTTATCAAATTTGTCACTGTCATTATATACTTAGATGAAATATTTAATTTTTTTGTTAAAGTTATAGTTTCAAAATCGTTTATTAAACTTCTAAAGTTTGTACTTTAAGATGCTTTCGATTATTTTCGTGAGAAATTTTCTCACGCAAAGTTACTGGCCACAGGCAGGCTAGAAAATAATTTATGCGAGGGAAAAAAAAAATTTAATATTAATTTTCTTAATATTTAGAGTCATAACTCATTTTCCAGATAATTTTTAATATTTAATGTATTGAAATTTTTTTTTCATCAATTAAATAAAAGTAAGTTAACAGACTCAAAAGTTAATTTTAATTTCTTATTTTTTTTTTCTTTTGCTTTAATTAATTTGCATTTTATCGAATGATACAGCTCACAGGTCAATCGATAAAAACGATCATAGCAGCATCGAAAAATCTTATAGAAGTTAACAGCCGCTTTTTCTATAACAAACTTATAGCTTTTGAATGTGACTTACTAATTTAATCTGCGAAGTTTATCTGAAAAGCAGTAGTTAGAAAAAAAAAGAGAAAAAATAAGTAATTTTTCCGTCTGCGGCTATTCAGTGAAAAGTTTAGCATTAAAATAATTAAAAACGTCTTAAAGTGTAAACGGCGGCCCGATTTCAAATCTTTTAAGAGCTTAATTTTTTTGGTATTTTAACACTCCACCGTCGGCTTGTTTTATTGAAATGTCTTTTATTAACATGTTTTTTATGTAAAAACATATTTTTTTTTTGTTAAAGTTTATAAGTTTATTTTTTCTGTACAAGACAAATTAAAAAAAATTAAGAACTGGCTTTTTCGGGTTTTTGAAATTAACCAGCTGTAAACTTTACACCTAAAAATTATTTCTTATCACTCGGTGATAATTTTTGGTGTTAAATTTCAACACCGAAAGCGGTGTTAAAATAAAATCGCCACCGGTGTAAATATTCTTTACCGGTATTAAAAAAATTTATCGGAGTTAAAATATTTTTCGGTGTAGAAAGTATTCAACTTTGTCAATATTTTTACTTACTCGATCACTACAATTAAACAGTAATTTTATTAATTAATTAAATTATTGGTGATTGAAATAGTAGGCGTGAAATTGTGTAATTTTTAAATCAATTGCGTATAACATAAATAATTATTTAAATAAGTACACAGCAAAATTGAAATTTCCTCCAGATAATATTCACTAAATTTTTATATTTTTTTATATGCACAGAAAAAAAGGATTTCTTGGCGCAAAAAGTTTTTTTTTGTCCTAAGAAAATTTTTACTCAGCCCAAGAAATTTTTTGTTATTATTATAAAGTGAAAACAAAAATTTTCTTGGGGTGAGAAAAAATTTTCTTGGAACAAGAAAAAATTTTTAAAGCGAGAAAAAAATTATTGAGCCAAGAAAATTTTTTGTCTTCAATTCATAATACAAAATTTTTCTTGCGCCAAGAAATTCTTTTTTTCTGTGTGTAATACATTTTTTCTTCTAATTTCTATACGTGGAATTTTTTTCGCGCCGATTTAACACCGTGAAATTACACCGCCTACACCGGTGTTATTTCATTTTAATACCGCGCGTTATTTTATTAATGGCATTTTTAACACCGCTCTTTTTACAGTGTATGATTTTAATAAAAATTTCACTTTCGAGCACCGGCTAATTTTCAAAGGACATAAAATCGATTCTCTAATTGTTTTCAATGAACGTAAACAGAACTGTGTTAAATGAAAAAAATGTTTGCACAAAATTAAGAGTTCAATACTTACTTTAGCGATCATTTTTTTCTTTCTCAATGTTTTTTAATTCAGTGAATACAAATACGTTTTTTTATATTTTCTGTAATTTCTGCGCTATCGAATTCTGCATTTAATTAAATGCTTCAATAGAAAATTCTTATTCAAGTTTGATTAAATTTAGTTTTCGTTTTATTTATTAATTAATATAAATTTCATATAAATTTCGGCGAAAATAAATTTTTATTTAATAAATAATAAACAAAGTGAACGGAATTTGATTTTTTATCCTGTCATTCTGTAGTAAATTGAGCAAATTGATTGAATTAAACTCGAGCTTTGTAAAAACATTTTAATAAAATATATTGCATATATAAATATATTGAAAATTTGTTATTTATCGTGATATTTTGTTAAAGTTTTAAACTTATACTGTTGTGAAATGAAATAATTTAATTCAAAGAAGTTTATACGGTTTATATTTATTAAAATATATATCAAACGTATATATTACTTTTCCGATATACGATTTTAAATGGAGATTCTTAATAAAAGTTTATTTAATTTTTTTTTTAAATGATTAAATTTTAAATGTATTATTTACTGTGCAAGCTTTTAACTAATAGTTATGTTGACTCACTTACAATTAATTGAAGTGAGGTTGACATTTATGAGGACTAAAAAAAAAACAGAGGATAAATTGAATAATTGATGTTAAAAGCTCCAAAGTAGTTTTTTTTCTTGTCATTTTAAAATCATATTGAGTTAAATATTTTTATTTTTATATAATTAACCGCATTAAACTTTTCATGATATTTTTGAATAATTAATAACGCTTTTAAAAATATTTTAGTGTCAATATAATATTTGCTAGTATATTAAATATTTATTAATTTGTAAATTTACTTACGGTCATAAATTTCAAAATAGCGGGTAAAATTTTTAATTAATTAAAAAGCTAAATGCCCTTGAAATATATACTGGCCGACGCGTATGTTTACAATACACTTCAAGTGAACGTATAAATTTAAATATTCAAATATTTTATGACCCTTTGATATTAATTTATTTATTACCTGCCGCTCACATAATCAAATTAATATTTATACTTGTGTCTATCAAAATTCGGTGAATACACTCGAGAATTTTATGGTATTTTTTACGTTAAAAATTTAAGGAACGTTATTGTAAGTAATCCTACCATGAGGACAATGAAATTATGCACTGAAAAAAATGTAATTTTTGTAACAACAATATTTTCTTAAGTAGTAAATAAATAAAAATTATTATATTATTAATTTCAAATCTAAGTCAGAAAATGATTTCCTTGACAGAAGAAACTCGAAATTTATTTACAGTAATCCAAAAAAAAAAAAAAAGATCAGCATATCTCGAGCTAAATTCATATTTCTTGGATTAAAAAAATGAAATTTGATAAAATCGTCAAATTTCCGCACTAAAAATATATCAGATTGAAAATTTCCATTAGAAAAATTTTTTGTAAAAAGGAAATATATTTCTAAAAGTTATTTTTCTGCCAGTGTGGTAGAAACTATCGATAACATAAATTTTTAAAATACAGAACAGAATTTACAAAGTGCGTTGTAATTTTTACAAAGCAACACTGTAAAAAATTTTGAGTCCACGGTGTTGTGTGAATGATTTGGTGTTAAAATTTTCATACTGCCGGTGTGAAAGTTGCACGAGGCACAGTGTTAAATTTTCGACCGTTTGAATTAAAAAATCCAACCACCAACGGTGTAAATGTACAAGTTATTAATTTAAAACTCGATTACTTCGACTCTAGGCTTTTAATTTTTATTTTATAATAATCTACATCAATAGTAATAATGATATACTAGGGTTGCAACCTATATATTATTTAAAAATTTTTATCTATAAGTTAAACGGCTTGATATTTCACACCAAGAAAATTTAACACCGTCAATTCACACCGAGTAAACCGTGTAGTCCTCGGTGTCCATTTTCACACCAAAAATTTTTTACAGTCTTGATTAATAAATGAATTAATAATAATAATATTAACAACAACAGTTCTGATATAAACAATAATATATATTTATATTTTTCCATACTCTAAATACCAAATAATATTCAGTGAATATTCATAACATCATAACTATAAGAACAAGTGTTAAAAGACTTTAGTCTCTGGTATAAAAAATTTTAACAAGACTCTACTGTCTATAGAATCTCGATTGAATAATTTATTTTTAAGTCCATCGATACTGTTTTAATTTTTCTCGTTATCAAATATTAAATAATCTTTCTATAATTTACAATAACTGTCACTTGTATCAATATTCAAATGCTACAGAGCTTTTACATTATTTTTAAAATTAAATAGTTAACTTAAAGCTGTCTTAATCAGATCAAAAAATGAATACTAAATTAAACACGTACCTGATATCTTATGAATAAAATTTCAAAAAAAATAATAAGTTAAAGTTAAAAAATTTTAATTAAATAAATAGTCGGATATAATCATTGATAACTTTTCTTACTATACTCAGGCTTAAATACACACGTCTCAGCCCGAGTATATTGTTCTCAATCTACTGTTAAATGGGAGTTAGTAGAGGGCAAAGTGTAGTACACCGGGGGTAGTTTGCGTGACGACATTGAATAGGCTTAAGAACTAGTACGTTATATCTATATATGTATATGTATATGCATATGTATGTATAATATAATATAACAAGAACAAGAATGGATACGTAAGGGGTATTATCGCAAGCCGTCTGATAAACCATCAGATATCATTGGGAGTACATTGACCGATGCGGGATATATTTCACTTATCCTCAATGTTATTGCTTTGTTAACGTAATGTAACGTTAATATTGTTATATCCTAGGTGTATCTTATGTCATTATAAATATAATCTGAGTACATAAATGTTATACATTGTGACGAGTACATAATAGATTGTGGTGGTTGTTGTGCATTATGTTACGTTGTGTTAACAGAAGACCGAGAGCAATGCGACACAGGTCACTCTGGAGAATCTGGAGCTTGATGCTGCTGGTGAATACAGCTGTGAGGTATCGGCTGACGCACCATCCTTCCACACTGCTATTGTATACGCGACAATGAATGTCGCTGGTGAGTAAAAAATTATAAATAAAAAAAAATATTTATATACAATGGAGAATAAAAATAAAGAAAAATATATAAACTTCGGGTTATAAATATATATATGTATGTAAATCATAAAAATAGTACAGCTACGTAAAACAATGAACGAAAATATAAATAAAAAAAATAAGGGAGTTTAAAATAATAATAAAAAAGTATAAATAGTTAAAAAATGCAGTATACAAAATAAATAAAAAATATTTCTTTTTTAATCTTAGTGAATAAATGTAACCTGGGATCACAGTTAAGAGCTCAGAGGCATATCATAAAAAAAAGGGGCATCTGGTGGTGTAATTAATGAATGAAAGTACACCCACCTCGTTACAATATATACAAATAGCTGGATGCACATGAATATATATATGTATATTTATATATGCGATATTAAAGTATATAGAGTAGAGTGTATAGTAGTGCAGTAGTGCCTAATTAATGAAACGCTCTAGGTGTACCACCTCCTGGCCAGCCTGAAGTTGTAATTAATGAACGGTAAAATGTTATTATGCGGGATTTTCGAAGGGGTTGATGTGTGTACACACACCGCAACCACCACTTGCCACGTACATTGGTAATGCGGCGAAACGGAGATTGATGAGTACGGAAATGTGATTAGCTTTGTGGCGAGTTTATCGTCGGGTTGTTCGTTTATAATTGATCCACAGGGAGCACTCATCTCTTCGCTCCATGTAGGCTCTCTCTGGACTCCAGAACTAGAGACCCTGATGATGCTACACAAGTGTACACAAACTTTAATACCCCGTCATTACTCTGTTATTTATTTATTTATGCCTCGAAACTTTATTTCCTTTTAAACTTTATTCTCTCTGGTATTTTATTTTGTTTACTGCATTTTAAAACTAACGTAAGCTCATTTAAATCCACAATTATCCTTCTGTAGGGTTGTTTTTAATTTTTACTTTACTTTCTTACAGAATTACCCACTCAGAGACCTGAAATACATGGACTGAGGAGAAAGTACCGGATTGACGATACGCTTAGGGTCAATTGCACCCTGGGAAGAAGTAAACCTGCCGCTAATTTGACGTGGTACGTCAATGACAGGCAGGTTAGTTTAAATATTTCATTATTATCATATCCTAGTAAGTCGTTTGATGGACCACTAGTTCATTTAAATACCGGGTGAATTTAATTAACCGAGAATGGAGGTAATTAATAATAAATGTGTGCCAAAGTTACTTCATTTAAATATACATCTGTACAAAACAACTCCATGTATATATATATATATGTATAAATTTTATTATTAACAATGGAGTTTTGTATATTATTACACCTACATATATATGTATGTTTATTCAAAAGTTTTCCTTTCATATAAATCCGTAATTATAATTATTACGTTTAATTATTTATTATTTACATTTGAACAAAATTATGTTTTTAAAATGAAATACAGTAGTGTATAAATTTTAACGTGTTAACAACTTTTTGAAATATGTATTAAATTAATTTTATTATTAAAAAGTTTATTTGAATTATGGAAACAAAGGAATTGAAAAGCTGCGTTAATTAATGGAGGAATATATTACACATTATCGTAATTATATGTTGATAAAAAATTCATATTTACATCATTTAATGTATACTAAACAAAAAAAGAAAAATTTCTAATTAGAGGAAACGAGAATGAATCTTGAAAAGAAATAAAAATAAAAATAATTATCGTAATTTGAATATTGAGGTATAAAATTAGAGTAGTTTTTTTCATTGTTTCATTTCAATTAGTATTTAAATTTATAAAATAAAATCTTGCATTTTAATTTTACGAATTATTGTTATTAAAATAAATTAATAACGGCTTATAAATAGTGAGCGATGTTAATTACGTACTTGTGAATATAAAAAATAATTTAAATTAAAAGCAAATAAAATATAATTTATAATAAATGAATATGTGTTGTATTGTTGTACAAGTGGGTAAAATAAATAAATAAAGCAAATATAATTTACAGCCACTACAGTCTCACGTGCGCACGTACAGTCCACTTGATACAAATGATTCAGAGTGGCAGATCGCACAAACTAGCTTGCAATTTCTCGTAACGCCGGAGCACTTTATGTCGGGGAAGCTGAAGATCCGGTGCAGTGCCTCGATATACAATATATATTGGCAAAGTACTGAGGTGAGCGCGGAAGAAGAGAGGCCGAGAATTATACAATTGGAGCCAGCGGCAACTATAGTGGGCATCAATTATCTTCAACCTCCCCCTAACTTTCAGACTGGCCAACGAAAACCCGATGGACATCTCGACGTTAAAGGTAAACGACCCTATTATATATTTTATCCAATCAAATTGTCCATGTGACCACACCCTGTCTGTTTTATATTTCTTTGTGTCGTTTCTTTATCAAATTACTTCTCTACCCCCACCCCCAGCCCAAAAAATAAAATACAAATATAAAAACAAATATTCAAATGAACCGAATAATCTAAATGTCAAACTTTATTTATTTTTTTTTAGACATCGGATCGTCATCGTCGTCATCGTCATCGTCATCGTCATCACAAGTGAGACTACGAGGATCATGGCAATTTATTTTTGAATTGCTTGTATTCCTACGACTGGCTATCATCGTCATCCATTAACAATTAAAATACCCCTACTACTTCGTAATAAAAAACAAAAAAACAAAAAAAAAATAAATAAATAAAATAAAAAAACTTCTGTATTATATGCGTGCTTTGGAGCTCTTTATATAAATTGACGTGCTTGTAAGAAAAGTTCTCGTACAATTTAACGTGTTGATTATTCAATGTCTCTCATTCTCTCTCTCAATATATATATTTAACAAAAAAAAATCACCACTTCCTTTTTATCCAACACATAACGGATTACAATGGATTTACGGTGGTTGACTGAGCATAATACCTCGGTTATCCACTCTGCAAATAGCCAAGTTACTTTTTGGTTACTTTTATTTGAACATAAATGAAAGTTTTATGGGAATGAAAAATAAAAAATGAAAAAAAGTATAAAATTTGCAGGGTCGATTTCTCCTGTGGCGTATCCATCAGCAACACATCAGCTACCGCGTCATTCCCACTCATCCACACGGTGAAAATATCCGTCATGGATACATTCGAGTAAGTTTACGCACTGTCAGACATCCGAGTGAATGTATTACATTACCTTGCCCGTTAGGTCGACGTATAATCGATATTTCAATTGATAAAAACGTCGCGGAGATAAAAAAACAAAATGGTAAATAAAAATAAAAGTGAAAAATAAAAGAGCGGATAAAATAAAAAAATGAGGTGTTCAATGGATTTTACTATAAATTTTTGATGGTTACCAACTGGTACGGAGTTGATGGGTCGGATGAGTTGGTTCTAACGGAAGAGATGGATTCTCTCGTATGAGTTTAAATAGAGGCTGCTGTTACTGTTCCGCTATTACTGCTCCTGTTATTGCTGCTGCTGCTGCTGATGTTGCTGCTGCTGGGTCGCGACGAATCGCGGGTCCAAGCGCAGAAGCTCTGATGGCTAATCGATGTTGGCTTAAGCGACGTGTATGTGCTCAGCTCGTACACCACGTGATTCCGGTGCGTATGTTACATTCGCGAGACAAGTTGATGTGAGTAGGATACTTTGTATACATACATGAATAAGTATAAGCATAAGCGTAATATAGGTAGCATGCAGTGCATATATACATCAAGGAAGGAGTCAAGAGAGATATGAAGTAGAAGGAAGAGAAGATCCACACTCTAGCAAAACTATTCCGTGGATAGCAGAGAGATGGATTGAGATGCATGAGAATCTCATACTCTGAGTTGCAGTTTCAGTTGGGTTGGGTTGGGTTGGGTTGGGGTGAGTTGGGTTGGGATTTTAGAGTGTGTAAAGAGCAAGTAAGAGAAAGAATGATGAGGGCCAAGGGGGCTGGGATCTAGGGAGCTGAAGAAGAGAGAAGGGTGAAAAGGGGAAGAAGAGGATGTATAGAATTGTGGGTGGAAGAAGAGTAGAAAGCAGAGAAATATTCCACCCTTCGGAAAAAGACTACTATGACTTTTCTGGAGACGATTTGTCGGGATACGAGGGCAGTCAGTGGAACGAAGTGAATCATCCCTTTTCTCAAATCGTCGGGAATGACTCGACGGAGTCATGCGCGTCGATACAGGGGTGATACTAAGAGAGACAAAAACCTGTATTGCTCGTATAAGAATTTCTGCATTGGTCTGATATAAAAGTGAATCAACAAATCGATACTATACGTATACATATGTATGTATATATATATATATATATATATATATATATATATATATATTATGTTTATCATTACTGCTATTATTATTATTATTTTTATATGGGTTTATGCATTATAAAGGTTCGCCTAATACTTATATACGATAAATTGAAAAAGTTTATCGTGTGTTTGTGTACGAGTTTATTCAATTATTTAAGTAAATAGATATAAAAATAAATAAAAAAAATTTGTGACGAGACTTTAAGTCAACAATCTCCCACAGACACAGACAGGCAGACATATAAATCCAGACGAATGTAGGTGTGTACATAAACGATGAACAGATCGACAGCAGAGACCTAACGGAGGGATAAAATCTATTACTTAACTTGATGAATCATCGCGACAGTCGCAGTCTAGTGCGGTCCAATCTCTCTGACTTTGGTTTTGGTACGTTGAATAAATGTAGATATATTGTAGGTATATAGCAAGAAAATGGTGACACTTGAATTAATACGATGTGAGAATGAATCCTAGTGTAGAGGGTGAAAATGGGAAATGAGCACGTGCGGGATAGGATCAAAGCCCATTTTCACTGAGTTCAAAGTACTCTCAATTCTTCAATAGCTGTTAAAGTAAGAGAAATAGTTGTGGTAGTAGTAGTAGTAGTAGTAGTAGTAGTAGTAGTAGTAGTAGTAGTAATAGTACTGGTAGTAGTGGCAGTAATATGTTAGTTGAGAGAATGAGTATAAGAATAAAACTAAGAAAAGTAGATGAAATAAAATCACGGTATTATTTTTTCGACAGGTTTTCAAGTGAAGAAAAAATACGGGTGAACTTGAATAATGCAAACGTTCATTTTTATTTTTACTTTCTCAGTCTCTCATTCGCGTTTTTTTTAACTTGCAGAAAACATAAGAGAGAATGAAAATAATATAAATGAAAGAATGAGATATATATGTATAAATCGTTAAGTACAAAAGTGAGTAGATGATATAAGTGTTGACATGATAAAAAGAAAAAAAAATAAGCATAAGTATAAGTATAAGTATAAAGAATCTACTTTTCGCTTATTTCAGTCCCTGCCTCTCTGGAGTCAATATCAGAAAGTTTTATTGCGATCCTTGTTCAGGTCTCTGTTTTGTATGAGAAATTCATCCCAGCCGTGTGAATCATCCCTTTACATTACATTACTACCCATTGCTTACAATATATATCTCCCGTATATATTTATATAGTTATCAGTATCATAGAATATAAGATAAACGGACAATTTACCATGTCGTTTGACTCAATATCACTGTAGTTGGCCAAGTTGTTAAGAGGGTCCGCAAAAAAAGTCTAGTGTCTCAATAAATTTCGACGTTCGTTCCTTTGTTTTTTCGTTACTTAACTTTTTATTCCGTGGCTTTACTTTTCTTTGCCCCTAAAAGCACGCCCTTTTACGTTGGACATGATGTTACATCCCAATTCCAATCTCAATTCATTGATCGCTACAACTGTACAGTATTAAAGTCTTTTGGAAGCAATAATTCATAGCAGTAGTCGCTGCTGCATGAGGACAGGGGATGACACACTCTATTTCGGTGTTATATATATTTATACACTATCCCGGAGAATAAGAACTTTTGTATCAATGGCATATTTATATTTAACATCGTGAACTGACGTACAAATAAATTATACTTGCATATTTTTTTTTAAATTTTATCCTCAAACTAAAATAAGTCTTCATTCTTATCTCGCTCGTAAAATATTAATAGATAAGATTCAACTAGTGTATATACGTTTGGAAATTCAACCCACGAATTTATATAAAAATATAATTTATATAAAAAAAAAAACTTGAAATTGAATCTTGAGAAAATGGAATTATGATATTTAATTAACTGATGGATTAAACCATAAATAAAAATAGTTAATTTAATACTATAGAACATTGTGAGTTTTAGTCTGGAGATACTTTGTAGGGCATAAAGCAATTTACGTATACTCGGAGAGAGTATATTCCTGGAATATATGTATACATATAACATAGTTTAATATTAAAATTTAATTTTCCTTAGTATTAAGTGATAAATTCAAAAGATAAAAATATTTAAAGCTTAGGCTTTGGGCGACGGTAGATATTATATTTTCAACTCGAGTACTTTACATCTGATATTTCGACATAATACCTTCAATCATCCACTTGGCGGTTAGCCCACTACTTTGAATTTTATTGTCCGAGTAGGTATAGAGGTTGCAGTTATATTACACAATGCATGGAAAATGATGAACGGGAAGTGAGCATGATCACAGCTACTCTATAATGATTGTATTTTTATTCTTTTATTAAATAACTCATATTTTTAATTTAAATATTCATACACGGAAAAATTACTATCGTTTGAAATGCTACGGTGTTATGTAAAGCCGGACAATGTTCGCATCTGCAGAAATTTAAATTGGAAAATTACTGCGACCATAGTAAAATTGACAACGATTATATCAGAAATTGGTGTAACCATTAGAAATTTTACTATGTTCATAGTAAATTTCCATGTGGACAAATTTCCGTTAGGTGGCCAACATGGTCGGATTTACTGTGACACTATAGTACTTCGGACGAGAATAATTTGTCCATGTACTAAGGGTGGGCAGGACTAATCGAATTTTCTAATTACGTCTGCAATAATTCTGTCACTCGAATGATGAAAATCTTCCGAAAAAGTTTGTCGCACATTTTTTCAGCCATGAGAATTAAAAGAAAAGTAAATTTAAAAAATTTGGTTACATGCAGAGAATTTTTGAGTAAAAATTACTTATAAAATTTGGTACTGTAAAGACATCAAGTCAGTAACTAAATTTTTACTGTTGTTAATAGAAATTGCATATCATTTACATGATATCGAGTAGTATATTTTAAAATTAGCATGGAAGATATTTAGATATGTACCACATGTTCTTACAGTATCGAACTTTTTGCGTAATTTTTACTGAAAATTTTTCTGTGTGTAATACGGTCCAGCTTTAACAATATCGTAAATATTTTTTGAACTTCCCGCTACAAAAATTGAAAATTTTCAAGAAAAAGGAAGTTATTGTTTTCGGTTCAATTTTCCAAAATTAAGTTATCATCAAATCTCGACGTATTGAGGTCTTAGAAAACGTTTCTGACTATTTCCGGGTGGCCGTCCGCCCGTCCGTGTGTGTAAACTAATTTTTGTCGTACGATATCTTTGGAACGAATCGACCAATTTGAACGTTTGGCGGTAATCGAAAGGGATCATCAAGATTTAGTTCTTGTTTTATTTTAATGTCGATTGGTCGATTTGTTTCCGGATAATTCAAAAAATTAAAATTAAAAAAAAAATTTTGTAGTTTTTGGTGCATGACTCGAATTTTGAAAGTAATTTTTGTCGAAATTAAATCAAATCTAAGTCTCAAGAAGTCCGATCGTCTCTTTAACTCAAAAAGCTCGAAAATTTATAAATAATAACGTGTCCGAGCTCAGGGAGCTCGAAAACAACGGGAAGTTTTGGGGTTGGCTCATAGAGTCAACCGATTTTCAAATATAATTTAAATATTTTAAGCCTCGACTTTATATTAAACTTCGATTCATGCCGAGTAATTAATTTAAATGCATTCAAATTAACTGAGTGGTAATTATAAAATAATTAAAAGTTTTATATTGAAGTAATTGATGAAATTAAAATTGAAATTTCAATCTTTAAAGTTGATAATTATTCATCTTTTCAAATTTTTCATAAACTTTTTCTATCCATTTTTACATTAACTCTCAAAGTATCAGTCGAGTAATTATTAAAAGTGACAATTCAACTGCTGACAGTACATAGACAAAAAAAGTTTTAAAATTAGTTTCGAATACATACATAATATTCAGAATTTTATTTTTCCATTCACAATAGTCACGGCAGGTTTAAATTATTTTATACATCATGATATTTCAGTTAAAAACTTTTGCTACATTTATTTAAAATCTAAACTCATAGTTCATTTTATTAATTAAAAAAATAATTTCCATCTAACCAACTTTTTGATAATTAATAAAATAATTACACTACTGAATTCCATAGTTATAAAATAATTTCTAATAAAAAAAAGTTACTTATTTTTAAAAAATTACATCAAAGTAAAAGTAATTTATCCCGATACAATTAACAAATAAAAATAATAAAAGCCATCGATAATTACAGAAATACAAACAATCCAACAGTCCAATTAAAGTGACAAAAAAAAAAACCAACACAATATCAATTTAAAATATAATAGCAATAATAAAATAAAAATATACCAAATCGACTGTGTTGATTTTTTGTTGAACGACACGCGTTGTAGGTCATGCATCGCTAAGTGTCTATCGTGCTTCCCTCTCAACGTGTGTTAGAGTACAAACCAACGAGAAAATTATACGCCAACCGATGATCAAGAAAAAAAAAGGCGAATAAAAAAAAAATCAAATTATTTGCACAGATTTACAATCCGATTAGCATTTACATGTACATTCAAGCAATGAAATGTACAAAAAAAAACAATAGTACATATTTGTATTTCCTCTCTCTCTCCCTCAATTAATCTCCAGTCCTATTTATCTTTACATATCCTGAAGCAAAGCATATCCTAAATGTGTACTCAGAGTTTAAATAAACGTAAAGTCTAGTGAAAATCGAGTACAATCAGATCGTCAAAGTTACATCAGTATCTGGTGGACAAAAGTTTAGTTGGTCAACCGAAAGGAATCGAGGATCGAGTCAAGGACACTAGATTGGTTGGACAATACTGGAGTAAAATGTAACATGAAGACCGAATAGAAGTACTCATGAACAAGTATCGAATATACTTGATTCATTCCATTGTATTCTATTGTACATACATTGTATATATACAATATATTTATGTCTGTATACAAGTACAGTTAGATGTATATATTTGTACATGTTATTCGCGGTACTTTCATTCTATTCCATTCTACAAACGCGACTCATGACTAACTCTCAACTCGCGTGTGCTCACACATTGGAACGTGTAACGCTTTGCTTGCTCATACGTTTACATTACTTTGTCAGTTGGGTTTCATACTGAGACTCGTGAGGATCATCATTGTAAAAACGGTGTTAAATTTCATTAATCCGATAGTACATTATTATTATTATTATTATCATTGTAATAACTATTTTAAGTGATTAAAATATTTAATCGGTAATTATCAATTACTAATCCGCAGTGTGATTAAAGTTTTGTCCTAAAAAACTTTTTGATTCTTATTTATAAGTTTTTAAGAGTTTAAGATAAGAGGATATAACAAAATCGTGAGTACAATTGAAAGTAATATAAGTAGAGTGGATAAGGTGTGGGAGGCTTTTGTCGTGTACTTTAGCTACGAAAATATAAAAGCAAAAAAGAGATATATGTATATATGTAGTATAAGAAATAAAAATTAACTGTAATATATATACACGGTACAAAATGCTAATTTATTCCTAGGTTGTTGCACTTGGCAAAAATGTTAAGAATTATTCGTTAAGCAACAAATATAACGCGACGGTACCTTGGCCAAGTTCCATGACTCAATTCTGTATTTTTTTTTATTATTATATATCGGCATAACTCTAGTTTTTTTTATTCCCGGATTTGATTACGCAATATCAGACGCACGCTATAGATTGTTGTTATTGAGAATTATATCATGCGAAAAAATCTTTGTAATTGTACTGTAAAAAATTAACGGAGAACGCGGAGTTAAGGCGGAGCGGATTTCTGTTTATTTATTTAATCCCTTTGAAGTAAAATTTACTCCGAATGAAAGTTTATTTTAATATTGACTCCGAATCGGAGTGAATGCAGATTGAAATAAAATCCAGACCACTCCGAAATTCCGAGTCGAAATATAATTCCGGTTTGAGACCTCAAACGCAAGATTATGAGGTTTGCCTCAATTTACCCTCACCATTTAAAATTCATATATAAATACAAGTTTGGACAAGTCTCATTTTGTGCGAGTTTTAGGCATAAATAAGATTAACCTCACATATACATTTCTTATGGATAAGACCAAAATGAAGTTTGTCTCGAGTATATTTTTTTCTTAAAATTTTCATAAATTAATTTAATAAATAAAATAAAACTCCGGAACTCTGAGTGACGGAGTGAATTCGGATTTAAATAAAATTCATAATCACTCCGATTTTTTTTCAATGTGTTTATTTGTGATAAAATAATTTTTGAGTACGTGAGCGGAAGCAAGATGAGATTATCCGAAGTTTGTTAACAAAATGTATGTAAAAAAAAAAATTTATTGTTCGAAATGAAAAAGTAAATTATGATAGATCGGGATGTTAACTTTTGAACTTTTTTAAAATGAAACAGTGTCTTCAATAAGAAGTCATAATGAGTAATAAAATAGAGTGTTAAGAAACTCTATTCGGTACAGTAGTTTAAGATATATGTTGCTGGTTCTTCTTATTCTTATTATTCTTCTTCTTCGGTTTTTTACTTGTTTTTATTCTTCTTTTGTATTATATTTTTTGTCTCTCTCCGTTGTACGCTGTAAGTTTCATCGACCTCGTGGTGATTTCTTTGTTGAATGCTATGTACACACCCATACGTATGCGTATATATATGTTGATAGATATATGTGCGTTTACACACACACATGATTTAAGATAGAAGAGAGGAAACTGGGAAAGTCCAATGGCCTTGTATGAAACACTTGGAGAATTCACACTAAAACATTATATTCACGTGAAAAGATGTCAATTTATGTTTTGCTATAAATATATAAACCTAAACTTTTATATTTATTTATTTTTGTTTTATAACTATTTTATTAAATAACCAGACTACAATAAATAATATATTTTCTGTGATAAATTCGGTTTTCTGTATCAGACGGTTATTTTTTATTATTATTTTTAATGACGTTTATGAGATGATAATTTTTAAATTTAATTTTTTATAGAATAGTTCATTCTTTGATTTTTAAAAAAATGTCAAAAATTATTCGATTAGTCGCTTAATTTTTTAAATGAATTATTTTTGAATTTTTTTGACATACATTCAAACTGTCACAGAAATATATCATCTTTTTTATGCTCATTAATATATTTTATTATTTAAAAAATTTTGTATCCCTGTTTTATTAATTTTTGTTGGCTAAAAATAAATGATAAAAAATTTTTCGGGTGTCCTGAATTTTATTGATTTTGATACTCGCGATTACAGAATATATTTTTTTAAAAAATCAACACACGCTTAAGTTTGTTTTATTCGTCAATTTGAATTCCCTCGGGTATTTTTTGTTCAATATATCTCTATCAAGGTAAAAGATACGGTAAATCTGATAAAATTTTCAGGGTCTACTAAAAGGCCGTTGTTTCCGATTGAAAAGAAAAAAAAACAAAATTAATCCAGGAGTTATTCTCAAAATATTCAAAATATTAAATTCTAGTAAATGTAATAAGTTAAAAAAATTTTTTTTTTATTTTATGATAATTCATTTTATTTAGCTAAATTTAAATTTATTTATAAAATTGATTTTTCCTCTTATCAACCTTTCAAAAACAGCCAAAGTCATAAAAATATATAAATTAACGTCAAGACATTTCCAATGACATGAAGCTTGAACAGTTTGATTAATTTAATAATGACATAGCTGTCAGAAAATTTTCCTTATATTTGTAACACATATATACACATATATAAGTATGAGGTATAAATTTTTGAATTGTGTTGAGAATTCGGTATGGAAATATTGAATTACGATATTTTTGAATGCTATAAATATTTCGATATGATCATGAGAAATGGATCTCAAAAGTCAATTAAAAATTAAAATTCTTCACCAACATCAATAATTCTTCAGCACCTTGTTTCTGTCACTTCTTATCACTTGGATTATACTATCGATTACATTTAAAGGTTGATAACACAGTTCAAAGGTTTAATAATATGAGTAAAAATACATCGCGTTACTAATTCCAAAAGGACATATATTTATTAGCTCTTTTAACATTAGAGAGCTTCTAGTACCGAAAGGGAGTACTTTTTTTTTATTAGAAATTTTTTTCGAGACATTGCATTGCTGAAAATTGAAAAAAAAATTTGAAAAGCCAAAAGAGCATATAGATTAAATTAAACATCCTTTTGGCTCAAAATTATTTTTTTAATTTTGGCACTAAAGCCAAAAGAGCGAATAAATATATAAGTCATTTTGGAATCAATACTGCAATAGATATAAAGTATAAATTTTTGAATAGTGTTGAAAAACCAGTATGGTAATAATAAATAACGAGAAATGTTATGAATACTTTAAATATTTCGATGTGATCACGAAAAAAGTTTCTCAAAAGTCAATTAAAAATTTATATTCTTCACCAGTATCAATAATTCTTCAGAAGTTTTATTTTTCCATTGCTTATCTGTTGAAATGTACTATCGATCTTAATTAAAAATTGATAACACAGTTCAAAGATTGAATAATACGAGTCAAAAAAAAATACATATGCTGATAATTAGTTAATACAATTAACCAAGTAATTATTGGAATAATAATCGTTCATATTTTTTGTCAATTTAATTAAATTAAGTTTATTATTTGAAATAGAAGAAATATAAAGTGTACTAGAACTTCTGAGTCATGATCGGTTTCAATTTCAAAATTGTTTGACAAACAATGCGATCACCAAAGTTGTAACCGGATCCCAAACAGTCTTTGTTCAAACTTCGATACGTATTAAGATTCGAGTCGAACTTATCATAAAACAGAGCTCAAATATTTTAAATTTAATTATTAAATAAATAAAACAAAAACAATAAATAATAAGTATTGATTTCACAGTTAATTAAAAACGATTATTGTTTTATTTAAAAAATTATAAAATTAAACAATCAAATACTCAATTACAAAGTTTGATTGTATAAACAGATTCGATTTGACTTGTTAAAAGTATATGTATATCAGTAATTAAGAAAGTTTACGATGGAAAATCTTTATTCAACTTGAACCTCTCTGTTGATCATTAAGGATAAGAAAAAAAAAATTGAACAAAAAGTATTGAAAGAGTTTATGTTATTATTCATCGGGAGTAATTTTATTGCGCGCCATTGAGTTTTCTGTAAAGTTTATGTTTATAGTTTGCGCATTAACTTTTGTGTAACTTAAAGTTATAACATGTAATCACTGTGACAAGTATCACACCAACAACTTCAGTTTTACGTTATATTATATATTACATTGCATTACAACTCTGATTTCAAATATAACTTCAGACGCAAGACAGGAACAGACGCTTGAGAGATCAACTTTAGTTATTACAAAATAAAAATATGAAATAATAAAAAAATAAGATGTAATATAATACGAAATTACATAAAAAGTATTTACGTTTGTAAAATAAAAAAACCTGCGTGACAATATTATATGAAATATGACACAAACTGTAGTAATGACGTCAACAGTTAAAGAGAAAAATGTTAGTACGTTATATATATATATGAAGTAGGGTAAGGGATGTTTTTAGGTGGCAGGTGTTCACATATACCTTCCTGTTACACACAACTTTCCCCTTTATATATAAATATATATGTGTGTACAGTATATATGTTTGTACATAAGCACAATAATATATTTCGCTTCACATAATTTTTACCTATGGGTCTCCAACACTTTTTTGTGAACCTTCTAGCAGTTCACAACGTCCATTTACTACTGGAAAAGTTTTATTTATCATTTTTATTATTATATATTTAAGGTATAAAATAATACGAGATGAAATATTTTAAAAATGAGTACAAGTTGAAGTGAATAAAATTTTTAATAAATTATTACACAGTCGAGACTACTGTTTTTTTTTTTTTTCTTTGTTTTTTAATGTTTCATTTAAAGTTCTTGAAATGTGTTTTCATTTATTTGTCACGCTAAATAAGTAAAAAATATTCTCGTGTTTCCACTATGCAAAATTAAACGATTCAATTTTTATCTTACATTTGCAACTCCTGAAAAAAAAAAAGTTTAATAAAGAGATAAATTTCATGTAAAAAAAATATTTGCTTTTAATTTTATAATGAACGTTTTTTTTATCATACGCGGCTATACACAATTTTAATGGAAAAAATAGATTTTTATTGATAGATTAATTTGAATAGTAAACAAAAAAAAAAAATATATAACTTTTGATAATTTGATTTTAAAACAAATGTTTGGTTTTAATTTTTTAAAGGTTTTTTTTTTATTATTAAATTTACTGACGTGATAAAATAATTGATTAATATTTCCGACAAACATATCTAGTGTAAATAAAAAAATGTTTGCTCTGTTGTTCTAGTGATCGCGATCAATAACTCATTTTTTTACAATAGAGTAAAAAAATAAAACTAAAGTGTGTACTAATAATTGAACAATTGGTAAAAAGTTATTGTAGTTTGTGAATTCAATCAAGGTTACATTTATTGTATTGATTATTGAGGATGATTATTGGTGAGTCATGAAAAATAATTTGCAAACGCAAGTATTTTCTTTCATTAATATTGAGGTCAAACAATGTGACAAGAACTCCACCCGCAGGACAAAGTAGCATTCACATAAAAAGATGTATTACTGTGCAATTGCTCTCTACGTTTTCTGCATGTCATATATATTTGTATATCCTTATATACATACATAGTAACACAAAGAGAACCGACGTGAATACGTGACTAGATTTTAAAAAAGAGATAAAAGTCAACAGTCTTATTTACTAAAATATTCATTGGAATATTATTCATTCATCATTTAATATATATATAGATATAAATATCTGATATCAAATTTATCCTTAATCTTACATATCATACATAATAACGCGACATAAAATTTATCTTTTAATATAAATCGGCACAAATAAAATTTTAGTTAAAAAATTTTTTTTTCCAATTTAAAATTTTCTTTAATTCGTTTAAATAAAAATATTTCCAATTTACCACAGCTTTGATTGCCATAAATTATAAAATTTTTTTGAATATCATCTATGCGATGATTTATATTCTATTTGAAATCTAAATTAAAATAAAATGATTCAGCGAATAAAATATTTTAAAAACCCTCATATTTTTATTATTTTCTAAGCGCTACCATTTTTTTCTTGCCTTAAAAGATTAAAGCCAGGAATTGTAGGCGATTATGAAAATATATATGATGATTTTGTCAGCAATAGAATAATTCGCACAAAGTATTGCATCAAAGGTTAATAATTCAACGGATAACTGAGTGTAATTTGACGTAATTTCCTTTATGAGAATCATTACAAGCATAACAATATTACTGGTTAATTCACATTCATTCACGCCCATAAGAACGCCCGCATGATTGAGTATATTTGTGTGTCTCTTTAATGATATGTTTTAACTGTAGTTGCGTGCTACCCTGATTACAACCATATTTATATGTATATATGTATATATATATATATAAATATTAATATACATATATGGGCTATTGCAGACTCGGTCACGACACAACACCCGTTTGTATATATTTTTTTTTACTCCTTTTTTTACGAACCCGTGGCAACAAAACAATTACCTCTCGTTTTCTTTTCCTATTTTTTATCCAGCTTGTTTTTGTATTTTATTTTATTTTATTTTTTACCCGTTCTGGAGACATGTCTGACCCAGTTCCATGAACGCGCTAGTTACCGACTTTGCCAAAGAGTACTTAAGGGATATATGTCAAAGAGATCCTGGAAGTAGATTAAAATATTTTTCCCATGTCGTACAGAGTGACTTAAAGCTCAAGTAGAGCTCTAGTCATTTTTCTAATAACCGGTGTATACCATATATTTTTATTTATATATTTTATTTTAATATCATGTACTTAACTCTTGCATACATGACGCAATAAATATACGATGCTATTTTTTTTATACCATTTTAATATTCAAGTACTTATATATAAAAAAAAAAAAAAAATAACAAAGCATATTTTCTTTTTGTAAAGTACATGAGTATCATGTAAAGTAGAAATGAATTTTTAACTCAATAATACGCATGATAAGAATTAAAAATAAAAAAAAAGTACTGATATATAAATAAAAGTTAATTAAACAATTAAATTTTTTTTATGTCAAGTAATTTATTTCTTCTTGCGAAGAGAATCTACAATTTAGTTGTTTTATGTTATATTAAATTTTTTTTATATTTTAAATGCTGTACAATTGTTTAATAAAAAAAAAAACACTACTCAGAAAAGTTAATTAATTTTTCATCCAATTATGTAACATTTAACTTATTTCTTCATTAATTAATTATTGAATGCGTGTTTTTCTTCTTTTTATATTGTTTTTTCTTACAGTTGTTTTTTTTTATTATTCTTACTTTTGTTTCTGAATATAACCACTCATACTCCAAAATGAATAGTCTGTATGTTCAACTACTTTAGCTGTTCTTTCAAAGAACTTTGAGTAATTTAAACCTCAGTGCTTGGTTAAATTTATTTTACGTGGATGGAAAGTAGTTAGGGATTAAAAAAAAAAAAAAAATAAATAATAAAATAAAAATAACATTTTTTAGCTCATAAAATTACAAATTAAATTAATAACGCTTTGTTAATTGCAATAAAATATATCATTTCATTTTTTTAACATTCAACACTTGTTATATTTCACCACACGATACATAAAAAAAAAAGGTTTACAAAAATAATTTTAAAAAGCTTTTAATTTGATGAAATAAACTTTAATCTTAAATTAATAAATCAATAGCTATTAATTTATTACCACTAATGGTCGAGGGTGATTAAAAATACATTAAACGGGTATTAGTAATGCCGTCACTCTTATCAATGTTAGTCGTATTTATTTAACAAAAAAAAAGTTGAGAAAAAAATGTTTTAACTTCTTGGTAGATTCAAATTACGGTAAATTACCGCCATTTTACTGTGAAATATGATACTTTTCGGTAAACGTACGACATTGTACGGCAAAAGGACAGTATTTTTACCGCAAAATTGTAGTAAGAAAGCAGTAATTTACCGTAAAATTGCGACCTCTGCAGTATTTTACCGAAAAGTAAAGTATTGCACTGAAAAAATAAAAAAGCATGGGTACTTATGGAAAAAATGCCACAAATTACTGTAAATTGCCATGTTTCGCCGTAAGTTACCATAAACTGCGGCAAATTTACCGTAGAAATACCACATTTTACAGTAAATCACGGCAAATTGCACTAAATTACCGCAATTCGCCGTAAATTACCATAAACTGCGGCAAAGTTGCCGTAGCACTACCGTATTTTTGGTAAATTATGGCGAAAAATGCAGCAAATTACGGCAATTTATCATATTTGATTGTGATCTGCGGTAAATTACCACAAGTCACGGAAAATTTGCCGCATTTTACGGTTAATTACGACCAATGCAGTTAATTGCGGTAATTTATCATGATTCGGATTCACCAGGGAAAAAATTGATATTTACTTATTTGTCATTATCAATTATGAATTAATAAAAGATTCACTAAAAAAAATCGGGAGTGAATTCGGAGTTACTACGGATTTTATTTAAATCCGAATTCACTCGGAGTTCCTGAATTTTTAAAAAGATCATTTCGAATACGGTGTAAATATGGAGCTTGTTTTATTATCGGAGTGATCTGGATTTCATTTAACTCCGATTCGGAGTTTTAATATTGAAATAAACTCCCCTTCGGAGTAAATTTTAGTAGATAAAATTTAAAGAATAGTCACCCAGTCCGGATTCACACCGAATTTAATCCGCTTACACTCGAAATTTTTTTACAGTGTAGTAGTTTATTGTATTGGATGATTGTAAGTGACAGACAAATAACAAGTAATTTATTACAGAGTCATTGACCTTTTTATGTACCATAAAATAATTTGAGATTTAATCATATGGACACACGATTAAATATGATAAAAGTTTTAGTTATATTTTCATGATCGCGTGTTGCATTCAATGAACTCAAAGTACAGAATATATATAACATAACATAATAATAATAAAAGTCGTGTTACGTTATGGATTATCAAAATGAAAGAGTTTGAAAGTGGAAAATAAGTCATGTTTAATATCTCAAAGTCTCATGGTCACATTTACTCGCTTCAAACTGAAACGTGACATTTATATAAATTCTCGAACAAATAGATATTGGGTTTATGTGTGAATCATGTATGTAATCGTGTGAGAAGATGTAGGTACGAGTGTGTGGATGTAATTTTAAAAGAATATTGATAATATCAACACAACTACGGGTGGTAGACTCTAAAGCGAAGAGAGTATATATAGACAAGACTATCAATTCCAATTCTCTCCGGATAACAGTGATTAAAGTAATAGTGTATAAAGCTTACAATAGGTATCAAAACAAAGAAGCCTATACGTTACAATATAAACGGATATTAAATTATATGATAAAAGATTTATTTTTACCTTTTTTTAATCTCAAATTCATAGAATTTTTTGTCTTAATCCAATGAAAATAATTCGATTAACTTTGATATAAATAATACTTTATATATATATATATTTTTTTTTTTATTGGAAATCTATCTTTCATAAATATAATTTTCAGTCTGATAATATTTCGCGTTAAAATTTTCTTCACAACTTTTAATTAAATAAAATTTATAAAATTAACGAGAAATACAAGCGAGACAAAAATTCTTTAATCCGGGTATGGTATAAAATAAATAATTAAAAAAAAATTTTAATTACACGTAAAAAAAATGTCTTTTGTAATTTTTTGTTGCGGTGAATTTTACAGCGAGTAATATCCGTAAAATTGATGATAAAATAAATATTACACGAATTTCCGGCTAACGAGTAAATCTCTAGAGAAAATTAAAAAAAAAAAAAATTTGTATAATAAAAAATGAATAATAAAAAAAACGTAAACGATACGTCGATCGCCGGAATGTCTTTTGCCGCTGGCTCATTTATCAATAAATAATTCACATAAAACTGGTGGATCCGTCACGAAGATAAGGTCCTATCTATCTATTTATATACGTATATATGTATGTATATATATAGATAGATATCGGAAGAGCCCGAGAACGTCAATATCACGGATTAGCCGTTGCAGTAGTGACAGAATAGAGACACATAGAGAATAAACGAACAGCAATGCATACCGCAGTAGCAACAAAACATAAAAAATAAAATAGTACGTACACAAAAGTCTAGTTGTCTATGAATTAAAATAAAAAAAAAAGTACCGAGGGAAATGTCAAACGAAGTGTCAATTAAAATTTAATGAATTGAACCGAATGATAAAAAATTTTTTCATCAATTTAATTTTTTTCGAGTGTTTCGAAAATTTATTAAATAAAAAGACAACAAAAGAGGTTGCTATGAAACTGGATAAGTCACGCAGGTGCACAATCGCGTGAGCATATATGAACTTGTTATATGTATATATGTTGGTAGAGTTTGTTCAATGCTGCATCGATCGTAGCTTCCTTTTCCGCTTCTCGGTTTTAGCAATTCTTGCCAAGATAAAAGTAGTACATGGTCCACCATCTTACGACGATTTACCATGTCTTCCTCAAAAGTTATCGTGGTCCTTATACACGCGTCCTTGCGCGCCCTTTCTTAATCTCAAAGATACCTACAATACCTCAGTACTCGTCTTGTATACTGGGTATTGATGTTACGTAAAGTAGTCGTCGTCGTCGTCGTCGTCGTCGTTTAGTAATAATAATAATAATAGTAGTAGTAAAGCAATTTACCAGCACTAATATAAGGAGTTTAGACTAGGAATAGTATACCAGTAGTGCAATTACTCGGTGTCCTAGTACCATCCACGCACACTCGACTAGTAGTTGAATCGCGCGCCTGTCCGGACCAACAATCCACAGGAGATACTCGTATCCTGGTATAGTGCTACTACTGAGATACAGATTAAATCACAGCTGGGAATCTAAAATCGATAGCAACTCCAAAGTAATTATTAGCCGATTAAGAGACATCTTCAAAATATACGATGAGAATGTTCATCATGATCCTTGTTACGTTGAATTGGACAGAGTGAGCAGTTTATCGGAGGATAAATTGGATTTAACGTTTATACAGTAGACATTGCTTTTGTGGATTACAGATAATAGTGAAGGAGACGGCAAGAGGAGAGACAAAACTGAGACTACCAATGGTGATTGTCATCAGGAGATCAAAGTAACAGGCTCTCGTTGTTTGGATATATTTAATTCGATAAAACGTATTATTTTATTTAAAATGGGCTGTTGTGGATGTGGAGATGACGATACTGCTAAAATAGAACCTGGGGTAAAAAATATTTATTATTCATATTTTTATAATTTTAATTTCATTTTGTAATCGATTTTTTTTAAATTCAATTATAAATTAACGAGAAATTTTTTATGATTTATATTATAACTAAATTACTAAACAAAGTTACTTTGCTTTTTTTTTTTTTTTATTAAATTCATTTTTTAATAACTTCGAGTTGGAAATAATTAAAATTAATTTTCTATATAACTGTTATATTTTTTTAATTAATTATGTTTTTTTAAGTGTTGTAAGCTGAGGCTTTTAAATTAAATATGCGAATATAAAAGTAATGTAAATATATTTATCATAAGATTCATTTAAATAATTAATTTATTCATTAGTATTTTAGTGGAAAAAAGTAAAAAAAAATTAATTAAATTTTATTATTTAATGGCTGTCAATTGGGAATTAAAATTTTAAGCATTTTACTTTTCCGCATTTAGTTGACCTTAATTACGAGGCTACTAACCGAATATATTTTTATATTTATTTAAATTTATTGATTTAATGTCTGTATTTATTAAATTTGAATTTTAAATATTTAAATATTTAATTGGACCTGAAATGACCATTAAAAAATATTTATATAACTTAATAATCCCGAAACAATTGAATATGATTTAAAGCCAAAATATAAACATAATAAATACGAATTATCGATATTAAATCAATTGTTTAACCACAAAATGAAATATCTAACAGAATTAATATTGAATAAATATAATAAATTATTAAACAATAGCAATTAGTGATTGCGCATAATTATAATATTACAAGGATCAACATGGTAACGAGACAGCAGCCTACGTCGGTTGGTTTATTCATGATCATCAAATATTTACTAGCAATTTCATTTCTAATTGTGACCTGTTGGATATATCAATAACCAGAATTATCTATCACTACAATTGTTCTGCTTATTTATTAATTTCATTATTTCTTAATATTTTTAGAGCCCAGAACGAGAGTCATCATTTTCCGAAGTCGAAGTCTTTGCTAAAAATCGTTCTTGCACAGATCTACCGGCACTTTTAATTCTTGTTCTAATTATCGGTGGTTATGTAAATTATTTATTTGTTTATTTATTTAAGGCCATTCTCAGACAAGCCCCCCCCCCACTTTTTTAAAATATTCAGTGACTCAATTGTAATAACTGTAGTAAAATTTTGATAATTAATTTTAAAAAAATTAAAGCTTTAATTTAAAAAAGGCAACGCAGTTTCAACTTCGCTGAGACTGATTTTTAAAAAAATTATTTAGCTGATATCAATTAGGAGTTAAACGAAATTTGGAAAATAAATTTCAGTAAAATCTTCATGTCTTATAATTTTGAATGTCAAATTTTTTAGGCTAAAATTTATTTATCAAATTTGGTTTAACTTCTAATTGATAACAACTGTCAGTAATTTTTTTTTAAATTTATATCTCGGCGAAATTAATACTTTAATTTTTTTTTTAAATTAATTTTCATACTTTCATGACAGTTCAGTCATTGAATATTTTCAAAAATTGGCGGGCACTGTCTGAGAATGCCCTCAAAAAATTACTCAATCGTAATTTAAAATACTTAATTACGTACTTAATTTTCAATTACAGGGATATTTTGTAAGTGCAGCAGTAAAAAAAGGTGATCCTTTTCGACTTTGGAATGGATATGATGACTGTGCAAATGTTTGTGGTCGAATTACAAGTAGAGAATCAAATCCAGAGTTTTCATGTAAAGGCGCTGACTTGAGAAGATTCGGGTTATTATTTTTTTTTTTTAATTACCAGGCTTTTAATAAAATAAAAACAAACAAACAATTATTATCAAACTTTCTTCTGTAATTATCAGTTAATAGTTTTGTTTATTTATCATTAAATATAGTTATCATTACGCTGAATATGGGATAGACGGAGTCAAGTCTCGCAAGTGCATTGAAAGTTGCGATAACTTGGGAAATGAAACGTAAGTTAGTTTTTTTTTTTTTTTTTAAATAATTGGAATAAAAAAATGTAAAGTATCTTTTATTAATTATTTTTTTTAGCATACGATTTTTGAATCGTTGCATCGTTAAAAGTAATGGAAATAATCCTGCAAACGCTTTACTAAATAATCTGGGTGTTAAAAATTTTTTCAACGTAAGTTACTTTATTATTAACATTTATTTTATACGCAATAATATATTTATAGTAATTAGTATAATTTAATTTAATTAAGAATTTTAATTAACAGTACAAATAATAGCTAATTAATATTTATTGCTAAAAATTATTTAAAATATTTAATAAAAAATTTATTGACATTGATTCAAAATCTAAGAGAAAAAAATCTGAATATTTATAATCATAAATATTAAATAATAATTAATTTAGTGGAATGTCAATTTTCAATGCAAACAATCATTGACTTTTTAATAGCATTATCAGAAAACACTATGGGATTAAAAATAAAAAATAAAACAATATTTTTTATTTTAAAAAATAAGCATATTAAAAAATTACTGTCAATTAAAAATGCAATTTCACGTTGACAATACGATTACAGGAAGCCGCAAATGATTTGAATATTGCATGGAGAGAATTGATTTACCTGCTATTAATTGCTCTCGGTAGGTAATTGGTTTAAAATATGCATCAATTACTATTACATTTTAAATAATAACGTATATCTATGTATGTTATTATTCAAAATCAAACGTTAACAGTAATAATAATCTATACATATATTTTTTTATTTTTAATATCCGGAATTGATGTGCAGCATCATCCCTCTGTATTCTGATTGCTTTCCGATACATCGTACAATACGTCATATTCATTGTTCTAAGTGGTGCAGTTGTCATCTCCATTGCTGGGACAATTTATCTCTGGTATAATATCCGATGTCTTTTCAATATTCCACTTTACAATAATAACTCCCACTGGGAGTCGCATTAATATTGCCTGATGATAAACAGCAATCAGTAAACATCTCGTATTATTATTACTGCAGGTTGCTGTGGCACTTTGAAAGAAAAGATGTTATATCTGGTAAAATAGACGAAGAAGAAGGACATGTGCAAGCATATTTAGTATATGCTATTTTAATGTCAATAGTTGCTGTTGTTACGCTTCTGGTAGTACTTGTCATGCGAAGAAGAATAGCTCTTGTTTCTCAATTATTCAAAGAAACCGGTAAAGCCATTTACTCAATGCCTGGACTATTGTTGCAGCCTATATATGTATGTAATTTTTTAATTTTTTTCTGCACACCTCAAGCGTGAACGAGCTGTTTGTGTCTTATACAGAATAAAAAAAAATTCTTGTTGAAAAAAATTTTTAATTGTCAGACAAGAAATTTTTTTGTCTCGATAAAATTTTTGTCTTCAATTTACAATACAAAATATTTCTTGCGAATAAATTATTTTTTTCTATGAACGATCGAAATTATTTTTTTGACTGATTCACTCACGTCAAATCATCTCTACACTTTTTTTATTACACTAAAATGAATTAAATTGTATATTAATACAAAGATAATTTATTAAGAACTAATTTCGACCTGGTGTTAAGTCAATTTATTATTCTATTGATTTAAAATTAATTTTTTAAATCCAAGAAACCAGGGCATCAATTTTCCTGTTTAAATCTTCGAAACCACGATAACTTTCGAAAAATATAATAAATTGGCGTAATTTTTTTTATTAGCTCTGTAACTTTTGTCGCAAGAACCCTTTTGAAAAATGATACTGAAGTTAGCCGACGTCTAATAATTTTTGGATTTTTTTTTAGTCAAAAAATTATAAAAAAAAAATATTTGAAAAAATTGCATCTGTAGTTTTTTAAATTTTCTACACATGCATATTTTTAGTTTTTTTTTTTTTGTAATTGATCTGTTGAAAAAAAAATCCGAAAATTGTTAATTGTCTTCTAACTTCAGAATGATCCCTTTTGAAAATCATCATTCAAATCCTTTTTGTTTAATGGTAATTAATGAAAAACTTAAAACCGGTCATTCATTAAAAATTTAGCTGTCATTTAAAATTTTTTTTTTTTCCACTAATTATCAGTAGCAGTATAAGTGTGGCAATAGGATTAAAAAAATAAAATTGACATCTAAAAAACAGTCGATATGTTTGAAAAAATTTTAAATAACAAAACTTAATAAAAAAAATAGAATAATACTAAGAATTATTATGAGCGATTGGGTGTGCACTTTTGGATTTTCCATTTTTTTTTTTTTTTTTTTTTTTTTTTTTCACCACCACAATTTATTTATTTACAAGGGTTATTTTTTTCTCTTTATTTTTAGACTTATATTATTATCAGCGCTTCACTTATCGGTTGGCTTTACGTGATGCTGTGGATTGAAAGTGCCGGTGATCTTTATAAAAATAAAAAAGGCCATTTTCATTATAAAAAAAATGGTTTACTTGAAGTATAAAAACTACTTACTGTCTATTAAATTATCATATTAATAAATTAATAAATATAATTAAATGAATGAACAAAAATTTAACAGGGCGCAAGATGGTACAATATCTTCATGTATTTCATTATGATGCAATTTTACCTCGGTTGTCAGCACATGATCGTAGCTGGTGCAGTTGCACGTTGGTTTTTCACGAGGTAATTTAATTGTAAATTATATTTCAATTAGTTTAATTAATATTTATCCAGTAAATCCTTGGCCTTAAATTAAATATTTAACATGTACGCTCAAATGTTTTATTTAAAATTAATTAACAGTAATTAATAATGAATTGTTTACTTTATTTAAAGGGACAAAAAACATTTGTCAATGCCAGTAACACGTAGTACATGTTCATTAATACGTCATCATCTTGGTACTGTTGCATTTGGTTCGCTGATTATCGGCATTGTTTCATTTCTAAGAGCTATTTTTGCTTATACAGCAAAATATCTTCAAAAATATGACAATGCATGGATGAGAGCTCTTTTATGTTGTTGCCATTGCTGCTTGTGGTGTTTAGAAAATGTCCTTAAGTTTTTAACACGAAATGCTTACATCGAAACTGGTTAGTTTATATATTATATTAATATTTTTTTTAAAAATTCAACAATAATTTTTTTAATTTAAAATGCACAGAAAAAAAAATTTTTTTGGCACAAGAAAAAATTTCATTATGAATTTTTCTAGCCCACAGAAAAGTTTTTCTCGCTTCAATGAGATTTTTTATTTCAATTTGTAATGCGAAAAAATTATTGGGGAAGGAAAATTTTTTTGCGTTAAGAAAAACTTTTTTTCTGTGTACTTTCGAAAAGTAAATTATCGAAATTCACTTGCAAATATTGAATTTCACTAATTCAAAGTGACAGTCGTACCAGTTTTTAAAATAATTAGTATGACTATTACTCTAAATTAGTGAATTTTCAATCATTTCCGTTAATTCAGTTTTAGATAACAGAGTAATGTGTCACATTGTTAATTCCGCTGTATATTTTATTAACAAAATTATTTTAAGACATAATTTATTTATCTTCATATTGATTTAGTGGACCAGTTGTTTTAAATTTATTAAATGATTCAAATAAAAGTCAACAGAGACTGAATACTAGTATTTTAAATCATATTACATGAATGGTAAAAATAATATATTTGTACCAGTACACGAATTTCATAAATGAATTTCAGCTTTTAATTTATAATTAAATAACATTTATTTTAAACAGGTACTGGTAATTTTGACGAGTATTTAATTATCATTATTTTTTCATATATTTTATTTGTGATGATAAATATCAAATTAAAGTTTAATTATCTCACAACCAAAAATTAATTTTTTTGGAATTTTTTGTGGTATGAAAATTTATAAAAAATAATTTTAAATTAACTTTGAATTGAAAAAAAAGCGTTGACTCTTTTAATATTCAAAACGTGGCACAAAGATAAAATTTTTTCAAATATTTTCTAAACTTTTGAAAACTCAAAAGAAAAATTAATGACAGTACAATTAAAATACAGTAAAAAAAAATTTAAGAAATAGTTGAGAATCAGTTTTTTCCACTGAAAAAAAAATTACAAAATCTAAAATTTACGACAGAGTTTAAAATCATTCATTTATGGTATCAAGTCAATTGTTTTCTTCTTTGTATTTTCAAAAATTCAAAAATCGTTTAAAAAAAGTCCGTCGTTGTATCACGTTTTAAAGTTCAGAATAGCAATTTTTTTACATGAGTAATATGATAAAATTGAGTGGTATTACTTAATGAAATAGGCAATTATAAGTGAATCATATTAATATGTACAGTATATTACAACTAAATAAAAATACTAATCAGCTTATTTACTAAGATGACTATAAATACTCCAATTAGTATCAAGTTAATGCGAATTGTGCTGGAAATTTTATTTGAAAAGGAAATTTGACCAATGAAAAACCGATTATGGTTAATTATAATTATAATAAAAACGAAAAAAAAAACAAAAATGTCTTGATCACAATGATTATTTCAGCTATTTACGGTTGCAATTTATGTGCTGGAGGTAAAAAAGCATTCCGAGCACTCACGGACAATATATTACGAGTAGCAGCTATTAATAGTGTTGGAGATTTCGTATTATTCTTGGGTAAAGTACTCGTTGTTGCGCTTACTGTTGTTGCCGGTGTTTATTTGATTCAGGTAAAGAAAATAATTTTGTGTTGTTATTTATTTATATCTGATATCTAATTATTGATTTATTGGTTTTTTTAATCAAGAGAAAAGATGGATTGCGGCATCCTTGGGTACCAATAGCTCTCGGTGGACTATTTGCTCTTCTCATTGCCCATTGTTTCATTTCAATTTATGAGGTAACCCTTTTTTATATTTATTATTTATACTTTCCGTATCAATCTCTTATTCAATTGTTTATAAATCAACTCTATTGAATTCAACTCTCATTGGTTTTAAAATATAGATGAATCAATTTTATAAATAAGTTCGTTTCATACTTTATTACGAATTACATAAATAATAAATTTAATCCTATGACAGCTGAAAATTTATTTTTTATTGAAAATATAATTTAATTTCCTTCGATTTAAGATATTAAAAATCTACAACTTTATATCTTTAAATTATTTTTAAAAAAGTCATTCTGTTTTTCTATATTTGAAAACTTCGCGGATCATTTATATTTAAATCGACATATAAATATATTACATTTTTTTTAACTCAACTTTTTTTTTTAATATTGGAATTTAAATGATATTTTTTTGTATGTTTAAAAATCGGGATTGAATTTCAAGTGATTACGGATTTTATTTAAATGCGCATTTACTTTGATTCGGAGTTTTAATTTTAAAATAAACTCCCCTTCGGAGTGAATTTTACTCCAAGGGAATTGAACAAATAAACAATCATCTGCTCATCATTCACTTCACATTTAATCCACGTTGACTTCGCATATTTTTTAGTGTAAAAGTGAAATATTAATTTGACAAGATAAAAATATAACACAAATGTCATTCAAAATTACTCCCATTTTAAATATTTATGAATTTTTGAGCGAAATATCTTGTCGTAGAAATATAAATGTTAATATTTCAATTTAATATTAAAACATTTTTTAGATTAAAATCAATTTTTTCTAACTATAGAAAATATTTAATATTTATATCTTTAAATTATTAAAAGAAAAAATTTATTCTGTTTTTCTATACTTTAAAAACTTCATGGATTATTTATACTTTAATTGACTGTATGATTGGTAAAATTATATAATTTTTTTTTAACATTTGAATTCAAATAATATTTTATTATAAAAGTGAATTATTTATCAAAAAAGATAAAAATATGACAAATGTCATTAAAAAATAATTTTAATAATCTTCCATACTGGATATTTATGAGTTTTTAAGTGGAATATCTTGTAATAGGATTATAAATGTTACCATTTAAATTTAGTAACAAAACAGTTTTTAGATTTAAATCAATTTTTACAAATTATTAAACACAATTACGCTGGCTATTTTTACATGCTACCATTAATATTCGAGAAATTTTTTAGCAGGTGTAATTTATATCTATAATCTATAATAAACTAATAAAAGAAAGTATTTCTTATCTAAAATTTTATATTTCACATCTTTATTGAGAGCACTAAAGCTTAATTAAGAATTTATATTCTAATTAACTTAATGTTTCTATTTTACTAAAGATAATTACGATTTTATCTTATATATTACCTGAGTAAATAATTACATGGCATCCATATATACTATTATTTAACACCAGCTATAATGTACAATACGTGATAATTAAAAAGATAAATTTCAAAATATAAAACATGATCCTGAAGTTAGCAGACGTCTAATAACTTTTGCATTTTTCTCAAAACCATAAATTATAAAAAAAAAATTGCGCCTCTAGTTTTTTTCATTTTCTACATGTGCATATTTTTAGTTTTTTTTTTTGTCGTCGATTGGTTGAAAAAAAAATCCAAAAGTTGCTAATTGTCTATTAACTTCAGGATCGTAAAATTTAATACTTTGTATTGAGGGTAATCTTGACATTGCCACCCACTTTTTTAAAAAATTCAATGACTCAACTGTCAAAACTGTATTAAAATTTATGAGAGAGAATGTAACGAATATGAGACAATTTATAAATTTTAAATGAATGACCAGTTTTTTAATCCTGGTTTATTTTTAATCCGGGTTTAAATTTTTATTGCTGGTATATCTATATATTATCAATATATACTGCCTCTAAATTAATTAATTGAAATAGTGAAATGTAAAAAAATGCGCGTACTGATTTTTCAATTATCTAAATACGCATTTATTAATTTTTATTCTTACACTTTATTTATTCATTTATTCAAAATTTTAAAAAATTGCCAATCGTCAGCTGCATTCACACTCTTTTAAGATTTTAATTAATTAAAATTAATTTCATTAACAATTTCACCGAGATATAAATTTTTTAAAAAATTAATAACATTTGGTGTTAATTAAGAGTCAAATGAAATTTGTTAATTAAATTTCAGCCTACAAAATTTTAAAATTCAAATCACAAAATTAATTTGCAAATTTTACTAAATTTTATTTTCCAATTTTCGTTTAAATCCCAATTGATATCTACTGTAAGTAATTTTTTTTTTAATTAATTATTAAAATGGGGATATTGTCTAAGGATGCCCTTAAATTGACGTTTTCAGTAGAAAATTTAACGCGATATTTTTAAAAAAATTAATTTTCTACATTTTCTGTTGACAAAAAAAATTTCCTTGGGATCTGATAAAAATTATGAGTCCTGTCAATATTATGTCAAAATTTTCTGAAAATTGTACTCCGAGTACACATACAATAGTTATATTTCTATGAAATTTTCTAAAAAATATATCTAGAGTTTTATAACTGTAGCAGATGATATAAAAAATTCATTTATTTGATTAATTAATCTGTCAATTTCAGATGATCATCGATACGATATTTATATGCTTCTGCGAAGATTGCTCGCGAAATGATGGAATAAGCCGTCCATATTATATGAGTCGTGGTTTGATGGTAAGTAAATTTGAAAAAAAAATCAATATTTATCCATTAGTCGTCTGATAAATTATTCAATTAAAAAATAATATTATTTATTTCAGGAGTTTGTAGAAAATAGTAAAGAGGCTTTAAAAAAGCTTTAAATACTCCGTGTTCTTCATAAAGTGCTTCTACTTCAAAATATAATTATTTATTTAACACTTAAATAATTAATAGAGTAAAGACTGAAAATATAAATATATTTTTGTCTGCATTTGCCGTGGAATTTAAATAACACGTATTACCAAAGCACAATCTTCAATTAATTGAGTGATGCGTCTAAATATTATAAAAATATTAAAATATTTACGATGTTGGTCTTTTTTTTCAAGACAACATTTTTTAATGTGATGTCTCAATAAAGACAGTGAAAGTAAAAAGAAAAAAAATATATATTATATATATTTATATTTTTAACTCTATCGTACACAGAAAAAAAATTTCTTGAAGCAAAAAAAATTTTCATTTGAATTGATAAGAAAAATTTTCCCGCGCTTAGAAAAATTTGTCTCTCCCCAAGAAAATTTTTGTTTTCAATTCGTAATGAAAAAATTTATTGGCGCAAAAAAAATTTTCATTTGAATTGATAAGAAAAATTTTCGCGCGCTAAGAAAAATTTGTCTCTCCCCAAGAAAATTTTTGTTTTCAATTCGTAATGAAAAAATTTATTGGCGCAAAAAAAAGTTTCATTTGAATTGAAAACAAAAATTTTTGCGCGCTAAGAAAAATTTGTCTCTCCCCAAGAAAATTTTTGTTTTCAATTCGTAATGAAAAAATTTATTGGCGCAAAAAAAACTTTCATTTGAATTGAAAACAAAAATTTTCGCGCGCTAAGAAAAATTTTTCTCTCCCCAAGAAAATTTTTGTTTTCAATTCATATTGAAGAAAATTTTCTATGGCAAATAAAAATTTTCTTGAAGTTAAAATTTTTGCACCAAGAAATTTTTTTTTCTGCGTATAAATTCCGTATATAAATTATGTACTGTAGACTAGATTTACTTTAGACTTGTTTACTCATTTACAATTATTTATATTGATTATTTATCAATAATTATCTATTACAATTAAAATTTTGTATTAATTAACAATTATTAAATAATTAAGCTTCAATACTGTTTATTATTTAACGGTTGTATAAAAAAATGTGATTGAATAAATAAAAATTTTTTTCTATTAATTCATTCTTTATTTTATTAACTTAAAATAATTAGTTAATTAATAATAATGATAATAATAATAATAATAATAGTAATAATAATAATAATAATAATATTAAGGATTGGAATAATAATAATAATAATTATTAATAAAAATAAATAATTTCATAAAAGTTATAATAAATAAATGTATTACTTGTCTACATAAACGTCTGGCTCGGTACATACATGTGGGTAATAATCAATTTTTCTGTTTGTTTTTATAATTATTAATCATACACTCGACAATAGTTACATATAAACAACTTGGACCGTGCAAGAAAATATTAATTTATCGCTTTGAATAATATATAAAAAAGTGATATATAAATTCTTGTTTATATTTATATAAAAAATCGCGGTATTGATTGTTACCAAAGCGGCAAAAAAAAAACAAAAACAAACGTTGAATTATTGAGTAAAGTAAAAATAAAAAATACTTGGATTGTAATTGGAAAAAAATGCGTCTAATATTAATGTATATAAATTATATTCCACCGAGCAACATATTTATTTATATATTTATTAAAATTTCCATTTTAATCAGCACAAAGGCATGTCATTTATTGAATCATGAGCTCGCATTGACAATGTGGTAATGAGACAAAGCTCTATAATTATCATTATTATTATTGTTTGTGATAATTTTGTTCTTATCCTTGAATAATATCAAGCACACAGTAAATTAATTCAGTAATTAATAAAGTAAACAATAATTTAGATAATACAGTACAATATTTGCGGTACAAATTTATAGGATTCTATGGAAAACGGAGATTAAGTTTTTTTTTTTTTTTTTTTTTTAAATTAATTAATCAATCAATGATAATAATAATAATATATACTATATGTTTAATTTATAATTTAAATTTATAATTACGGGTTTTCGAAGACAGGGAAGCACCGAGGGACGGAAATAGAACTATCGGATAAGTGACTGGTGCGAGCAGCGAGCCGAAGTTGCTGGACTATCAGCATTCATTAATATTTTAAATCTAGATCTAAATATAAATATAAATATAATTATAATTATAACATAATAATAATTATATATTAATAATAATAGCGCTAATCTATCAGTAATAGAATATAATATCATGCAACATAAAATAATATTACAAATAATTCCGCAACGTTCGATACAATATTGTTTTCATATTTTTTTTAATAACACGGACTAGATAACTTCAGCATCAAATAATCGCAGATAATTCTCTCTTTGTCATTATGTGTCTATGCGTATAATATATATATGTATATAAATATAAATATAAATATAATGTATAACAATAATCTCGCTGCTCATACCCGTCTATTTTTGATTCCAAGTTCGATGAGACGTAAACACTGATACCTCAACTCTACTAAATGATAATTGATAATTTTAATAATAATAATTATACAATATAATAATAGAGGCCTGAATTTAAATTAATTGATTTATTATTAGTATTCATTACAGGATTCTGTTAATTAATAATTCGACGAACAAATTTATGGATGTTATGCAAATTACAAAAAAATGGGCGATTATTTTTTTTTTTATAATGATTCTGAAGTTAGCAGATAATTGACAATTTTCGGATTTTTTTTTTAAGGGCTATCTCAGACAGTGCGCTTCACTTTTTAAAAATAGTCAATGACATTGAACTGTCATGACAGTATGAAAATTTTATTAATTAATTTTGAAAAAAGTTAAAGCATTAATTGAAAAAAGGACAATTTCGCCGATATAGATTTTTAAAAAAATTACTGACAGTTGTAAATTAGGAGTTAAACGAAATTTGGTAAATAAATTTCAGCCTAAAAAAATTGACAAAATTATAATGGACATGAAGATTTTACTGGAATTTATTTTACAAATTTCGTTCAACTCCTAATTGATATCAACTGAAAATAATTTTTTGAAAAATCTGTCTCGGCGAAATTGTAACTGCGCTGCCTTTTTTTAAATTAATGTTTCAACTTTTTTTTCATTATTTATCAAAATTTAAATACGGTCATTACAATTCAATCATTGAAAATTATGAGTGTGAATGTAGCAGACATCAGAAAAATTTTTAATTATAAATAAATAGAGTAAATAATTAATAAAATAAAATTTAAAAAAAATGCACTTATTAATTTTAAAATTTTTTAAATGTGCATTTTAAAAAAAATTTTTTAAATTAATTATTTACTCTATTTATTAAAATTTTGTCTAATGTCTGCTACATTCACACTCATTGAATATTTTAAAAAAGTGCGGGCACTGTCCAAGAATGCCCTTAAGAAATTAATCAAAAGAAAAAAAAAAAAAAAAAAAATATGCACATGTAAAAAATTAAAAAAACTATAAGTGCAATTTTCTGAAATACTTTTTTTTTAAATTTATCGCTTTTAGAAAAACCCAAAAATTATCATCAGCTAATTTCAGTATCATTTTTATTATTAATATCATTATTGTTGCTGAACTTTGTTTGTTTTCTTTATAACTATATATATATATACTCATATATTTGTTTTAATTTATTCGAAGACTTAGACTTATACATGTGATAATATTATTGCACTGTTCCCTGCAGTAAATGAATATAAACCGTCAGGAGGACCACATAATAATAAATCATATCAACATAGACTGCAACACTTGGATGGGTCGCCAAGATGAATATGACAAATGGCTGGTAAACCGACACAGCCATTGTTCATAACACTGTCTTGTACAAACTGAGCTAACCCAAGATTCTGATTTATGTCACCGTCACTGCCGCGATGCTGCTGCAGTAACAATTGCTGCTGTTGTTGATGATTTTGCTGATGTTCTTTAGTTTCATTCCACTGGTGACGTTCTCGCCATTTATCATCACTGGTTGCACAAAGTAATACAGACTTTGGTGAAGACGGGGAGACCCGCTCCCTTGAGATATTGCCACAAGAACGGGCTTTGTACAATTTACCTTTACCGAGAAAACCCGGCAACGGAACACACAATTTTTTGTGTACTGCAAAGTAACGTGTAAGAAGTCTTATTTTTCTATTTTTACAATCATTGCTACCACCGACTCCACTGCCACGCGTACTATTAATCGATGAACTTTTGCTATTTTCTCTGTCAAAATTTAATACACCCCCATTTTGCTCACGTTTATTTTTATCCTCACGTATTATCTCGACAAATTTATCGTCTTTATTATTTTTTTTATTATCTTTAGAATTGTATCCTGGGGATTTGCTATCGACAGCTTGAGTTATGAGTCCCTTAGCGCTGAGATTCCAACTCTGTAAAAGTCGTGCTCCAAATCCTTTAGCTCGTTGTACTGTAGTCGCAGTAGTAGTTGTTATATAACTCGTATTTGTAGTTGTACTGGTACTTGTTGCAGTAGTGGAAGTAGAAGTAGTATTAGAAGTTGCTAAACTATTTATTGAATTAGACATTGTTATTATTGCTGTTGTTGTTGCCGTTCCTACCATTGATTTAGAATTAATAATTGATAATGTAGAAGTTGAATTACAAGTTGATGTAATAACAGTTGTATTTCGATAGAGAGCATGACAAGCACTTGGTAATTCAGCTTCTTGTACTTCAGTAATACGGTTTAATGATTGACTTTCACGTAATCGTGTTTCGCCGGCCCGCCGTCTGCCAGCTCGATGTCTGCGTCCAAAAGTCATTGCCTGAGATTCTGTACACCTTTGGACTTTACCGCCGCTTGTTCCAGTTGTCGTCGTCGTCGTTGTCGATGTACTGTTTTCATTACCATCATTACGAGTATTACTTGACGCAGTATCATTTTGCACACCGTCGCCATTACCCAGACCACCACGAGCTCCACTGCCTCCACTGCCACCAGGATCCTGAGAATCACTCGAGTCATCATGACTGTCTCGTCTAGACGGCAACGGTTTACCCGAAGTCGCGCCTAATTTGTGTGCACGTTTCTTTCTGCCCTCACTGTCATCATCACTCGCGTCGGAACTCGAGCAAGATGTCGTCCGGGTCTTATGAAATTTACTTCGCTTCTGTTCGTAACCAGTACGTCTTACAACGCGACTTTTAGATGAATTATCACCGCTGCCAGTGTCTGCTGTCGACTCCAGCGCGTCGCCATCCTCGAGAATTTCCTTCAGTGCCAATTTTTCCGACTGTATTTCGCCAATTGATGATACTGCTGGGCCACCCGTCAACGGCATTGTCTTATACTTGGGCTGGAGATTACTGTCGCTGGTAAAAGTCTTTGGTGAACGAATTGGTGACGGGGCTGTCGATGACTCTGTTAATATGGTCGTAGTTATTGTTTCTAATTTACCAATACCAAAATTCTTCAAATTTTTCGATGGCGACACTGCTGTGTTTGAATCATTTGCAGTGCGATGCTGTGAGCCCATTTTCCATTTGTTATTTGGCACAGGTACAGGAGTTTTCAAAGACTCTGCTGCTGACTTTGGTCTTTCATAATTACTGTAAATAGGTTTTTTATTAAATCCACTTACGGCTGTTATTGTTTCTGTTGACGTTGGCGCTGTTATTATTGTAGAAGATGAACAAATAGTTGAAGTTAATCCTGTTGTTGATGGCAGTCTGTTATTCATATTCTCCTCGGTTGTTATTTCATCCGCTGGATAAGACGGATCCTGCTGGACTTTGACGACAGTGAATGTATGACTCGGTGATGCTGAATCCTTTGGTTTTATTTCTTGTGTCTGGATATTTTGTCTCAATGGCTGTTTCAGTACCGCGTGTTTTTCTGGCAACTGAGCTAATCTTTCTTGCAATATGTGTGACAATTTACCCTCCGATCTGGAACCACGACGATTGAATGAACTCAGTGCTGAATTGCTGCCATGCTCGTCGCGGCCTGAGCATGAAGACACGTCGTCCTCATCTTCTTCCTCTTGGACGATACTGCATTTACGCGTCCGTGAATTCTGGAAACGAATATAATAGTCTGTTTCTCGTCGATGATCACTTAACTTGGTGGATAATAAATAGAGTTTCAAGATAGAAAAATTTAAAGTTATTTGACGAGATGTTGAAGAACAAGATGCATTTAAAATTAAACTACATTACAATTTTGCTTTTGGTTTTACAAAAATATTGAGCACTTTTTTTTTAAATACACAACCGCTTGAGATAAATCTCGTAAGCAATTTAAAATATTGATTATTATAATTTTTAATTAAGCTCTTTTTTAGTTTAAGTAATTGATGAATTTATTTAGTTTATCGAAATCCAAGATAAAGGAGCGTGTCACTACGTACCTGCGGTACGTCTCCAGGTGTTCTTGGTACAGATAGTAATGATTGATTCATACTACCCAGAGAATTCGGATCAACACGTAGATCATTAACTGAGAGATCATTGTGGCGACTGTAATTAATAAAATATTTACTTTGTATTGAATATTTAAATGGAGTTAATTAATGATAGAAGAAATGAATAAATACCGCGTGGTAACGTCCAGTTCTGTACGATCTTTTTGTACTTGTTCTTGTCGATGGGCACGTAATTTTCTCTCTGCCAGCAGGAAGTACGTTGCCGTGATATGGTTGTACTCATTTTTGTCAAGAGCTCTGTGGAAAAAAATAATTAACATCACGTAGATAATTAACTTAAGATTAATGGAGATCTCAGACAGTGTCCCCACTTTTTAAAAATATTCAATGATATTGAACTGTCATAACAGTATTCAAATTTTTATTAATTAATTTTAGAAAATTGAAGCGTTAATTTAAAAAAAAAATTACTGACAGCTGTTACACTAAAAAATTGGAAGTGAATTTGAAGTGATTATGGATTTTAATTCGCTCGGAGTTCCGGAGTTTAAAAAAAAATCACTTCAGGTACGGATCCGCATTCACTCCGATTCAGAGTTTAAATATTAAAATGAACTTTTTTGGGAGTGAATTTCATTCCGACTTGGAATTTAAATTTTAAATTAAACTTCGCTTCGAAGTGAATTTTGCTCCGGAAGTATTAAATAAATAAACAGTCATCCGTCTGCATTTACTCCGGATAAATTCCGCTAATTTTTTAGTGTATCAATTAGAAGTTAAACAAAATTTGATAAATAAATTTTAGCCTAAAAAATTTGACATTCAAAATTATAAGACATGAAGATTTTACTGAAATTTATTTTCCAAATTTCGTTTGACTTCTAATTGATATCAACAAAATAATTTTTTTAAAAATTGTCTCGGCGAAATTGTAACTGCGTTGCCCTTTTTTCAATTAATGCGTTAACTTCTTTAAATTAATTATCAAAATTTTAATACGCTCATTACAATTTAGTAATTGAATATTTTATCAAAGTGGGGGAAACTGTCTGAGAATGCCCTTAATTATAAATATTTAAATACTTGGGTATAAATTTGTTGCAAAAAATAATAAGAGCTGTAATTATTAAATAAATAAACTTACTCTAAAATATCTTCTTTTGTAGCAATATTTCCGTTGACCATTTTAGTAATGATAAGATTATGATGTTCCTCAGAAACCTGTTCTCTGGAGACGAGAGGTAGAACATCAACGGGATCATCAGTCTCAATACCCAGCCAAGGATCGCTGGCAATTTGCTCAAGAGTCGCACGTCCCTCGGGTGCACGAACAAGCATTTTAGCAATAAGTCTCTTGCACTCGTCTGACACGTGCGAAGGAATTGAGTATTTGCAGTCCATTATCATCGTTAATGTCTCACTATCATTGGCTTCCTGAAAAGGCGCTTGTCCACAGACCAGCATATAAAGAATGACACCAAGTGACCAGACATCAACAGCTGGTGCATCGTAGCTGTCACCGAGGAGAATTTCCGGTGCTGAATAGGCCAGCGAGCCGCATGATGTCTCTAATTTTTGTCCAGGACAAAATCGATTACTGAAACCAAAGTCCGTCAATTTAACGGTACCGATTTTCTCAAAAAATACGACATTCTCGGGTTTCAAATCTCTGTGGACTACATGAAGCCGGTGACAGTATGATATGGCTCTAACTATTTGACGGAAGTAAGTCCGTGCCACCTGAAAAAACGAAAAAAAAAGTTACGTTTTAGTTAAATAAATATTTAAATACTCGCTAATTGATTGTTTTAATTGACAGTTAATTTACGTTTCTATTATTAGTATTTACTATTTTAAATCAAAGATATTCGAAGCGTAAAATGTCCCTTAATTAAATGCGATTTTAATTAAAATATAAATGTAATTACAGTTACAAGTTAAATAAATATAAATATATATGTTTTTAAATATTTTATATTTTAAAAAATTAATTTAGCAAAAGTCAGTTAAAAATATTAATTAAATATTTATATTACGGCAAAGGAGAACTTGAAAGATGAAAGAAACCACTTGTAAATAAAATTCCACATTTATTTAAATTGCGCGGCTAACAAGTTTAAATTACACTAGAATAAATTAAAATTTTTAAACAATTATCCGTTTGGTTTCTTTGAAAATTAAATAAAAGTTTAATTGAATTATTAATTTAAATAACAATAATAATATTGATGTCAGTAATGAAAATAATTTCCGTAGGATTGGATAAATAATTAACGGAATATAATTTAATTAACGGACAGTATATTTAAAGTAAAGTTGAATCAATACTTAAATTTAAAACGTGGGATTATAATTTAATATGTACGTTAAATATGAATGTTTTATTCACGAGTGCTCGTAGTTAAGACTGACATTTGCCATATATATGATAGTAATATCTCTCCTTAATACTTTACCTCTTCACTTAATCCACTATCATGGCGCATTATATAATCATAGAGATCTCCACCATCTCCAAGCTCTAAGATGAGGTAGAGCTTTGTCTGGGTGTCTATTACCTCATAAAGCCGTACTACATTAGGATGCTGCACCAGTTTCATGCATCTCACCTGTAATTGAATGTAGAATTTATAAATAAATGAAAAAAAAAAAAAAGTTTGTAAAATACATGATAGAAGATCAATATATAGGCTTTTGCGCTTAGCAAACCTCGACCTCGATCTCATAAATTTACTGCGTATTTTATATTGCGTGATATATATTAGACTGATTAAAAAAATATACTTTTTTTTTTGTTGAAGCCCACTATTAAATAATTGCAGGGGGGTGAAATAAGACACTTGTTAAAAGATGAGCTCTTGATATTAATATTCAGAGGCCGCTCATCGCAATTTTTATTTTCCATTTAAATAACAGGAAAAAATAAATTTTATGTTTTTAATTTTATTACTCAGCAATGGTTCATTGGACAGATAAGCTCAGGATATATTTGTGAAGGGAATTGAGCTCTACAAAAAAGTGTTTTTTCATTTTTTGATAAATTCATTTGTTCAAAAGTTATTGGAGCTTGAAGTTAAATTTATAGTAAATTTCGAGATATTTTTACTTTTCCGGCGAAACTATCAGACTTATCACAAAATATCATAAGACCTTTATTGTAGACAATTTTATGCTTTACAAATTATCTCTAATAAAGTTTGTTAAAATTCCCCATTGTTTCCTAGATATTTTTATTTTAAAGTCAAGCTCTCGAAATCAATCAGAATACTACGTTTTTAGGAGCTTGACATTAAAATGAAAATATCTAGGAAAAAATGCGGAATTTTAAAAAACTTTATTGAAGATAATTTGTAGAGCATAAAATTGTCTACAAAAAAGAGTCTATAACATTTTGTCATAAGTCTGATAGTTTCGCCGGAAAAGTAAGAAGATCTCGAAATTTGCTGTAAATTTGACTTCAAGCTCCAATAACTTTTGAATTTATCAAAAAATAATGAGACTTTTTTTGCAGGGCGTTCAATTCTCTACGAAATTATATACTGAGTTTATTTGTACAATGAGCCATTGCCGAGGTACAAAATTCCAAGCTTAAAATTTTTTTTTCCCTTCTAATTTAAATGAGAAATAAAAAATTGCGATGAGCGGCCGCTAAATATTAATATTAAGAGCTCATCTTTTGACAGGCATTTTATTTCACCTCTGCATTTATTTAATAGAAGGTTTCGAGAAAAAAAGTAGTTGATTTTTTAAAATCAGTCTAGTATATACGGAGATATATATAAGCAGCACAAGCAGATAACATTTTTCTCGATTTTCTTCTCTACAATAACTTATATTTTTTACCTCTTGGAATAGATGCGCTCGGGAAACCTCATCCAGCTTACTCTTATCGATAACCTTGACCGCCACCTTCTCCCCGGTGAAGACATGCCTTGCGAGTTTAACCACAGCGAAATGACCTCGCCCAAGGGTCTCCTCCAAGTCATATAATCCAGCGATTTTCCCGTCATAGTTGCTGTGACCCAGTCTCCGATGCATCGCGTTGCTGTAACATTATTCATTGCAGTTTATTAACCCCATATTATTATTTTCATTTAAAAAATAAATTGATATTTCATTCAATTTTCTTTTTTTTCATTATTATTCTTAACCAAATTGAGAAAATATAAAATTAAATAAAAAAGTAAATCAACAAATAAAAAATATACGAGTTCAGAATCGATTGACGTCGAGGACTTTCGTGTAATAGAGGAAGAAATTGAAATGGAAATGAGTAGAGAATCACGGACATTGCAAATTAAACAGGAAAATAGGTAGCTGTGATCTAGTGATGATAATAATAATAATGATGATAATAATGATGGGACTCACGACAATCCCAAGGGAAATTTTCTGGTATAAAGAAATGGACGTCGAACAATAGCCATGGGAATTATTTTACATTTTTGAATTATGTAGTAAATGTTAAAACGTGTCATACTAATTTCAATGCTAATTGTCATTGTCAATTTATAAAATGTCGAGATAAAAAATTTTATCTTTAATCATAATGTCATTCATTTTTTTTAAATTTAGTTACTTCCATAATTTTTTAAAAATTCCGTATCGATTTTGTGTCGCTGTCATAAATATTTACAGCGAAAAAAAACGAGGTATTATTTATTACTATCATTAGACAGTGGTCTTAAAGTACCGCCACCTTCCGGTATCGCATAATGAGCAGAGTAGTAAAAACGAGTAGGTCAACTGGTGCTGGTATTGACCCGCGAGCTTTCCCTCAATATCGTCGTTGGCTCAAGTCTTGATTTTATTTATACAAATCACTGATTAAATAAATCCTACCGGTAATGTCATCACTGCTTCAATAACAATAATATTTACGTCCTCCAATTGACGCGTTAATAATAAATGCAACTGCGGGTCTTCGATAATTAAGACAAATTAATCGCAACTACCGGCAGTATTCTTGTTTGGTTTCGCATAAAAAACCAGCCAATTATTAATTATAATTAAGTAAAAAAATGATTGAATAATTAAATGTAGAATCTATAAATCTATGGCATACCATCTTGTCTAGCGTACATATAATAATAATGTAGTGAAAATTTCGACATGCTTTCTACACTTAGTAATAATTCCTTCTGAGAAAATTAACAATACAAAAAATAGTTAAACAAATAAAGAATAAAAACAAAACAATTTATCAAATGATAGTTTGTTTATAATAAAAGTAATTAAAAATAAGTTAAGTTGTAACCCAAGAATATCGACTCGGTTTTTAAAACTCTCTCTCTTTCGTCTGTCTGTTCGTAACCGTATCTCCATCTATCACATCATGCATGTTCTCCTTTTTCGTGTTCTGTCCTTGTTGTCCCTACTATAGAGTGTAAATACAGTATCAGTAACTACTATAAAGTACAGTAGTAACAACTACGGTATTTTACTCGGAAGTAAAGTGCTGGTGCCTGGGAGGCAAATTTATGCCAAGACGGGACCGGGTGCCAGAGTGCTAGAGTGCAACTGGGGTCGGCGAGGGTTCGGTCGAGGCCACTAACCCAATACAACAACAACTCTCTCTCTCTCTCTCTTTCTCTTTTTATATGTATTAATTTAACTACACACAAGCATATTATTCAGAATATCAATCGTCTCGCTTACTTTGATATTATCATCAGTATTCACTATGACAATCATATTAAAATCTCATTCTCTATAAATTGGATCCCCTTAGTATAGACTTCGCTCCATTAAATTACGTCCATCTCTAAATGTAATAGAAACTCAATCAATGAATTAATATCCAAATAACAATAATAATTACTATTACGATAATTACTATTACAATTAAATTAACATCGCAATAATTTATCACCGGGTATTTATGAATTTAGGAACACCCGTCAAAATTATATGACACACGGTCGATGTTTGCGCAGATAATTAAACATCTATGAAGGTATTTACCCACAACCGAATTGCATAGAGGCTCCAATAAATTTCCCAGAGGGTTTTGTTAAAATACTACCGTGTCCTATGCCCTATATAATAATTCTACTACTATTACAATCACATGGATATCAATAAGAGCATAATGTCAACGCGTGGGCTGATGATACGCCAATTAACCCTAATGAACTGAAGAAAATAAAAAATATAAATAATAATAAAGAAAAAAAAAAAGTTAATAAATAAATATGTACCTCTACTGCTAGGTCAATCTTCCCAGTAATTTCTGCTTCCACTGACGTCCTGAATTATTTGTACTCGGTCTCGTCATTTGTATAAATTAGACATTTCCTCGTGGCTCGTTGAGCTTTTTGGTGTACCAGTTAATTTGCCGCGTGTTAAATGTCTTCAAGACAGTAAAAAAAAAATAAACAAAAGTACTTTCCTTGTGTAACCTTTAGTGTGAATTAAAGGCCGTATAATTTATGCAGGTACACGATTAACGAGGTCACACACACTGACCTGCACGCACCGGGAATTCCGCTATGCACTGATGATGCTTACGGTTTCGTATAGAAAATAATAAAAATAACAAAAGAAAAAAATAAATAAAGAGAACTGTAACTGTAGTAAGTGTTGATGTTGTGGTGAATAAATAAAAATGAATTTAAATTGAATGAAAATAGCTTTTAAATGTTTTGTTGGTTGAATTGCCGGATTGCCGTTCATAAACTGGTATATAAATTAACAATTGTTATTGATAGCTCATGTTAACTATTCAGCTGTTGTTGTTGCTGTTGATGTTGATGCTGATATTGATGTTATTGTTATTATTATTATTATTGTAACTGATCATGTATCAATTTTTGTATTATTTTACAAATAAACACGACTTTCGTCACGTCATTTATTACTTTAGATCTCTTGGTATAATTTTCTTGCCCCACCCAGCCACTTAACGTGATTTTTTTTCGTCATTAAATAATAATTATTATTCAATGTCTTGTAGAGAGCCACTGAAGTTTAACTCAGCTTATTCACCTTAAATTAATCAATGGTTAAACCAATAAATTCACCAGCACTTGAAAGTTAACTAGAAAAAAAAAATAAAAAAAAGTGTAAATAAATAAAACTGAAGATAAAAAAAATAACTGACACTATTTTGAAATTTTTTATATCACTCACCGTCAACTTGTCGCTGAGATTTTTTTTTTATTGCTTTTTTCGACAGTACAATTGTGCTGTGTCCTTGTTGATCATCTTCAGAATAATCACAAGTGACGCTGTCTCAGTGAGTTTGCCAGTAACAGCAAGTACACGCACGTCTAATTTATGTACTTAATATGTATATATTTTTATTTAAAATATGGTTTTTCGTCAAGTAGATTAGATAAGAGCACTTGAGGAATTGATCAAGTAACGCACTCACACTGCAACTAGCCGACGACAGTTAATTTTTCTCAACAGAAGTGGATTTAGCAAATAGTGATGAGAGTGCTGCCAAGACCAGAGAGTGACTCGGAAAAGCTAAGAAAATTCATTCGCTCGAAGAGAAGACGAGACATTTTATTTTGGTTTTATGTCAGCGTCCATCTTTCGGTTAAAATAAATAACGTTTACTGTTTTGATATTACCAGCATTTTAAACGCTGGTTTAAAATACGATTAACTATCTGTTGATAAGTTAGAATTTTTTAAATTATAAATGTCATCTGCCAGTTTGCCCGCCGTTAGTCGCTTTTTTTTAATAAAAATTTTTGCGCGTGCGCAGATGTAAATACGCTGCGAGCAGCTGTAGCTATAGCGCATTTCGGAATGCACCCTCATTAATTATTCTTATTACTTGCGCGGTAAATTTAAATATTTGAAAAATAAATTATTAGACATTGGAGAAAACGAAAAATCGTATGTCAAAATAAAATGGCGGCAGAATATGATAGAAAAATATTAAAAAAAAAAAAACACGCAAGTGTTTGAACAAACCTTGGCGGGGAAATAATATGCAGAAGGGTGTCCTAATAAACATGGAGATTTAATTTAAATTGCTCCAAGTGTATTGCAGCTAAAAAACGTCACTTAACTGCTATTTCCCACCAGACGATGCCAGATGATTTTGCTCAGAAACTTGGAAGATATCAGCATCAGCAATTCGCAACACTACACTAGCACTGAACACTCGACACTTAACGACACTCCAGACACTTTGCACAATTTAAATTTTACAAACACTGGACATTTTAATTAAACAATTACTATGAGCAATAAATTTTATGGATAATTCCGCGAATTAACTGCGCTTCAATTTAAACGTAAAGAAAGATCTAGACTACTACTGCCATTGTCGATGATACTGACGGCCGCTATCAAACCGTCAGTTGATACAAACCAATCGATTTTGCGATTATTCGACCGCCCTCTACTTTAGCAAAAATTTGAACGTCGAATACAGCGACGCGCAGTAGCGCCAACTTGGCGCGAAATTTCAAAATTGAAATTTAATCATTTTATTAAAAATTACTTGTCATTAATTATATTGGCTAGAGTTAAAGCTAGAGCATTTCCAAATATGGCCTGTAAGTGAAGCGCCGGCATTAACGCGCGTAAATATAAACTGATAAATATTAATATCGTCATGGCAGTTGTCATTGAATAATTTTAAATAGCGGGAGATATTTTTTTTTTGAGAATGCCTTCAATTATCTTACGAAATAAAATGTACTTCGGTTATTATTTATATGACTTAATAATATGGGATAGTTAAAAAAATTCAAATATATATTTAAATATATTTTATTTAAAAGCATTACACAACATCGCACTAAACAAAAATCTATTAAGTTAAAATTAGTGTTTTTTTTTATCCACCACCCAATGATCAACAAATTATTTATCTCTTTATACTTAATATATGGAATATATATATTCTCTCACTCTTTAAATTTTCTATTCTCTTTGATGAATAATTGAATAATCTTGGTCTTCATTCGTAGTGACTAGGCTAAGTGAAATATAATTAATGCGATTAATGAATATTTATATAAATCACTTTTTAGATTAATTAAATATAGCAAAATAACAATAATAATAATAATACATAAATATAAAATTAATAAATGATTAAAATTTTATAAATTATTAACATATATAATTATTATCAATTCACTTTAATGCAATAGCATTTGTCGGCAGTAATTTATTAATTTTTTAAATTTCAGTGAAAGATTATCATTTTTATTTTATATCGAATTTTTTAATATACCGATTGTTAAATTATTAATTACAATAAATATAATTATAATAAGCTAATAGTAATAAAAAACTTTTAATAATATATGTAATTATTAAAATAATTAATAATGTAATATAGCAAAATTCATTAAGAGGAAAATCGAACAGTTTAAATTCATCACTTATTTTCTAATTACATTTGACATTTATTATATATAAGGATTTGGACAAACAACTACACAATTATAACGGTTATATATTTCAGCGGTGTTCAATTCATTACGTATATTTTTTAATTTCATTCTTTATTAATATTTATATATATATATATATATTTTTTATATTTTCTTTATATATTAACTCAATATGAATTTTTATTTAAAGCCAAGATCTAAGAGTACACTCCAGTTTTTCTTTACAGAATTTTTTTTTTCCATTCCAACATTAGTATTCATTCATTTAAATATTTCTTCTCATATGCGTTACAGAAATATATATATATATTATATGTATTTACATGTAGATATGATAATTATATTTCAGTTCATAAAGTAAAAAGTTATTTCGTCAATTAAAAAATAATAAACGATGGTGAGAACACAGCATTGGTTTGTTACGATGTGTAAATAGTGCCAAGTGTTAGTACACTTTAAGTAAAAAAAAAAATTATAACAACTTATATAGTAATAACAATAATAATAGAGCTACCAAAAGCACCTAAAGGCATCACAAAACACGAAATACTACTAGTTAAATGATTAATTGTCTTCAAGATCAATTAGTCATCGATAATAATAATAATATTTAAAAAATTATAAAAAGAAAAAAACGCGGTAAATTTAAATTTTTTTCTTGGAAGAGATCTTCAATGGACGTTAAATTATTAGATAAAATATGTTTCGTAAGACAGTCGTTTGACGAGCATGTCTATTATAATAATTAAAAATTGTATACATTCGTCGTGATTTCGATGATTAATTAATTCATTAGTTATGTAATTATAATCAATTATAAATATTTTATTTTCGCGGACGTATAATTATATTACCAGACTTTCTATAATAATTAAACTCTGTATTTTCCACAAAATAAATATTATTTATATTTATATGTATATATATATTATACTATTTCATTTTTCTATAGCGCAAATGTCAAAAATTATTACGAAATTTTGACTTTTAATACTTTAAAGAGCAAATTACAATAAAAGTTTATTTATTTAACGGCCAACAATAGATATTTCTAGAGACTGAATTCACTATCATTTAAAATATATACATATATATGCATATATCATAAATATATATATATGCATATATATTTATTTATTTTTATTATTTTTTTATATAATTTTTCCATCTCTCATGATCATAATCATTAATTAGTTTTAATTATAATTATTCTCACAGAGAGAAGAACTTGAGAAAAGTTTGCGGTGGTATTGGAACATGAAGAGATGATTGATCGACATCAGCAAGTTTTTCTTGAAAAGCTGGATCTTGATCAGCAATACAAGGATGTCCAAGTGAGCGCCAAAAGAGACAGCGGCAATTCCGACAGAGTTGAATCATTTCCGCGTACTCTTCACGCAATCCGAAAGACCTGTACATCCAGCAGAAAAAAAATTAATTCACTTGCAATAAATAACTCAGGCAATTAAAAAGTATAATTTATAATCAATTCATCAGATTCTTATCCGTAAATATTTAATTGCAGGTAAATTTAGACTTGTTTTCGATCAAAGATCGTTCGGTAATCTAGTCGTTTATCTTAAAATACGATGGAGTAAATAAATTTATTTATTGATAAAAGATAAAAGTAAAAATTGTTTTTTATTTTTTATACCTTCGTGCAATAGTGAATAATGTCTTCCAATCTTTTCCCGGGTTGTTTTGCATGGTCGTGGCTATTTGCTGAGGAGTAAAGTGATACTGAGCAAGCTCTCGCCAAATTCTTTGTTCCTGTGCGAGTGCTGCCAGATGCTCACAAGCTTCTGACGAAGCCTCAATGTCTCGTGGATCACTCAAACGTAAAAGAACTTCACGTCTGCATTCTGCTGGAAGATCAGACCACTGCGGATGCTGCTCTTCATCAGGCTAAAAAAAACACGATTCAAAAAAACACATCAATCATAATCATTACTGTCGATATTAATTAACTATAAACATATTGCGACACTAGTGCACAGTAAAGCTCACCTGAGTGATCGTGATGGATGAAGCTATTTGCAGTATTCTATCCAAAGCAGCCTTGTGTTTCTCCCAGAGGACAACTGAACCCAGAGGTCGTCCGCCCCAGCAGCAGCTAGCGCTGAAAGCCCTGACACGTTCAATCAGTCTACGGAGTCTTCCTGTTTGCTGTTGCGAACAAGAAACCTCCAGAGTAACTTCTTCCAGCATATTGAACAGCACACGCTGAGCGCATCCACTGAGACCACCCATTGTGTGGCTGACCAACAGATCCAACAGCCGCACGATGTAGTTGAAACGTCGGCAATCATGAACCGCTGACAAAAAGTCCAGTCTCTTGAGTGCATCACTCAGTCCGTTGAATCCGGCGATCTACAAATTTAGAACATAAGAATAATTGCCATTGGCTTGCTCGCGCATTTCCATCCCATCTTTTTTTCTCTAATGCTCTTGTCTGCTTGTTATTTTACTTTATTATTATTATGTTTTTTTTTTTTCTGTTTGAAAGAGAAAATCCGAGGGTATGCGTTGTGCGCGTGTGCATTTAAATGGGAAATCAACTATATTCACTTTCGTATCTATTTTAAATCTCGAGTTTCCTCTTGTCGCACATTTTTAATCCTCGTTATCCTGGCTGTTTGTTAAGCCAGAATAAGTTAAATATAGAATTCACGCCGGAAGAGTCACTCACCTCACGTGTACACTTCAGGGTAATGTGACAGTGAGGTTGGACGGCATTTTCTGAAAACACACAGGAAAAAAGGGGAAAATTTTTAAATATCATTTATTTTACTTGATGTATGTTTTTTGTCAGCTTAAAAAAAATTTTTTCAAGTGTTTCCAACCGGAACTTACCTTTTTTCTTCTCTTTTTCTTTTTCCTTCTCACGAGCTTTGTCTCCATCTTTCTCGGTTCTAAAAAACCAGAAAAAAACGTATTATTATAACTTTTACGCAGTATATATTTACGAGAAAATTATTTATTTTAAACACTTCCAGCTCAGACGTTTTACCAAAACGCTTTTAAAGAAACGCTAGAAAATTATAGACATCTTTCAAATTATTTGCTCATCCAATTAATTTTTTTTTTTTTTGTAGCAATTAAAAAATTTTTTTAAGTTTTAATTAATAGTTCAAAGAAACCTCGGAATTTAAGTAAAAAAAAATTCATGTTTAAATTATCCCACGCAAAAAAAAAAATAATTTACATATCTGAGTAAAAACCGTAGACATTACAAAGCACAGAGCAAGTCATGAAAATCATGGTCATGTTTTTATTGTATTTTTTTTTAATTCTACAAAACAAAATGACGTCATTATTCTGGTTCATTGACTGGTTTACCCACGCGTGCTCTGCGTGAACAACAAATCAATGAGCTGATGATCAATTCTCATTAAAGCTCACTTTGATCTGTTAATACAAAACCCAAGATTACAATTTATTACTTTATAGAAGTAATTTTTTTTATTTTGTCGTCCAGAAGGTCTACAAAATTTTAAATAAAATTCATATTCTCAATGTCAAATTATTATGGCGGAAGGGAACCTCGCAAAAGGTCACTAACTATCGAGGATGACCTTGGTTACTTCACTTACAGTTAACTCTAGGGAACCCCAAAGCATTTAAGTAGTTTAGTAGAGTATATATATATAGTATATTATAAATTATTACTTATGCCATAGCATGCACACCAACACTAATTTGTGCATTTGAAATTACGCAACAACGAACGCTGACATTATCCGTCACGACTCAATGATTTGTTTTGTCACAATTATTTGCATATGCGATTACATTGAGAATCAATGGAGGAAAATAAAATTTAAAAAAAATACACTGACATATATACAATTTTGCGGTTTCGTAGGTGGGATATTGCGCGATACGTGATACATTTCATATGTAATATACGCAGTAAGCCGAGGGATAAATATATAAAATAAATAGTAAAGAATGAGGAAAAATCTAAAAGTACAAGGAGTAATCCTAGAACTAGTGCAAAGCAAATTGTAGGTCATGACCTAGTTTTTAATTTTAGGTCAAACCGATATCGGGCATCTCTCTTTGCTTTACATCAAGAAAATCGACAGCTAGTCGTCCAAGGTTCTGTCCCTCATCTCTCCCTTGTCTGTATTATTTTACTTCCATTATTATATTAAATAATAATGATAAAACAAACCATCAATCGATTAATAATGACATTAATGTATACACGTGTCGCCAGACCATAACGTGTTTATTTTTATTATTATAACTCTTAATTTTGCAGTTGATGTTAGAACTTTATGTAGGATAATCGTGGATTAAATCAAATAAATTTATTTTAAAAATTTAAATTATTTTTATTAAAAAGGCGCGCTGGGTATCGCGTCACTGTTTTCAAAAGGACATATTTTTATAGGCCCTTTTGGTTTTCAAAATTTTAGAATAAGTCTACAGTGTAAAAAATCTGCGGTGTGAACGCGGATTAAATCCGGAGTGAATGTGAAGCGGACGACTGTTTATTTATTTAATCCCCTCGGAGTGAAATTTACTCCGAAGAGGAGTTTATTTTAATATTAAACCTTCGAATCGGAGTGAATGCGGATTTAAATAAAATTCAGATTACTCCAAAATTACTCCATTGAAAAAACAAACTCCTTATTTACTCTGTATGCGGGATTTTTTTTTAAACTCAGGAACTCCGAGTTATTTCAGATTTGAATAAAATCCGTAATCACTCCGAATTCACTCTCAATTTTTTATATTGCACAATATGATTAGCAATAAAAAAAATATTACACGCCGTTTTAGTTTTAAACAGTGACTAAAGCCAAAAGGGTGTATAAAAATATGTCCTTTGGAATTAGTAACACGATATATCTTCACTCTGCAGGTATTTGTCTGATATAAGACTAATTTATTTTAATATTCCTTAACACTGAGGTCTAATAACCTCTCCTCTTTTTCTATAACAAACGTCTAAGTTCAAAATAAATATATATATATATATATATGAAGAAAAACATATTGACTTGCATTTATTTGGAACATGGACCTCAATCTCACGTCGACCCAAGTACCTAAGGTCATAAAATTTCATCCATACTAGTATTCTTTTCTTCAAGTAAATATATGCATATATATATAATAATATATATATAGAACAATATTTCAAACAGAATATTTTAGTATAAGAAATATATTAGAATAGAGATTAATTTTTGTATGAAGAATCCAGCAGATGACAACTTAAATATTTTTATTACCTTCTATCGTAAGTATATCATTAAAAAATCTCATGATATTTTATTATAAATAATACGCGAGAAATTTAACTTTAGAAATTACTAGTTTGTACATGACTCCTTTATTTTTTTTATTATTTTACCTCAAGGCTGATAAATGTTCAACGAGATAGAAACGAATCTTGGTAGTAATTTCTCGGTTGTGAAAGCGTGACGAAATAACAACAAAAAAAATATAAAAAAATAATAATTTTAATAATTGCCATTTGTTTTATTTACAAATAGCTCGTGTGTAATTGTCTGGACTGGTGGACTCTGGTGTATAATTTACCTGACGGTCAAGTGCGGCTGTAGTTATAAATAAGTCAATAATTAATCTATTAAATAATTTAAACAAAGAGAGTACAGAGTTGTTGCAGTGAAGGGGAGAGTAATTGATCGATCTGACAGTTTACGCGCATTATTATTATAATAATGTATCAAAGGAAAGTTTACTCACGTTTAAACAAATACATACTTTACTTATGTATATGTGTACTTTTATTAATCTTTATATATTTATGTATGTATGTATGTATGTATGTATGTATGTATGTATGTATGTATGTATGTATGTATGTATGTATATATGTATGTAGATGTACAGTAATTTAAATAGTAGACTTTTCCTTTTTCTCCTCTTTATATTCACAAGCTGCTACAGTATTAAATAAATTAAGTATCAGTACATATTGCAATATATATATATATATATATATATATATATATATATACGAATGAAGAATATCATATATATAAATACGCGCAATATTTAGCGATGTTTTTGGAACGTATACAACTAACTGCGTCAGCCTAGACTGGAACAAAGGAATCAAATAATTTTTTAATTTAAATTGAAATTACGACATGACAAAACTCCAATACTGTAACTCGCTGCAGGCCGTATTTAAATTTATTTAAATTTCCATTACCTATAAATAAATTTTATTAAAACGTTAACATAAATGTGGAGGTGGATATGAACAAGGAGGAAAAAGATGTAAACATTACGAGTTAGTAAACAAAGATGTCGACGATCGATTCAACAGCTGTATGCTGATATGCTGGAGTATGTAAGCCAGTACTGAGTGGAAGACAAAGAAATTGTATTGTAATTTAAAATCATGTTTATCGTGTACTTACATATTATTTATTTTAGTTTTTTAAATTTAAATATCATTACGTACCGTATTAATAATGACAGGGTTTTATTGTTAGCGCACTCGAGAATTTTTTTCTTCTCCCATCCCTCGACGGTTTTAACCCATTCTTCACCAGGACTACGCCAGTCCTTGGAGATGAACGGCATAGTAATGGATTTATTACTTTATCACAAGAGCCGTAATGAGCCCTTGGAGTTGAAGGCTGCACCGAGTTGATTTTATTTTTTTTAAACCTGTCAGCAACTCCAAACAGTCTTCCAAACTCTGACAGCCAATTTTTAAACTGAAGCAAAATTAAAGTATTAAATTATCAAGTACTTGACACCAAAGCTGGTTTGAATTTAAAAAAAAAATGAAAACCGGTCAACACGAATAAAAATAAATATTTGAAAATTTAACTGGAGAAACTGTCACTGCAGTGGTGATATTTTTATGGCTGTCGAGTGTCTCTTGTGCATCACTCAGGGATCAGGGTGTTCCAGCTTTGGTGTATGTTCTCACAAGTCTCGCGGGTCGCGGGCACTCCACAACTAAAAACAGTCTGCTCAGTATCTGGTATTGGAAGACTTGAAACTCTGTTGATATGGTACGCGCATGGCTTGCTGGTGTGACGTCACATCAGCTGGCTAGGCCGTGTTGTCTTTTCTCCAGTGCTGTCAGTTGTTTAGCGCGCCATTATTTTGAATTTGTATATATTTTAACACTCCTAAAATTGGTACATAAAATTACAAGTGTGAACGTAGCAGACATGAGATAATTGATAAATTTTAAATAAATTAATTAATTTATTAAAATAATGAAATTTAAAAAAATGCGCGTACTGATCTTATATTTTTCTAAATCCGCATTTTTAAATTTTTACTCTTCTTACATTTTACTTTTTTATTATAAACTTTAAAAAATTGCCAACTGTCAGCTACATTCACACTCATAAAATTACATATTTTATTTTGAATAAATATAAATTTTATTTGATGTATGGATTTTATCATGTGCAATTTGAAAAATAAATAATAAAAGTAAAAATAATAATGAGTGTTAATGTAGCAGATATGTGACAATTTAAAAATTTTAAATAAATGAATTAATTAATTTAAAAAATGCGCGTACTAATTTTTTAAGTATCTAATTACGTACTTTAAAATTTTTATTATAATTCGACTTAAATTTTATTTATTTATTTGAAAATTTAAAAAATCGCAAATTGTCAGCTACGTTCTCACTCATAAAATATGAAAATATGAAATGGGTATAAATGTAGCAGACGTCAGACAAATATAAAATTATTAATAAATAGAGTAAATAATTAATAAAATTAAATTTTAATGAAATGCATATTTAAAAAATTTTGAAATTAATAAGTGCATTTTTAAAATTATTTATAATTTTAAATTTATTTGTCTGCTACATTCACACTCGTAAATATGAATGATCTGAAGTTAGCAGACAATCAACAATTTCCGGATTTTTGTTCCAACGAATCAATTACAAAAAAAATTCAAATATGCATATGTAGAAAATTTAAAAAAACACAGATGCAGTTTCTTCAAATATTTTTTTTTTTTATAAGATCGTTTAAAAAAAAATCCAAAAATTATTAGACGTCGGCTAACTTCAGTTTTCTAAAATATGAAAATACAAATAAGTTTTTAATAACACTGAAGTTAGCCGACGTTTAATAATTTTTTTAAAAACAATAAACATAAAAAAAAAAATATTTAAAAAATTGCATCCATAGTTTTTTTTAATTTTCTACATTCGCATATTTGTAGTTTTTTTTTTTTGCAATTGATTTTTTGGAAAAAAAAATCCAAAAATTGTTAATTGTCTGCTAGCTTCAGGATCATGATTTTTAAAATCTCAGATTACTAAAGTTTTGGATTTTAAAACTGCCACAGTGTCTTCAATTTAAAATAATTAAAGAAGAATTTTAATTTAACTTCTGTTGATAAAATGGATTCTCTGATAAAATAATATCATAAAATTAATTCGAATGGTGAATATATAGAGTTATATTAAATATTATTATTTTTTAGGACTAGAAGACAAACCAATTTCCACATGACACCTCATAACTCAATACGACAAATATCTATTAAAAATAACCAACTTCAGGTAACTGATGATCACCTGACATTAATTTCAGGTGATTGAAAATACTAAATTACATAAATAATTATTATTTTATATTTATTTATTCTTATTCATTTAAATTTGCCGCGTTTCCAGAGATGTTTTTTTTTTTTTTTTAATTTTTTTTTCTTCTCGCGATATCTTCTGGTAAAAATTCAAACTAAAAAAATTTTATCAAAGGAAAGAAAAGGTTAGTGGTAAAAAATAACCACGTGTGTAGTCGAAGAAAAAAACTACCCATTTACCAAATAATTTTCTAGTTTATTGTAATAATAAATTACGAGCAGAAAAATGTCTGAAGGTGCAGACCTTAAAGAAGTTACAGACGTCAAAGCTTTTGAAGAAGCTGTGAAAAAAGTAGATGATATAATAAAACGTTTCGATGACTTAACTAGAAACGCATTGGTGTCTTATATTTTAACAACGTGGTTGTCTGAAAGGTTCAGTTCTCTACCAGGTTTGATATTTAATATTAATTAAAAATATTCTTAATGACATTCAAATTAATCTGCAAGAATAAATACTTCAGCTGCATCGAGTGCAGAGAAGAATCACGTGGAAGTCGAAAATGGCGCGGACCAAGACGATGATGACGATTCCGAAGTGTTGGATGACCCCATCGTGGCCTTGGAACGCATCGTCGCTAGTTTAAAACCCAAAGTACCTCAAAGTGGAATTCTTCCATCAGAAACATTCATTACGTCCAATAAACAAGAGGTTCATTATCAGTTATTATTTTTTAATTTAAATATTCATAGATTTCAATGTCTACTATTTGTCTACAGAATTCTGGACCTGATCCTGCTACGACAATTCATATTGACGGCTTTCTTTACGATGAAGAAGATCTAGAAAATCTTGAAGATGAAGGAAATCTTGCTCGTTATTACTGCGAGGATTGCGGCTCTAAAAAAATTAAATTCTTGAGTAATTAATATTAATATACATAAAAAAAATAACTTACTTGTATTTACTTATAATTACTATTTATTAACTTATTTTTTTCAGGCATAATATCAAATTCAATGAATCGTGAGGAATTGTTTCATATCTTCAATGATTATCTCCCAAGACTTGACGGGAAGATTGTTCTCGATGTCGGCTCACGTATTGGCGCAGTTTTATACGGAGTTAGTAACAACTTTAATTATCTATCAGCATTACATAACTCTAATTACATAAAATTACTTGTATTGTTTGTATTCAGGCTTACGTATTCACCGATGCTGAAAAAATAATCGGCGTGGAAATGAACAAAGAATTTTGCGATATTCAAAACGAGATTGTCAAAGAATTTAAAATGTCTAAAAGAGTTGAAGTTATCAACAAAGATATCAAAGATGCTGCAGACGTACTGGAGTCAGCGGACGTTGTTGTCCTGAACAATGTTTTTGAATCTTATTTACCAGAAGATGAGCAAGTGGAGATGTGGAATTTTTTTAAGGAACACATAAAGAAAGACGCTTTCATTGTGTCCCGGCCACATATTAAAGAAATATTTAATAAATTAAAAGTCAACATTAATGTCGATGAGTGGGTAAAAAAAGTAGAGGGCATCGAGGGCAGTTGCAATTCCGAAAACACATCAATTACAGTAGAACTACCCTTGTCAAAAATTGCTTGCTACGTAGTTCTATAGAGCGTGCTGTCAAACTGATCCCAAAATTTCATACCACGAGTGATCCCACTGACATCTGATTCCATTGGCATTCAATTGAAAATGATGGAGATGATGATAATGAAAGTTATGAAAATTTTTATCAAACTGATGAATTAGAAGATCAGTTTTCAGTTGGATCTAGTCTGTGGGATCACTTATAGAGGATTAGTTATCATGGAGCCGTTTTATAGAATCATTTATTTCAGTATATTTTTTTCAATGAATTATTTTTATTTACCTCATTATCATGTTACTCAATTAAAGAAGCATCTTGATGGTATTTATTATCGTTAAAAATATCATAATAGCATCAGCTATAAATATACGGAAGTCGCATAATAAGAGAAACTATTATTTTAATTAGCAGTGTCTGTGTGTGTCCAGCTGAGTGAAGTTAAATAATTATAATATTAATCCGTTATATATCTATACAACTGTTGTATATGTATATACAGTATGCAATAGCATGGAGTCTTTATAAGTACCTAGACTGAAACGTCGAGCCCCTTCTCTGTATCCGTGAGTAGGAGAAGTCACTGGTAATATGGTCAAGTTCAAATCACGGGTTCAGTCGCCAATTGACTCACTATGGAGCTCACACTAAGTGTTTAATAATTATCAATTTTTTTATTTTTCATTCCATCAATTACAATATATTATTTTGTTAATTAATCAGCGCGACGTAATACTGCAGAGGCTAGAGCAGTTTTAAATTGTTCCTAGTGGTTGTGATAAAACGGTACTGTCCAAGTTTTAGGTAAGAATAATTTTTCTACCTTTTCAATGAAATTTTTTAAATATGTTATTATTATAAGATATTGAATTATATTCAATTAAAAAATATGTGCGTAATGTAATAAGTAGTGTTAGTTTAAATTAAATAAGTTTTTTTTGATAGCCAACTGGCAGTTTATAAACTCATATCACTTGTTGTTCCGGTGGTGTAATTATGTCAAATGATGATAAACTAATTAACAGTTGTAATGATAAGTACAATCGTTTAACTGGAACGCTAACTAAAGCATATATAAGTAACCTTCGAATTGACATTGACCCATTTCCATTTTAACATCGGCCTCCACTTCATTAAATTTATCTAAGTTTAATTTAATTTTTTTTTTTTTTTTATATTAATTTTTTTGTTATTAAAAATAATCAAAAAAATTTTAACCGCGGTACAGAAAAGTAGATTTTAAATTTGCCAGCTCATTATTTTAAATAAAATATTGTGTTGTAATTTTTAATGATTTATTGGGAATAACTTCTTGGCATTAAAGAGCAAGTGCGATAATTAATCATACTGATATTTATTGTCATAAAATGTCGGAAGATGAAAAGTTAAAAAAAAAAAAGTTACAAAGTTAAGGCAAAGAAGAAAAATTATGATCATTAATTAAAATCACACGGTAAATGTACTTGAGAAAATGTTGTACGCGCATCAGAAGACTGTCATGACAATGTATATTAATTGCATTGGTGAGAAGAGACGCATGTAGATATATATTTATATATATGTCATTTAAATTGATCACATTCGCTGTTATATTGATGCACGCGGATACCACACACTCCACGTGTTTGCTCACGATTACACAATACCATGGGGCTAAATGCAAACATTGCATACTTTAATTTATATTTATTTATACTTGGCATATATATACAAATAAAAATAATTTATATCTTACGCAACATTCTTTAGTGTGAAAAATAAACAAAGAATAAAAATTAACGTGGGTCTTTGGCGGAAGGTTTTGCATTTAATTATCAGTTTTATCTGAAACTGTTTAAAATAAAAACTGATAATTAATTAATTTACTGAATTCCTCGAGAAAAAAAAAGTTAAATAAATTTTATTTTATCAATACAATGATTTATTTAAAATTAGCATTAAAAAATAAGTGCCTTATAAATATAAAAATAAAAGGAAATGCCAAAACTTGTTCAGCCAAATTCTAATTATTAGAACTTGTCAATTTTGTACCGTGTAAAAAATAAAAATAAGATAAATCATTATTGTTTTTGTTATTAAATTTAAAAACAGTTATCGAGTGATGGAAAATTTTAATGAATTTTTCGATAAATAACAAAAAAACAATTACCAATTTAGTCTAAATATTTAAAAGTAATCAAATTTGTATGATAATTTATTTTTTTTAGTCATGCATCTAATTATCAAAGCAATAAACGAATAACAAAAAATATGAATGCTCAAAGTTAATTAACTAATAACTTGTTTACATTATACGTTAAAAATATATAACGTTATCTGTATAATTACAATTACAATATTATTTTTTTATTACACCTACAAGGACAGTTGTTACAATAACGTGCTTATATTACTATTTTTCGTAATATATAATAAATATATTTATCTATATATTTATTATATACATATTAAAAAAAAATAATTGATATTGATATCGACTTCTTCATTACAAATATATATTTTATTGACATATGTGTAAATGATAATTAATAATATTAAATAAACGTAAAAATTAAATAAGGAAATATGAATAAGTGACAATAATTAATGGATTATCATTACAATTTGTCAACACATGTCCGTTATAATAATTTACAACTAATGATCATCATTTAATTTATATATTTTTTTTATAAATTTATATCAAATGTATATAATTACATTGATTTTTTAGTAAACTTGATATCATTGATAGTTAATATTTTTAAAAAAAATCTGTAAAAAGGATCGCCCTGTGGGCCAATTTCAAAACTTCCCGCTGTTTTCGAGCTCCAAAACGTCATTTTGAGCTCTGCGAGGTCAAAAAATGGTTAGACCAAATATATATACATTTTTCTAAAAAGAAGTAGGGTAGAGATGCCATTTTTGGTCACTTTAAAGCCAGTTTTGGACACTTGAATAATTTAAATAAATTAATTTGTAAAATATGCAATGACATAATTTTAAAAATGTATACGAAGATACTTTCATCCTGTTGCAATGGAAATTTCATTTTATACTTTTTCATTATTTAAAATAATGATCTGTTTAAAAATGAAGCACCAAAATTGGTACTTCTATCCTAATTTTTGCCCGATATCTTCGGAACAAATCAACCGATTGCCACGTGCTCTGCAGCAATCGAAAGAGCTTGATTTGATCAAACTCAGAAAATTTTTATTTTTCATGTAACTCGTAAACTACTTGGCCCATCGACTCCAAAATCTAATCAGTCCTAAGTCGGCGAGTCCTTTCTATTGCCGCCTTCTTTCATAAATCGGTTGATTCATTCCAAAAATATTGTCGGACAAAAAAAATTTACATACACACGGACGTCCACCCGGAAGTAGTCAGAATAGCTCTTAGGACTTCAAAACATCTGATGAAAACTCGATTTTTGAAAACCAGACCAAAACCAATAACTTTCTTTTTTAAATTTTGAAAATTTTAAATTTTCATAGCGGGAAGTTTAAAAATTTATGTATTTCTTCATTCAGGACGACTAGATATTCAAATATATTGAATAGCTAGATTATATATGTATACATAATGATGATTTAAAGTGGTCAGAGGGCATTTGAATGGTTGAAATGATAATAGAGTGATTGTAAGTACTGATATTGCTGAATAAAGATAAAAAGAAAATGATAAATGATAGTGCACAATAGTCGCTCGAGTCGACATCATTCAATCAAAACTTTCTTGTTTCATAGTACACTAGCACACTCATATGTGGGTACAACATATAGCAAGTATAGTAGTATCACGGTACTCTCTGACGCACGTATGACGTCAATGAAGTTGAGAGACAAGAAGTTTAGTTAGAGCATAGAACGTGTACGGTTGATGATGATGATATGTCTCTTTTACTGGGCAGAATAACTTTTAATACAACTAACGACTCTTCTCTTTTTACTTAAAACATACATACATATACCTAAACACTTTAAGTATATATGTACGTACGCATGGACATAAAAACACATCAAAGATCGTGTTGCCGTCCCCGTTTTTTTTTTATCTGTAATATATCATCTTTATCTAGAGTTTGTGCGATTGAATTCATGTCTTCTTGAAAGTTATCGAGCCAATACATTTATAATCTCATATATGTATAAAAGAGCTGAAAAAAAAAAAAAATACTTTAACAAAGAAAATTAATCAGATCAGTCATTTGAATATTAAATAATATTTGTATATATTTAAAAAAATAATACAAGTGTTACTCCAGATATCAAAGACCTAAATCACTTAGTCTTGATATACATAAATATACATATATATTTTTTAAAATCTACTGTGGAATTCAGCGAATCAGTCGTAGGTAAGACTCTTGTAGGTCACACGGATTTATTATTTATGGTATTTTTAGATTTAAATTTAGATTAAGATTAAAATAATATTTATTGTAATAATAATTATAGGATTAAGAATGAGGAAGATTTAAAATAAACGGAAATTAAAATATATAAATTTAAAGTAAATGTTAAATAATTTAAAATAAACATGATTACAGAAGCTGACAATAATCGGTATTGCGAATAAGAAGTTTATGAAAACCAGCACATGTGAATGTACTATATATATATATGTATATATTTATATATATACAAAGGGGAGAGGCGTGAAAAATCCTGTGTAGTGCGGCGCTTGATGCCGCTGTTGCTGGTTTGCTCGCAATGGCTGCCATTGCCGGCTGGTTTAACTGTCATGACAGTAGTGCTGGCTCCTTGGTCTATAAATAAAAATAAAATAATACGGCATGTGGTTACATCAAACAATACACCAGCAACTAACACCAGAGTTTAGTACACAGAAAATAAAATTAAAGAAAAAAAAACCAGACGTCAATTCGTAGCGAACGGTGTCCAGTGAATTTTAGTCTTATATTTAAATTTTAAATTCTGCTGAACATTCTGCACCTAAATTATTTAATTGCCGATGGTAATATTATATTTATTTATTTATTTAATTTATAAAAAATGTAATTTAAATTGGAATTATTGTGTAGTAAAATAGTGTGTGGAATAATAATAATAATAATAATAATAATAATAAAATAGTAAGTAGAGGTAGAAGAATATGAAGTCGAAAACGACCTCAAAACCTCAAAGTGTCATCAGTTGTGATTTGGATCCCAGCGAAGTTAACGAGAGCTACGATGAGTTCAATACAATAATGATACCGACATCGAGAATTATGAACAAAAGTCCGTCAAATGACGAAGGCATTGAGCCGGATTCGGATTTGAAGTCTCTGCATCAAGTCGGTGGATCCTGGAGCTTGGATTCTTCATCAGTTAATGGTGATGATGATTGTTGTAGACGTGACTGTAATCCCAACAACAGTCTGCGGCAAAGGCGTAGATCGAGAGCCAAAGTCACTCGCTGCTGTAGCTCTGATAGTGCTGTTATCAGTGATGATGATCAGAATCAGAATAAAGGTAAATATATATATATTTGTATGTTAAAAAAAAAAAAAGATCATTGTTGTGTAATGTAACAGTATCGTGAGTGAATTATCTTATCAGGATGAGGAAAAAAAATATTTTTTATGATTTTGTTGGTTGAGATTTTGAAAATAAAGTAAAAAAATATTTTTTCCCTGTTTTAGGATGGGATAACTTGATACTTGGAGATAGAGGTGAGTGTGACTCGATGACGGACGAGAAGCCACGTTACTGGCGAACACCGAGTGTCGTAGTCAGTGATTATTCGGATTACTCGTATTTGGATGAGAAATATGAGCGCAATGAGTTTGATATTGAGGGAGGCACAAGTGATACACCTAGTCAGGCGAGCAGTTGTTCTTGTTTAGATTGCGACGAAATACGTGAATTTAATGATGATTTAAATTCAAATTCTGTTGACAATCATCTTCTACAAGTATGCGGTCTCAGGCGACATTCTGATTCGTGCTGTGCGTGCTTGAGTACTCACAATAATATCAATTCCCGGTAAGCTTGTACTTTATTATCTTAATTTATTATATTTTTTTTTAAATTTACTAGGAAAAAATATTTACCGTTGATATATTTATCAATAAAAGCAACTATTTTTTCATTTTTTCAACGGCAATAGTTATGTAATATATATGTTATTATTTTTATAAAACAGAATTGATATCGAAAGCCGTAGGAATTCATGTCTCGCAGTGAGCAATTCACACTTGATAAAACTGGACACTAAAACGACAAGTACTTGTGCCGGTGAACGAGGATACGATAGTAGTATCGTTAATACTGAAGAAAATAAAACGACAATTGAACTTCTAGATATACCGCCGATACGTAAAATCTCAAACTGTTCAACAAACTCGAGTCTGAGTGGGGACGACTTTGAGGTCACCGAACTGCAACCGTTAAAGAGGCCACAGGTGAGGATCATTTTTATTCTTTTTATTTACCTCTCTCTTTCTTCCTCAATTCTTTTATTATTATCATTATTATTTATATTATTATTATCATCATTATTATTATTACTTATATTTTTATGAATTATTATTGCGGTAATCTTCCGCTTACATCATTAAATAATTACTTGTATTGCTTACAATCCTAGTCATTGATAGACAAGTTGTATGATGCATACATCTTGCCGGTATAATTACTCAACAATGTTTTTAATTCAAATGTGACCTCATTATTAAAGCTAATAATTGTATCTGTTATATTTAATCATCTGACGATTATCAACATTGCTAATTAATTCATTTGATAAGAATTAAATATACGCAAATCTTTACTTATTAATAAATTTTACGTTTTACTTTAATTACAAGTTTATTGTTAATTGTTAATGCGTATTATTGCTCACATATAGTCGTATAAATATTTCATAACCGGATTTCAATTTTTTGTATAAACTATCGAAAATATTGACCTGTAGAAACTCCGTTGACTAGCAAAGATTCTTTGCTTGGTTCATTACACGTAATTTTTTCTCGTGGTTGGTATCTATAGCAGCCTATTCTCTCTTAGAGTTTTGCTCGGTATATTAAGACACACCTGTGCTAATATTCGAGGTGAATCAATCACACCCTTGATTATTTTATAAAAAAAACAGATCTAGATATTTACAACGCAATTGTAAGTCCTGTCTTAAATAGTCTTTTAACTTCATCCAAACTTCTTTCAATTCCTTTCTCCTGAAATGTCTTCAAACTGTCAACTTGCGATGCACAGGAAGTTGACCAGATCACTACCATATTCCAATAAAGGCTTCACCTAAGAGGTATACAATTTAACGAGCGTATTTTCTTGCGGAAAATCACCTCCCATACTGATTATGTACCCCAGGTTCTTGGCCTTCTTAACTACACTATCGATATGGCTATTTTAGTTTTATCATTTAAAATTCGTTAATAAGTAATAGGATATTACACACCCATTTACAATTTTTCACCATACCTGCACCGAAAGTTTAAATTCCTGCCCTGTTTAGAGGGAAGAAAGTCGTTCTTTTTTTCTTATGAGAAAACTAATGATAAAAATTGGCGTGTGTGTCATTCTTCCCACAAATGGAGGCAAAAATTTTAACTTTCAGGTACAGATCTGGTGAAAAATTTTATATACACCACGGAAGAAAGTACGACGTCACAGTTCGCGTATTTCCCACCCTCGCCGGCTCTAATAGGGATTTATATACCCGGGCTAGAATGTCCTACTTTCCTCTCTTGGTATGTAATATACTGATTTTACCAAATCTGTACCTGAAAGTTTAAATTTTTGGCTCTGTCCGTGGGAAGAATGGCGCATGTGCTAATTTTTATCATTTTTTTTCTTATAAAAGAAAACTACGACTTTCTTTCCTATAAACAGGACAGGGATTTAAACTTTCAGTGCAGGTATGGTGAAAAATATATTTTTAAAATTCAGTACATCCATGGATGGGTTGTAAATAAAATAATTACGTGTCCAATGATTATATCGTATTGTTTTAATGTCTACTGACTTCTGGCAATGACTCAATTGTCTCGCTTTCACCGTCTGCAATTTTAATACTACCAACTTTAGACTGATTAATAATCAATTTATAAATAAAAACAGACAAAAGACTTGAATTTATTTATATATTTATATAAATTTAATAGCTGCATAATTATTTTTTTTTCATGTCGGTTAGTTTTATTCTTTGCAATTAAAACTGCATTGTCACTTGACGTCATACACAAATGACCAGGGTATCGCACGACCACTCGTATTACTCGTCTAAATTTAATGTTGTCTTATTATTATTATTTTTTATTATCATAGTAATAATATAAGTACACTACAGTATACTCTGATGTTGAGATTTGATATGATTTATCAGTACGTTGTCAAAGTAATTTTATCATCGTGTTTAACTGCTTGAAAGCACTTGTAAAATGAGAATAATTTTAACCTGATACTTAAAGAGGACTTATTACATCAGACATTGTCAGTTTGTCAGCGTACGAATACTTAATCAAAGCAACAAATAAAATAATAAGATAAATATTATATAATATATATAACCGAAGACATAGAAAAATAATTTTTCTTAAAAACATTATAATTTTTTGAGCTAATGAGCAATTTATATGTCAAGAGTTCCGTAGTTTCTGTTGTAAAACAATGACAATGTCAAGCAGAAGAAAATTTTAAAAAAATATACATGTATACTTTGTATACAGATCACTTTATAACTGGAAACAGACTTTTAAACAAGAAAATAGATGTTATAGAAACGTGAATCGCATAGTTGATGCTGAAGCATTGAAACAAATGTTGAACGAGTTTTTTTTTATGTACATTTTGATGTAATGACCAAATACCTGAGACGCTGGATAGTCAGCAGCAAGTGAACATAGTTTACTGGTCAGTTAACTAGAAACTTTAGTAGTCAGTAAGTCAGTAAGTCAGTCAGTCAGTTAGTAAGTTAGTAAGTTAGTCGTGAGCATCGATTTATCCCCGCCGTAACTCTGGTGTATTTACAACTGACAATCTCCAAGTCGTCGTAATAACTGTGGTGGGCCCCACGCCCACACCAGTCACTTAAAAATCTTAAACTATAGTCTTGTTTAGGATATTGAAGTAGCAACATCCGTTTTTTTTAAATATTTTATTTATTATGTTAATTTATTATATTTTATTTTGTTTACACAAATACTTGAGTTAATTAACGACAACAATAGCCATTGTTATAATTAGATATATGTATATATACGTGTTATTTAAATGATAATTAATTATGGATGTGAATCATCTAAAAAAGGAAGTGCGGGTGTGATATAATTGATCTGCAATTGCGTATAACTTTTTGTAAAATAAAAAATTGTAATTACATGTCATTTATTACTTAAAAATAAATGGTATAAAAATATAACGAAATTTGAAGCGAGAAAATAAATAATTGAATTGAATTTTTTAAAATTTAAATAGAAAAGTTATATTTGTATAGAGATAAATTTGTTTAATTTAGTAACGACGTGTGGGGTAGAAGCGAATAGAAGTAAAGAAGATGAAACAAGTGGGGAAATTGAAATCTATAATAAGGTTTTAGTAATTTAATATAACACGGTGGCCCTCAAACGTTTGGTGTGAGTAATAATCCAGATGTGTTAACGTAATGTTTTATTATGAGAGGACAGTAGTCATGTGGTGAGATAACAAAATGTCGATAGAAGTGACGTGATTCGTAGTAACGGATGTTATGTGTATACTACAACTATTGATGATATCCGTTTATGACAAATACAATACACGATTGTTGTTTTATTTTATCGGCAATTCACTTTTTACATTTTATATTTAAATGAAATTATGATAAAAAGTAGAAAGTTATATTTATTTTAATTGAAACGAAGACAATACAAATGAGTAATGCCTGAAGGTAAAAAATAATAATTCATATTAACGGTGAATTGTTTTGTTGATCTTTGATTAGTGAGTCAACGCCGATACGTTTCTGATAACAAATAATTTATATGAATTGACGATAAAAATTAATGACATTAAATAAATACTCACTAATTACTCGATTAATTAATAAAATAAAATTTTATGAATCCCAGTTTTCTAAAAACTATCTAATTATCGGTATCGATAATTAGAAATTAATTGACTGGGATTTTTTTTTAAACTTATCGAATATGGATAAGACTGACAATAAAATGGGCGACGAAAAAACTCCGAGGTCTTCACGGTCATCAAGTCAATCACTGACGACTTCTCCGAGTTTAAATCTAATGGAGCAACTGCTGTTAGCTAAAATGGAAATAATTAGTTTGACTGATCATGTTGATAATAACATTAACATTCATAATAATAATAGTAATGTAAATGTTAATTCAAATAGTGCGATGTCAAAGAAGAAATCATTGATGGTACGGGCTAATTCAATGGACAGTCAAACTAGCGCAAGTACATTATACTCAACATCGTCTGCAGATTCTCCTAATAGTAATCGTTATTGCAAATGTGATGATTGTTTGCTTGGTATTGTCGACAAACATAAACGACTTATGCCTACTTCACTTAATCGTAAAAAGGTATTACCAATAAATAAATAAATGAACAAATAATGATGATAATAATAATAATTTGAGGTGAAATCGTTTCTACAAAAAAATAACATCCTCGAATTAAATTCTATTCTATTAATGTATGGTATTGCGGTGCGTATGTCGAATGAATACTCACATGTAATCACTCATGCGAAAAATAGAATTTAAAAAATATTTTGTCAATTAAGTAGGTCAGGAAAACCGTAATTCTTTTAAAAATAAAAATAAAATAAACTGATCATTAAGTAAATTCACTATCAATAATAATAATTGACGCGATATCAAAAGATCAGGGTTCGATTCCCGGACTAAACGACCATTATTTTTTCTCAGTTCCATTCAATTATAAAATTTAATTTACTTAGAATAAAAATTTATATGTAATGAAAATTATTATTAAATTGTCTTATAATTACATATGTTTACATATATATTTTCATCTATAGTAGTCCATAACTTTGCTCCTTTTAGGGACAACTACACACAATTTTAACATATTTTCTTAGTTTTTACGTATTCAAAAATGTAATAAAAATAGTAATAATAATAAATCGGGGTGAAACTGTTTCTATAAAAAAGTAACATCCTTAAGAATTCTTTCCTTAAGATTCTATTCTATTAATGTATTGTATTACAGTGTGTATATCGAATTTAGATTTACATGTAATCACCAAGCGAAATATAGAATCTAAAAAATATTTTGTCAATTAAGTAGATCTAGATCAGGAAAACCATAATTCCTTTAGTATCAAAAATAAAATATGATGTATAAGTTTCCGATTCAGTAGTTAAAATAATAATAATAATAACAGTTATAAAAATGAAATAAACTGATCGTTAAGTAAATTCACCATCAGCAACAATAATAATAATAATAATAATAATAATAATAATAATAATAATAATAATAATAATAATAATAATAATGAGCAGCAACAATAAAAGGTTTTATGACCTTGCTTTCGCTTATTTATTCGTGTATTCAAATTAAAATTCTATTGTGAAATAATATTTGTAAAAAAAATGATAATGATGATGATGATGATGATGATGATGATGATGATGATGATGATGATGATGATGATGATGATGATAATGATAATGATGATAATAATAAAAAATACAATAAAGGTAAAAATAGAATATATTTTTTGGTAATTGTTTAATCAGTTACATGTTTGTATTTATATATATATTTTTTTTGTGTGCGAGTTCATTAAAGATTAAAAAATTAATCGCAGTCAAGGAGAATGAGATTGACAACAATTGCCTTAAGGCTTGTTATTAATTCTTTAGTTGAAATACTCATACAATGTTCAGTGTGAACTAAATTAGAAGTCATGTATATATAGATATGATTGACAGGTATATGTTATTATATATATATATGTTATTAATTACATTCGTGACTTATATTATTATTATTGATGTATAAAGTAATCAAATACTTTTTACTTTACTCGGACGACGATTGAGTTTAGCTCTCATATATTTTTTTCTCACAAGTTAACCAATCACCAATTAGCTGTTGTCAATATTTTCTTTCCACATGTTGGACAATTTGCAGTCGTAAATGATACGAGTAGTAGAAAATTTTTATTTTTACTCTAACTGATAAATTTTACTAAGCATTAACATTTGCGCGTAATGGATAATGGATAATTATTTATTTATTTAGCTCCAAGTCGTAAATTTTTATTTATTTTGCAGTGATAATTATATTCATTATTCACCGGACAATTTTTATTCCGCATTAGACAGAATACTTTTTTTATACAATTAAAAACTTTAAATTCACACGATATATTTATATATATTTATTGGATACTTATCAATGGTGAATAAGTGCCGTTCCAAATAAATTAAAAGACATTATTTTAACGACGAAGGTGACTGTGTAGAGATCAAGACGACGATTTACAAATTCGATTGCTATGTAATATTCGTGTGAGGTACATAATTGGTATATACGTCCATATGTGCAGCTCATTAAAAGTATAGTGAGTTTGTTAAATCCCTGGAGGTAAAACTTTGGCGCATGTTACTTTAAGATACATTCATTATCGTTTAAATTTTTTAGTTTACTTATTTTTTATACGTTTATTATACCCTGCCTCGCTACTGTGTTATTAGTGTCCCGGTAAAGTCAAAGCAGGTAAAAATTGATATGCGTTTTAAATTCCATGTCATTATTTATTGATAAAAAAATACATATAAATTTTAAATATTAATAAAATTTAATAAATGTTAATTAAAGGGACCGTAAATAATTATTTATCAATAACAGATGTCATGTAAAAAGTTTTTTTATAATTGATAATTTATTTTTACTTTAGTGCAAAAAATTACCAAACTTGTATGAAAATTAATTGAATATTTATTAATACAAATTCAATATTTTTTATATGGATAGAAAAATTCATCATTTTATGTTTTTTTGGAATTAGATAAAATTTTAAAACGTAAAATAATTGCAGTACGTACTTATTTACATTGTGAATGTAATGTAGGTTTGTTTTATTCTGCAATAATTAATCGTTAGCTGCTGGTATTTAAAACAGAAAAAAAAAAATAACCCACGTGTTGCTGTGGCTTCGAATTACGGCTTCACGAATAGTTAATTGGAAGTAATTAAATTAACTTAACGATTATGGTACAAGAGTTTTTCGAAGAAATAGTAAAGTATTTAATTGAAATTCGACTAATTAAACGTGCAATTATTTATTGGAACATCAATGTTACATATTTTTAAACTAAATTTTTTTTTGTCAATAAAAAATTTCAGAATAGTTTTTTTTTTCACTGAAATTTGAATAATAATTTTTTTTATTGAGTATAAAAAAACCAGTGCCGATAGTTTTTAAATAAAAAAAAATCAGATCATCGGTTGCTCATTAAGAGATTGGGTTTAAAATTTTATAAAAAAAATTTAATGAAAATTAATCAGTGCGAACTGTCTTCGAAATTAGACTCTATATCTGACGGCGCTAAAATTAACAGAAATGTTTTAAAAAATTTAATTGAAATTTAAAAAAATTAGCAGCACATTTGAAAACGAAAGTTGTGAAAAAATTTATAAGGTTCAATTTGGCCCATTGTGGCAAAGAAAGGAATTTCTACACAGAAAAAAAAGAATTTTTTTTCACCCCAATATTTTTCTTTTCAATTTAGTGCAAAAAATTTCTAGACGCAAGTGGAAATTTTCTTAGGGCCAGTAAAAATTTTTTTTTCTTCCCGAAATTTGAATCTCATAAATGGTTTGAAAAAAACTTAAGTAAATACTTCCGCATGATTACAAAAATTAAGAAAATTTAAAATGCGCAATCTAAGAAGTAACAGATTGTATGTTATTTTTAAACGCAGGTAGAAAATTTGTGCATCAATGCTACTCAAAACGATTCATAGCTTGCGTTAAAAAATGCACTGCAGCAGTTGTAGCGCATTTTGGACTTTATCCACAAGTCCTAAGTACGCTCAGCACCATTAGCGACCTTGGACCCCTGTAGGGCCAAATCTACGTCACTCAAGGATGGCTTGACGTCAAAGATCTACGTAGCAAACCAATAGCCACCTCACTCAATACCAAAACCTCTCTTGTACTGATCCTAGAGAAAATAGTTTTTATTCCATCACATCCACTTGCAGCGGAAGTTTAGAATATTTCATTTAAAAGTATTCGCAATAAGAGTTTTATGTTATCCGGTTTATATTCAGTTGATAGTTTAACTCGAATGTGTTTTGCCGAGATTGTCGAGAAGGTAAAAATCAAAATATTATACAAACATCTATATTCTATATAAATTAACTCGTAACATGGATTGGATTTCACGTCAGCCATCAAAGGCTAAAACATTACACCGTTTGTATAGCGGAATATCTATAGCATTAATTACATTAGTTGTAGAGTAATAGAGATTACATTAGTTGAGTCAAGTATAGAGTATTATCGAGTTGGCAATTGACTCATCTGTGTTCTCCATTAAAACTGATTACAACTTACACATACAAAAAACACCATAGCGGGAAAACCTGAATGAACCATATCAGTAATGTTGTCTTGCTAAATATAAATATTTTCCAGTATAATCCAGCACGTCACTAACTAATTTATATATCTCGCTTCCTCTTAAATAAAAAGCTAACTAAGCTCTCTATCAACCGCGATATAACTGGATTGACGTATTAGCGACGATTTCGGTAAATACATGTGCATGTACATGAGATTATCGAGTTTTATTATAAGGACAGCTCCTTATAATAATATACGTGCATATATTTTTTCTTCTCCACCCATTTTGTTGTTGATTACTTCTACCATCCGCACATGGAATCTGTCTAAGCTTTAATATATGTGACATATTAATATATTTATAAAATAAATAAGAAAATAAAAAATAAAGTTAAGTATATAAATATAGCGAGTCCAAGTTGATAAACAGTTTTATGCATACACACTCTAGTTAATTACTTTTATTTGCCATTGGACACAATGACGCACTTCGGCCACTTCAATTACGTCAAATTAACCAGTTTATATTTATTAACAACAAAAGAATATTCTTATTGATGGTGAAAGTTTTTAAAATAATGACAATGACGTTCGATAGATAATTTTACTAAACCAGTTTGTGATACTGATATTAGTTGAGGTCTAAAAATTTTTTTATTTTTTTTAAAACGATAAATTATAACAAAAAAAAAAAAATATTAAAAAATTGCACTTGAAGTTTTTTAAATTTTTTACATGCGTATATATTTATTTTTTGAAATTGATTCTTTCAAAAAAATCCGAAAATTGTTAAGTGTCTACTAATTTCTGATACTGAAGTTAGTCGACGTCTAATAACTTTTGGATTTTTTTAAAAGCGATAAATTTATAAAAAAAAAAATTTGAAAAATTGCACCTATAGCTTTTTTAATTTTCTACAAGTGCATATTTTTAGTTTTTTTTTTTTTGTAATTGATTTGTTAACAAAAAAATTCAAAAATTGTTAATTGCCTGCTAGTTTATAATACTGAAGTTAGTCGACGTCTAATAACTTTTGAATTTTTTTAAAAGCGATAAATTTATAAAAAAAAAATTTGAAAAATTGCACCTATAGCTTTTTTAATTTTCTACATGTGCATATTTTTAGTTTTTTTTTTTTTAAATTGATTTACTGAAAAAAAAAATCCGAAAATTGTTAATTGTCTGCTAATTTATGATACTGAAATTAGCTGACATTTAATAATTTTTGAATTTCCTCAAAACGATAAATCATAAAAAAAAAAAAAAATTTGCACCTCTAGTTTTCTTCATTTTCTACAAGTGCATATTTTTAGTTTTTTTTTTTTGTAATTGATTTGTTAACAAAAAAATTCAAAAATTGTTAATTGCCTGCTAGTTTATAATACTGAAGTTAGTCGACGTCTAATAAATTTTGAATTTTTTAAAAGAACGATAAATTATGAAAACAAAAAAATTTGAAAAATTGCACCTATAGCTTTTTTAATTTCCTACATGTGCATAATTTTTTTTTCTTTTTTATAATTGATTTGTTGAAAAAAAAAATTCAAAAATTGTCAATTGTCTTCTAGGTCACAACCAGTTTACTTAATTCCCAATTAAATTTTTTTTTCCTGTTAATTATAAAACTTAAAAATAATTTTTTATAAATATAGCTCAGCAACATAAGCTGTTATATTGTCATATATTTATCTATCTACTAATAATAACAACACTCGTTTCCATTATTGTATACCACAGCTGTCTAATTGCTAGTACGGGAAGTTACTCAAGTACGTCACTGATTAACTCATTAGCGTCAAGTGACTTAGATACTTATCTTTATTGCGAGAATTCTTAAATAAAAATCTATTTTTTTTTATCTTCATGCGTACATACATTTGTTCTTGGGTATATCGCTACCATTGGCTGAAACAGATAAAATAAATACAAATAACTGAGATAGTAGATTCGTTATTTACGTAATAACTTAATGTTATCAATATATATATATCTATATATATATATATATATATATATAAGTAAATGTATCGGGACAATTGTCATGAGAAACGACTAGACTACGCACTTTTTAACTCGTGTAGTTAATATCGTTTTACAGTAATAGAAAATTCAAAATTGTTATTATATACCTACACAAAAGTCAGACAGTAGTATAAATATATATAAAATACATACATACATATATTATATACAGTTGAGTCAAGACAGGTCAAATCAAAAGTGGCACAACTGGCTTTCCACATCGTGAAATCCTGAAAAATAACGACAGACAATAATTATTATTATAATAAATAATAAATAAATAACAATAAAAAAAAAAAAAAAAAAAATTATTAAAGAGGAAAAAATAATGAGTTGAAGATAAATCTTACAAGGTCATATATAACATGAACATCTTCACTTAATATATATATACATATTTATATGTGGGTGGGTGATGTCAATATATATATATATATACTTACATATAGTTAAATTGAATAAAAGTAATTTTCAATTGGTGATAATCATCCGCAGTAACATCATCAGAATAAGAGTAATAAGAATCGGAGTAAAAATAATGATGATAAAAAAATAATTGAAGTAGTAGTGGAGTGAAATGACTGAAAAAAAAAAATGTATAATACAGAGAATGATATAAAACAAAAAATATAAAATAATTATGTGGTGGTTCTCAGATGTTGAGATATCGAGGAGACAGTGGGGATAAAATAAAATGCATATAAGCTAATATAAGTTTGGTATTGGTTGGTAGTTTGTTAATATATGTATGTGTGAGCGGTGGTGAGGACTGAGGAGAACAGTTATAATGTAAGTAAAAGACTAATAGCTCTTGATAGCAGCAGTCGCCGTCAGTGACTTCCGAGTTGAGCACGTGGCACACTTGTGGAATTAACGTGCTGAATTTTGTGTAATTGTTTTACGTTATTTAACTCTTGTTGTCAGTTTAAATATATATATAGACATATAATCTGGGCGACTACGTGATCTCGGTCAGTTAGCGATGCAAGACACTTGCGGTATGATGATTCCGACAATTGTCTATACGAAACCGAGTTTGAGTGACTGCAGTTACGATGAGGATAAGAGTAATGGAAGTGCTGCGGGTAGTGAGAGTAGTAAAAAATTTGTCAGACATCGGAGGCCCTCGAGATCGCGAGTGAGACGAAATTCCCGCAGACTGTCGATTAGTCGAGATGAATATTCATCATCTTCGTCGCGCAGTCCCTCGCCGTCTACCAATCACTATTTCAATGAAAGTTTAATTAAATTTTCTGGTGATGTTAATCTCGGTGATGATCAAGATGATGATGGTAAAAATAAATCGGGTATTAAAAATAATTCCACGGGGTATGGACAGTATTTACAATTACTCCAAGTACCGCAGATTAATTCTTTAAATCTTGAGTGGGGCGAACCTAGTGGCGATGATCTTAGTTCTGAATGGGAGTCTGATTATTCTGAAGGCCAACATATTCAAATTATTGACACTAATCACACACTACCGAAGGTAAATTTCGTGAGAGTTTAAATTGCGTTTAATATCAGGTCATAAAAAAAAAAAAAAAAAAATTATAATATACCATTTGTTGAACTTATATCAGGCGATTAAATATTTGATTTTTTATTATTTAATAATTTTGTAATAAATTTGCGCTAACCCTGAGCCTTTTTTTTTGTTACAGAGCTCGGCATGGAAGAAGCTTAAGAATATCATACAGTGGGCCCCGTTTTTTCAGACCTACAAAAAAAAAAGTTACCCATGGGTAAGAATTGAATGAAATTTATTTAAAAAATTTTTTCCTGTTGTTGAGACTGATTTTAAATTGTCTGGCTTTTTAAAAATGGCAGATACAGTTAGCAGGACATCAAGGTAACTTTAGAGCCGGTCCAACACCTGGTACGATTCTAAAAAAATTGTGTCTACAAGAGGAAGCCTGTTTCCGTTTATTAATGAATGACGTATTGAGACCATACGTGCCGGAGTTCAAAGGTGTGTTAGACGTAAGAGAAGAAGAGGGACATCAGAATCAAGAATCAGACGTTAAAAGTCCCGATGACACAACTTGCAACAGTAACTCAGTAGTGACATCGTATTTGCAGTTGCAAGACTTACTCGGTGACTTTGAGGAGCCCTGTGTGATGGACTGCAAAGTCGGTGTGCGAACTTACTTAGAGTCCGAGCTGGCAAAAGCCAAAGAGCACCCGAAGCTACGGAAAGACATGTACGAAAAAATGATCCAAATAGATCCAACGGCGCCGAGTTTGGAGGAGAAGAGACTGCAGGGTGTTACTAAACCGAGATATATGGTCTGGCGCGAGACGATATCGAGTACTGCCACCCTTGGATTCCGAGTTGAAGGAGTTAAACTCACTCATGGTAGTTCATCCAAGGATTTCAAGACAACAAAAACTCGGGAACAAGTTACAGAAGCCCTGAAATATTTCGTTGAAAATCATCCGCATGCTGTTCCTAAATATTTGCAACGTCTCAAGGCCATAAGAGCGACCTTAAAAACTTCACCTTTCTTCGCAACCCATGAAATTGTCGGATCAAGTCTTCTTTTTGTTCATGATTCTAAAAATGCCGGTGTGTGGATGATTGATTTCGCAAAGACGCTGCCTCTACCATCGACGATGCCAAGTATTCGACACGACGCCGAGTGGGAAGTCGGTAATCACGAAGACGGTTATTTAATTGGCGTTAATAATTTGATAGACATTTTTGAAGACATTAAAAATTCAGAAAAGTTATAAATGTTATAGTGATTATAAATGATAATTACTGACTAATTGACAAGAGAGACTTGAAATAAAAAATATTTAATTTAAAACTCGAGGATTTTTAAAATACAAAAGTCGATTGTGTGAAATTTTGAGTTATCATTTAACGTTTTTGTGTTAATTAAATGATAAATATTTAGCAATATAAATAATATACGTAAACTCGTTAGTTCGATAGATAATTTATGATAGTTTACTTGAAAAAGTTTGAGATTAAACAAATAAATAAATAAATAACCGAGAACATTTAAATTAATGAATAATTAAATAAAATAAAAAACGGAATTTCAAGTTTCTCCTTCGAAAATAAATGTGACCTTATTAATTAACGCGGATCTGATATTTTATGCTAAATTACATAGATCCGAATGCACAGATAAGAGACCAAAGACGCGGTAGTTTGATTGCTACCTAGTAATTTTTTTTTCTTTTTTTTTTTTATAATTAAATATCAGCTTCACAAGTACAGTAAAGCAATAATTTTTTATCGATAAATTTTTTTATACAATCTCTATATAATAGAGTACTCTTGCTAGAGTAATTGATAACTTATTAAATTTTCTTAGTTAAAAAAAAAATATAAATAAAACAACATAAAAATAAAGAATTAATAATTAATATAATAATAATAAATTTCAACAATCTCTTTTTACTAAGAGTGCAATAGTTAATTTAATAAACTATTTATACGTAAGATTTTATTTATACTTTTGAAATAATATTGCGAAATCGTCTCTGACCCGAGCGATAAAATGTATTTTATATTCACACAATGTACCACACACATTTGTAAATAAATTTTTTCATGTCATATTAAAAAAAAAAATAATTTTTTTTTTATTCTAAACACTTTAATCTTGATATTTAAAATTTCTATAACACCCACTAATTGTCTCAATTGTTTATTATTTTTGGTTTTAATTTAATTGTTTACCACAATAATATATATTTATTATTTTAACTGGTAGCAAAATGATCTTAAAGCTCACTGAGCCTTACATTAAAAGGACATCTGGTCTACTGTATATGTACAATTATTTATAAACATAAATTTAATAATTATAAATTATTTTTATCACGGTGTGCTGTACGGATTTCTCGGCGTTTGCGTCGTCTGAATTGTTTGTTGCTGCTGCTGTTGTTGCTGTTGCTGCTGCTGCTGTTGCTGAAGATGCTGCTGCTGAGCAGTCGTCTGAGTGGCTGTGATAGAAGTCGGGGCAATGACTCGGGCATACACAGCAGTGCCGGTAGTCTTAAGACCAGCGGGTGTCGGTATGACTTTCAAACCATGCAGAGCTTTTAAGTTCAACATATGACTGGGTAATATTATTGGCTGCTGTTGTCCTGCTTGTTGCGGCGACTGCTTCCCGAGCACGACACTGTTACCACTCGTAAGTCCCGTAACGACTCCTTTATTGGCACTCGCAAGGACAATCGGTTTACCAGCTAATTGAGCCGCAACCATTCGCACTGTCTGAGCACCAGGTGTTGAAGATTGCTGTGAACTCATCACTATTTTTGTTTGTCCTGGAGATCCTTGCGCTTGCGACACCACCTGGAGAATTAAATACATAATAACAATGACGTAGGTGATGACAAATTAATTACAATCAATTATCTATGAATAATGACAATAACTTAATGATGTAAACTGTTGATAGAGTGTAGATATGAGTCATTGATAAATTAAGTGGAATTATATACGACAGTTGTGACGCATTTAAAACAAAATTATTTAAAATAGAAAGTATAAGAGCATTACCTGGTATTGGGTTTGAATCACTGGTTTACCCTGACGATTTATTTGCGTAGGAGAAGTTGTCGTCGCCAGCTTGAGGCCCTTCTGAGCGAGTAAACTTTCAACGGAGATGAGCTGGCCACTTCCGCTACTCAATACTTTGGCAAGAATTTTTTGTTGCTGCTGTTGATGATGAGGTGACTGTTGAATTTGTACAGCTATCGGTTTACCGCCAATTTGGGCTATTATTCGTTGCATTCCTGGGCTTTGAATGGTCGCCTGTTGAGGCTGCGATTGTTGCTGTGATTGTTGGGTTTGCTGATGCAACTGCACGTGCTGCTGTTGTTGCTGTTGCTGGACTTGCTGTTGCTGCTGAATTTGTTGCTGCTGCTGCTGACTTATTACCAGTCGCTGCTGGAGCTGTTGATTTAATTGCCGTTGCTGCTGCTGCTAAATTATTAATTTATAATTATAAATAAATATATTTATTACAAGTTTTTTAATATTACTTACCTTTAATTGCTGTATTTGCTGCGCATGAGTTGCTGATGGTGATGATTGTTTAATAAATATTGTAGGACCTTGAAGACCATGGCCCGTCAATAACGATTTTATTTGTCCGGAGCTCACTAATTTTATTTGTGAAGCCAGCAAAGTTTTACCCGGCAACACGTGCTGTTGTTGGGGCTGCTGTTGCTGCTGCTGCTTAATGTTGGCATTTTGGAGAATACTTTTACCCGTTTGGTTTGTCAAGACAGTCGGTTGAGATTGATTTTGAATTTTAGCCGTAGGAAATATCGCGGTAACACTCGGCGTCGACGTTCCCGCACTAGACGTCGTAGCCGATACAGTCTGTGCTGACTGAAGTACCGAAGGACCAGATAATCTGATAGTCTGTACACCAGCAGAAGTCGATACTTGAATTTGATGATGTGGAAAATGTTGATTCGACTGTAATAAACTCTGAGTAGCTGCGGTTTTCACAACAGTCACTGGCTTACCGCTGATAGAATTTATTTTTTTAACCGTAGGAATTGGCGGTGCGGGTATTTGTGGTTTTATTTCAACTGCTGCAACAGTATCACGTTCAACTAACGGGCTCGGAAGTGGTGCAGGGGTAGAAAATACAACTGAAGGTACACTAGATGTTACCAAAGACGCAGTTGATGAAATAATTGCCGTAGGCATTGTACTTGTAACAGGTAGCTCAGTAGAAACTGATTGATCTATTCTAATTTTATCCTCAGGAATTACCCGTGGTTCCTTTTTAATAATCAACTGCGTTTGTACTGCAACCTTTTTCTCTTTCTTCGGTGTCAACTCTTTGATACCACTTGGCAATTGTTCTTTACCATTCATTAATTTGTGACTCGGTTGCACAGCTTTATTACGCGAATTACCGCCGGGATTTTTCTTGGTCTTGGTCACTCCTTGTAGCTGCTGATGATACATTTCAAACTCAGACTCTGAGCGCGCCCTATGTAAATACAGCCATTCTTTACGTCGTGGATAATAACGGACACAGGGATCAGTTTCATAATGAAGCCGATCAAGTGCACCAGACACCACCGAGTTCAGATAATTGTCTTTTTCATTACATTTCTCACCGTCACCTGGACTGTATTCTTTTATGTATTGCGAGTCCTTGAGTAACATACAGATATCAGCACGAGTACCTTCGCCATTGGGTAATCGGGCTGTCGCATCTCTAACTAGGGCAAGAATAGTAACGAAATTTGGACGATCGGCGACAAGTAACGAGTGTCCACGTGGTTTAGTGAGACCAGCACCGATATTGTGCTGATAAATACCTTTAACTGGACCAACAACAGACTCGTAACCGTGCATTTTGTATGTAAATGCTTTGTGTGGTGATGCATAACGTAGTCTCTCCTGACGTTGAAATTCTTCACGTTCTTCTGGCGTCGATAGACGGACTTTCCAGTCAGTAGGACATAGTGCACGCGGTGGTTCTGATTCCGTCATAGCTCCCAGAGTCGCGGGATCTCCAATTGACTCAACAGCTGGACTGCCACTGCGTACACTATTCGTTCCACTGCCATTGCTATTATTTCCGTTGCCATACAGCGCGGGAACTGTTGCTGTCTTTACAGGAACAATAGCTGGCGCAGTATCAACTATTGATGGTAATTTAGGAGTACTGAGTACATTCCTATACAGTAAAAATTGAGTACAGAGAATTGATAATCGAGAATCCGAGTCTCTGCCGGCGCCAATCCATGCATAAATAGCTCGGCCTTTGTTCTCTAAGTAAGGAACGAACTCTTGGTCTTGTCCATGATCTAACTCTTGACTGCAAACTAATTCACCAGCGAGAAATCCCAGAGCTGATGGAACTAACGCTGACCAAGAGTTTGACAGCGAGTACCAGTCATTCAATGGAGATATTGGATTATTTTGCCACAGTGTGACGGCATCTTTAACTTCATTTGTGTTCATCCGATACTCGCCTTTCGAAACGAACGCGTCTCTCAAAAGCGAAAAGAAACACGTGTGAGTTTCTTGCATTAAATCACCACTGCCATTTATTCTAATATCATCTTCCTCAGCAGTGATCGATATGTTTTTATCCGGCAAACCTATAACACGATTGTCTTCGCACTGTACATCATCAAGAATGTCAATACCGTCACCCAGCTGTATTGGTATCTGCATCATATCAATATTCTCCAAGTCAAGTTCTTTCTTACTATGAAGATCTTCTTCTTCTTCACTTTGAATATGGGAATCATCCGGTAGTATAAATTCTGATTTTATTTCCGTTCTCATATAATCCAGTTCTTCTAACTCTTTTTTTATTTCCGGAAGTGGCGGCAATGTCTCTGCTACCGATACCGGAGGTACAATTGCTGGCTTAATGTACTTTGGAGTGACAGCATTTACTTTTTTCTTAGGTGGTGACGGACTTATGTCATAAGAATCCGTAGGTTCTATTTTTACAGGCATGAAATTTGTTGGACGCACTATTTCTTGACATACTTTTGGCTCAATCTCTTTATTAAACACGTGATTATTGCCCTCGGTTGCATTATACATATAATTATTGCTATTATCAAGCTCAGTTTTAATTGGTGAGCTAGTTGGAATTAATTTATTAGGTATCACAGGCGGACACAAAGTTGGTTCAACTTTAACCCGTTTCTTGGACGAATTGATACGCACTGGATTGCTAAATGTTAATTTATGTTTCTGTCCTACTTGAGCGCGCTGAGTTAATTCTGCCAGAACAATACCTTGAGTATTTAGCTCTGGATGAACATCTTGCCGCGCTCTTCGTCGCTTATGAGCAATCAGCATATTGCGATACGAATCTTCATTTATTTCACGCACGAGAAATGAAGGATTGGGTGTGAATTCTTCACGCTGAAGCGTAGAAAAAACTGGCCGTATGTCTTCATCATCGTTATTTAAATGATTAGTACGCATTTGAGTTGCCTGGATTCCCGTACTCTTTCGTTTCTTCTTTTGCTTAGCATTCGGGGTTTGAAACTGATGATAACTTTCTTCATTCTCCGAAGTCGTATCTGCGAATCGCGCAATGCCCAGCTCCGTTTTAACGGCATTCAATTCTTCTAAATAACGCATTTGAGTTTTTTCTTCCAAAATAGCTGGTGTTGGTTTGCGCCAATGCAATTTTGACATTCGGTGTGACGTTGGTTGACTGAAACCCTGTTTGTAGGCATTAAGTAACAAATTTTCTCGTGATTTGAACAACTGGTTTGCCAACTCATATGTACGTTTACGTTCTTCAAATAGTAGTCTTCTTTTCTGAGCTTTACGAACCAAACGTCTCATTCTTCTTATGTCTGGTCTGAAGTGACCGGACGAAAGATGAGTATGAAATGAGTCAAGTGGTGATACTCCAAACCTATAATTATATTTATTATTATATATATATTTTATGACATAAATAATATTATTGTTAATTGATAAAAAAATATTATCACCTGTTAATTTCTCGTTGAAATAACATTTTTAAAGTTTTTTCTTGCTCAGCCGCTACATCACAATCTTTAGGAAAAGTTGGCAAATACCGAGTCAGAGAATCACGTTGCTCTTGAGTTAAACAGTCATGCCAAATATTAGGATAGTCGAGCAATTCATAAAAAATTGACGAATGCTCACAAAGATCTTGAGGTAATTTTATTTTACTTCTAGCAGCAATGCACGTTTCCCATCTCTACAATTAAATAAGTAAATAAATAACAGATAAAAATCATCAAGTAAACGAATTACATACAACTTCATCAACACTTTCATCTGGAATTTGATGAGAATTATCTTGATCATCGTCATCCTCATCTTCATCGTCCTCGTCATCATCTTCTTCATCATCATCACCAGAACTATGTGTCTCAGAACCAGTAGTGTCATGATCATCAGCACTGTCATCAGTGTTATCTGATGACGAACTGCTACCACTTGAACTACTAGTACATGTATTACTTCTTGATCCATGATAAGACTCTTCATCTTCTTCTTCCTCAGCGTTTGAATCACCACCAGCTGAACACTCATCATCAATCTGCATCGAAGAAATTAATGATAGTAAAAATGAGTTTAAAAAATAATTAATGACTATTACGCAGCAAAAAAAATTATGAGTATGAAGTAGCTGACAATTGTCAATTTTTTAAATTTTTGAATAAATATATAAAATGTAAGAATATTCAAAATTAAAAAATGCATGTTTAGATAAAGGAAAAATCAGTACGTGCATTTTTTTAAATTTGATTATTTTGATTAATTAAATTATTATGATAATAAAGTTAGCGGACATCTGAAAATTTTTAAAACTTTCAAATAATAAATTAAACTGTTTATAAAAAAATACATATTTAGACAGTTCAAAATTCAGTACATGCATTTTCATAAATTTCATTATTTTAATTATTTAATTTTTTTTCTATGTAATTAAAAAATTGTAGTACGTCTGCTACATTGACACTCATAAAAAATAAATGAATAAAATAATTTCACCACCACAATTAATCGCAATTTATTTATATTTTTATGTTTTGATTCAATGTTTTTATACAAACATTTACCTACTGGTGGTGGTTAATACTAGTGTGAGTGTTATAAAAATAACACATGGCGATTACCAAAAACAATAATAATAATAATTATAATAAAATAAAACCAACCTCCATAACTGACAAGTTATTTAATTCGTTTTTTTTTCTTTTTGTTTTTTAATAAAGTACAATTTGCACGCGTTACTTTGGCGTTATTTCGTATCCACAATTAACCAACACTTGGACTTACACACAGACACAGACAGGACACAAATACAACATTGAAATAAAAAATAATAATAAAGTATACACAATCGTTGTCTTGTCAAGTTTATTATGACCAAGAGCTACAACATCCTGGGTAAGAAAATAACCTCGGATAATAATATTTATATACCAAATGATCTTTATTTTTTTATTGATCGAATTATTAGGTAATCTCGCTGTTGGACGACCGACCTGTCACAGCCACAATACTCCTACTCCGTGAATTTTTCGTCATGGCGTGGAATGGAAAGTGTAAAGCAAACGAACCAACATTTAATGTTTAGTTGTGTTGTAGGTATCTGTATCTGGTATCTGGTATATCGAATATTAGACAAGAACATAAAGTGCGCACTCTCTACAAAACATTTACGAGACATTTGGAACTAATTTTTACCGCGCGCTTTTATTACTTTTCATTTATTTTTGCTCAGACTTTTTTTTTCATATCGTAAATAAATTTTAGTAATTTTTGTGAAAAAAAAGTGACATTTTTTAAAAATTATTTTAAATTTTCAACTTATTAAATATTTTTAAAAATTATTGAAATGCATTTTATGATTCTGAAGTTAGCAGACAATTACAAATTTTTGAATTTTATTTTCAACAATTAAATTAAAAAAAAAAAAAATACGCACATGTAGAAAATTTAAAATACTATAGGAGGAATTTTTTCTAAATATTTGTTTTTTTAAATTTATCGCTTTTAAGAAAAATACAAAATTTATTAGACGTCGGCTAACTTCAGTATCATATGCATTTTTAATTACAAAATTTTTAATGACCTGAAGTTAGGAGACAATGAACAATTTTCGAATTTATTTTCAACAAATCAATTATAAAAAAAAAAAAAAAACATGGAAAATATACACATGTAGAAAATTAAAACAACTATAAGTGCAATTTTTCCAAATTTTTTTTTTTTTTAATTTATCGTTTTGAAAAGTCATAAAATTATTAGATGTCGGCTAACTTCAGTATCATAATTTTTATGAGTGTGTGTAGCAGCTATGAGACGATTTTTATGTTTTAAATAAATAAATTAATTAAATAATTAAAATAATAAAATTTTAAAAAGTGCGCGTACGGATTTTTTAATTATCTAAATACGCATTTTTAAATTTTCATTGTTACATTTTATTTATCTATTCAAAAATTTAAAAAATTGACAGTTGTCAGCTACAATACACTCGAAATTTTTTTAACATTTGCTGATTTAAAAATTAAAATTTTTTTTTGAGTCTTACTTTTAACACTATTTATTTTTATAAACTTAATTTATTTTTTTACAATAATTTTTAAATATAAACTGAACGTAAATTTTTTATGAGTGTGAATATAGCAGACATCAGTCGAATTTCAAATAATTAATAGAGTAAATAATTAATAAAATAAAATTTAAAAAAAGCGCATTTAAAAAATTTCGAAATTAATAAATGCATTATTTATAAATATTAATTTTCTAAATTATTTACTCCACTTATTTATAATTTTAAATTTGTCTAATGTCTGCTACATTCACACTCATAATTTTTTTCATGAGACAAAAAATTTTAATAAAAATTTATCCACAAATAATTTAAAATAGTTTACTATTATTTTGGAAAAAATAACAGGTCATAAATTCTTGACTAATAAATTTGAAAAATTATTTATTTATTTATTTTTATAATTTATTTTAAAGTTGGCATAAAGTTGTTGATAAAAAGTTTTCCTTCCATAAATCCGTTCAATGAAAACATATCTTCAGGTTGTATATTTTCATGGTTTAAATTTTATAACCTGTTTTACAACATCATGGCCAATAAGATAAATAGAACAGTTGTAATTGGAAACTGATGTAATATAACCTAGTGTACGTGAGTTATTTTTTTTTTTTTGGTACTGTAACGTAGTAGTAGTAGTAGAGGGTAGAGGGCTAAATTTTAAGTGATAGTAAAATTAAAAATAGTTTTATAAACAATGAAAAATTGTTAGTTTATTTTATTTTATTTTATTTTATTTTATTTTAGTGTAAAAAGTAACTAGATGATTTTCTGATCATGTGCAGAAAATAGCGACGTTTTGTTATGGTCTTCCCCGGTGTTTCTGTAAACATTCCTGGAGAGTCTGACAGTGTGGAGGCAAATCCCAAAACGACACGTAATCCTATTGAGAATGAGTATTGTTGGATACGGCATCGGCATGCTGCAGTCATTTGTATTCATTGGTAATCGGGAATAGTGAGAAATTGAGTACATATAAAGTCTGAGTATATATGGGAAAATAAGTCAGTACGAGATGGTGTTTTGAGAAGTGATAACGTCCGGACAAACAACTCTATTGCGTCATCCTCAAAATATTATAAAATATCAGTGTATTCATTAGTTTATTGGATTTATTTTTTAAATTATCGAGGTAATGATTTGTTTATTTTTTTTTTCTCTATCAAAAATTGTTTTTTTATTATGAAATTTTCACTTGCACTTTTTTTGTTAAAGAATAATAATTTGATTATTTAAAAAAATTTTAATTGATGTGATTATTGTTATTTATAAAAAGATATTTTTTAAATTTAATAATTATTGGACTGAGTGTGAATGTAGCAGACATCAGAAAAATTTTAAATTATAAATAAATAGAGTAAATAATTTAAAAAATAATATTTATAAAAAATGCACTTATTAATTTCAAAATTTTTTAAATGCGCATTTTTTTGAATTTTATTTTATTAATTATTTACTCGATTTATTTATAATTTTTAACTTGTCTGATGCCTGCTACATTCACACTCATATTGGATTCATTGTTTTTTTTTTTATTTTTTTTTTATAATAAATTTAAAGATAAAAAAAAATATTAGAGCATTAAAATTTAACACTTCAGCCATTTATTAATTTACTTGCTGTTGAAATTTTATTATTTTTAGAGTAAAAAATAAGATATTTTTTTTTTTGCTATTTTCTATACACTTAGAGATACTTATTCATTCTTTTATTACACTGTTGTCTTGTGAGATAACACTATCTCGGGGTGAAAATTCTGAGAATTACTGAATTATACCGGACATTTAAATTCCTGATATATTTTGATTATTAATTTTCTTTTCACTCAAAGATAATATTTATCTTGAGTAAACACTTTTCAAAATACTGACTATCAAAGCATGCAGATAATTTTTTTTTTATTTTTTTACTAAGCAATAGTGTTGATAAAAATAAAAATTCAGTCACACTTCCTTCAAATCTTTAAAATAAAAATGATAAATTTGAGAGAAAAAAATATTTCAAAAAATTACACATATAGTACTTTAAATTTTCTACATGCGCATATTTTTTTTTTTTTTAAATTGCTGAAAAAAAATTCGAAAATTGTTAATTGTTGCTAACTCCGAGATCACAAATTTTTAAAAGTAATCCAAAAATTGTTCTGCAGTTATTTTGAATTTTTAATCCGTCTCGTAATTAAATTTCAATTATTAGTCATTGCTTATGAGTAAAATACTTGAAATTTTATTTTATTAATATCAATTTATAAATTTGATACAAGCACACTCATGTTGCGTCGTCAAATTCCCTCTATTAGTAGCAAGATTTTTTTATTTACTCAACTGTTTTATTAAAAGAAGGAGAAAATTATTAAGTAACTTGAGAATTTACTATTAAGCTCGTAGTCATAATTATTTGAAAATTATTCTATGTACCAATTTCGATTTAAAATTTAAAAATAAATTTCTAGGACACGATAAAAAATTTTTGTCTTTAATTCATAATACGAAAAATTTCTTAGGGCAAGTAAAAATTTTTTGCGCCAAAAAATACTTTTTTTCTGTGTAGCAATTAGTCATTACTGTAATTATTTAACATAAAATATTATTAACTAATTGAACATAAATTTTTGTTCGTTGAAACAGATGAGTACAAATCCAATTTCGATTTTGCAAGAATACTTGCAAAAAAATTGCAATCCTCTGCCGAAATATGACATGGTCAGCACTTCATTAGCTAATCGCTCGTTCACATTTCGAGTAAGCTGCGAAATCAATAAACGACCTTACACAGCCCTTGGTGAAGCTAACAGTAAACAAATTGCAAAGCATAGGTCAGCTGAAAACATGATTATTTTGTTAAATCAAAATAATTGTGCAATAAAATATGGGCAGACTGATGAACTATTTTCAACACCCGAGAAGAAATCTCTCGGGTCAACTGGTAGCAGCCCATCTTCAAATTGTTCATCGGATTATTCACCAGACTTTAATCCTATTGGCGCATTACAAGTAATTTAATTAACAGTATTATTATTTAAAATATTTAAGTGATGCAATTAATAATTTGCAGTGTAAGCAGAAATTTTGATTAAAATTTAACTTGCATTGTTTTCGTTTTAAATTTAAATATTTAAAAAAATTTTTTTAATAATCAATTCCATTGAATTCCAGGAAATCTGTGTAAAAAACAAATATGTATTACCGAGTTACAGTGAAGGCAGTTATGCTCAGGGTCATTCTAATTTTAAAATGACCTGTACTTTGGGGACTTACAAAGTTGAAGGTGAATCGACTGGTAAAAAAAAACAAGCCAAGTACCAATGCGCCAGAAAAATGTACGATGAATTAAAAAATATGTCAGAAGATAAAAAAAAAAAATATAAAATAGTAGGCGACAGCAGTGAAATGCAAGTTGATAATGCAAATGATAACAATAGTAACAATACTACCGCATGTAACTCGCGAGAATTATCGATCGATTCACCTGCTTCCACTCAGCACGCTATTGAAAAAGCATTATCGTTATTTCCCAAATTAACTAAAAGTCACAGTCTAATGCCCGATCCTAAAATAATAAAACTCTCAAATTATCATTCTTATTTGAAAAGCTCTCTTGATCACATTCAACAAAAAAAATTTTTTGAATTTTATCAAACACTAGATCTACAAAAAATAAATAATGATATTGATAAACTGTCAACTGTGCTTGATAAAATCTGTACTATTTTAAATATTAGAAAGGAAGAAGCTCTTGTTAAAACTGCGGATGATAAAAATTATGGAGTTGTAATTAAATTGAAAACCAATCCGGAGTTTTCAGATGTTGGCATAGGTAGTAATATGAGAGAAGCTAGATTGTCTGCTTTATATCGTATCATCCGTACAATTTTTTATCTATTGATGTAATGTAAAAGATAATTTGGTGCTCTATCAAAGTCTTCATATCTATGTTAATGTTTAAGTTTCTGCGATATTGATGTTAATAATTTTTGTTTTTTTCTTCCAGTAACGTAAGAGACTCAATACCCGACCAGGGAACTAGTACCCGATTACTCATGTATTTGTGTATTTATATTTACTAAATTTTACTAAATATCGACATGCAAATACATGAAGTAATCAGGTACTAGTTTCCTAAACGTGTATTAGTTATTTGATCGGAGACCAGCTCCTTGACCGGTTACTAGTTCCCTGGTCAGTTATTAGTTCACTGATCGGGTACTAAGTCTTTTTTTTTTTTACCTTCCAATTTTTAATACTTGACCATATTTTATAAATTAAAGTTTTTTATGTCATAATAGACGTGATATAACAAATAATGTCTAGAAAATATTGGAGAATGTTGTCAATTATTTTTAAAAATTTATTATTATTATTTTTGTTTAAAATATTAACTGACTGAAAAATAATAGCAGCCTTTGAAATCAGCTTTTTGCCGACGTTTCGCAAACATTTCAGTTTGCATCTTCAGGGCTAGGTTTCCCCGATATTAATATCGGAGCAATCTAGCCCTGAAGATGTCGACTGGAAAATTTGAGAAACGTCGGCAGAAAGCTGATTTCCGACGCTGCAATCATCCAGCAGACAATTATAATTATTATTTTAATTAATGACAGATAATTTTTTTGCACAATATTTCTCAATTTTTTGGTACTAGAATAATTAATGATGTTTGTGTTGTTGTTCAAAAGTTTGAGTAATTTTATAGACTAAATAAGCGATCAGATCAGACAATGAACTGCTGATCCCTGCACTCGGATGCTAAATCTTGGGTATGTTCTACTCTCTTGAAAATTTATTTATGTCAATCTCATGGATTTTTTTTTTTGATTTATAATGAAATGAACAATATTAAAAAGAAATAACTAATAAAATTATAAGTTTAAATTTAATTATTTTTTTTATGATATTTGAATTGTCGCATACTTTTTGTTACTTTATTAATTATTAATTATATGTTAAGATTTTTTTGTTTGAATAATTACAAGGTCACATTTAGAGATATTGATATAAATTTTCAATGCTCAAAATTGAGGAAAAAATAAAAAAAATTTATTAATTTATCTTTAATTTAAAATTTTGTTTCTCAAATTAAATTTTTTGTCTTTCATAGTAATAAACTGCTGATGGTTATTTTTATTTCTGGATTTTAAGTGAAATGAAATTTTGTTACTGCTGGTGTAGTATTGTTGACTAACGAGTATTTAAGACCCATAAGTATTAAAGGAAAAAGTTTATTTAAAAGTTACGCCATTGATAATTTTATTGAAAAATAATATTTATTTTTGGCGGGAATTTGTTTTACTTATGGGTCTTAAATCAAATAATATATTTTTGTTCAGAAAATCTGTTCTTCATTTTTTTTATTAATATATTATTAAGAATACAGATTGTGTTTAGTTTCAATCCAGTAGTTAGAGAAATTTCATGTTATCAAACATGTTTTAAAGACATTAATGAAATAACTAATGAAATAAATTGACTTGAAAAAGTATGTGATTATGTATTTTAAGAAATATGTATTAATATATCTATAATTAATAAAAATTGAGATTAATTATGACCACAAAAATATTTAAAAGATTCAATTTAAATTTTAATAAAATAAATAAATATATGATATATTGAATAAATATACGAACAACATATTACAGTTCTACATGATCATTATCTACTGGTCCATTATCCTTTGACCTTACAATTGTCAACAATTAATGATCTGATAGAAATGTGATATATTTTACGATACTTGTACATATTCTATGTATTGAACGGTGATAAGACAATTATTTTAAGTCTGGATATAAACGCTGGAAGATTTAAGTTTAAAGAATATCGTGTTGGAAAATGTATACTGATATAAATGTTGAGCTCAACTATGGGAAATTTAACGGAACGAATTTACAAGATGACAAATAAATTGATGTAATTTTATTTTGTATTGAAATTTAAAAAATTAAAAAACTTGAAAATGTGATTTATTGGATACTGTTTTTTATTTTAAATTTATACATTTTAATTATTGTGGAAATAAATGTCAGTAGAATAAAAATTTTAAAATGCGCACTCAGATAAGAGAAGAATCAGTACGCGCACTTTTTCAAATTTTTTTATTTTAATTACTTTATTTATTTATATAAATTTTTCAAATTGTCTCATTTCTGATACATTTACCCTCATGATAAAATAATTTAATTAAAAGGTGGCAGTTTTTTTAAAAGACCAAGACTTGTTATGAGTGTGAATGTATGTACCAAATAAGAGACAAATTTTAAATTACAAATAAACAATTAAAAAGAAAAATTCACATACTGATTTTCAAATACGAGTGTGAATGTAGCAGGCATCAGACAAATTTAAAATTATAAATAAATAGAGTAAATAATTAAAAAATGATATTTATAAAAAATGCACTTATTAATTTCAAAATTTTTTTAATGCGCATTTGTTTTAAATTTAATTTTATTAATTATTTACTCTATTCATCAATAATTTTAAATTTGTCTGATGTCTGCTACATTCACACTCATTTTTCAAATTTTATAAATGCGCTCTTTTTGAATTTTATTCAATTTCAATTCAATTGACTTTTTTCAAAATTAAAAAAATTGACAATTGTCAGCTACATTCACACTCATGTTTTATTTTATTTTATTTTTTTTTATGATCTTGAAGTTAGCAGACAATTAACAATTTTAGAATTTTTTTTTTTCAACTTATTAATTACAGAAAAAAAAAAATCTAAAATTATGCACATGCAGAAAATGAAAATAATTATAAGTGCAATTTTTGAATAAATGAATAAAATATATATAAGTAGAGTAAAAATTAAAAAATGCGAATTAAAATCAATGGAAAATCAGTACGCGCATTTTTTAAAATTTTATTATTTTAATTAATTAATTTATTTATTTAAAATTTATAAATTTCCTCATGTCTGCTACATTCACACGTGAAATATTTTTTTTTTTATAATTTATTGTTTTTAAAAATTAAAAAAATTATTAGAAGTCAGCTAAATTCAGTATTGTAATAATTTTATGCATTTTTTTTCAACAAATCAATTACAAAAAAAATATGCACACCTAGAAAATTTTAAAAACTATACGCGCAATTTTTTAAAAACATTTTTTTTTATAATTTATCGTTTTGAAAAAAACCCAAAAATTATTACGAGCGTAGCAGACATCAGACAAATTTAAAATTATCCATAAATAGAGTAAATAATTTAAAAAATAATATTTATAAAAAATGGACTTATTGATTTCAAAATTTTTTAAATACGCATTTCTTAAAAATTTTATTTTATTAATTATTTACTCGATTTATGAATAATTTTATATTTGTCTGACGTCTGCTAACTTCAGTATCATTTTTTAAATTTAAAAATAAAAATATCAATTGTCAGTAAAAGAAATTTTTTTATTATCGGCCAAGTTATTTGAAGTAAGTAACAAATATAAAAAAAAATATACAACATAACCAAATAACTTCACAGGTATCTGATGTTTTCTGTTTGCGCGAAAACGTGTAAAAGTAACTATAAATATATAGTTAAAAGTAAAATAAAAATCAACATCATAAATAATAAAATAATAATTTAAATAAATAAAATGATGGTGATAAAATATATAAATAATAATTAAAAGTTAAGTGTAAATATGGCTGAAATCGCAAATTCGTCAGTATTTACAAACGGAGTTAATTGTAATACTACAGATTTACTTCAACGTGCATTCCAAGAAGTTATAAATGATGATGACCATGAATTCGTAACATTTTTAACTGACGGTGATGTTTCCCACACAATTCATCTCACCCAAGCCCAGGCTGCTGAATTGAATTTAAATTTTGAGGTTGATTCCTGTGCGGATGATCAATCTGATGATTTGACTTATCATCAACCAGCGCAACATCAGTATCAAAATAACGGACTAAATGAATACCAAGGTACCCAAACTAATAATAATAAATCCACAGCATCACCTGAAACACCTGAAACAATTGATTACGAGACAGCGAGATGGTCAATTGATAACAAGTTGGACGGACATGATGCCGACAGTGCCAGCAAAATGATAACTATCAATGATATCAATAGTCCAGGTGCTAAATCAATTGATTTAATTCATGAATTTGAAAATAATACACAGCCAAATGTCCAGGCCTTGTTTGCTGACTCAGATTCTTCTAAAAAGTCCGATCTAGATGCCAACATTGGGAATAATTTCAACGAAATTCAATTGACGATTGATAGAAACAGTCAGAATTATCAGGCTCCAGTTACGTCATCTGCGACACAAGTTTTGCAAAAGCTACCAGTTGTATTTCCATCATCGCAATTTATTATAAAACCAGTCCAGACAATTTTGAAAACTGGTAAAAGTATAAGACTAGTTTCTAATAAATTAAACACTAGTGATAATACTCCTGGTAATTCTTCTAATAGTAGTCAACATCAACAACTTAATCAAAATTCAATTCTACTTCCCAAAGTATCAACTCTACTTAATTCTCATATATTTAAAGGTACGTCTGTTGCTTCACAAATCGTACATAATAATTCATTGTCTGCGCAATTATTAACTCCACAAATAATAACCTGCGATTCGTCAAATCAACGTATCAACAATTCCAGCAGCTGTGCTAATAATAATAACAATAAAAATGGTAATAATTTAATGGCAAATGGTGCGAGATCACAAAATCTAGGCAACGCACAACAAATACGTTTGCTACCACGTGTTGCTGGTGTCCAAGAAGATAATGCTCAGCAATTTACAGCAATTAGTAAAAGTACGGAAGTAATAAACGGGAAGTTGACGTCGGCTAATAGCTTAATCAGCAACAATAAAATATCCACGGGATTGTTCACATCCAAGACGGTGCAGTTTTCTCCGCAAGTTTTAAAAGCTGGTGGAAAACCGACGGCTGCAACGAAGCTGCCGATAAATTCAGCAAATTCGGGGATAACTTTTCAAACTGGTACGCGTATTAAAACACAGCAAAATTTTAAATCGATTAATCAGAGCGGATTGTTGCAACGAAATGGCACTTGTGTGTCTACGCCGGTTTCGATACTTAAGCCGCAGCCAAAGGTGGTGATTCCTAAGCAGAATATTGCGGCGATTAGCTCACAGAATGTATCTGGTGCATTGAATGGTGCTGATAATTTACAGAGAATTGTAAAAATGGTACCGCAGACTTTGTCTGTGAATAATATTAAGCGCGTGCAGAGTAATGATGCTGGTAAGAAACCAAATAACTCGGTATTGAGTAAAATAAATAATAAAAAGTCGAAAATTATGGGAACGTTTTCTTCAGTTACTGCTGGACAATCTGATTTAGCTAAACCATTAGGTTCTAATGAAAATCCTATTCAAATTGTTCAACAAGGTCATACTTTTCATAGGTATATATATATATATTTTTTTACGGTCCTGAAGTTAGCAGACGATTCAAAATTTTTGGATTTTTTTTTTTAACGAATTGAATAGAAAAAAAAAAAATTAAAAATATGCACATGTAGAAAATTAAAAAAACTGTAGGTGCAATTTTTTAAATATTTTTTTTTTTTATAGTATCGTTTTTAAAAAGAATTCAAAAATCATTAGACAACTAATTTCAACGATACTGAAATTAGCCTATGTCATAAAACTTTTATATTTTTTTAAAAACGACAAATTATAAAAAAAAAAATATTTAAAAAAATTGCACCTATAGTTTTTTTAATTTTCTACATGTGCATATTTTTAGTTTTTTTTTTTTTTAAATTGATGTCAGAAAAAAAAATCCAAAAATTGCTAATTGTCTGTTAACTCCAGGATCACTAATTTCAGTATCATGTATTTTTTTTTTAAATTACACTCATGTGTTGATCAACTTAATTATCAAAATTTTATTTTTCAGCTCACAAAAATTAACGCAGTCACAATTGAAACAAATTGCTCATGTATTACAGCAACGAAGTCAAGAGTCTTCTATTCCAAATGAAAAAATAGTCTATCGGTTTGTATTTGTTAAAAAAAAAAAAGCCTTATTATTATAATGACAATTAATAATTTAAAAAATATTATTTTGGGTTTTGTAGAGTCGTATTCCCAGAAGAATTAGATCTGAGGATTAGAAACCCCATGAATTTGTTAAAAACTCGTGGTGGTAAGCGAGGCAGGCCTAAAAAGAAACCAACAAAATCTATAATAGTAGAAGACGACTCTGAGGAAGCAAAGGTAGAGTATTTCAAATATCAAATCTTTATAAAAAATTTTTTCTTTGGGCAATAAAATAGTAATAAGTGTAAATAATTTAGGACGAACGAAAGAAACACGTGGCGCGAACACGCTCTGGCCGACTGTCCCGGCCGCCGAAGCATATCGTGCGTGACTACAAGCATCTCCATCATCTAGATTTCATGGAACCCGATTTAGATGATTCTGACGGTGGGTACAGCGACTACTGCGTCAGTACTGACAAAGTTGACTCCGAAGAAACCGCCAAGGATCTACTGACTGGCTACGAAGGTCCCAAGCGTAAAATATCTGATCACTTCCGCTGCCCCACATGTAGTAAAATTTATTTAGGAAGGACGCGGATGGCCAAGCACTTTGAGTTGCACCCGGATCACGGTAGTCCTGAGCAACTTCCGCCGCTGACTGTGGAACCAGAGCTAAAACAGTCGCCGCAGTATCCCCAGGATCAGTTTAAACGCAAAGGCAAAAGACGCGGTCCCTGGGCTTACATAACACCGGAAGCTAAATCAGAAAGACGGCAAATAAAATTACAAGAAGCATTAGCTGCTTGTGATAGCAAAGAGATACTTAAAATAGCTGCTAAACCAGTTTTAAATGCGCAATCATTATTTGATCTCATGGTTATTAAGTCAGACAATTGTTTGAAAACATTTCTCAGCGAATTAAAAAGTTTAGTTGATACTGCGCGTGAGAGAGTCAGCGCAATGCTGTCACCGGAAAATGATGATGACGATAAAGATGAACACGTTCTTGAATTAAATGATGATTTGCTGTGCGACACACTGGGACTTGTACCTGGTTATTACAACGTCAATGATGAAATATTTAAAAATTCAAATCATTTTTACAACACATCATTTACAACTTCAACAGACGATGAACCTCCAGCTAAAATACCCAAAATAGACAACGATGATGGCAAAGAAAATATCGACGAACGTCTAAATCACTTTGGCGACAACAACATTAATGTCAACGTAAACGTTTCTAATTTTCTTACTGACCGTAAGTTCGAACCCGTCAGTACAAACTGTCCAGAAGTTCTCACTGCATTGACATTGATGCCCAGAAACTCAAGCCCGGTCAGCACATCAGACAGTATAAGCAAATCAAACAATGTGTCAACAAAATTACTTATATCTAATCCAGAAATTCAAAGTCAGATCTTAGACAATCCTGGGTTTCAAAAGATTCAAATAAATACTTCGAAGCATTCATTTAAAAAATTAGAACCCGCCAAAGATGGATTCACTCGTTTAAATGGCAGCAAATTGGACATCACCAATAGCCAATCATCAATGTCATCATTGTCGACATTGTCAACCTCATCATCAGTATCAGCATCATCAGATTTCGCAAAATTAAATGATAATAATTACGAACAATCTAAACTAGATAATAATTTAACTCAAGCATTTATAAAATTAGAGCCAATTCAACAAATTGGTTTCGTTAAATTAGAAAACGGCAGTGTCAGTACTTATCAGCAGAAAAACTCAACACAAAGTTTTAAATTACAAGGTAATAATTACACTGATAATACAACACAGAATAATTGCAATGAGAGCAGTAGTAATAGTAGTAGTAGTACTGGTAGTAGCAGTATTAGTACTAGTATCAGTACCAGCAGTAGTAATATTATAAATACACAGACATTTACAAAAGGTTTTCAAAAAATAATACCCAAAATAATAGCAGTGTCGTCAGCAAATGACAGTACTAGTAATCAATGTATTGATAAAACAGAGGCATTTAATAGTAACGGTACTGATAATAAAGATATTCTTAGTAAATTTTCAAACAGTTTACAAACGATAATAAATGACAGCGTGGTACCGATAATGACAAGTAATTGCGACGGTAATTTATTTGTTGGTACTGATAGTATAGATATTAATAAAATAACAAACTATGATCTAGATTTACTTAGTAGTAATGGAGTTATTGATAAAAATTTAATGATTGATGATAAATTAGTTGAACAATTACAGCTGGTTGATCAGACACGTCTGGTTGATGAGCTGGTATCTGAAAGACTTAAAAATATAATGCCAGATAATATTTTGGATAGTAATTTAATAAGCAGTAACAGTAATTTGGATACTGAACTTGATTTTGAGGCACTGAGCGAAGAGTTTAACAGAAATACTAGAAGCTGATTTAAATACCTCGTTTATATATTACATATTTTTTTATATTGTATACCTTTAAACTTATATATTTCTTACTCCATTGTACTTTATATGTAAACCATATAATTTATTATACAAGTGTTTTATTATGTCTTCAGTATAATGAGAAAGAAGAAGGAAAAAAATATAAGTATCTCATGCATTCGCAATATTGTTTACTGTATTTATGAATCGTATATTTATAAGTATGTAGGATTTATTTAAAAAAAAATATTAAACTTATATATTTTTCAATAGCTACTAATTTTATTTTGTAGAAATTAATGATAAGCGAGTGACTACTTTATAATAAAAAAAAAAAAAAAAAAAAAAAAAAAAAAAAAAAAAAAATAATAATAATAATAATAATAATAATAATAATAATAATAATTAGAACTAAGTTGTGGATGTATATTAATATTAATATTGGTATAAATATCATTAATGATTAATAATTGATGAGGCAAATTAATGATATTGAAGTTAACCGACGTTTTATAGTTTATAAATTTTTGTAAAAACGTCAAATTACAGAAAAAAAAATATTTAAAAAAATTGCACACATAGTTTTTTAAATTTTCCACATGTGCATTTTTTGTTTTTTTTATTTTGGTAATTGAGTTTTGAAAAAAAAAAAAAATCCGAAAATTCTTAAGTGTCTGCTACTTTATGATACTGAAGTTAGTAGATTTCTAATAATTTTTGGATTTAAAAAAAAAACGTCAAATTACCGGAAAAAAAAGTATTTAAAAAAATTGCACATGTAGTTTTTTTAATTTTCTACATGTGCATATTTTTTTTTTTTTTTTTTTTTTTGTAATTGACTTGTTGAAAAAAAAAGTATTCGAACATTGCTAACTGTCTGTTAACTTCAAGAACATGAAAATTTAAGTTTAAGAAATTGGAGCTAATGCTAATTCTGTAGATTTTTATTGAGCTAGTCCTTAGCTGATATATGTGACAAATTATTAAATTTAAAAATTCATAAGTTAATTCTTCGTTCGTATTTTTTTTTTATATTTAGATCTCAAATTAAATTATTATTGAGTTTAAACGAAATCTAAATTCGGAGTTTGACGAACTTCATTTTGGACAATAACTTATTTTCTGTGTATATATTTATTTATATACTTTATACTTTATAATAAATAGGATAGTTGTTAAAAAAAAAAAAAAATATGAATATATTTTTCCGAATTGTTAAGATAAAATTAATGTTTATAAAAAAAAGTTCTGGTTATTTTTTATTTTGTTTGGGAATGAAAATTATATTGGTTTGAAATACTTAAAATAATAATTGATATTTATGGTAAAAATAAAAAGTATCTGCATAAGTTATTTAATTAATATCATAAAAGTGAGATTTTGTAGTTATTATTATTTATAAAATTTGATAGGCCTCGATTTATGATTTGAAAAAAAAGTTAAATAAATGTAGACATATTTTCATACTAAGAAAATATTCCATCCATGTAATCTATCATGGTTTTAACAATAAGTCATTTGTAAATATTTTCATAATCTATAATTTAAAAAAACTACAAACGCTCAATGTTTAAAAAAAAAAACTATAAAACATTTATGTATAAAATATGCTTACAGATGTAAAATGTCAATTCCATAAAATCTAACTTACAGGTGTTATAATTATAAGTTAAACTGTCAACATGATTAAATAAAAAAAGTACGTTTTAATTATATATTTATTTTTATTTATGTAATTTTAAATACTTGGTCATACCTAAGTAGCACACGGCTTTGTGACATCAGTAAGATAGAAGTTCGAGGCTGGTTTTTGACCATCGATAAGGCACCAAAATTTTGGTAGCGATCAGAAATTTTTATCACCGAAAAAATATCTGCTTAAGGGGGGAAAGGGTCTGAGATACAAATAAGAGGATATTTTTGTGATTTTTTTTTTCAGAGTACCTTCTTTATTAAAATTCTGAAAATTTGTGACATAATTAAGCATTATTCCAAGAATATTTTGCTAAATTTTCATAAAAAAATATTGAAAAATAAGCTAGTGGTAGTGGGGAGAGACGAGTCACCTCAAAAAAAAAGTCTCCTTGCCGTAGGTCGGATAACTCATGACTGCCTCATCTGAAATCAAAAAACCAAAAGAATTTCTTTGGTACATAAATTTATCTTGGACTTGAACGAAGGAATAAACAAAATATTCATTTTTGAATTTTTGTTAAAAGTGCAGACACAAATTTTTAATGATTGCTAGGACCAATATCTGCATGTATTATTAACATAAAAAACTTGGCTTTGAGATAAAAAAAAAAATGTCTTGTCCTTTTCGAAGACATCTTAAAGTTGTCTCTGTGCTACTTGGGTAATTATTATCTTAATTACTACCTGTGGCCTGTTTCAATGAGTAAAGATTCTAGAGTAGTATTCAAATTATGAGGTATTATTGGCTGATGGACCCAAGCCGCTAGATGTAACATTTTCCAGGAATCAGTGTCATCATGAGCGACATTTTCTAATATTGTTCTTTTTAATGCAGCTTCTTCTCTATAGGCTTCGTAAATTTGTTCCACTACTTTCTCTATATAAATATTTAAATTATTTTATTAATATTAATATTTTAAATCCATTAGTCTCGATAATTTATTAATAGAAAGTTATTTACCGAATTTTTTAGTTGCCCATGTTTTGAATAATTTACCATTACTGTTATGGATTAATGATACTGTTTTTATTTGAGATAATGCACGATTTAGTCTTACGACAACTCCATCCTATAATTTAAAGAAACATTAGTTGTATAAATTTTGTAAAGTGAGTTAATTACTTTTTAAATTATTCATTTAGTTTAAGTGATGAAATTATTTCAAGACTAATTTAATTATAATAATTATCAGTATTCGTAATTTAAATATTTAAAAAATAAATAAAATTAGTGATGTTGTCAATATTAGGATTTAAATTTACCGCCAGTTTTTTATAATGATATATTACGTATAATTACAATATATATACAAATGAATAATTAATAAAAAATTCCCATGGGTAAAAATATGTAATGAAATTTTATGATCTGCATTGTCATGGGAAATTATGACACTTGATATTATTGCTGGGAAATATTGACTTGAGAAGTTCGACATGAAACTTCTAAATTTGAGACAGATTAGAACTTCGAGTAAAAATTTTTTTTAACTTTTGTAATTTTTATGGCAAAAAAAAGTTTATCTAAGACTTTATATGGGCGAATTTTGAATTTAAAAAAGAACGTTTTCAAAATATATTTTTACGAACTTTTACTGGAACTTTTTATGAACGTTTTTTTATTCTTATGGGGTCATATTGGTTTCTGATAGAAATTTTTACAGAACGAGGGTAAAATATACTAAAAATACTTTTTCAAAAATATGCTTTAAAAAAGTTCGTTCATATAAAGTCCTAGTTAAAATTTTTTTTTACTCTGAAAACTACAAAAGTTTCCACTCGAAGTTCTAATCTGTCTCAAGTTTAGATGTTCCACATGTATAACTTTTGTGGAATATTTTTTTGAACGAATTTTTTTTTACACGGCATTATAAGCGGATTTTTTTTATGAGCCAACAATTTTATTTAATATCAATATATATTTTGTTCTACTAAAATAATAAATTGATTACGATGCAGCTTAATATAGCAGCTGTTTCAATTTACTTATTTTTTTAAAAATAAATAAGGAAGAAAGATTTATTTATAAAATGCATATTGATTTATTTTTCATTTGGCGGTCGTTCATGAATTAAAAAATAAACTGTATGCACATGATATTTTTTATTTGTTTTAAATATATAAGAAGTCTTGTATTTAAATCTCCTCATACATTTTATCAACCGTAAAAAATTAAAATATTATTGAATATTACTGAAGTAATTTGCCGTTAAATGATTCCAGAAAATCTCAAAGTGATCCCATGACAACTAATATCCTAATAATAATTGCTACTAAAATGATGTCCTGACCAGTGGGAGAAGTTGTCAGATAACTTGTCGGAAATTAGCTGACATGGAACTAACTGAAGCTAATAATCATTTTTACCAAATTTTTAATGAATAAGTTTATCTTTGATTACAAGGATAAAAGTTACGTGTAGTCAGACTATTTGTTAAATAATTGACAATAAAAATATTACCAATAGATCAATATCCTTTTCTAACTGATCACAAAGCTCTTGTAGCTCTTCTGGAAATGAGTCATCAGTTTTAATTGCTGTTATTGATTTTATGATTGACAATCCGTGCAAATGAATTCCATTCCATGTTTGAATATCTCTATGAATATCAGCAGTTAAGTCCTTGATAACTCGTGGGTTCCCGGTTAAATTTTTCTGTGGAGATGCTTTGGGTGAAGCTGAAATATTTTTTTGTTTTTAATAAAAATATGAAGTTTATTTTAATAATAAAAAACTTACTTATTACTGGCAGAAATCCTTCCATGAATAAATTTTATTCTAAAATACTTAAAAAAAAAAAAAAACTATAACCTAACCTAATTTTTAAAAATATTTTTCTATCAAAATATACAGTAATAATTAAATTTTAATTTGGTTAATTGATAATTTTTTAAATACTTAAGTTTTAATATAAATGATTTATAAATTAATTAATAAATAATAATGTGATAATAAACACTTTAAATTTCACTCAATTAATTTATCGAGTTTAGGTGGTTCGATTCTATCGATATTTAGATTTAAAGTACGCAATCGATTTAAAGCCCAAAAATTAAACACGAAAATTCTGTTTGCAAATGAAAGCAAAAAAATTTATGAGTGAATATAGCAGCCATGAGACACTTTATGAGTTTTAAATAAATAAATAAATTAATTAACATAATGAAATTTAAAAAAATGCGCGTACGGATTTTTCATTTATCTAAATACGCATTTTTTTATTTTTTTTCTACTTACATTCTATTTATTGATTCAAAAATTTTAAAAATTTCCACTTGTTAGTTATTTTTACACTCATAAAAATTTACATAAAAATTTTGAAAGGTTTTATTAATTAAATTTACAACTAATTGAAGGTAATTATGTTCAATTTTATTATTTACAGATAATTTTTGTACATTTATTTCATTTTTTATTCAATAATAATAATAATAATAATAATAATAATAATAATAATTTTTTTGAGAATTTCATGAGCTTTGATATTTAATAATTTTTTATCAAAATTTTCTGAGAATCTTAATAGTAAAATTATAAAATTAAATTTTATCCCGAAAAAATAAAAAATACACTTATAGTAATTATTTACAATAATTATTAATGTGTCCGGGAGTTGATTCAAGACATTTTTAAATTAAAATCAATTAAACAACTTTTAGAAAGTAATTATTATCTCTGCGCATAATTAAAAAATTAGATTGAGCGCAATCTAAATGTAATTTTTTAATTTCCGGTATTATTTTACAATGTAATCTCATTCTTAATACTGAATATCCTTCAAATTAATGCTCGGATGACTCGATAACTTTTAATGACCGGCAATCAAAATATAATCATTCATTTAAGTCCTTTTCAAAAGTTATAATTCAATTTCCATAAAACGATATTCTTTTGAAAATTAAAGACAGAATCAATTAAAAATAATTTTTTCATTCGTTAAAATCAGAGCTTTTGAACAAAAAGTCATTGAAAAGTCCAGTTCTACAATTTTTGAATCAGTTTTCCAACCGCAAAAAGTTCCCACTAGTGTTTTTCATTTAAATTTACCCTTCTACTTATAATCCAAGTAGGTTTTGATGTTCAAATTATCAATTTCATATTTTAATAATTAATTATCAAGAATTACATTCACATATTACAATAATTGCATTATCATTTGAAATGATAATTCTTGATAGATTATTCTGTCTCGTTTGTTACAATCCTGCTCAAAAAATGCGATTCACCAATAGGATGTAATCGGAAATTTCCGATTGAATCCCATTGGAATAAATCAGAAATTTCCAAAAAATATATCATTTTTTAATTGAAACCAATTGAATCCCGTTCAAAATTCTTAATCAGAATGAATCGGTTCCAATCGGAAAATAATAATGAAATAAAAATATTATTTTCTGATTGGAAACGTTTCATTTCAATTCAAAAATTTCAAATGGGATTCAATCAGAAAATAATATTTTTATTTTTATGCACTTTTCTAAACTTGAAACTGATTAATTTCGATGAAACTCAATCGGATATCAATCAGAATTCTCAACGAGGGAATTTGATAAATATTTATTTTAAAAAAGAGCGCGGTAATTTTAAAAAAACGGAGAATGTCAAAATACTGTAATTCATAGAGTTTGCATGCGAAAAAAAAAGTAAATCAGAGAAAACGTTAGTTAGTTCACATTGTGTATTGTATTGCTTTTGTTTGGAGAACGGTGATGTGTAAGAGAACAAGGTCACTTGGGTTTAATGCTGGATGGTGTAGTCAGTGAACAAGTTGTCGAGGATCTCGTGGTACTGACTGTACTGACCGGTGCTACAGTTACATTTATCATTACTTTAATTTTAAAAAATAAAAAGATAAAAAAAATATTAAAAAAAAAAAAAAATTATCCACTTGAAATATATTTTTCTACTTCACAAATCCAATAAAAAATTAACTGTCTCATAGATAAGTTATCAGCAGGTTTTAAATGATTTAAAGTGATAAGTTGTGAGCAACAAAATAACTAAATAATAGCAAAAAAAAAAGGCAAATTATATTTAATAAGACAGTTTTGTTCAAGCTGGAGTATTTATACTGGAATTTTCTCATGACGCTCGGCCATGATCTGTAACTCACGTATGTCTGGTCAATTTCCCATCGTTTTAATTTGAAATTCCTTATAAATCTCATATTTTTACTGCAATAAATTATTATTACTTTATATATTATTATTATACAGTCATTTTGTTATACATTTATGTAAAAAGTTAAGTTATTAATTCACTGATATGATATATATTAAAATACTCAGTATAATAATTTATTAAGACAAGTGTGTGACGTAACTAGAGTGATAAACGTTTTTGCCGTAAATGTTTTTTAGTTTGCCATCTGATAAAAAATATATATATGTATATGTACATGTATATATATTTAAAAAAAAATATTAAGTGTTTTGTATCTGATATTGAATCAGTTATAGCTTTGCTAGCTGATAAAAACGTTTTAGTTGATTTAGATAATAAATTTTTTTAAAAATACAATAGACTTTTAAAATGAAGATGGAGGTACGTATTTATTTATCGATAATTAATTATTTATATTCATGATAATTATTATTTATTTTAATTAACTTTATTTATTTTAGGAAATTTAAATAAAAATTTAATGATAATTTTAAAAATAAAAATATTTTTTTTATTCAATACCTGGACAAATTGTCATGAACTATTGGCTTTCTGACCTTCGTATTATTGTAGACTATAATAAAAACATAACTTTATTTGCATACGTTTTTTTTTTTAAATGTAATGATCTAATGATAGGAAGAAATAATTAATACATTTCAAAATAATAATGACATGTTTTATTAATTGAGAAATAAATAAATGATTTGTGATATTGGTTTTTTTTTGCATTTTAATATTTAAAGGGAGAGGTTTAAAGTACAAGGTCCTTGTGCTCCTGATGCGCGACCAAGAATTACGATCGTTGAACCGACGTACATAATAAATAGTTTCAGTACTCGGTGGTTTATTGCTAGAAATATATATCTTATATTTAAATATTTAAAAAATTATTAAATATAAAAAAAATAAAAAAGTTTAATGATTTACGTCATAAAATTAAATAATAATAATAATTCTGGGAAGCATTATCTTATCAATTGATAAATTTTGAAATATTGGCCGTCGAGTTCTCTGTAAAAATTAATTATAAATAATTATTTTTATTTCGGAAACGCGTACGTATCATTATAAAAACAATTTCGTTCTCGATTGTACCTGTAATTGGATGACTTTCACCGGTTTTATCTTAAAAAATAAAATAACTTTTAAAAATTAATGTATGTTATACGATTTCGAAGAAGAGTTTTATACTTTCGGCGGGGTTTTAAAATTACCAGGTAAAAAAAATTGAGGAGAACAGATGGTTCTTACATTTAAAGTATATCTGTATGTATATATATGTTTATTATTCATATATATATGTGTAAGTAAATATTATATGGTGTAGGACATGTGTTTTTAGTATATGTGGATGTAGAAAGAGTGTCTGGCCCATTTTAGTTGGGAAGGTAACAGGCGCGAGTTACAGTTAGTTAGAGCGCGCGCTTCGTCGCATCTACACCACCGGCATTCCTGGACTCCAGTGGCCCGCGTCCATAGTTTGCTTTTTTATAAATAAATTTTATCCCCAAGACTCCAAACGTCTTTGCTCAAAAGGTTTTATATTTACAATATTATAATAATAATTTAAATTTAAATGGTCACTTATCATCAGTTACCGGTTATCAGTTAACGTTTTAGCAATTATTGATTATTGATCATTGATATTTATATTTAATCATCAGTACTTTTCATTCTTTGTGAGTAATTTTTAGCATCAGTTATGGTCAGTCAAGTGACTCATGAACTTTATGATCGCGAGTGTGTTCGCGTCCGCGGTGGGGTTTTATGATTTAAATTTTTTTAACTCTTTTTTTTAGTTTTCTTAAACATGAGAGTCAGTATGTTAAGGAGAGACTTTATGTGAACGTTAAAAAGAGTTATATGGGTATTGCAATAAACTTGCTAGAGTAATGTCTGAGTGTATTGAGTCTGATTGAGAGAAAAAATGTATACTCCTTTTTGAGTTTAACTTCAAGAGTATAAATTTTACTTTTTTATATTGCAGGTTGATCTTAGGAAGGAGCAGTTGAAGAAGGCTACAGACAGGATACAGCGAGAAATTGAAGAGGTCACTGAGCGTGAGCACGAGTTGAGAAACGTCGGAAGTATTAAAACAACATCACACGAAACTGTTGATTCTAAGGTAGAGAATTGTTTTTTTTTTCTATCTCTATTTCTATTACTGTGATATGAATAAGTACTAAGTATGTGGTATGTTTGTACAGAGTAGTTTAGTTTTGTCTTGAGTGTATCGGGTAATTTGTATTGTAATTAATCTTAAAGTTTGCGTTGCATGATTTAGACAATTGACAATAGACGGATGTCTTAGCTAAATATTGACTATTTTCACTGGAATGTCATGTGAGATATTTTATTGTGAGAATGGTTTTTTTTTTTTGCTTAAGAAATTTATGGAGAGCGAAATTTTATTTATTTTGTCATGTAGAAATACTTGAGAAAAGAGTTATAAATAATAAAACTAAACACGATTGTTTATATCTCGTGTAATTAAATTATATTTGATTAGACTTGAGTGTTTTATAGCTCGAATTTAATCATTTTTTAAAACTCCACATAAATGAAACTTTTAAAGTTTCTAATTAATAATTAACTACTTAGTTATTTCCAAAAATTTGATAAACTTAAAACACGTGGTCAGTAATTTATATTTTTAATTCTCGAGGTCACGTACAATCGAGCCACGTAATAATCTATTAGAGTATTTACAGACTTGCCTCAAGTGTCCTCATGTCGATTCTTTACACGTAACATATGACAAATTTACAATATAGTTACAATGAGTAATCTTAGTCAATATAATATATATTTTTCTCACGTATTTAACGTTCATTGTACTCCAATCCTTGTAGTTCCATCATCACCATTATCATCATCATAATAATTAACATAATTTTCATCAATTCATGGAATTGTTTCACCGGTCGCCTGAAATTAACTTTTCGTGATAAATAAAAATAAAAAAAACAAAATCTACATTGATAAATTTTAATTAGTGTCTTGTTCGATGAAAGCTATATCAATAATTGGTGAAAGTTTAAAAGCTAATATAATAATAAATATATATTTAAATAATTAATTTAACAGGTTCGTCGAATGCCACAAGCATTAATATCGGGAAAGTTAAAGAGAACAACGTCAACACCCCAGATATTGGAGCCGTCAGTGACACTGACATCTAATAATAATAATAATATTAACAATAATAATAATAATCTCACACCCAAAATGACTAATGGAGTTATATCGGCACGTACGACACCGACACCACTGCGTTTTGCAACATCACCCAGTCAAAAAGGACTAATGCACAGGTTTTTAGCGACACGTGGTAGAATTTTTAACAAAAATTCGTCACCACCTGCCGATTGTTTGACACCACCACCGACACCGACCATTGTCCTAAACCCTCAGAGTATTCGTGCTTTGAGTAAAAGTCTGGAAGTGAGAATAGAACCGGATGATGAGCCGAAAAAACCGCAAACTAGAAAAGGATACGTTCCGGTTGAAGAAAAAATTCAGAAAGAACTCAATGATATGAAAGAGAGGGAAAATGAACTGAGGTATTTTTTATTTTAAATATTATTTACACTGTAAAAAAAACGGGGTAAGTTCAAATGGCGTAGGTGTTAGATTTCAACACCGAAATCCGTGTGAATATTTTTTACCGGTGTTAGAATATTTTTACTTACTCGATAACATAAATAAGTACATAGTAAAATTGAAATTTCCTCCAGATTATTCATTAAATTTTTAGATATTTTTTTATATATAATACATTTTTTTTTTTTTTCTAATTTCTGTGGAATTTTTTTTACACCGATTTAACACCGGTATTTAACACTACTTACACCGGTGTTATTTCATTTTAACACCTCTTTTTTTATAGTGTATATATAAATAATTTTCAGTATAAAATATAATAAATAAAATTTTGTAGGTTGATGAGGTCAAGGATGCTGGCTAAATCTCAACCAAACCTGATTGAAATTGGTAATGACAATGATTCAGATATTTACGATGGATCGAATTCACTAAGAAGTGGGACATCATCGAATACACTTAATGACGATGACTCAGATCGAGGAGAAAATAGAAGTGGGAAACACAAACCAAATCCGCGACGTCGTAGTACACTTATTGCTCAGTGGGAAAATCTCATAGCCGCAAATAAGGAGTCTTTGGAAAATGGAAATGAAAATGAAAATAATGTCTAACAATATATTATCGATATTTATTTATTAATTTTAATATCTATTATTTAGTACTCAAAAAATCAAGGGTAAAATATTTTTGGTATTTTTTCCAATATGGAAATTTATATACAGTATTAAATTATTATCCAATTATTCATCTTAATTACCTTGTTTTCCTGTAAAAAATTATTTTAACTGCTTCACGCTTGGTAATTAACTTTTTATTTTATTCTTTTAAACTCTGTAACGACTTACAGGAAAAAAAATATGACGTTAGCGGGAGATAATTGTTATTTATAATCAAAAATCGTGTGCAATCGTTAGTTAAAACGACTAAACATCGAAATTATTTTTTATATATCGATATACATTAGTCTTAAATATAATTATTTCTATATATATAAATATATAAGTTGTTTTAATATGAAACATCTGTAATTTCAACAATAAATTTCATAATAAAATAATTTAAATATCAATAAAAAAATTTTAATTAGTAAAGTGGTTTTTTAAAATGAATTTAATTAATAATAAGTGTAATTAATTGTTAAAATAAATATTATTCCCGCTAAGCATGCGTAGATTTTGAGAAAAAGCGCGTGGGCTGATGACGCGTGCGCTCTTTAACTGAATGATAAAATTTTATCTAAAATATAATAATATAAGAAAAAAAAAATATATAAATAAAAGTATTTAAAAATATTGATATTTTATCTGTTAATTAAATTTTAAATTAACGTTCAAAAAATTTAAAAACTAACTTCTGTATTATGAATTTTTAAAACTGATCTATTTATAGATTTTAAAGGAGATTACTAATGAATTATTATGAAACAAAGTTTGATGTTAATATAAAAGTAATTTTATTAAATTAATTGAAGTATTTATCGAGTTAACGTTTGGAGAAATAAATTTTTCGTAAATTAAATTTATAAGTGCAGAGAAGAATTTAATTTTTATGACATCTCCCTCTGTTATTTAAATCTCTCCTTATATTTAATTCTTTTTTTTTGTTAATTCGTCTCGTGAACGACGACGATGAGTATGTGCGCATTCTCCGTGAACGGATCGATGCTGGAAATAGCTCAGGCCGGAGTACGAGGTGAGTCGCCTTCGTCAAGAGCCCGAGCCTCCTTGGCTCTCTTTATTACGTGAAATATAAAAAATTAATTTACTAAAGGGCTCGATTTATTTTATTTAATAAAATAAATCTTAAGATAATAAACCAACGTTTAAATAATTAAATAAAATAATAAACGATTGATAAAAAAAAAATATATAAAATTCAAAATCACAATATAAGTAAACCAAAGTGTACAGAAGATTTAAATTTATTTTTAATTGTCTATTTTAATTTTGTTAATCATTTTATTGTGTCATTACTTTGACAATCGCTCGCTAATTTTTAATGCCGCTAATACTGTTTTGTGGACGATGATGTTAAGACAATGTGCAACTTATCAATGGGGCTCATGAGGCTTAATTTGTAAGTACTGATTTAAAAAAAAAAAAAAATTCATTATTTTTTCATTTTTTTTTTATTGGAGTTGATAAATTTTAATTAAATTTGAGTTTTAAAAAAAAATTAATGCCCTTGACTATCGTGAAGGTTTCCATCTTTTATGGGACACTTGCCAAGTTGTCAGTGACCCGATAATATGAAGAAATCGTTTAAATAGCCGCAGTTACAAATTTATCATTTTAATCCTCTATATTACAGCGAATTGATTTAATTTCATTTAAATTTTCTAATCGGTATTTAAATTTTGTTAAATAAAAAAAGTCATACACGCGACAATTGTCTCCCCTGTCATCTTTTTAAGCCACCCTCAAACTACATATTTTCATTGGCTTTGCGCACACACCCTTGTCGCTTATCTTCGTGCTCAAACTCCGAACAGAATACGGGATCGATATTCTCGAAACAGCATGTTCGTAAATTTACCGAATGACGAAATGGGTCACTTTTAATTTTATCCATTATTACGATAACTTATTTTTTAACTCCAATTTTATTTTTATCCCTTTTCACTTTTTTTTTTTACTTAATTATTAAAACCATCAATTAAAACTAAAAAAGTTATAGCGTAAAAATTAATAATGCATCCGATACCTGATAATTAAATGTTTTATTTAATAGCTAATCCTCTGGTATTTGATATCGAGCTTTCTGCCGAACTGTTGCACCTTGTCCACCATCATGAGTAGAGTAAAAAAATATATATGTAGTAATTGATATTTATATTCTTCCTGTCATATATTTTTTATAAAGGATTTTTTTTTATTTTTATCGTAGGCGTTTATTTATTGTCTGCTGTGTCAATGGCTATTTTTTTTGTTTTTTTTTTTTTCAAAATAATTTTTATTTTTGAATTTTATATTTATAAATTTTCGCCGGCTTTGTAATTTTTATATTTATATTTTAAAAAGTATGTCGTTATAAATATTTAAGTTACTTGTAAATTATTGTCCAATTTACGTACAATGTATTGAGTATATAATAAAAATATATAAATCTATATATATGTATATTTATATTATATACTATAGAATAAATCGATCATGTTCTACTTTAGCTCAACAGGAATCCTTGACGATTGAGTAACAAAAGATGAAAAAAATATTTAAAAAAAGAGTAGGAATCTTAATTGAATAGTTAATTATTTTTCAGAGGCCTCCCCCACGCCCTGGTAGCTTGTAGAGAATGCACAAGCTGATGCACAAGGGCTTAAAGAAGAAGAAGAAATCGAAGAAAGGAAAGAAAGGTGCCGAGGAGGAAGAGTTCGACCCCGAGGAGCTCGAACGTTACAGGCGAGAACGGGCGGAAGCCCTTGAAAAAGCAGCTGCCGAAGGTTCAACAGCAGCCGCCGGTTCCGACGAGTGGCAAAAATTTCAAGCTCTGACTGCTGGTGTCGATTCGATACTAAAGAAAACCCAGGGTGACTTAGATCGCATTAAATCGACGTCCTTTTTTCAACGCAAGGCGCCGGTCGTTGAGGAAAAAAAACCGGAAGTTGATCCGGAACTCGAAAAGGAACGGGCTAAACGTTTCATTGGTTTTGATAAGGACGGGAATCCTATTGAACAGGTCGCTGATAAAGAGGAGGGTAAAAAGAAAGAACTAACTGTCACTGAAGAGGGTTTCGTTGAGATACCAGATGATGACGACGAAGATGAAATTTCAGGAGATGAAGATATTTTTGATACAACGTACATCGATGTTCTGCAGAATACCGAGATCCAATTAGCTTACATACCAGACAGTCCGACTGAAGAAGAAGCTGGTGATGATCCATTTGATACTACAAATGCTGATAAAGTTCTAAAGACTGTTGACAAACACGGGAAAAAAGTTGTTAGTCTTGGTAACGCTGTTGAAGTACTTTCCGGTCGTGTTGATCAAGCCAGTGCTTGTAAAATATCAAGACCACGTAAAGTAAGAGTGCAAAATTTATTACTAGACGACGCTGAGGTAAGCGAACCAGTTCTTAGTGATGCTGGGGAACCTGGAGAGATTGTAAGTGAACCGATTCAAGTTGAAAGAACTTTACTTGATGACGATTCAGATCTTCCAGATATACCTATCGATTTAACAAACTTGCCGTCTATTTTACCGAGACCTGTAACGCCCGAAGTTAACGCGGGTGAGGATAAGCTACCAGAAGGCCCTATAGATATATCGGAGTTTGAAGTTCTAAAGGAGAAGACTATTCTTGAAGAGATTCCTGATTTAGATGACGATTTTGATCTCGATGGACCGGTTGAGGCACCGGCTGGTTTAATTGAGGCCGATGACCCATTTGCTGAAAAAGAACCAGAGGCAATTCATGTTGAAGCTGAAATAATCGAAGCGAGCTTTGAAGTTGCGACTTTTGTTAACGAGGAAGATCCCTTTGATACGACATTTGCTGATAATTTAGTACCTGGTAAAACAGAGTTGAGATTTATTGAAAAGGAGCTTGAAGATTTACCAGAATCAGAGGTTACTATTTCGTTGACTGACCCGTCGGGTCTTCATCGCGATTACGAGACTGGTTTATTAAGTAAAGGAACAAGTAAATCATTGGCTGCGACAACTGATTTACTCGGCGGTTCTTCGACAGATTTGACTCAGCTCACTGAGCAGCCTATTGCTCCCGCTGAAGAATTTACTTATGCTGATCCATTTGACACCTCGGGTATCCAAGAACCGACTCCTGGACACGTTGAGTTAAAATTCCTAGAAAAAGAACTTCTGGGAGATAAAAATAAATCTGTTGACAGTCTCGACGACGACGACTTTGATCCGCGTAAAGAAGAGACAGTTGTTAAGAAACCAGCAGCTGGTCCACCCCCTCGTCCTCCAGCATTTCATCCCCCAGTTTCAAGCGTAAAAGTATCAGCAGTTGACTTTGAATCTGAAGAGGCAGCTGCGGCAGCTGCTAATCAAATACGCAAGCCTTCAAGACCAGAGATATTGGGTCTAGCTCCGGTTAAAAGTGTTTCCTTTGAATTACCGACCCCATCTCAGCGTCCAGACTTGTTGATTACCAGCGACGAGGAAAAATCAATACATTCTAAGCCACTGACTCCGTATTATACACAAAAATCAATTGATGAAATTGCTCATGAAGAAATTCAGCCCGATGAGGAGGGTAATGTTGATGTAGATCCATTCGACACGAGCTTCGTTGCCAAAGTAACTCCTGGTAAAACAGAGCTTAAATTAATAGAATCAGAGCTCTTGGAAAAACAGGAGACTAAATTAACTCACAGTACCAGCGAACACGACTTTAATCCACGGGAAGCTGGAAAAGTGTCAGCTGGTCGAAGACAAAGTGACTTTGGTGGCACGTCAGTGAGACCTAAGAGTCTTAAATTTGGTCAGGTTACTGAGTCGCTATTGGAAGACGGTACTGAGGTTAAAAGTGTTTATGAAATAAACGAAGCGGCGCATCGCAAAAAACCTGATCAACCCAAACGTCAAGAGAGTTTATTGGATGCTGAAGTTGATGTCAATACCAAAGCTCTGACACCGACTATTGAAAGCAAAGTATCTGAGGAAGACGAAGAAGAAATATCTTATGTTGATCCTTTTGATACCTCAATAGCAAGTAATATTTTGCCAGGTAAAGCTGAATTGAAATTACTTGAAAGTGAGTTAAGTAAAATACCAAATCAAGTTCAGCAAATTAAAATAAATCCAATTAGTGCTGATAAACTTTCACGAGCACCGCAATCAGCGACACTTGTAACTGAGGACGACGACTTTGATCCACGTGCTGGTGAAGTTAAAGTGTCACAAGATTTCTTGTCATCTGACGTACAAGAGTCTGGTGGTAAAGTTCTTACTCCTGTATTGAGTGAAGACTTTGAAGACGATAGTATTGATCCATTTGACACAAGTTTTGCTAGCATTGGACCTGGCAAAACAGAACTCAGACTTTTGGAATCTGAATTAGTTGATAAATAATTAAATAATTAAATATTTAAATCGGAGTTTAAAAATAAATAAAGATGGATTCCAAAGGCGGAAATCCATTTCTGATGGATGATTATCCATCAGAACCAGTATCACAACAGTCAAATCCGTTTCTTCAAGACTTTGCTGCAGAATCTGCAGAACCAGCAACAGCTCCAACAGTCGGCAGTGATAATCCATTCTTTAATTTCACCGCCGAGCAAAGTTATCAACCACCACAAGCTGACTCAACAAATCCATTTGCATTTTTTGAAGCCCCTGCTGCTGAAGTTCAACCGCAGGAAGAATTCATACCAGCAACAACAGCCACTGACGTACAGGAAGCAAATCTTCTTGGTACAGATACGCAAATAAATCTATTTACGGACCAAGTCCAGCCGGATTATCAACCACAAGAGCCAACGGCAGTTGATTTTAGTTCGCCCCCAAATGAAAAGGTCAAAGTTGAGCCGAGTAATGAAAAACCCACGCCCAAACGTCCTCCACCTCCACCAAGACCTGGACCACCCCCAGCACCACCACGAAATACTAAAGATTTAATTCTTTCGGTGACTGACGCAATGGATGCTACTTCAAACCATTTACTGGACCGACTCCAAGCAACACGTACGCCCAGTCCTACACTAATGCACTCACCCTCGCCCACACCCGAGCACAGTTACGCTGATTTCCTTGATGTCGATAACAACATACCGGATTTAATGCCAGATGATACTCAACCAACTAACGATAATCAAACGGAAAATATTCTTGATATCTTTGATGGGCCTTCAGCTGAAATAACCGCAGCTTCTATTTTCTCAGCACCCAGCATGGGTATTGACACCAGTATTAGTCAACCTGCCACAGATATTTCGACATTCACTACAACAAATGCTAATCTAATGGCCGAGAATCCATTCGGTGAAGTAAATGAACCCAGTGTCGTTGATGTAGACGTTTCTTATGGATCTGAAGCTGCTGTACCTGAAGATACTTTGGCAGAAAAGAGACAGTCAATTGATGTCACGACTCCATTTACTGATATGACCACCGAAGATCCAACAAATGTTCCCGACTCATCAGAAATTGATGTATCTCAATCAAATTTCTTTTCTGTAGGCCAATCGACTGTATCAGATATGACCAGCGCTCCCTTCTCAAGCACTCAGTCAGGTTTATTTGACGCGGAACCACTTTTTACAACAGCTTCAACTGCTGAAACAACTCAAGTACCCACCAGTGCATCAACCAATATATTCACATCAGATTTACTCGGCGGTTTTGGTCAACCAGCTGACACAGTAGAGGAATTAACATCTTCGAGTCCTACACCGGCCTCAGAATTTCCCGTCACTGCTTATAAACCCGAGGAGTTGGACAGTTTTGCGGCGGCAACTGAACCAATTCAAAATAACTCCGACGCATTTGATGCGTTTGCTAGTAAATTTGACAAAGCTGCTGAGCCTGAAGCTGGCGTTGATCCGTTTATGGACGCTTTTGGCTCTGGACAGACTGCCATGGACACCTCGAGTGATGTCTGGGGTGACTCGTCAGCAGCCGGTTCCGAGGGGGCTGCTATCGGATTCGGCGAAAGCGAAGGCTTTGATTCTTTCCTAAGTATGACTGCTCCACCCCAAGAAGCTGGGGCGAGGATGAAACGTAACGATTCCGCGGATTCTGACGAGGCGCCCGATTTCAGTGTTTTCATAAAACCTAAAGAAGGCACTGAGGCATTCAACGAAGGCGGTCCAGTGCCAGTTTTAGCTCCTCCGCCAAAAAGTCCAATGAATTCGGCTTTCACCGACACATCCCCACGTTTCAATCCCTTTGATAAGTCTGCGGGTTTCGCTCAGGAAGCTGTTGTTCCTTCCGAAATGCCCCAGGTTCCTGAAATGACTCGTACTGATTCTCAAGTAAGTTATTTTACATAAATCTAAATTAATTACTAATTAATATGCAAATAAATTTACTTACCTCGACGTTGTTATTTTAGGAAACTCCACCGACTCCATTATTTGATGAAGATGTAAGTCAGCCACTTGAAGATTTTCCCCGAGTAACTTACACTGGTGACGGTTGGGAAATGCACTTACGTCAACCGAATAAAAAAAAAATAACAGGCCAGCGTTTTTGGAAAAAAATATTTGTACGTTTAGTTTATCAAGGCGATGCGCCTGTGCTTCAATTATTTAACAAAAGCGACGATAAAGATCCGTTTCAAGAGCTGCCATTGCTTACATGCTATTCAGTGTCTGATATTGCAGCCCAGCAGTTTGATCAGTATGGGAAAATATTTACCGTAAAACTTCAGTACATATTTTACAAAGAGCGACCGGGTGTCAGACCGGGACAAGTGACCAAAGCCGAAAGACTTACGAACAAATTGAGCCAGTTCGCAGCGTATGCTATTCAGGGTGACTATCAGGGTGTGAAAGAATTTGGTAGTGATTTAAAGAAACTTGGGCTTCCTGTTGAACACGCACCGCAAATATCACAGCTATTTAAATTAGGATCACTAAATTATGAGGATCTTAAGATGTTTTCTTGCGCTATTGAAGAAGCGCTTTTTAGAATACCCGCCCAACGCGATCGCGCGTTGACTTACAAAATGGAAGAGGTTCAAATAAATGTCGTTGATGAATTATATGTCGAGCAGAGTGCCGCTGGTCATGTGGAAAAACAAATAGCGCGGGTGAGATTATTCTTCTTGGGTTTTCTTACCGGAATGCCGGATGTTGAACTGGGGATCAATGATATGTGGCGACAGGGTAAAGAAGTCGTTGGCAGACATGATATTATCCCGGTGGTTACCGAAGAATGGATCAGACTGGAAAGTGTTGAGTTTCACTCCTGTGTCCAACCGGACGAGTATGAAAAATCTAGGATTATCAAGTACGTATACTTTGTAATAATATAATATATGTTTTATTAATATTTTTAAATTAACAATATTTATTTTTGAATCCTTTTATTAATAAAATAATTAACACGTAGTTTTATGGATGTCTTTTTTTTCTAACTATTTTAAAAGGTTCAAACCACCCGATGCATGCTATATTGAACTAATGAGATTCCGGGTAAGGCCACCGAAGAATCGAGAGTTGCCACTTCAGCTAAAAGCTGTAATGTGTGTTACAGGAAATAAGGTAATGCTTTTTTCGTTTTTTTTTTTTCTTTTTAATTTAATTAATACTCACAACTATTCCAATTACTTTCTCACAATTTTTTTTTTCAACTCATGAACAAAAGTTAAATAAATATATGAAAAAGTAATGAATTAATTTAATGAAATTTTGATTATCAGGTTGAATTACGTGCGGACATTTTGGTTCCGGGATTTGCCTCGCGTAAACTTGGGCAGATACCTTGCGAAGACGTGATGGTACGATTTCCAATACCCGAGTGCTGGATTTATCTATTTAGAGTGGAAAAACACTTTAGATATGGCTCAGTAAAGTCGGCTCATAGAAGAACAGGAAAAATAAAAGGTATTGAGAGATTTCTGGGCGCTGTTGATACTCTCGAGCCCCAACTGATGGAAGTAACATCTGGGCAAGCTAAATATGAACATCAGCATCGAGCTATTGTTTGGAGAATGCCTCGATTGCCTAAAGAAGGCCAAGGTATTATTATTTTTTTTTTTAGATAATGATACATTTTGAATTTACTGTAAAAAAATTTGCGGAGTGAATGCGGATTTAAATAAAATCCAGATCACTCCGCTGAAAAAACAAACTCCTTATTTACTCTGTGTGTGGTGTGATTTTTTATGAACTTCGGAACTCAGAGTGACGGAATGAATTCGGATTCAAATAAAATTGGTTTGAGTGCTTAGTAAATGTTGGGTTTCTTATTTGTTTTTTAGGCGCATATACAACACATGGACTTGTTTGTCGAATGTGCTTGACATCTTATGATCAGATACCAGAAAAGTTGGCGGAATATGCGTATGTTGAATTTACGATGCCTGCTACTCAAGTGTCACACACGACAGCAAGAAGTGTCAGTTTGCAAAATAGTGACAGTGATAATCCACCAGAAAAATATGTGAGAAATCTCTCGCGACATGAATACAGGTATTTTTATGGATATTTATTTTAATTCTATTCGTTTTAATGAGACGACTGTCTTTGAAATTATCCTCGGCATTCAAACAAAAATTTATTCTGATTTTTTTTAGTTCAAACAAAAGTCTCGAGTGATTTTAATTTATAAGGAATATTTAAATAGAAAAAAAAGACAAATCGACCCCTGGGGTAAAATGGGCCCAAACATTTTTTTTTAAATTACACTAAAAGCAGGCTGATGTGGATATTATGGGGCAATGTGGGCTATTGAAAATTTCTTTAAAGAAATTAAAAAATTTGAAATTAACTCGAAAAATTTTTATTAAATCAATTAATCATTTACTTTTTTTTCAAAAACGACAAAATAAAATAATTAAAATAACTTTTTTTCGGGGCTCATCTTACCCCACATTTTAACTTTCACGGCTGGGTTATACTTACACTGAATAATTATTTGGGAACTGAACAAAAAGTAGAATTAGATAAAAAAACTCACACTATTGAAATCTTTTTTTAGAGGGCCCATTTTACCCCTTGCCTTAAATTTACAGGAATATAAAATTTTTAAAATGTTAAGAAAATCGATTTTTACTTTTGTTTTTATATTTTTTTATTTTATATATAAATATAATCTACGCATACGGTCTTTTAAAAAGTCGTGGTCCCTTAGATAAAAATCTCAGAATCATAAAACGTGAATTAATTATCGTAGAGCAATAAATCAGCATTAAAAACCCATATAAATTTATAATCTTTCGAATGTAAATTTCAAATTAATTATATGAGGATGTTAAACACTGAAAAGTACTTTGAGTATACTCAAGATTTTGACAGTTCAAAAGCTAGCGGTCGCTTTAAGTAGTATACAGATTATTAATTATTCTATCCAATTACTAGGGTTGGCATTGAGCATACGCAGGGAGAAGGACCAGGGGCTTACGTATCAGCGACTAAAAAAATTCCCGAAAGTACTCCAGAGACTCATGAAGAACCAGTCCACCAAGCGGCTGCTGAGTCTGACTCTGATTCTTCAGAATAAATATTACTTTAAGTTACTAGGTATCATATAATAAATTAACAAATTATATATATACATATATAAATAAATATAACGGTAATAAGTAAGGTAGATATCTAGGATAAAAATAAATTATTATTTTTTCTCGCCAGTTGTAATGCTTGATAATGTACCAAGTAAAAGTACCAATTGCACACTCACTTATTCTTAGTAAATCAATTAATTAATTAATTAATTAATTATAATTATTAATGCATAGGACAGTAATCATATTAAATTGAGTTGTGAAAAAAGTAAAAGATTAGTCAGTAAAAAGAAGACAATACACAGCTTTTTATGTTTATTTATTAGAGGTGTGAATTTACGAATTATTTGCATCGAATCGAATCGAACTTTTGAATAATTCGAATTTTTTGAATTATTGGTGAGTTTTTGAATTATTCATAAATTTTCTTTTGAACGACTCATTTAAAATTGTAATATTTTTTCCAATAATTCAAATTTTTGTCTGCGATAAATAGAGCACAGACTTGAATTTACAACAAATTTACTTTTGGTTAATTTAAAAACTAAGCTATCTATTAAATAAAAAATTGAATATTCGAAAACTGATTAGAATTTTCTTTATTTGAATCGAGTAATTTTATAAGTTACAAATAATTCGAAAATTGACGAAGAATTTGAAAAATTTCGGATTATTTGAAGTTACGAATAATTCAAAAATTTGAATTTCGAATCAAAGTAATATTTGATTTGATTCGAACACGATTCGCACACCCGTATTATATATAAAAAAAAATTTTTACCAGTGTCAAGTATCAATAAATCGTAACTTAATTTTCATAAAAGTTCATCAGAAATAATTAAAAGGAATTGATTTTAATTTTATTATCAATGTAAATGCACTTAAAATTTAAAAATCCGGCCGCAATAATTTTAATTGTTTGCTAAAAAAAAAACATATTTATTTTAGCTTGCGTAACAAAAAGTATTATATTTATTTATAATTAATAATAATTATATTAAATATAAATATCAATAAGTCATATCTTTGTTTTAAATTATGCAAAGTATATATTAAATGTTATTTAATTAATTTTATTGCTATATATTGTTGCCTGGTATGAAGTAATGGAAAATAATTATTCGATAAGTAGTCATAAATTTCAGTAATATATAAATATATATAATATATAAATTAAAAATTAATGAATTATTAAGATAGACTGTAACGAATTATTGTAATAAGTTTCATTTTTTAATATTATTTGACGCGTGTCACGTTATAAAGATTCTTGAAAGAACCCCAGCTAAGACCAAAGATGTGAATTGATGATAAGAATGCATTGTGTAATAAATACATAATGTAATAGTATATATATTAGTATAAATATTATTGCATTTATTTGGTGCTATTTAAGTAACCAAATATATTGTTGTTAATTATTATATTATATTATATATTAAATATCAAAGTATTATATTAATTAAGATATTTATAAAATAGTCATTAATGTAATTAAGCTACAAGTCATTAGTACATAAGTTTCAGTTAAATTATTTTTTTTTAACACTTTTATGTCCTCACTGAGGTCTTGGAGAGTGAACTCTAGTCAACCGTAATTATAATTAATATTAAGTAAGATTAAGTAATATATTATAGTAATGTATAATATGTAATTTATTTAAAATTGTTTTTTTTTTTTGCTTAAGTTTCCCTATCAAAAAAATCCATGTAGAATTGCATAGGAAACCATAGGAATTCATAGGGAAAAGTATGGATTTATTGAAGAATCCATAAAAAATATAGGAGTATATGGATTTATATAAGAATCCATGTAGAAAATCATGGGTATCTGGATTCCTATGTAGGAACTTTATATAGGAAACTGGGTACCTAGATTTCCATACAGAAACTTGACATAAAAAAACAAATTGTTAAAAAAAGGTTGAAAAAATATTGAATATTCCAAACTTTAAATCATGACAAAACGGTGAACTTTTTTTTAACTTTTGAAAATTCAAAAGAAAAATCAATGATTGACTTGATACTCTTAAAATATGGTCAACAAAAAAGTTCAGAAATGGTTGAAAATCATTTTTTTCTGCCTGTATTTTGTACTAAGAAAAATGATAAAATTTATCACTTTTAATGGAACGTCAAAAGAAGTTTACAAATGAGTAAAAATATTTATTTATAAAATTAAGTCAATTATTTTCTTCTTTGAATTTTCCGAAGTTTAAAAAAAGTTCGTCGTTGTGTAACGTTTTGAAGTTTGGAATAGTCAACGCTTTTTCAGCGATTTTTTTTACACGGGTAGGATATATGGATTTCTTTGTAGGAAATCCATATAGAAATTCGGGGTTTTATGACAGTAATTTCTATAGAATCCGGGGTATCTGGATTTCTATGTCTGTCGTCTACTGATACGCGCATGTGAATAAAAGAACAGATTAATATTCTATTGGCAGATAATTTTTTTTTCATCGAATTTGTATCAATAACGTGACGCTTTTTGTTAATTTTCTTAATTCCTAATCCATACAAGATTTCCATATGGATTTAGACATAGTGCAGATTCCCATAGGAAATCATTTTAAAAATCCATACAAGATTTCCATATGGATTTGCCATGGTATGGATTTCCGCAGGAACCCATGTGAGAATCTATACCGGGATCTATACTGCATTCCTATAGAAAACCATAGGCTGGATTTCCACATGGATTTTTTTGATAGGTAACTGTGCAATTAATTACAAACATGAAACGAAATGAGCTTTTATGTTAAGAAAAAAAAAGATACTTGACTCTGGTAATTAAATTATTTTTTAATAAATTGGGTTTAAATAAGTGAGTGATTTATTTAAAAATAAAATGCTTGTTAAATAAAAATAAAAAAAAAAGATTTTTGAAACTCGTTACCATGACGGTGACGTTTCCAGCTCGTGATCTCAATATGTAATCGTACGTGAGAACAAAACCGCGTTGTATAGTTAAGATAAATTTATTAAATTAAATTGCATGAATAGAATTATTTATTAGAATATATATATATATAATTATATGAATAATTGATATTTATATTTATTAAAATAAATATAAAACAACAAGCAACAATCGAAGATAAAAATATAAAGGTGTTCTTATAAAAGTCTTCTGATTAAAATATGATACATGTATATTTAAATATTTAAAATAATGATATAAATTAATACTATTATGATTATGATAAATAATTATTCAAGTGTACGAAGAGTCTACCGATTGTTGTTATTCATATTAGACATCGACGTAATTATATAATTGCAATAATATTATAAAAATAAAATATATCATGCAATATATATATATATATATATATATATTTTTTTTTTGCTGTAATAAGTTTAAATGAAAATTTAAATATTCAATTAAAATATATACAGATAAAATAAATTTAACAAGTAAATATATGTAATATAAATATATAAGTAATTATAGTATTTATCCGATAAAAATGAATAAAATCCAACGGTGAAGTTTCAATAACAAAAGTTACCACTCGTAGCTTCTTGTAAGAATGTTTTAATAGTTAATTAATTCATTATTTAACTCATTAATTAATACAAATGTTTCGATTTACTTTTTTTTTATTTTTAAATTACGAATTAAACTGCAAACATGGCAATTTTTCGCCGGAAGACAACAACAAATTATTTAAAAATTTAAAATTACCGGTTCTGAAATTAGTATTTAATAAATAATTAATAAATAAATCACATATGTGTGAAATAAATGTAAACAAGTAAATAAAAAATAATAAATTGTTGACATAAGTAAAAAAAATATAAATTTAAATAAAAAATTGTAGAGTGTGAGTGTAAAAAATGTACTAATTATTTGCTGTATAATTTTTTTTTTTTGGGAATTAAAATCTGAGTGAGTTTGAAAATGTTTGAAAAAAAAAAAAACTGGAAAATTATTGTTTAGCTTACGATTAAAAAGTCATGTACTTATGAACAATATGAAGTTGTTTAAGCAATTAAATTGTTTTGTTTATTTGTCTTGATGATAAAACAAAAAAAAATTTAATTTAATTTAATTGAATGGAATATTTAAAAAATTAATAATAATTAGAAAGGATTTTTGTTTTATTTTCCGGCTTTCTCGTTTAAGTTTAATATTTACTTAATATATTAACCTGCTTTAACATTAAAACTTTCACATCCTGAATTAATCAAGATCAAATTTATCCTTTCTCAACAGTGCATCATTAAAAGTGTTTATTCGCAAACTTTTTATTACTTTAAATTAACATTAAAATAATATTCTTCTTATTAAAACTATCACTTCTGGAACAAATTACATCATTAATAGATAAATTACTAAAAATAATTAAATTATAAATTATCTTTCATATTTCCGTAATACTTTAATTCAGCGGATTACATCATTATTAATGTACTCGATAAATCTTTGAGAAAATTATTTCCTCATCTTTTTATCTCCTATTATATTCATTTATTTTATTTACATGATCCTTTTTTTATAAATTAATCATGCAACCATATAGGTTTTTATTAAAACTTTTTTTTATTACTATCATTATCGTAATCGTTATTTTTATTTACCACTAAGTAGAGTTGCCTTTTTTCAATACCTCGCACACATGCGGATAAATTGAATCCTTGGTGCACTCACATGAGTAATTGATAATCTCACAAGAGCTATTTTTAACCATAAATTTAAATTTTTAAATAAATAAAATTTAAATCAATAAATTATTAAACTTTAATTGTTTAATTAGTCATCAACTTATTAAAAGAATCCATGTAGAATTGCATGGGAACCCATAGGAATCCATATAGAAAAGTATAGATTTATGTAAGAATGCATAGAAATTAATATAGGAGGTATGGATTTATATAAAAATTCATATAGGAAACCATGAGATTCCCATATAAGAAATCCACATAGGAAACTGTAAGTACCTGGATTTCCCATATAAGAAACCCATGTAAAGAAACCATGTCTATTTGGATTCTTATATGGGAAATCCACATAGGAAACTGTAAGCATCTGGATTTCCATATGGAAAATCCACATAGGAAACTGTAAGTACCTGGATTTCCCATGTAAGAAACCCATGTAAAGAAACCATGTGTATCTGGATTCTTATATGGGAAATCCACATCGGAAACTGTAGATACCTGGATTCCCATATAGAAACTAGACATAGGAACTTGGATATATGGATTTCTTAGTGAGATATTTATATAGAAATCTGGGTTTGTATATCATTAATTTCTATAGAATTCAGGGTATTTGGATTTCTATGTCTATCATCTACTGATATGGGTATTGGAATAAAAAAAAAGATGAATATTCTATTGGCAGGATATTTTTTAACAAAAAATTGACTTATTAATGCTTTTTACATCAGTATTTGTAATAAGTTATTTTCCCCATTATTATATAACTCTAGAAGTATTACATTTCTATAGAAATTAAAAATAATTTTAATAAAACACTAAATTAGGAATCGTACGGCGGTATTGTACTCCAGGAAAGTTTATGGAAACACATACGCTTTTTATAGTATTCTTATCAATAACGTGACGCTTTTTATTAATTTTCCAAATTTCTAATACAAGATTCCCATATGGATTTTGACATGGTGCAAATTCTCATGGAAAATCTTCGTGAAAATCCATATTAGATTCCCATATGGATTTGGCATGGTATGGACTCCCATAGGAATCCATGTGAGAATCGATATCGAAATCTAAGCTAGATTTTCCATGGATTTTTTTAATAGGCCAGAAAATTTAATTTTCCAAACAGAAGCAAAAATTGATAAATTTTTTTTTTTTTTTTAATCTTAAAAAAAATATTTCAACATATATGTCATATATTTTTGTTTAAAGTTCAATTTTTTAAAATAATATAGTAAAATATATTTTTTTCAAAGCATTGATCTCTTCCACTGAAAAAAAAATTTTTGAATGACTGACAAAACTAAAAACTGAAATTTTCGACTGAAGACGTCAATATTTAATTTAAAAATTACAAGTTTTATTCAATAAATTTCTAAATTTAAAAATTACCTGGTTAATTATTTAAAAAATTCCTAATCAATTAATTTTTTTCGTTTTTTGTTTCTATCAAGTATACAACAGCCGGTAAAGATGAAACCGACATTAATCGTAATTTGCTACCACCTCCATGTTCTCGATATCACATGAATGTTCTTTATAATCTAACTCGTAATAAAACCTTCAGTTCAACTCAGCTGTTTCTGTTTACTAAACAAAGCGTCAGTTGAACGGTGGACGGCAAACTAAACGCTTTAATTTGTTCGTATCTCCGTTTTATTTATACTCTATTACATTTTATTAAATTTATAAAAACAAAACTAAACTATAATATTTTTCCCAGCGTTTGATTATACGTTTTTATATTTTATTTATCAAACGTCAAAAAGTAACCAGCAAATGTCAAGCTGACATTTAAAAAAAAATAAATCAATTTAGAGCGCGATTTAAATAACGTTTGAATTTTATTAAATTATTATTCAGTTATATTAATATATTTAATATTAAATATATTAGTGTTGATATATTAAGTTACTAAATACAACGAGGGATATTTTAAATCGTTATAAACAGTGAGTACTCATACATACATACATATATATATTTTTTTAAGAGTTAATGTTTGGACTTTTAAAATCCTTGACCTGTCAGATTAAAAAAAAATATTTATAATTATAGAAAGGTGATGTTTTTTTATAATAGATATATAAAATATATGAAGGTCTGTCTGTTCTCTTTCTCTATAAAAAAATTTATCGATTCTCGAACTCGAGAACAGTAACTTGGAGCTCGGTTCGATAGAGGGTAGTTTTCTTTGTTTCCTGGATAAAAAAAAAATTAATAGTAATAATAATAATAAAATTACTATGCAGAGTATTTTTTATTTGTCATTATTGTTGTATTGTAATTGTTGGATTGTGTTGTAGGATTGACATGTGGTTATTATTTAAAATGTCTGAGAGCGCGTTAAATTAAAGTTTTGCATGAGTGATTAGCACATACACCAAGTTCAGTGGAAAATATTGTTATGTAAGGTTACTGTGTGTGATTATTATCATTGTATTGTAATTTATAATCATTACACAAATTATTGTGGCATATTATTATATATTGGGTTATGGTATTGCGTTATTATATTGATAAAGGTGAGATTTCTACCCCTTACGTATTCAAAATTTTATTATACTCGCTTTTATTTATTATTATTATTATTATTATTATTATTATTATTATTATTATTATTATTATTATTATTATTATTATTATTATTAATATTATTATTATTAATGAGTGTAAATGTAGCTGACGATTTAAAATTTAAAAAATTTTGACATAAGTGAATTAAATTTAAACGTAAATCGAATAAAATTTAAAAAACGCGCATTTATGAAATTTGAAAATGAATATGGGAATTTTTTTAATTTTTGTATTTCTTATTGTTTTATTTCTTTATTTGTAATTTAAAATCTGTCTCATATATCTGCTATTCACACTCATTATTATTAGTATTATTATTCAATGGTATTAAGAAATTTTATTAAAAAGAAAAAATAACATTTATTTAAAATTATAGTTTGATTAGGACACTGTCTAAAAAATCCATGTGGGATTACATGGGAACCCATAGGCATCCATACAGAAAAGTATAGATTTATGTAAGAATCTATAAGAATTAATATAGAAGTGGTTGGATTTCAATAAGAATCCATGTAGAAATCTATGGGTACCTGGATTCCCATAAAAGAACTTGAGTATGGATTTCTTTGTGGGAAATTTATATAGAAATCTGGGTTTTTATATAAGTAATTTCTATAGGATCCAAAGTATTTGGATTTCTGTTTATCGTCTATTGATACGAATATATAAATCTATGCTAGATTTCTATAGGAAACTATATGGGAATCCATCCGAAGCCATGTGGAAACCCATATAAGAATCTAGGCTTGATTCCCACATGGAATTTTTTTATAGGGTAAATATATCGCTCCGAATATGAGCTGTAAATGCTATAGTCGATACTGGGATTATTAAAAGCTATGTAGTAATAAATATAGCACAGAATAATATAAAACAATGAATTTAAAATTTTAAAATGTAATGTAATTTTAATTCAATTGACTAAAAAACATTTTATTCAAAATTTGACACCGCGAAAAAATGTTCTGTATGATAGTAAAGTTAGCAGACATTTGAAATTGAAAAAATTTTTTTTTAACCGATAAATAATGAAAAAAAAAGATTTTTACAAAAATGCACATGTCGAAAATTTCATAAACTATAAGTGCAATTTTTCAAAATATTTTTTTTAAATTTATTTTTTTGTTAAAACAAATCAAAAAATTTTTAAATGTCTGCTAATTTTATTGTCATAAGTTCTGATGTTTCGTCAGAAAAAGTTGATACTTAAATTTTTAATTTTTTTCGTGTAAAAACACAATTTTTTATTTGACTCAATAAAAGTAGATAATTTAAATAAATTATAAAAAAAAAAATAGTGTAATTAATAACTTGATTATTAACATAAATTAAAAAAATTTATTTACAAACATATTTATTTATTTCGTCACGCATTTTAAAAATTTATTATTTGTAAAGAGAGATTTTGTTGTCAGTACAGTAGTTGAATTGTACTTGTTTTTGTAATAATAAAATGAAAGTAATGAATTACGGCATTTATTCCTTTCTACTTCGTGTCAAATAGTTTCAATAAATAATAATTTAAATTTTGATTAGTCAAGACTTTGCGGTTTATTGTTTATGAATTTATTATTCATTGTTCTTTCATTTTGTTATTACATTGCATTGCATTATATTTATTTAAAAAAAAAAAAAGGAATTTTTATTTTCATTGTTTATAGCCGGCAATAAATGACTGATGTGTATTTAAATTTAAATTTGAATTTGAATTTAAATTAAAAGTTAAAAAATGGGTGGATTTAAAAGAAGATTTAATAATTAATAATTATCGATATGGGCATTGAAGGATGCGTATTTATACGGAGTAACCAGGATCAGTCGGCGTAACGGAGGACTCCCAAGGCCAATGGATCATTGGCTTTCGTAAAACAACACCCGTATCTATCTATCGTTTCATTTTATTCTCGTGTGTGATACACATTTATTTCGAAAGCGCGCACTCAAATTACAATTGCCCGCCACGGTTATTTAGATGCAAGCACATATGAAAGCGAGAGTTTTAATAATATAAAAGTTATAAGACTAAAAAAAGAGGCCATTGCGCTCTGAAGAAATATATTTACTAATTTATTGCTTAATTTTTTTTCATCAACTTAAAAACAAATCAATTACAAAAAAACAAAAACTAAAAATATGCACATGTAGAAAATTTAAAAAACTACAGGTGCAATTTTTTCAAATATTTTTTTTTTTTTTATAATTTATTGTTTAAAAAAAAATCCAAAAATTATTAGACGACGTTAGTAGACAATTAACAATTTTCAAATTTTTTTTCAAACAAATCAATTACAAAAAAAAAAAAACTAAAAATATGCATGTGTAGAGAATTTAAAAAACTATAAGTGCAATTTTTTCAAATATTTTTTTTTTGTAATTTATCATTTCTAAAACAAACCAAAAATTATTAGACGTCAATTCCATATCATTCTACGTCAATTTGAATACAAATTTTTTTTATTTATATAAAAATTATTTTTTTTTTTTATAAGTAAGTAAATTAAAAACATTAATTTGTAATAATGAAATAAGAGATTTGATAGAAGATAAATCGCATATAATATATCCGGGTTTATTATTTTTATTCTTTGATTTACTCCGATATATTTCCCCACATCTTTGTACGCTATTACTACAAATACATACTGTATTTTACCATATATATATATATATATATATATGATATATCACCTCAACACATCTCTGCAATAAAAAATTCATATGCACGTTTATTTCTCAGGTTCATCGCGAATAAAATGAGCGAGCGAGAGACAGAATTAAGTATTTGTGTGTCGGTAAATTGAACAAAGGAACAGAATACGCTACGCAAGTTAAGAAAATACATATATATAAATGTATATGTATGCATTTAAGTAATATAAAGAGAGAAAGATAATCTATAGCCTTGGAAATGAGTAACTCGAGTGTTGGTAATATTGTGCGCAGTAACTTCTATTCTGTATGAAATGTCCATACGTCACTGGTTTTCCGTACAATTTAACTTTTTTTGTATCTAAATGTGTTTTTATCTTTTTTTATTAACTATCTCTATTTAGTATAAAAAATAAATAACAAACATCTGCAGCAACAAAGAGTAATAAAATAATATTTTATTACTCAGTTGTATTTGTAAATAAAAATGAATTAACGCAAACACACACACGATTATTTAGTGACTAGGTCACCAAATAACTTGTGTGCTGAATCGAGTTACATATATAATTTGACACAAATAGGTCACTGTCTCCAGCTCTATTTCGACCAACGTGACCTTGATGTTTATATAAAATTTGTTTTCCTGAGTAGAAAAATTTAGGTCAGCTAAATTATTTAAAATCTAATTAATTGGCGGGAAAAATAAAATAGACTGGATATAAAATAATGATACTGAACTTAGCCGACGTCTAATCATTTTTAGATTTTTTTCAATATAAAAAAATGCACTTATAGTTTTTTTAATTTTCTACATGTGCATATTTTTAGTTTTTTTTTTTTTCGTAACTAATTTTTTGAAAAAAAATCCGAAAATTTTTAATTGTCTTCTCACTTCAGGATCATAATTTAAAATGATACTGAAGTTGACATCTAATAATTTTTTTATTTTTTTAAAAAAATAAAAAATTATAAAAAAAAAATTTTTTGAAAAAATTGCACCTGTAGTTTTTTAAATTTTCTACATGTGCATATTTTTAGTTTCTTTTTTTCGTAACTGATTCGTTGAAAAAAAAATCCGAAAATTGTTGATTGTCTTCTCACTTCAGGATCATAATTTAAAATGATACTGAAGTTGACGTCTAATAATTTTTTGATTTTTTTAAACAGTAAATTATAAAAAAAAAATTTTTGAAAAAATTGCACCTGTAGTTTTTAAAATTTTCTACATGTGCATATTTTTAGTTTATTTTTTTCGTAACTGATTCGTTGAAAAAAAAAAATCCGAAAATTGTTGATTGTCTTCTCACTTCAGGATCACATAAAAAAATGTATAATTAATTTTATTTAAATTATTAGATGAAGCCTTCACTGTTAACATCTCGGTGCATAGTTACATAGCATAGAGAGACAAGAGAGTGATTGGACTGGTTGCTAAGTTTTAGCTCGTTGGCTCGGGTATCTCGACCTTTGGGATGAAATGCAAGCAACCATGCAACCAACTAGTTGTTGCAATTAGACTTGAAGGCTTCTCTATTCTCTCCCATCTATCCGTCAAGATTCGTCTGCTATACAGAGAATTGAGTAGAGTAAAACGTGTTGTGTTGGCGTTGATGATGTATCAGCTAAACTCATACCAGCTTCACATATGAGATGCAGAAGCTGCTATTCAACTGACCTAGTCATGCTTACAATTATTTTATTTTTGTATTTCGTAATGCGAATGCTTTTCTTTATTTATAATTTTTATTTTTTCATTCATTTTTATTTGAATTTTCATTTTAAAATCAATGGAATTTTTTTTAGTTTCGTTTTAAGTATCGATTATAAATAAACCCGATGATTAATTTTATATTTTCGACGTAATGGTTCATATAGATATAAATAACTGGCCCAATATCGTTTTAAACGTTGTTACGTCGACGGTATTAATGTTTGTTTACTATACGATTGACTAAAAATAAAATAGACAGAAATAATTTATCAATTTTTTTTATATAAATGTTGCGACGCAAAAGATTGATAACGTTTTGTTTTTATCTATAAAATAAAATAATAAAAAAAAACGATTGTAAAAAGAACGATAAAGTCTGAGTTTATTGACTATAAGGAAAAAAAGGTGGAACGAATGCTCGGTTAAAACAACAATAATAATAATCGCTGTGAAAAATAAAAAAAGTAATGATAGAATTTAATTATCAGTTGTATAGAGAACAGGAGAAAGAGAAATGTCGGTTGCATGACAGCTAATTGCATAAGTGGGCATCGATAAATCTTCCTATGGCAGCGTGGAAAATTGCTGATATCCGTTTTATACTTCAAAGCAACAAAAAATAAATAGATAAACAAATAATTAAATAGATGCAACAGAAATGATAGAGGAAGAAACGCAGATGAGTAAATAAAAAAATACAAAATAGTTAAAATCAACCGGAAAGTATACGGTCTAAAGTTTCTGTCAATTGGGAATAAAAAAACTAGTGGGTTTTAGATTTTGTACATCGGTGATAGCCAGGACTTGTCTGCACATGAGTATTTTGCTCGGGACACTAAATTCGCACATGTGAGGAAATAAATGCCCGATGAAGCGTAACTTGACGCACCTGTCGCCAATTTACGGGTACAAATGTTGATAATGGTTAAGTGACCGTTCAAATAATTATTTTATAAATTTACTGGCTGTTATAAAATGTACACTTTGTATTTTATTTTATTTATATTTTTCAAGGACGGGTTAAATAGATTTATTTTTAATTTTACAAACGCTCCCGATGACCTACCGAGCCTATTTATAAATAATTAAATTGAAAATCGTGAACCTTGAAAAGTAAATCATAAAATATTAATGATTCTGAAGTTAGTATGAATGTGACCGTAGCAGACAATTGAAAATTTTTGAAATTCTAGAAAAAATGGATAAAATGTAACTTGAGTAAAAATTAAAAAATGCATTTTTAGATAAATGAAAAATCTGTATGCGCATTTTTTTAAATTTCATTATTTTCATTAATTTATTTATTTATTTCAAATTTATAAATTGTCTTATGCCTGTTACATTCACACTCATAAGTTAATAGACAATTATCAATGTTCGTTTTTTTTTCTGATATCAATTACAAAAAAAAAAAGAAAAACTAAAAATATGCACATGTAGAAAATTAAAAAAGCTATAGGTGCAATTTTTTAAAATATTTTTTTTTTTATAATTTATCATTTCTAAAAATATTCAAAAATTATTAGACGGCTAACTTTAGTATAAGATTCTGAAGTTAGTAGACAATTATCAATTTTCGGTTTTTTTTTCTGATATCAATTACAAAAAAAAAGAAAAACTAAAAATATGCACATGTAGAAAATTAAAAAAGCCATAGGTGCAATTTTTTAAAATATTTTTTTTTTTATAATTTATCATTTCTAAAAAAATTCAAAAATTATTAGACGTCGGCTAACTTTAGTATAAGATTCTGAAGTTAGTAGACAATTATCAATTTTCGGTTTTTTTTTATGATATCAATTACAAAAAAAAAAAAGAAAAAATAAAAATATGCACATGTAGAAAATTAAAAAAGCTATAGGTGCAATTTTTTAAAATATTTTTTTTTTCATAATTTATCGTTTCTAAAAAAATCCAAAAATTATTAGACGTTGGCAAACTTCAGTATCATAAATATTAAAAAAAAAAATTACTATTTATTATAACGTTCCCACGTTAATTACAAAATATAAACTTTGTCGATTAATTCCTAAATGGCGTAATTTATTTTAGTAAAAGTGGTTATATAAATATAAAGTTTGATATATGTACATATATTATTATTTATTTATTTATTTATAATTATTGTAGACTTTTGTAAAACTCTCGTCTTTATGACGATGTATACTTTCGCGTCACCCGATGCATTAAATGGCGCGCAGCATGAACAAGGAGTCGCTGTCACGATTCTAATGTGCCTATAACTCGGAGCAATGTACGCCACGGGTTCTCTTTACTTTAAAGTACAGAGCACAGAGGCTTCCCTCTTACATTACATTAGCTTCTCTATAGTTCTATACCATTATATACAGCGATATGTTGCGCACTAGTATCTATATATGCAACTCCAACTACATACTGCACGGTATATATATGCAACTAGATGTAGTTTTGCTATGATAGTATAAAATACTAAGACTATGGCCATAGTGTTGTATATATTATAATAGTATACTACAGTAGTAAAGCAAAAGCAAAATGCCTGGAGAAAGTTAATTTCGCGTGGTATGGCCGTTGAACTGATTGCCCGACGTTACGTACAGACAGTTAAGTGTACGTGCATGTCGAGAGGTGCAAGTCACTAACTACCTTCACAATATTCTTTGTATGTACATGCAAATATAATAAAAAAGTACCAGTGCCTTTTTTTATAACGATCGATAAAACAATGACCAGGTTGTCGAAGCTGAACGTACGGTATTGGACAATTAGGCCGATCACTGGACAATTAAATATACTTACATAGAAAAAAAGGATTTCTCGGTGCAAAAACTTTTTACTCGCCTCTAGAAATTTTTCGCATTACGAATTGAAAACAAAAATTTTTTGCGATAAGAAATTTTTTCGGTATTGGTCTGGAAGTGGGTCTCTCCCTACTTTTAGCCATAGAAATACTTGTATCAGAATTTTTTCGATTTTTTTTTGTAAAGTTCTACTCCTCGGTTGATTGATGAAGAAAAAAAAATTTCCAAAAAAACCAATATTTCTATTAGTTATCGCTATTTGAAAATTTTGTAAATCAACAAAATGATTTTTTTACAGTAATTACAGTTTTAAAAATTTTTTTTAACGAAGTATTTCTCTACTTCTAAGTCTTTCGATTTTATTTACTGGAAAAAATAAAAAAAATTAGAAAAATTTTTTTCCGAATTTAAAAAAAACAAAAATGTCAAATAGAAGATATTTTATAGTCAAAAGTCGGAGGAGTTCCACTTCTGGACCATCTCCATTTTTTTTAATCCTAAGAAAATTTTTGTATTCAATTCAAAATGCAAAATTTTTTTCGCGCCAAAAAATTCTATTTTTCTGTGGATTTTTTTAGCTGCTAGATATTTAGAAACAAATATGTAAATAAATAAATAAAAATGTTGGATAAAATTTTAGTATAAATAAAAAATGAATACCGTTTCTATGTCTCGTTATATCAAAGGAAACGCCTCGTCTGGTATTCAACGACCTGGGAAATTTGAGAGAGGCTTTCCCTGGCGTTACTGAATAATCACACTGTGGAAAGTCCTCTCGATCCTCTTAAATAAGAAGCTGGAGATGTAGAAAATCAAATAAAAAGGCTGAAAGAATAAAAAAAAAAGTTGTTACGACTAAACGAATTAAAGAAACGTAAATTATAGGCAACTTGCCAAAGTACGGTGGTAGATTAGTTTTGCTGGCGTGGTTTAACTCATCTGACGTAACGCGGTTTAAAAACGTACGTCGAACTCTTAAATTTTTAACTAAAGTAATTTAACCACATGTTACTTTTATCTATTTCTGGTACAACGTCGCGATAGATCGCGCTCTTGAGTCTTGAGAGTAGAGTGGGTTACTGAATAAAATATTATAAGGATGCTCGGAATGAGAACAAAGAGCTAGAAAAATATGTATTTATGTATATTTAATTTAATAATCAATATATACATGTAACCTTGAAGATCTGAAAAGGATCGTGACCTCCTGGCCACATTGTTTCAAATCCTACAGGCGGTACCCACGATTTATTCCCACCCTGAATTTCATTTTTCACATTATTTACAACAACAATAACCATAGGATTAACATTCTTTATTAAATAGAATTGCATTTTAATATTATACTTTTTTTGTTAGAAATTATTTTATTTAAATTGATTAATGTATTAATGATTCATGAGCCATTTCTACATATCAGCAAAGTGATTTTTTGTTGTAAAATGATTTAATATATTGCAAGTATTTAAAAAAAATAATCAATTCATTTGTACACTAAAAAAAACGGGGTAAGACCAGGCGGTCTAGGCATTAAAATTTTCGGTGTTAAATTTCAACACCGAAAGCGGTGTTAAAATAACACCGCCGCTGGTGTAAATATTCTTTACCGGTGTTAGAAAAATTTCTCGGTGTTAAATATTTTTCGGTGTTAACAATATTTAACTTTGTGAATATTTTTACTTACTCGATCACTATACAGTTAACACAGTAATTTTATTAATTAATTAAATTATTGGTGACTGAAATAGTGGGTGTAAAATTGTGTAATTTTTAAATAAATTGCGTTTAACAAATGATTATTTAAATAAGTCTATAGCAAAATTGAAATTTCCTCCAGATAATTTTCATTAAATTTTTATATTTTTTTTATATATAATACATTTTTTTTTCTAATTTCTATATGTGGAATTTTTTTGTACACTGATTTAACACCACGCAGTGTTAAATTGAGTCCATTTTTAACACCGCTCTTTTTACAGTGTATATGAAAGTAAAATAAATGTAAATATATTAAAAAATTATTATTATTAACAATAATAATAAATTGTTATGAAATATTATATTATTGAGCATTCACTGGCTGAATGACAAAGTTCGTTTATTTCTTAACCAGAATTAACCGGTTGGGATTTTCCTAGGCTTAGATTGTACATACATGTATGTGTGTATGTATGTATATATGTATGCATGTATGTTAAGTTAACACACTGCAATAACTGATGTGTAGAAGTTTTCGCATGTCGCGTGGGCGCAAGACCCAGCCGGGATCACTCACACGTGCTTTATTCAATGCTAGTAGAAGAATATGATGAGCTTGTAGTAGTGATACGATACGATAGTTGTATGTATGTTATATGTAGGGAACGGGTGAATAAGTAGTTGAATAGTCGTGGATGTAGTATTTTAGCTCAGCTAGATCAGCGAATAAGCTCGAGGGAACTGCTATACCGGTTTGTAACTGAAAAAAAAGACAATGCTCCGACCTTAGCCAATATGGTCAGACAAGATTCTGTATCTCTTTCATCTCGTTCTTTCTTTATACTTAATGTCTCCAATGTTGTTGCCCTCGACGTTTTACCATTTTATTTATTATTGTTTTTATTTTTCCTTCAAGTTCTGATGCTTGGAACAATTTATCCTTCAATTTCTATCAAGGGCATTTTCTTTGTTTATTATTTTTTTTAAAGTTATATTTATGTGGGAGATTTTTCAAATTATCTTGGTTTTTTTTTTTTTATTAATAGAAAATTGTAGTTTTAGCCGCCATTTTTAATTCAAATGTCAGCCATTTTAATTTTTGATATCCTCCATTTTGTTTGTAATAAAAACTTTTTAAAAATGATCATATTTGTTTAGTTAAATTATATTTTAATAAAAATTTTGTGTAACATTCATTCAAAAATGTTTTTTTTTAATATTTAAACACTTGAATATTTGATTAATAAACTTTCTTTTTTTTTTTTAGAATGCTCTAAAGATGCCATCGCTCCTAGAGGCTCTGGAGTTGAAGTACGGGAGCACAGCTGGAGATTGCTCTGAATGTAGTTTGACAGATGAAGAAACAGAATTATCAGGATCACCAAAAAATGCAGCCCTATCTGTCAGTATATTTATTCCAAAAAAATCACCACGTCACACAGTACCAGCCTTACTAGTATTACAAGACTGCGATATCGAGTGCGCTGGTAATGACGCTGAAAAATTACGTAATAAATGCAAGAATGTCGAAGAACTAGATTTGGCCCAAAACAAATTATCACAATGGGATGAAGTGTTTGGTATACTAGAGCACATGCCAAAAATAAAATTCGTTAACTTGAGTTTTAATAGTTTAGCCGAGGCATTGGAAGTTAAACACGGCAGATATGAATCATTGCGTAATCTTGTACTGAATGGTACAAGAATTTCATGGGCAACTGTTCAAGATTTAGTTAGACTGCTTCTTAATTTGGAAGAATTACATTTATCATTAAATGAATTTAAGACTGTCGACTTGGAGCATCGTAAGCCAGAAAATATAAATAAATCATTGAAAAAATTACATTTTACAGGCAATCCTGTTGAAAGTTGGTCAGAAATTTGTAAACTTGGTTACTCATTTCCAAATCTTGAAAGTCTTGTTCTTGCTGAGTGTCCTCTCAGATCACTCGCACTTGCTGAAGAAAATCGTAATTATGATGAAAGAAATTCATCGTCTCAAGCAATACCAGCATTTTCTGAACAGTCTAAAGAAGACGAGAACGAAAATGTACCCGCAGGTTTTATGATGGAAGAAGAAACGGAACCTAAAGAAAATGGCGACAGATTAAAAACACCCGAAAAAATATTCGGTCAAGAAAATTGCACTTCGTACAACAGAAGTGAGAGTGAGTGTGAGAGCGGTAATAAAATTCCATCATCACATGATCCATTTAGAATGTTGAGATTCCTCAATGTCAATGGCACATTGCTGTCAACTTGGGATGACGTTGAGCGACTCGCGCGATTTCCCGCTCTGAAATCTCTTAGAATGCAAGGCTGCCCGCTTTTTGAGGTAAACAACAAACTTAAATTTATCTTTACAATTAAAAGTTTTAAAGTTTATTACTTAATTATCTTTTACTCAGAGTCCTCGAGAGTACACAGAGCACGAGAGAAGGCAACTGCTGATAGCACGACTTCCAAATGTAGAAACACTTAATGGCGGCGGGGTTATTTCTTCGCAGGAACGCGAGGACGCCGAGCGAGCATTTATTCGGTACTACATGGACAAACCGGAAGCGGATAGACCTGAAAGGTTTTTATTAATTGTTGTAATTAAACAAGGCCGTGTTGGTGTCGTATGATCAGTAATTAATGGCTGCTATTTTTTATTTATTTTTTCAAGGTATGCTGAGCTTGTCGGCATTCATGGGAAATTGGATCCGCTGGTTAATGTTGACCTCACACCAGAAAAACGTGTAAAAGTCAAGTTTACCTACGGCGATCTCGTTGAAGTTTGTTTATTATTTACTTACTACTAATTAATGTCATTTCCGGTATTTTATTTTAATTAATTATTTTATTATTTCAGATCCGGTGTGTTGATGTTTACAGAACTGTCTTTGAATTAAAGACAAAATTGGAGTCAATGGTTAAAATTCCTGCCAATAGAATGAGACTTTTTTATGTTGATCAAGTAAATTTTTTTTTTTTTTTAATAATCGGCCGTTCAAAAAATATCTTCACAATCATGGGGAAGGAGGGGGTGTCGCTTACTGTTACAAGGGGGTGGGGGGTCGGAGGGAACGTGATGTTCGTTCATCAAAAAATTTTTCAAATTTTTTTCCCGGTTTTTTAAATTTAATTTTTGTGTTACGATAAAAAATTATTCGTTTCCGTCATAATGGGAGGGGAGGGTTATTATTTGTGACGCAATATTTACATGGGGATCGCAAAAAATATTACAGTGTGACAAAGAGGGGGGGGGGGGGGGGGGGGGTAGAGGAAAAAGGTAAACTTTTGCGTGACGTATTTTATGAACGGCCCCTATACTGTAAAAAATCAGCAGTGAATTCGGAGTGATTGCGGGTTTTATTTAAATCCGAATTCACTCGGAGTTTCGGAGTTTAAAAAAAAATCTCTCCGCATACGGAGTAAATAAGGAGTTTGTTTTTTCAGCGGAGTGATCTGGATTTTATTTAAATCCGCATTCTGTTAAATATTAAAATAAACTCCTCGGAGTAAATTTCACACCGAGGGTATTAAATAAATAAACAGTCATCCGCTCCGCATTTACTCCGGATTTAATATGCGCTCACTCCGCAAATTTTTTACATTGTAAATAAAAATAATTGATTATCAATAATTAATAATAAATAAAATAAATAGGTAATGAAATTACAATACGGGCCAGAGGAAATGCTGTATCCTAATAAGCAGCTGTACCGATACAACATAAGAAATGGGGATGAAATAATAATAGACAGCAAGCTGAACCGCTTTGTGTCTTCATCTTCGAGCACATCGTCCATACGTTCTTAGGATAAATAAAGTAAAGAAACTAAACAGCTGGATAAATTCAACAATTATAATGTTCTGTCGTAATGAACATTATTTATCGTCAGCCGGTGTGATGACGACCGTACTTGCTGTGAAAAGCATAGCCGTTGTTTCCTCTTATGAACTTTTCGGAGCACGGCAGTAAACTGATGATGATGCTGATGATGATGAGAAACGTCAAGGCCAATAGTTTAGAATTATAGAAATTCTCAAGTGTTACGTTGGCTTTTGTATTTGTTACTCCGATATTATTGAAAATCGCATCAACTCTATATAAATAGATATACATATATATAAATATATAATATAACTGATACAAAGTTTAAGTTTCTCAAAATGTATGAGACAAAAGATTTTGTCACACTTGTCCTCGAGTTTTATAATAATTTAAATATGAGTGTTCTCGACTGTCAATAGTCTATTATATTGATATTGATTTATTAAAATATATAAAACTATTTTTGTATTATAATTATAGAAGCCATCCTACTAGACGCTATCGAACTAATTATAGTCGAGAATTGTCTGTCAGTTTATAAACTCGAGGATTTTTTTGGAAATTTTTTTTCTGTCAATGTGTTAATTTTTTTTTTTTTTTTTTTAACTGTGGAATTGCAATCAGTTTATATCTAAATAATTGTAATTATAATCTGTTGCGTGTCCACGTGATTCCACTGGCTGTGACAAGTTTATTTAGTCAAGATGATTATAATAATCGCCGCCGCCAACAACGAATGTAATAACGTTTTATTATTATTATTATTATTATTATTATTATTATTATTATTATTATTATTATTATTATTATTATTATTATTATTATTATTATTATTACTATTGTTATTTAGAATTGATCGGTGTCGTAGGTCGTCTGGATATATTTATAAAAAGAAGTGTAAATAAAAACGTTGGATTGAATTAATTAAACCGCTTTCACGTCCGCGACAAATTACTGCCAGAAAAAAAATAAGCGCAGCAAATATTAATAATAATAATTAAATAAATGATAATAATTACTAACACAACTGTCGGGATGGAACAAAGAAAGCGGCTTTAAATTTAAATAAAATCTATAGACAATCTATGATTTACTATTTACTATAAAGAACAACGTAGTCACTACTTTTTGTGCCTAGAATTATTCAGACGTCTCTTAACGCTGCCCTGTAAATATAAAGTCGTCAGCCATTTTTTTTCTCTTTATAACAAAACGTAAATAATAATTTAAAAAAACTGGGATACTTTGATGTGGACTTTGGAAGCAAGTGCAGGCGCATTTGGAAATTATCTATATTTTTACTCGCACTAATAAAAATTTTTTGCGTTATAATTTAGAAATGAAAATTATTTGGGACGGAAAAAAAAATTACTGTGCCAAGAAAATTTTTTTTAGTCTTTAAAAATTTTTTTTTCAATTTATGATGCAAAATATTTTTTGCGCCAAGAAATCTTTTTCTGTGTTTCTGATTATCTCGTACAATAAAATATATATCCCGACAAAATAGTATACATGCGGCTTATATATTTAGTATTATTGTATGTATGCTATTTTGCTGGCATATATTCCCGGATATATATTTTTCGCATGGGATAATAATGCCGCGAAAATATAAAAATTTAAAAACAAAAATAATTTTATTTACTTTTTATTAAAAATTATCACACGCATGATACAAACACTTGAATATCATCCGGCAAATGTTAAAATAACTTGACAATTAATCAAAAATTTTAATTTTATAAAGTAAAACTGAAACCAATAAAACTTTTTTTTTAATTTTTAATTATCCATCCAAAAATTAAAAGTAAATAAAAATACAATTTTTAAAATTTTTATATTTTCCCGCCATCGCGAATTTTAGCTAGAGAATTCCAAATGCACTTTACAATGATAATATTTAAAATTAACAATTAATCTCATAAAATTCTAAAGCTAAATAGACTACGTAATTATATATGTACCCGTAATACTATTATTAACATGGAACCTAAAAGGTGTGCGTTGATAATAGAGCAGGTGAAGTTTCAAGATACGATAGAGGAAGTTCACTCCCAGGTCTTATAAAATTGGATGAATTAAATGAAATTTTTTTTTGTGCTGGCGCAAATGTACGTACTAACAATTAAATCATTTATAAGAATAAATATATAATAAGTATTGATAATTAATTCCATATTTTATTAATAACAATAGAGATAGTGATAATGATAATGATAAATAAATTTTTTTTTTTCTGAATATTCAGGCTAGCAAAGTTTACTGGAGTGTATGGCTCCCTTGCGTAATAGTAGTACGTTGTCACATAACGTCAGGCGATGGTTTAGATAGTATGCTAGCTTTCGCTAGAGCATTATCATCACCCCTTGAAAAATACCACGAGCTACGAGGGTAAGTATATCCGGATCGATTGTCGAGCTTCAACCACTGGCGCCACATTCGAGCTCACGGCTGATAAAATGTCCAATATAGAATAACGTCGTGCTGGTTTAGCTTGCGCGTCGACTCCATGACCAACCACCCTATACATTCATTCTATATATATAGATATATATATATATGTACATGCTTTACTACACCCTCGCTTTACTTTTTTTCCAGTCGCGTACGAGCAGCGTGCGAGAGAGTGACGTGTGCGGAGTTACCACCGAGGGTACTCGCGCGTCGTTTAGTCGGAGGAAAGTGCTGATGCCCAAGTGCCTGATGATGAGTCTCTGGTCCTCGTAAAAATGTAAATATAGTGGTCGTGTGAGAGGGTAGTGGGGCCTGGGGCTTTCATACTCTCTTTTATTTTTTTTTTTTAAATCCACATATATTTGTTTAAAATGTTTTAAATTTATATAAATGATATTGAACGGCATTGATTGTCGTTGGTAATCATAAATTTTTTTTTGTAACTGGAGCTAATTGTGAAGACTCGTCTATATATAAACAGACTAGACCGCACAGTATTTTGCGATAATCACGTAAACGAGGACGTTGTTGGATAAGAGAATAATAATTTGAAAAATAAAATATATAAAAAAGACAGATTGAGTCTGCGACAGCTATTAGGGCGAGCCGTGAGTCGTTTGTCGATGCACACATGGAAGGCATGGAATAGCCGATCGATTTAAAGTGCACCAGGAAGGGAGAATTAACGAGGGTAAGTTTAATCTCTGTACACTAATTTATGTTTTTTACCTAAACATTGTATTTAAATACTGTTATTTAAACTGTTTGTCTGTTTATATATTCATATATTTCGATAATTTAATTGGTCGGATAATATTTTGTTGTTTTATTGGTTTGAAGGATTCGTTTCTCTGGATTTAAAAGTAGTCCTTTGATACTTATTTTTACAAGGACTCTCAGAGGAATACGTATGCATGTAGAATATGAGTATAATGAGCAGGCGCGAATGCTGACCAAGGTATCATATCACAACTGAATGTTTCCTCGCGTGTGAACCCTCTTGATGTCACGCTTACACGGTACGGGTGGATTTTAAGTCAAGGGTGGCGCGAGAAGACAGCCTTCGTCAGGCATCTGTTATCCTGTATGATTAACGACTCACGTAAACGCTGTTATATATTTTTGTATATATATGTAATTTTAAATTACGTTTAATTAACGCGGGTAAAATGTATTAATCGTAAGGATCGATTACAATATCGTCGGATATGGAAATTGAGTTGTCGGTCGACATCGTCGTCGTCTTGGTTGACTGACCTCATTTACACTTCGGTCAGGTCATGACGATCGACGTCACGAGCCAGGATTCAGGTCGACTGGAGGCTATTTCCTATATATGCCTCGGAGTTTCTGCCTTTTCTTCTTGGATAAATCCATTGATTTTTATTTATTTTATACTCTTAGTTTTTTTTTCTTTTTTTATGACGTTATTTATAATTTCAAAATTTAGCTCGAGGTTTTTCAAGGACAATTAATCCTATTAAATTCTCTAGCTCACTTTAATTAACAGACAACCACTTGGGGTATGCATATATTTGTTTATTAAATATGAGATAATTTTAATTTTTTAATTCTGGTTAATCTTTTTTTAATTATTTTTTAAATAATAATTTAACGGGCGGGTGCATTCGTTTAATTTTTTAATTAATATTAAAAGTGATTAGTAAATTTATTTTGTATTTAAAAATTGTACGGTAATTTTTTTTTTTAAATATAAAATAATAAAATATAAGCTGCTTATTTTTGTTTTAAAAATATTATTATTTTTGTTGTTATTATTAAATATTTAAAAATAATAGAGTAGTTTTTGTGTATAATTTTGAATATTTAAACGACTTAAGCCTTTTTTATCCCCGGGTCTGGCAGCTGATTAGCTTTTTTAGTCTGAAATAGCAGTCGAGAACAGATAAAATTGAATGTGACATTTAAATTTAATTGTTGTTCAGGTAACAATTATAAATAATTACGTAAATAATAATTTTATTAAATTTACTAGTGTACTAGTGTACTAGTTGTTGAATTTAATTGTTTTAAACAAACTATTGACTGTAAATTTAAATTAAATTGCTCTATTGAATTTTGTCTGGTTGATGCAAAACCATCAGGGACTAACGGACCAATCAAAAAAGAGAGAAGACCTATGGGTAAAAAGGGGCTTATGAACATTTGAAACTTTAGTTTTGCAGCAGAGTAGTTTGCTATTATTACAGACCGGATTAATGAAATAAAAGTCGGTAAATTATTTTCGAAGATTAATTTTGTTTTTAAAATAAAATCACGATATTTTTTTAAAATTATTTGTAAGTTGCTTATATATTTTACACTGGAAAAATTTCGGAGTGAACGTGGATTAAATCCGGAGTAGATGATTTTTTTTTTATTTGATTCCCTTGGAGTAAAATTCACTTCAAAGAGAAGTTTATTTAAATATTAAAACTTCGGATCGGAGTAGATGAGGATTTAAATAAAATTTACATCACTCCGAAATAACTCCGCTAAAAAAAAACTCCTTATAAGAAGTGATTTTTTTTTAAACTCCGGAACTCCGAGTAACGGAGTGAATTGAAATAAAATCCTAACTCACTCCCGATTTTTTGCCCATTGTAAAAATCGGGAGTTAATTAAGTGATTACGGATTTTATTTCAATCCGAATTCACTTCATATCTCAGAGTTTCAGAGTTTTTTAAAAAAAATCACTCCGCATACGGAGTAAATAGGGAGTTTGGCTTTTTATCGGAGTAATCTGGATTTTATTTCATTTCAATTTGGAGTTTTAATATTAAAATAAACTCACCGGAGTAAATTTCACTTCGAAGGAATTAAATAAATAAACAGTCACCCGCTCCGCATTCACTCCGGATTTAACTCACGTTCACTCCCCAAATTTTTTACAGTGCAGTGCATTAAAAATCTATATAAAATTAATATCATGTGATATCTTTTAAATTGGGTATTGATCAAGTTATAGTTGAATTGAAATTTAAATCAATGATTTTATATTTTTATGAAAAGTAAAATAAAATTTATTCTCAAAAAAATAGTCAATAAAAAAGTGCATTAACATATAAAATTTCTCTATTCACATTTTTTTTTTTATTACTTTTCCAAGTTTATATAATTTAAAAATTTTAAACTTGATATAGAACGTACGGGAGAACGAAGATTATTGACGTTAGATTCCGTACCTGTAACACAGAGCCCCGCGACCTTTTGGCAACTTTTTTATTGCTTTGCATGACCTTTCTTGTAAATTCTCTAAAAGTTTGATAAAAAAACTTAAAGATAAGAAGTATCGAGGCTTCTTATTCTTATTCTCATTCTTAACTTTTGTTCGGTCAAGTTTGACAATTTTTCAATGCACAAATTTAAAAAAAAATCAGGGATCTAATAGTATTCAAATTGACAATTTGATTTATTTTTTTCCTATTTCCGCTAACAAACGAGGTCAATAGATTTTTTTTTCGTGGTCCTTTCGTGTGTGCGACCGTGTGTGTGTGTCACAAAATCGATCGCGATATGTCGATAGCCATTGACAATTTGATTATAAAATCATTACAAATGAAATTAAACAATTTAAAATATATAATTCATATTTCGAAAATCAAATGCGCACAGAAAAAAAAAAATTTCCGGCGCAAGAAATATTTTTCATTATGAAATGAAAAAATTTTCTTAAGACTAGAAAAAAATTTTTAGCGCAATAAATTTTTTCTCGTCTCAAGGAAATTTTTATTTTCAATTTATAATTCAGAAATTTTTTTGAAGCGAGTAAAAATATTTTGTGTCAAGAAATCATTTTTTTCTGTCTATATTTATTTAATTAAAGTTAATTTTTAAAAATTATAATGATTTTATATTTTATTTTTAAAAATATTTCATCGCTACTACAATAACATGTTTACTTAAATCATAATATTTACTTGCAACTGAAATTTGTCCCCTCTGTGTACATTAGATATAAAAATTCAAGACAATTTAAAACTTTTTCTGGAACTTTTGAACGTACGAAAGTAAACAATTATTGTAATTGTATATATTTTGAATTGAATATCGAATTATTTATTTCATACATTTTTAAAAAAATTAATTAATCATGGACATTAAGTACAAGAGTATTAATTTTTTATTTAAAAAATGAGACCATGTGAAATTCAAATCGTCTTGCCGCGAATTTTGAATTTTTTTTAATTTTCACTTTGAAATTAAAAATTTGAAAATCACTGCAGTGAATATTTAAAAATTTTTTTAAACGATAATTATTTTTATAAAATATTAACTTAATAAAGTAATTGAATTTAGTCATCGGTGAAAAGCTCTCAAGAATCATCAAATCGCTTCATTTAATAATTAATTAAGATTTTAATTAATGATATAAAACTTTCTTCTTTGTATTATTTTCAACTGTCTCAACTATCGCCGGGAATTCGTAATCAAGACTTTAAAAGTATCTCAAGACATTTATTTTTATTTCATTCTTCTTCCTCTACTTTTTCCATTATTATATTTTTCTATTCAATTATATTAATTTATTTTTTTTTTATTTTTCTGTTATCACAGAAAAAGAAAAAAACTCTATTCAATATTCTAGAATATATAACGTCAGATTTCTCTGCAAGCTTTTATATCACTTCGCCATACTTGAAGTAATGTAAATATTATATAGTAGCTACACTGTACATATAATGAAATATAAATATTAAATATACATATATATATACATAAAAAAAAAATCAGTTCAGATGAGAAAGAACGCCAAGCGCGTGCGTTCAAACTTTTATGTTTCCGTTCATGTTTAATCAAACATTTTTCGTTGCTACTTTTACATAATATATATATACATATAAATATATATATACTTGTTACTATTATTAGAGAACTGTTTAGTGCACAGTAGAATTTTAAAACGCTAACGAAATGTGTTGCAAGTAGTCTGTCGTCATTTAACATATAACAAAAATAATTTAATATATATATATATATATGTATATATATATATTAGAGGTGTGCGAATCGTGTTTGAATTGAATCGAATAATTCGAATTATTTGTAACTTTCCAAATTAATTGAATTGAATTCGAAAATTCTGAGCAGCTTTCAAATATTACAATTTAATTCAAATTTAATTTTTCTTTCATGGTGAGCTTAATTTTTCAAAGTAACCAAAACAATTGTTTTTTTAATTCGTGTGTGAATTCTATTTACCTCTGGCAAAAATTAAAATTATATTATGAGCAATGACTCATTTTACAGATAAGCTCAGGATATATTTTTTTAGGGACTTTAACCCTCTATAAAAGAAGTTTCTTATCAACTTTTGATAAATCCGTCTGTTTAAAAGTTATTATAGCTTGAAGTCAAATTTATAGTGTTTAGAGATCTTTTTACTTTTCCAGAGAAACTATCAGACTTATCACAAAATGTCATTGAATCTTTTTTGTAGGAAATTTTATCCCCTACAAATTATCTCTAATAAAGTTTTTTCAAATTCCGCATAACTTTCTAGTTATTTCCATTTTAGTGTTAAGCTCTTAAAAAAAATAGTGTTCTGATCGATTTCAAAAGCTTGACATTAAAAAGGAAATAACTAGAAAACAATACGGAATTTTAAAAAACTTTATCATAGATAATTTGTAGGGAATAAAATTGTCTACAAAAAATGTCCTATGACATTTTGTCATAAGTCTGATAGTTTCACCGGAAAAATAAAAAGATTTTGAAACTTACTGTAAATTTGACTTCAAGCCCCAATAACTTTTGAACAGATGGATTTATCAAAAATGGATAAGAAACTTCTTTTGTAGAGAGTTAAATTTCCCACGAAAATAGATCGAGCTTATCTGTACAATCAGACATTGCCGAGGTATAAAATTCCAAGCTTAAATTTTTTTTTTCCCATGTTATTTAAATGAGAAATAGAAAATTGCGATGAGTGACCTCTATTTTTTGATACACCCTAATATATATATATAACATAACTCTACGTGAGAAAATTTAAATACCTCGTTGTTACTTAATTGTTTGAGCTTTATTTCTTGTACTTTGTATTTTGTTTTCGTAATTTTTTCTATTGTCTTATTTTTCATTCTTATCTTAGTGAGATTTAGTCGAGTGTTGAGCTTTTCCATGTTTCGCAGTCTCGAGGATTAATATACAAAAAGTAACAATGTAAATGTATATGTTTAAAAAAAAAAATAATAACAATAGTGTCTCAAGTTATCTTTTCTATATTATTAGGACCCTTTCACATTTTTTAAATGAAAAAAAAAAAAAAAAAAAAAAAATAGTGAGCGTTTAATTAATTATAAAATAAGTCTAGAAGAGACAAGAATTTTTTAACAAAAAGATAAAAATAATAGGTGTTCATATTACTTAGTGTACTTAAAGTTAAATCATATTTTATATTTGACTCCCGGGTTCTAGGGATGTCGGGTTCAAAAAAAGGCTTTAACATTTTTTTTTTGAACTTTACACCTTTGAGCGTAAATTTAAACTGGTAAATTTTTTAATTAATGTCAGATTACGTTTAGATTTTTAGAGTAATTATTGATATTTAGTGGAAGTAAAGTGGAGTAATTATGCAGTAAGGTCTCATATATTCGCTAAAAAAATTGGGACAGAGAAATTAAATTTCTTTTTTTTTTTTGGGATTAATATCAAAATTTTTAGTTCATAAAAAAATATATTTATATATTTGTTACCATATTGCAATAATATGACGATTGTGATAAATATTAAATTGACATTCAACAGTGAAACGAAAATAAATAATTAAATTTTTATATACTTGTAATTTAAATTTTAATTGCTATTTTTTTGTCAGTTGTTTCATTTTAATTGTAAATAAAACAAAAGCTAATTGGAACAAAAATAAAACAAAAAAATTTAATTCTTGAATTTTAAATTTTGAAATAAAGCTCGAGCTTTTGCTTTATTTCAATCTTCTTTGTCTTAAAAATTTTTTCAAACCAAAACCGAGGAAAATTTTCGGAGAAAATTTTCCAAACAAGAATTTTTAAATTTTTTATATAAAAAATAAATAAGTGTGAATGTAGCAGACATCAGATGAATTCAAAATTATAAATAAATAGAGTAAATAATTTAAAAAATAATATTTATAAAAAATGCACTTGTTAATTTCAAAATTTTTTAAATGCGCATTTCTTTTAAATTTGATTTTATTAATTATTTACTCGATTTATTAATAATTTTAATTTTGTCTGTCTGCTACATTTACACTCATAAAAATGAATGAGTAATTTTGCACAGTTGTCTAAAGTCGAATTATTTTTAAAAATAAGTACTTCAGGTGTATAAATTTACTATTTTTTCACCCTCAAGCGCGAAAGTACTGAGGATGCTCATGAACGGTTCTTTTTTCCAACTATTTTACTCACACAAAAATATTTCTACTATCTTGTAATTACATCAAAATAAGTCGAATTGTATACTAGCATATAGAGAATTTATTAAGGAATAATTTGAAACTCATATTAAGTCGATTTGTTATTTTATTAGTTTAAAATAAATTATTTTAACTCAACAAACCAGTGCTGTCAATTGATGATACTGAAGTTAGCTGACGTCTAATAATTTTCTGATTTTTTTTAAACAATAAATTATAAAAAAAAAATATTTGAAAAAATTGCACCTGTAGTTTTTTAAATTTTCTACATGTGGATATTTTTAGTTTTTGTTTTTTTGTAATTGATTTAGTGAAAAAAAAATCCGAAAATTATTAATTGTCTGCTAACTTCAGGATCATGTCAATTGTTACGTCTGAAACTTCGTAAACTCGAAAACTCTCGATAGAGACAATCGGCCTAACTTTGTTTTTTATTGTTTTGTATTTTTTATCACAAAAACCCTTATGATAATCATTATGTAAATCCTCTTAGTTTTATTGTAATTAATTAAAAACATAAAACTGATTACTCACGGAAAATTTAGCTGCCATTTTTATTTTTACTGTTGTCGTTATTTTTTTCATTTTTTCTCTCCATCAGCTACTGGCAGAAGCTATAACATAACAGTATGGGTTTGAAAAAAAAGAGCGACATCTAAGACAAAAAGGCGGGATATTTAAAAAAAAATTTTAATAAAAAAATCGAATTGATATGATACTGAAATTAACCGACGTCTAATAATTTTTTCATATCTTATAAAACCATAAATTAAAAAAAAAATTTTTTTTCTAAAAATTGCACTTATAGTTTTTAAAATTTTCTACATGTGCATATTTTTAGTTTTTTTTTTTTTTTTAAATTAAATTGCTAAAAAAGAAAATCTAAAAATCATTAATTGTCTGCTAATTTCAGGATGATGAATTGATAATTCATAAGTTTAATAAAAATTCATAATAAAAAAAAAGTTAATTAATATTATAAAATAAAAGTACATTCCTGAAGTTAGCAGAAAATTACAAATTTTCTGATTTTTTTTTGAAATGCACATGTAGAAAATAAAAAAAACTACAAGTGCAATTTTTTTAAATATTTTTTTTTTTTATAATTTATCGTTTTTAAAAAAATCAAAAAATTATTAGACGTCAGCTGACTTTAGTATCATAATAAAAGTAATGATTAAAAATAAAATGAGCGATTGAGCTGCGCACTTTTGAATTTTCCAACTTTTTTTTTTTTTTTACGGATGAGTAATTAGTAAGACGACCTTCGGATGTGATACTCCAAGTGCTAATACGATTGATGCTTTGAAAACTCTTGTAATTATCAACAGACTAGTTCATTGTATAACAGTATCGATTGTGTTTGAAGTAGTTTAAATTTATTTATTCAAATGTGATGATTTTTACTGTTGTCTATTTTTTTTTATTTCAAATCATCCATAGATGTCAATTGATAATTTTTTTTTTTAAATAGTGCAATTTTTTTCGTTTCATCGAAAATTTTATTTAATAAAAAAATAGTTAGTAAATGTCTAATTAATTATCGAAGTTTACTGAGTATTAAATTCCGCGTAAATTGAACAGTGAGTAGAAAAATAGAAGAATTAGTGGAGGGAAAGTTTAAAAAAGTAGCAATAAATTTAATTAAAGGTTTTTTCATCGAAGCACTTTAATAAAAATGCATTTAATTTAGTATTTATATTTAATTGAAATTTTTAACTAAGGAATTATTTACTATCCAATGTAACGTAATTTATAAAATTCCGCATGAGATATTAAAGTCATTCCCTAGCATTAAAATTCTTTGTCTAGTGTGAAGATAATTATGATAAGAAATTTATTGAATTTTATTAACATAAATTTCCTTAGCGGGTAAATTAAAAAAAAATAGATTGCATGTTTTAAATTTATAAGATAATTAATTAATAATTTATAATATTTAAGTAATTAAATTTTTTTTTCTCTATTACTTTTAGAATAATTAAAGTGACGAGTTGAGAATGGCGTCAAGATTTCCAAGCAGCCATCAGAGGAAGCTGGGACCGGCGCCGATTGCATCGTTCGAGGATTTGTCCGACGAGGTGGAAAACGTGAGTTAAAGCTACAAAAAAAAACTAACACACACAAAATGTATCAAGTCCTCACTGGCAATCACTTCTACCAGTCGTCTAAAAAATTCGCCGTGATGTCGTAGATGAAATCGGAAAAAAATCGAGAGTTTAATCCATAAATAATAACACGTCGGAGAGACAAATATATACATATTGTAATAAAAAATTTCCGTCAAACTCGTCGGTCGATCGTCCAAGGATAAAAAGTTTAATAAATAAATCTATAAATCTTTATAGCATAAAAAGAACGCAGGGACAAATTGAAAATAAAAATAAAGAGAGAAAATATAAAGAGAGGGAGAGGGAAAGGGAGAGGGCGATAAAGGGAGGAGTTTGTAGCAGAGCCAAATGTGGAATTGAGGAATTATTATTTAAATTGTAATGCAGGGAGAATCGACAACAGCACGAATGCCGGGGATTATTGAGGTGACGACTCCTATAACACCTGGTAGCTCACTCAAGACTCCCAGCACCCCGAGGATCGACATCAGTCGGGCCAGCAGTTCATCCCATCATGAGGACAGTAACAACTCAAGAGAATCTTCTCCCGAGAGAGAATTACTGGCAGGTCAGTTTGTTAAAAAATATTTTTAATTACAGTCGACTACCCATCATAAACCTGGTCTAGGGGACGTAGGTGAAATTTTTCTTGAAATTTCAATCTCCCACTACCGTGCGTTTAGTTTTGTTCTCGACTACTCGTTATAAGCCTGTTTTATTTAATGGGATTTCAAACGTCATATTTACATTTTTTTACATACGTCAGTATCCTGATTTTTCTAGTGCTTATATCCGTGAAAAAACTCGTTCCAAAAAGATTCCAAAAAAGTTCTGCATGTGGAACTTGTAAACATAAGACAGATTAGAACTTCAAATGGAACTTTTTTGGATCGTTAGTAATTTTGATGGTAAAAAAAAAGTTTTTTATGAGCAAATTTAGAGTCAAAAAAGGATGTTCTTGGAATTTTTTTTGGACATTCCAAAAAAGTTCTAGAATCACCACTTTTTACTTTTTTCATGGACTAAAAAAGACGTTCCAAAAAAGTTCCATAATCACTACTTTTGCACCTTTTGTAAAATAAAGACGTTCTAGGAACATGCCAAAATAGTTCAAAAATCACTACTTTTGAATTTTTTATAGAACTAAAAAAAACGTCCATAAAAAATTTCAAAAAAGTTCCAAGAATGTCCTTTTTTGACTTTAAATTTGGTGATAAAAATTTTTTTTTAACATTAAAATTACTAACTTTCCAAAAAAGTTTCATTCAAAGTTCTAATGTCTCATGTTTAGAAGTTCTACACACGGAATTTTTTTGGAATAAATTTTTTTTACAGCTATAGCGCTAAAATAAATACTTATCTTTTTACACTACTAATAAATTTAATAGAAAAAATGATAATGACAACGGTATTAATTACAGTAATAATAATAATAATTGTTATTGATCAACATAATGCTCAATAAAACTTTTAAATTGTAACAGAAGCTTTAATTGTAATTAATGATTACAATTATCAACAATAAATTATATTTTACTTAATATTTATTAAATTATTATCCGCGAAAGATCGATAGTAAATTTTCATCATTAATTTTGATATTTTTTTCTCTGGTTAGTTTATAATTTAGATAATTTTAACGGAGGCTTATAACGAGATGTCTAGTACGAAACTCAAAAAGTGGTTAAGTAGGGGCTGTTTGGACTCAGTACCTGCCGATTGAGGGGAAGAGACATAACGGGTAGTCGACTCTATTGGATGAGACAAGCGACAGCAATTACGACTACGGGGTCATAAATTAAAAAACTTTTGGGTAAAAAGTAATTCAGTAAAAAATAAAGATAATTTAAAACCGTACTTTTAATACTTTGGAATTAAATTTTATTTTTTGTTATCATGAATTATGCAAGATTTCAAAAATAACTTGGTTGTTTTTACTGTAAACTTTGATATTATGTAATCCAGAAAATCAATAGGATTTTAATATTCAAATGGATCTTTAATGCACAGAAATTGCACTAAGATTTTTTTAATAAATTGCATTAACTTGATTATTATTTTAGTTTTTAAATAAGAAATCGTGTAGTCAGGGTTCATTTATTTTTAGTTGATAAAAAAACTGCCGTCGCTACGAGATATTAATTATCATAAATAGAATTTTACAAGAGTTAAAAAATGAATAGGAGCAGAGCCACCAGCCGGAACGACCCTGTCGTTGGGTTACAAAGAAGATGCCCAGGATTTGCGATCGTCTACAGAGGAACTGGACTTGCAGGACCCAGTTCACGCTCAGGATCTTAAAAGAGACTCAAAGAGAGCACGAAGGAAAAAAGAAGACGGCACACAATCAGAGTGTGGAATTAGTTTGAAACATGAACGGGAACGTAAAGATAGTAATTGTTCCGAGATTATTTTACTTAATATCAGTGGTAGAACGTCACGGCTGTCTTCCGTTGGGAGTCAAGGCTCCGGTGTATCCGGAAGGCTCTCAGTTGTCTCTGCTACCTCTTCCAGGTAATATTTCAAGGATTTTACACCATTATCCTTGTATACATTAATTTTAAATTGCCATCGTGTTAAATAAATAAATTTATACTGACATTTTGTATTTATAGATCACCAAGCCCGCACAAATGTCTCTTAGAGACGTCATTCTGTGGCAGCAAGCCCACGTTAGCGGAAACATCGATTGAAACTTCAAAACCAGAGACAGAAGACTTGGAGATTATGTTACTGAAACGGGAGGCTGACACGACAAAAGCCCTTATTCCGGAGAGCATAAAGGTGCCAATGGTAGGCGGGAATCTAAAGCCTGATCCCCTGGATAAGCCAAGAAGACGGGGGTATGAAGAACGTAAAGAAATATTTAAGCGTGAAGTCGAGATCACGAAGCGGGTCTTGGAAAAGGTCAACATCGAGGTATTTTTTTTTAATTTTTTATTTTTCTATCGTTGTCTTCAATCAATTAGCATTTAAATTTAAATTTAAATTTAAATTTTTCGACAATAAAAAAAATTTCTATATAAATTAGGATTCATAAATTTAAATAATAATTTTAGTCATGTCATCTCATCCATGTATAGAAGTCAATTTAATCGTGTAGTTAATTACTGTCCTGATCAATAAAGTAGATCACACATGAGTATTTTTAATTATATTTGTAGATGTGATGAGGGAGTCAGCTATCTTCGTTAAGGCTTGAGGTTTGTAGAATTAACAGCAACAAAAATGAAACAAAATAAAAAAAGTTAAAACAATTACAAACAAAAATTACGTGCGTTGTTTGTATATACATTTGTTTTTATTTGCAATTGTTCTTTGTCATTTTATTTTTTATTTTTTTTTGTATCCCAGTTTACCCAGACATCTCAGCACGTTATTTTTTTTCTCTCATATACCTTCTGGCTCCTTGTTTTGATAGAGATGATTATTAAAATTTAAATTAATGTTCTGCTGCTGGTTTCATGTCATCCGTTTGTTTGGTTTTTTAAAAACTAAATAAATAAAATATAATAAAATAAAATAAAACATTTAAATTGAGAAGGAAGTGAAGCGTTTAATTAAAAGTTTGTGCCTTTTTATAGGTTCCAATTATTCGGAAACCGCAGAAAGTTGAGGAACGAGATGTAAAAACTAGTGTTGAGGTACAGAAGCCAGTGACGCTTGATTTCAATGATAAGAGAAAAAAAGCTCAAAATTTTAAGGATGTGGTTCAGACAACTCCGAGTATCGGGAGTCTCAGTGGGAGTCCGAAACTCCCGCGGCATCAGAAAGTTCGAGAACTCGAGGGCTCGAGAACTCCGAGTCCTTCATCGGTTTCGAGGAAAAGTAGTTTTGCGTCTTTATTCAAAGTAAGTTTTGAAATATTTTCCGTAAGATGAATTGGTTTTTTTATTTTTTATGGGATTGTTTTTCTGCAGACGCGGACGGAAATTAATGCACTGAGTCCCGAGTCGCCTTCGCCGACGCCGAGCGTGAAACCTCGACGGAGCTTGACATCTAAGATTAAAGATACGACGGAAAGCTTAAGAAGTAGATCTAAATCCCGAGAGCGCACGTCTGTTGATAAAGGAAGTACGAAGAATAAAAATGTCTTTACGTCAACGCTGAGTATTTTCAAAAAACGTGAGAGGAAGAAAAGTATTCAGTATGACGGAGGCAGTACTCCGGACCATGAACTAATGGGTCATCCGTCGCTGGAGAGTATCGGGAATGTCGAGTTTAGATTCGAGGCAGATCGACCCAGTCGCAATGAAGATTCAATTTTTATAAGCTTGCATGCTGACTCGAGAAATTATGAGGAGGCTTTGCCGTCTGAGAGCGTGTCTATACCCATTGAGACGCCGACAAAGTTGTTGGATGAGTATGAAAACGAACCGCGGACAGGCAATATCGTGACTGAGGCATCGATCGAACATCAGGGCTCGGGGATAAGGATAAGAACTGAGGCGATGATTGAGTCGACGGGTCGCGAGGAAGTTCAGAGTCCCCTGCGGCCGAGCACGTCGAAAGATTCCCAGTTGTCAAAGAGTTCATCGAAGGACTCGCGGGTCAGTATTCAAACGGCAAAACACATTGAGGTCCCGTCGAGACCCGGGTCTGCAGAGGTCGGGAAATCCGACGCTAAGCCGGTCAGTGTTTCGAGTAGGGATTCCATTGAAAGTAAGAGCAGGGTAGCTGGTGAAGCCATCGTCAAGCCGAAGAGGAAAAGCAAAGAGAGTGTGTCAAGAGTTGAAAGCAAATCAAAAGTTGTCGAGAGTAAATCAAATGGTGATAAAAGTAAATCGGGGATCGACAGTCTGTCGATAGATGCGGAAAGTCAATTGAGAATAACAGAAAGTGATAAAAAAAATAAAGTAAACGGAACTGAAAGCTCGAGTTGTAAGGTGCCGCCAGAGACTGATAAATCCTCAGAGTCAACTCAAAGATTATCTGAAAGTCTTATGGTTAAATCTCAAGATGGTTTAGTTAAGACACCGAGTGTAGTTTCTGATTTAGATCACAATAGTTCCGAGTCTGAGCGTGATTCCGAAATTGATTTTGTGAGAAATAAGGTAGTGAAAGTTGTTAGCGATGAGTTACCGGACGAGAGAAAGGGTTTGTTTAATGAGGAAAGTTTTGAAGAGGATCTTCCTTACGTGCCAACGACATTGCCTATGGAGAAGAGCGTCGCCGTACCAATGCTGCCAGTAAAACAGCGGCTGCAAGAAGTAAGAACGATTCCAATAGAGCGGCCGAGGTCTACAACGCCCATTAATCCAACTCTGCTCGACGAGTTCGTTATGCAGACATCACATGACGACAAACGGGCAGACAAAATGAAGATTTCGTTGCCGCGGGAAGACAGTTTTAAATTAAAAAGCCCACGTAAGCACTCGATGAACACGTTTAGTGAGTTTGCCGAGCGCGTGGTACCCGATGCTGTCAAAAGAGCCGCGGGAAAGTCGCCGAGTCCACCGCCACCACTGCCACCACGAGCACCCGCCGTTCGACCAACGAATTGGGTTAATTTTGAAGAGATTCCTGAGCGTCGGAAAGCTCCCAAGAGGATCCAAACGATACCACGTCCAGAGGAAGACAGTAAAGCTGGTTACAGTTACGTCCAGCCGGAGGAATGTCGATGCGAGTGTCACGAAGAATCTAGAAGAGCTTCCCACAGAGAACCAATCGCTGGTTCCAGCATAAATACCGGAATTACTGCCAGCATTTCCTCGGCATCGGCGACCCACGGGTCCTCTGTGACGCGAACTTCGTCAACATGCAGCAGCAGCAATGGGGAGCGCGCTTGCAATGGCGATAATTGCACAGTTCCTACGAGCTCGGGTGATCGTGCCAGTATCGTGAGGTAAATGGATTGTGGTACGATTTAATAATAGCTAATAAGGGTGGGTTTTATTAATTAGTATTGTTTGATTACTCTGGATGATTCGTAGAAGTCTTTTTCTTTACTTCCAGTGACAGCTCTCTGGATCTAAGTCCCGTTAACGAGGATCCGATTGCGACACAAGCGCTCTTAGGACCCATGAAACCCTTCGCGATGGATCTTGACGTCGGATCAAATCGATCTAGTATCATATCCCAGGACGAGACTGACGATATTAATCTGTAGAAGATTTGAACATCAACTTAAAATTTATTTTTATTTTATTTATTTCAGTGTTGAACTAAAACTAAAAACCCGTGAGTTTTGGGGAATTGATTTCACGATTGTCAATAGACAAGATCTCAATAGCAATTTACTAAACTCGACATTATTTTTGACATTTAAAAATAAAATAATGAGTCTGACCTGGATCGTTTGAGTCACACTGGATTTTTATGTTGTTTAAATGGATAAAAATCTAATGACATAAATGAATTGTTTGGTAAAAAAATATATTATTTTTGGACAAAAGTTACTGATGATTAAATTGGGTCAACGGAGTGACGAGAAGAGAACGAAACATATGAAGGAAAAATATAGTAAAAACTTTAAACATTTACCGGAAAATAAATGGCGAAATGGGTGAGTGAGTTGTAATAATCAATACTTGATGCTTGTGTTATTATTATTATTATTATTATTATATTTATTTATTATTGTTACTATTATAATTATTGTTGCAAGAGGAAGTTAAAAATTTGTTCACAAGCCAGACTTGGTCGTCTATTTCCAACCATTAAATTAATTTTAAATTTATACTTCTCGAGTAAACGATCGATTGACCCTCATCTCGCTGGCTTATTCTTCAATAATTTAAAAAAAAAAAAACGACATATTTATTCTCGAGAAAAAACCCATGAAAAATAATAAATACACTGTAAAAAATTTCCGGAGTGAATGCGGAGTGGATGATTTTTTATTCATTTAATTCCCTCGGAGTGAATTTCCTCCCGAAGGGGAGTTTCGGAAAATATTAATTATAAAAAAAATTACTAATACATAGTGAGCTTAGGTCTTTGATATTTTGACATTTATATTGAGTACGGAAATAATTACGAGCTCTCTTTCTATATATTTGCGCGAAATGATTTTTAAAAATTATAAGCAGCTGATAATAAAACTTTCACTGAGTCACAAACTGTCTTATGACTTACATCAACCATACCACGAGATAAAATTTCATATTGTACTGAAATATAAAATATTCCTATAAAAACTATGTCACTATAGCTATTAAATAATTTAATATTTTCACTATGTATTATATATATGAAATTATAATTTAGTGAGTTACTAAAACATTTTATAAATTAAAAACATAATATTTTAAGTTTAATTATTAATATCTGAATGAATTATTTATTTAAATAATTATGTTTATAATTAACAGCTGTTTCTATTAAATATTAATTTATTTAAGTATTAAAACTCCGGACCGGAGTGAATGCGGATTTAAATAAAACCCGCGTCACTCCGAAATCACTCCGCCCATAAAAAAATCCGAATTCACTCGCATGCGGAATGATTTTTTTTTAAACTCCGGAACTCCGAGTGACGAAGTGAATTCGGATTTAAATAAAATCCAGATTCACTCCCGATTTTTTACAGTGAAGTAAAATACAGTTTTTAGACCGATCGATTACGGTGGGCTAAAAATTTTAATTTTATTTATTAATTATAAGGATTTATCAATAAAAAAAATAATAATAATTATTATTACGTATTATTAAATAAGAGAAAAAAATGTTTAATTGTAATTACGAGACCACTTGCGATGTTGATAGTTAATTAACGCGATTCGCGTCAAAGCCTTTAGAAAGTCCAACGGAATCCAAAAAACAAAAATATATATGAATAAAAATATAAATTTCTTGATATTTAATGACAATTTATCCGATAGCTGATAATACTTATCGGCGCAATCGGAATAATTAATGAAGCGACACGTCATTGAGTGAACTTGTGAAAGATAATTAAATTGAATAAAACTATAATCAAATTACGGAACGGAAATTAAAATCAATTATCACTTGTTAAATATAGTTCTCATTAAATACTTGTACTAAAAAAAAATTATAAAACTTGACCTCTCTGCTCAACGAAAATTATTTTATTTTAAATTCGGTGGTAAAATAAAGTAATTGTAATCCATCCCACGCCCACATTACCTCTTAGATGTATTTTCTACACAAAATAATTACACTGTGTTCATACGAATTAATTAAATTCTGGCTATACAGTAAGATTTGTCAATTTATTAAGATCAAAGTGTGTAATTTATCGATTATCAATAATTGCTATTATTAAAATTACAATTATATCTACAATCACATGTCTAGAATTTATATGCTTTGATTTATGTTGAACATCATATGTGCAGAAAAAAAAAATTTCTTGGTACAAGAAATGTTTTTCAACATGAATTGAAAAAAAAAATTTTCTTAGGACTCAGAAAAGTTCCCTAGCAGATCCGAATTACGGTAATGTACAGAAATTACCGCAATTTACGGTATACAGAAGAATTACCGAAAATTACCATAAAAGACGGTATTTTACCGTAAAGTATGGCATTTTAGGTTAAATAGGTAACTTGCGGCAGTTTACGATAGAATGCAGCATTTCACTGCAAATTTACGGTACATAGTAAAAAAGGATTCGTCAAAATCGTATTTATGTGTTATTTTAACATGTTGTGTGTTAAAAAAAGTTACACACGCATATGTTGAGAGTAAAAATTTTCCAAGAATTCTTTTGTGATAATCGACATTATTTTTAACATCTTTAGAGTGTTGATTTGACAGTACATATAAAAATTGTTGCTTTCGAATAAAATAACATTTTTGTGTGTTAAAAAATCAATCGATTGCGACAGTTCAAACAAGATAAATACTGTATGTTAAATTGACATACAAAAGTGTTAAAAATTCAACACACAGAATTTTAACATACGCTTTTTTTTACACTTTGACGATTCGTTTTTTACTGTGTAAAATTGCGGCAATTCACCGTAAGTTTACGGCAATACGGCGGTATTTTACCGCAAATTTTGCGGTGATATTGCTAAAATTTACCGTAAAATGCCGCATTTAGGTAAAAATACCGTTTTGGTAATTTATGGTAATTCTTCTTCTTTGTCGTGTTATACCGTATTTTACCTTAAACTACCGTAATTTGCCGCAAATTACCATACAGCGAGGAAAATTTGCAGTAAACTGTGTTATTTTGCGGTAAAATACGGTAACTTACCGTAATTTGGATTCGCTAGGGTTTTTTGTGCAATAATTTTTTTCTCGCTCCAAGAAACCTTTTTTTCTGTGTATGGTAAAAAAAAAAAATATTTATGATGTAATTAAATTAAAACTGAGACTGCGATGGCGATTATAACTAAAGAATAAAAATAAATATTATAATTTTTATTTTAAAATATTTAAAATTAAATACTAGAATCCAAAAAATATTTAATGTACCAAAAAAAAAAAATATATATATATATATATATATATATATATAGAGTAATTATTATTTTTATTCTTCAGTTTGTCGACAATTCTCGCTTCCTACCACTAATTATGTATTCTACTTAAAAAAAAAAAAAAAAAAAAAACATAATAATAATAACAATACTCCGTTAAGTGATAATCCTGTTGGACGTTCAAATTGTACCTGTCGTTCTTCGACGACCCGTTTACTTTGTCCACTTATTAACCAAAAGACAAAGTAAAAATAAAACTCAACAAAAAATCATTTAAAAAACATGATAGTATAAAATTATAATTTTATCACTTACGTCACTAATTTATCTTTCACTAAAAGACAAACGAGAAAAAAATAATTGGAGCGTTTCTAATTACTTGGTTATTTTCATTGGTCCGATTATTGAGATGAAGATTAAAATATATAAAAAAATAAATATATATATAATACATTATATATATTTGAAAATTTATGTCGCAAGAGATAATTAAAAAGTATCAATACTTGGGCGATCGAAAGGGTCTGAGGACTTGAGTAAAAAAAATAAAATACTTATTATTATTAATTGGTCCTCGTTGAACATTATTTTGTATAGTAAAAAATATCACAAAGTTTGAGGATCCTTTACCAGAATAAAATATATATAATATATAAATAAATATATATATATATATATATATATATATATATATATATATATATATATATATATATATATATAATAAATCCATCTTTGGCCTCACCCGGTCCTGTCCGAGTCTTCGTGACGTTTAAAAAGCGCCAGCCCGCAAACCGGAAAAAAAATATAAATAAAAAGGGTTTTTTTTTAATCACCGCGCGAATGAACACGAGACTGCCTCCTAGCAATACATATATGTATAAACATTTATGATTATTATTTTTAAAGACTTACGACTGTGAGAATTAAAGAATATTTAAATGTTTCTAATGTTATGTAAATAAGACTATCGAATCAACCAAAAAAAAAAAAGAATTAATAAATAAAATACAAAAGGTTTCGTGATTGTATCACGATTAAATTAAAATTATTGTTTATGATCTTTAATTATTTATTGAAATTTAAAAAACTTTAAGTTATTTATTATTATTATCGTCATTTTTTTTCTACTTGGACAGACAAGTGCGTCATGAGGGTGAAAAAAAAAGGACTAAGAGTATTGATTTAGTTTAGTTCCAGCTTGTCGCCCTTTTCAAACTCAGACCTTTTGTCTCTTGGAGACAGCGATTGTTTTATCTTTACTAATTTTGGTGACTTTCTTTCAACTCCAGTTGCTACGGGTCCATCTTCTTCACGAACTAGCAACGCTGTTGTGCCTGACGAGGTTGATGGTGTGGTTGTATTATTTTCGTTTAATGATTGCTAAAATAATTCATTTATTCAAATTTAAATTTTTCAGAAGAATCGAACCGTAAAAAATTTGCGGATTTAATCCGGAGTAAATTCGGAGTAAATGTGGAGCGGATGAGTATTTATTTCTCTCAGAGTGAGATTCACTCCGATGAGGAGTTTGTTTTAATATCGAAACTCTGGTTCAAAATAAAATTCATTTCGAAAGGGAATTTATTTAAATATTAAAATCGAATCAAATGTGGATTTAAATAAAATCCGAATTAACTCCCGACTTTTCACAGTGTAATTAATTTTTAAAACTAAAAATATCTTTAGGTGTGACTTAATTATTATAATTATTTGAAATTACCTGCATACAATTCAAAAAAAATAAAAAAGCTAAAAGTGCCAGAGCACTCAAAGCAGCACCGCTTCCACCTTTACCTCCTCCATGATGATGCCTAAAATAACAATTAAATATAAATATATAAATAATTACTTATTTAATTAACAAATATATTTACCCATGACCGTGACCACGGCTGTGATGCGGAGGTTCCCAGCCACCTTGCCATCGTTCAAGAGGAACATGATGACCCTTTACATATTCTCCAGAGCTCCCCCAATTAAACAAAGACTTTAAAGTCATCTTGATAATAAAAATATAATAACTGTTACATAAAAAAAGTTTTCACAATATTTTTAACGTTTATATTTAGTTTTACATAACAAATACTCAAGTTTATCCTCGTAGCTTTGTCACAAGACTGCAGTTTCATCACTGCTGTCATTATTTTCTTTTTAAATAATTGTCTTTTGAGGAAAGAAAAGGTTTAAATTATTTAATGGTTTATGGAGACTCAAAGTGCCGTTAATTTTTCCAGGTCCTTGCTCTGGAAAAACGTTTCTTAGGTATGTCAGTAGATTCAAGTTAATTGTTCTCGAAACTGGTGGACGTATTTTTCAACCATTTCCGTTATTTTTTAATGGACTCGACTATTTTAAAATTAAAAATTTTAAATTTATTATTTATTTTTTTTTTATTGTTTCAATAAATTCACCTAAAAAATTCAAATTTATTTACTATATATTTTTATTAAATTATAAATTTTGACAGTACATATAATTATGAAATAAGAAGATTTAAGATGAAGGTATTGGCTGCTTGAGCCAAAGGCGAAGGCTACCATCGCATTGTCTTCCATCATAACCTCCATTGAAAATTATAATTTGAATATCTGCCACTAGTATCAGACCAACAGCGTACGGAAAAATTCAACTGTTAATTTAATTAATTATAATTACGTATAATAATTTTGAAAATTACACCAAATAGTGGAATTCAGACCAGATTGAAATGAAATGAAAAATAGATCACATTTGCGCGGTAATTTTGAATTTCTGTCCCGTTTTAAGGGAAGAAAATTTGGATTTTCTAATATGGGAAGAGAAATTAAATAAATGGGAATATACTATAACATTTTTTTAAACAATAACATGAATCAAAATTTATCTTTACAGATTTAGTGCAAATAAATAGAGAAATTAAACTTTTCTTCCTAAGGAAGAAATCTATGATTTTTAATTTTCTCGTATTGATCTGAAATTCATTTGATTTAAAAACTGGCTGATTAAAATTTGTAATTTCAATGCACTGTAAAAAATTTGCAGAGTGAACGTGGATTAAATCCGGAGTGAATGCGGAGCGGCTGACTATTTATTTAATCTCCTCGGAGTGAAATTTACTCCGGGGAGTTTATTTTAATATTAAAACTCCGAATCGGAGTGAATGCGGTTTTAAATAAAATTCGTAATCACTCCGAATTTACTCCCGATTTTTTAGAGTTTGCAATTGATATGAAAATAAAATAAAAAATATTTATTGAAATAAAGAAGAAACAAATTTATATGAAATAACTTTTTTTTATTGATTACAATCACACTACACGTACATACAACTTAATTACATACTAAAATCTAAAAAAAACTAATTTAAATATTGTGTCTCGGTATGAGAAGAAATAATAAAAACAAAATAATATATACAGTTTAAAAAGTAATAACAATTTCGGGTGAAACAAAGTACGTCCTGAGATACTAACTTTTGTAAAAAAGAGAGGGCTAATCCTTCATTAAAATTCTCAGCATTAATTAAATAAAAATAAATAAATTAATAGCGTCGAATAATAACATCATAACCAATTATCCATACGTCCAGCAAATCTTCCTCTCGTGAAGAAAAAAAAATTTTTTTGTTTTATTCTCGGCTGACGTAAACTAACTATCGATTAAATAATACCACGTGAATTAGCTTGTATTAAATACCACTATAAATATATATTATTTATCTAAATATATTTAATTCTTGTGAAAAAAATATATAGTGCACGCAATAAATTCAATCAAATAATAATAAATATAAATAATAATAATTAATTAATTAATTAATAAATAAAATATAAATTAGCTTGATTCGTCGAAGTTTAGTTAAGCTCAAAAAAAATGTTTTAAGTTTAGCTAAGCTTCGAAGTTCGCTCAGTCTACGAAAAAATGATATAAAATAATAATGATAATTTAAAAGTCGCGCGAAATTGGGATTAATGTTTTTTTTTAATAATAATTAAATAAATTATTATCTAGTGCAATTGCATTACGAGTATTATTGACCTAATGTGATGATGATTGTGATAAATATATTCAGACGGCGTTGCAGTCCATGAAAAGTGTTCTGCAATCTTCACCAGATCTTCCGCGTCTGCCGGCTTCATAAAGTGCCTCGAATCCAACACCGCTCTGTCGCTGAAGAAGATAACTCGTGGCATATGAACCAAGTTGACAGAAGATCGTTGACGTGCCTTGACTGTCAGCTACACACTCAGCACTCGCTTCACATAACGCACGTTCAGCGCATCCTCTTTGTCCTTCTTCTTCCATTCTGCCGACATTACTGAAGGATTTCATTGATCGCATGTAACCCTAAGAATAATAATGGTTTTTTTTTTTTTTTATTGATGCAAATATGTAATTTGTTAATTAAGAAACTGATTAATGGGAGCTATGGTTTTTTTGTTGATTTATATGAACTCTTACCTTCAACATTGTGATTGAAGCGACAGCAGCCTCAGACATACTATCACGTTTACCCAATGATCGTGCAGTTAATGAACGATGGGAGAATGATGTTTTCAATGCGTCCAATAAATTCATCACAATATTTATAAACTGCTTGAAAAAAAAAAAACAAACCCAAAGGTCAATGCATTAATATAAATAAATAGTTTTCTTTTTTTATTGTATAATTTATTTTATTTTTATTAGTTTTGTGCATTTTATGAATATTTTACATATGTATATATAGATGTATATATATCAGGAATGTGCAGATAGAGTTCGAATCGAATATTTTTATTCCATTTGGAATTTTTATAGAATAATTGGAAGCTACAAATTATTTTATGACACTGAAATTAGCCGACGTCTAATAATTTTAGATTTTTTTAAAAAAATAAAAAATTATAAAAAAAAAATTTTTTTCAAAAAATTGCACTTGTAGTTTTTTAAATTTTCTACATGTGCATTTTTTTTAGTTTTTATTTTTTCTTTAAATTGAATTGTTGAGAAAAAAAATCAAAAATTGTTAATTGTCTGCTAACTTCAGAGCCATATTATTTTATTAAATTTTTGAGTATTTAGAATTTTAAATTTTTAAATTTGAAGAAAAATATTAAATGTTTAACTCCCATGTGATTATTTATTAGAAAAATTTTTACACTATTTATTTAATTTTATATTTTTTTAAATTTAAGTTCATAGAATTTATAAATAAATAATGAATTATTAAAAATTATCAATTTATTTTAAAAATTTTTGAATAATTAGAAAATTTGTAAGTTCAAATTATTTACACACCCTCCATATATATATATATATACATATCGCGTCACTAATTCCAAAAGGACTTATATTTTTATACGGCGTTTTGGCTTTAGTCACTAAATTTAAAACCAAAAAGGCATATAACTTTTTTTTTTAATTGCTAATAAAATTGTAGACTTATTCTAAATCTGAAAATTTTTTTTTTTAATTTTTAGCTATAAAATAATTCTACAAACGATTGGCAAAAAAAAAATTATACACCTCATTGGCTTAAGAGACTTTCCTAAAGTCAAAAGGACATATAAAAATATAAGTTCATTTAAATTTAGTAACGCGACATATTTTTTAATAAAGTGTAGTTTTGTGAAGAAGATTGAAGAGTATAAATAAAAAAAAAAAAAATTGATGTCTACATTAGAAAAACGGCTGCAAAGAGAGTGAAGAAATGTCCGGATGTCACGTGTTAAAAACCACTATTTATCTTGTCAGCTGTACCGTTACCAATATACCTGTATTTGATGATACAAAGCGTACTCTATTCCGCATCGTGTCAATGTGAAAGCAACATTGCAATATATAACGTTAACGTTAACACACAAGACAACAAGATACAATAGTTTATAGTATGTTTGTAATTTAAAATAAATAAAATAATGACGGGTTAAATTTTTTCAGCACTTTTAAAATAACGCAATGCAAACTATTACAAAAGTATTATTACAACTAAACTGCGTTATTATATAAAAATTGTGCATTGACTACACGATACTCGGCTTGTTTATTTTTTGTATTGAATGAACATCCATTTATTGATATATAATTAATAATAATTTGATGGGTAAATTTAATAATTTAAAACGTTTTCATGAGGATATCAGCAAAATAGATACCCACCTCAGTAGCTTGTTTTGCCATGGTAGCGACCTGATCAGGATTTCTTCCCTGTCCTAGAAACGCACCCAGCACCGCTGTCAATATGCCCTAGACAACCGACACCAGGGATATTTTTTTTCTAAGTGATTGTCAAGATATTTATTTACAATAGATAGTCGAGACGCTTTTTCAACAATTTATTTTTATTTTTAATTTAGTAAAAGTAACTAATTTATTTTTTTGTTAACTACATTTGTACAACTGATTTTATTAAAGATAAAGCTTTACTATTCTAAGTAAGTATTTGAAATATTTACGTAAACTATAATTACATAAATAAATATTATAAATTTCTATATAAGAGTTATCAAGATTGTTTATATTCATAGAGCTTGAAAGAGAAAATAAATAATAGAAAGAAGACATGTCGTGTAAAATAGATTAATGGAAAGTTTTAACGAGCAAGCGTGACAGATATTATTAAGGTAATTATTTAAATAATAATTTAAATTTTATAATAAAAATTAGAATTGAGAGAAAAAGTGTCTCTAATACTAAGTGCAGGCGTGTGATGTGAAAGCTTTTCTGTCTCTGTACACTACATATATATTTACAATGACCAAAATAAAAAGCATTGTAGAAAAGAAGAAAAATATAAATATACAAGTTTTTATTATTATTATTATAATAATAAATAATTTTTTTATAGGACAGATGCTTTCACGAAAGAACGCGTTGTTTAAATATAAAAAAAAATTTATACATATATGTGCATATATAATGTATTTCTTACCTGCATTGGACTGCTCTGGTTGTCGACTTTGTCGATTCCGTCTGGTTGTTGATTACCGCCGAGAATTGCCGTCAATACTTTTAATCCCATTGTCAAAAGATTCGCCCATGGGCTTGATGGCGCGCCATCATCGATGTCATTTTTACTTGGGCCAGTAAATCCATTTGTTTGGCCTAATAACATTTGCATTATCATTCCCAACATATTGGACCATGAGAAACCGGTTCCATTTGTTTCCTAAATAAAAAAAAAAAGTAATTAAATATAAAATTAATTTTGAAATTACAGGAAAACCTGGAAATGTCAGGGATTATAAATACTCTGGAAAAATCAAAGAAAAGTCAGGGAATTTCGTCACAAAGCGGAAAAAATTTTTCTTTTCTTTTCTTTTGACTGAAAAAATCCAATAAATTTTTTTTTCTATCAAATTTTTGAAAAAGTGGCGCGAATACGATTGTAATACATCTTGAAAAAAAATTAGTAGAAATTGATTTCAATAGCGAAAAAATGAAGCAGTCAGGATCTTCAAGCTATTAACATGCGTATTGAAGTTAAAAAAAAAAAAAAACATTAAAAGTATACATAAGTATTGAACTAATAAGTTTCACTTTAATTATTATTCGCGTACTTTATTAATATTCTATGAAAAGTTCTTATTTATGAAATTTATTCTAGTGAAAATGAAAAGTTTATTTATATTTTATTATAGAGTAAGTTGTGGAAAAACAGATTTAAAATAAAAACTAAAATATTGTTGATTTAATAAATAAAAAAACCTATGATCATTGACAAATAATAAAATAAAGTTTCATTTAACGACAATGATTGATTATTTATCGAACTGACTTGTACCATTTTATTTTGAATTAAATAAATACTTCCAATGATTTAATATAACTACATATGGTCAGGGAATTTTTAAATTATTTAACTGGAATACCTGAAAAATCAGGGAGTTTTAGTTTAAAAAATGTGTGGTCACCATCTAAATAAATAAAAATAAATACCTGAAGTTGATTAGATCCAATGTCATCAAGATCATCTAGCGCAACTTTCTTCATAGCATTTGGTTTTTCAGCGAATTTCCTTTCATCTCTTGCATTGACCTGCTGCTGCGGGTACTGCTCAGGATGATAAACCGGATGCTGTGGTAATGAAACCGCTTGGCCCAAGGTAAGAGCCACAAGGCAAAGAGCGACAAACTTATTGTATTGCATCCTACGAATCGGACAAAGAAAAAAAACCGTCAGATTAATTTAAAATTTCTTCGGCAGACTTTCTCTTCACGGACGTCAATGACTCGTGTGCGTCAACTGATGACACATATTATATATTTTACATCTTAGAATTGAGGATCCTGTTCAGTGGGATCGGTGGTCTACTTAATTTTTTTAATACCTGAGGTAAAGATCGAGAATTTAATTTTTTTGCCGCCGATAATTTGCATTATTGAGTTTCATTAATAGCGGATTATTTTATAAATGAGATTTTATTAAAGTTTTTTTATCATTGTATGTGATGAGAGTAGTCAGAAATCCTTGACCATGAAAGTGGGTCGGCTCGGTTAAGGCCATATGACGGTAAGTTCATAGCGATCACTCGTTAGCCCACTTCCAATCGTGCGGGTACGTTGAACTTAACGTTAACCGTTACTCTATAATCGGGTCGTGACCTACTGTCGCTTATTTTTTTTTTTTTTAATACAGCAATTTTTTATTACACTAATAAATATTAATAATTAACCAAGTAATTGCGTTCTTTAAAAATAAGATTATTGTAATTATTATTTTTATATTTTTTTAAATTATAATAAAGTTAATTAATGAATAAAATAATATTTCATTACTCAGTAGACAATAATATTAATTATGACAAATAACAAAAAAAATAGTTCAGAAAATTGAGTTTAAGAATTTTGAAACTACAAAATAAAATTACCGGTTTTTAAAAAAAAATTCAAATTTTTATCTTATGGAAAAGTTTTAACTATTAATTAATTTTTTACTAATTACTAAATAAAATTATTTTTAGTCATTAATTATTTTCAGCATGAAAAAATATTTAAGGCTGATATTTTTATTTTTATTATGAAATTTATTAATTGGGGTAATAAAAAATTTGAAATTTAAAAATTCCGAGGGTTAATAAAAAAAAAGGTTTTAATTTTGAAGATAAAATGAAATAATAGTAAAAATAATTTAGCTGGAGGGTTGTTAGTTAATGGAAAAACTTTAGTACTCACTTAAGTATTTCCAGGTAGATTACTGTGACACTGACTCTCAGTTCTGAAGATGAAATTCCGCGAGGGTCTTCTATATAGCCTGCGTGGGGCACCGTGGGGATAAACCGTACGTCCAATGATGGCCCGACTTTGGTACTATTTTAAATGGAAGTGGCCAATCACTTATGTACCTGTCCATCCTCAGTCAAGCCTTAAAGGTCTACTTAACTCAACGTTTTTGTATTTATTTTATATTTTTATTATATTTTTTAGTCAACAATTAACTATATTCGTTAATTTTATCACTCAATCAACTATTTGTCTTTCCAATTAACTATTTCCGCCGATCAGTTGCTAATCAATTCAAATAAATATTCCAAATTCATTTTTTATAAATAAATTTTACTTTTACCAAAAAAAATTATAAATTTTAATTCAAAAAATTTGATTATAAATTAAGGGTCGAATTTTAATAAATTAATTAATTAAATTTTTTAAATTTAATAACAACAATAAATACTGTCTTAGATTTATATTTTTCATGGTCTAAATATTTACTGGACAATTGGAAGAAAGAAAAAAAAAACTACCAACGTTAATTTAATTGTTTTTTATATCAAAGGAATTTATTAAGTACACTGAGTATATATCATATATATTTATAATTTATATCGTACGGTAAATAATAAAGAAAAGATTGAATGATTTAGGTGTTGAAAATTACTATCTCTATTGTATATATTTAATAATGATGTTATTATATATATGTATGTATGCAACCGTTAACTCCCACTGGATTAAATATCAAATCTTAATGATACTAAGACAAATTACTGTTCGTGACACATCGTTATTCAGTGTATCCGTTGTATTTTTTTTAAAACGATTATCCAAAAAAAAAAAAAAAATAGTAATTCCATGTCACCGAATTAGTGGCCTATATAATAACAATAACTTGTACTCTTTTACGGATATTAATTAGCCGAAAGAACTGACAGAAAATGTAATGAGTAATTAATAAAAAATTTTCTTCGAATCCTGCAAAAAAATTCGAGATTCTTCCCGATGACTCTCTCCATCTTCTTTACTTGCTTTACTTTCTTTTCTCTTGGCAAGTGTAAACAATGTAATACTCCACGCGTATATGGTATTGGAAACTTGCCATTTAAAAATTTATTGTTAATTTCAATTTAATGATTAAATTTTCACTAAATATGTAAATTGATGGGTCTGAGAAAAAATGTTATCACTAATTTTAAAAAATTATTTTTTCATAATTTATCATAAAAAAATTTTACTATGCTGTAAAAAAATTGGAGTAAGTCCAGGCGGTGTGTTAAAATTTTCGGTGTTAAAATAACACTGCCGCCGATTTAAATATTCTTTACCGGTATTAAAAAAATTTCCCGGTGTTAAAATATTTAACTTTATGGATATTTTTACTTACTCGATCACTACAATTAAACAGGGTTTTTATTAATTAATTAAATTATTGTTAATTGAAATGCTGGACGTGAAATTATGTAATTTTTATATAAATTGCGTATAACATAAATAAGTACATAGCAAAATTTTAATTTCCTCCGGATAATATTCATTAAATTTTTATATTTTTTTATATGTAATAAATTTTTTTTTATAATTTTTATACATGGAATTTTTTTTTTCACACCGATTTAACACCGCCAAATGACACTGTCTACACCGGGATTATTTCATTTTAACACCGCTCTTTTTACAGTGTAGAATTTATTGATGGTTTTTTTTTGCAACTCAATAATTAAATTTTCCAAAAATAAAAAAAAATTATTTAAATTTAAACACAACAATATTTTATAATTGTTTGATTATGGATTGAATATAAAAGTCAAGAAAGTTTAAAAAAAAAGTAAAATTTAATTTGATTAATAAAATAAAATTTTTAAAGTATTAAGATAAATTATAAGTGATAAAAAAGAGAAAATTCGTCCTTGTTAACACGTGGGTGCTGTTTGGTCAATATAAAATAATTATTACATATAAAAAACTCATTTCCTGTCAGTGTGCTCGTCCTTAATTTTAAAAAGTCATTGTAGCCACCAGTAAAAATTAAAGCAAATAATTTTTATCATTACCTACAATATATTATATTCTTTACTCAGTTTATTGTAAACTAGTAGTTTAAATATTTACAATCATCTGGACATTAACCAGATGTTCACAAGCTATCGCTGGGACTGGTTAATGCACTCGGTATGCGGATTCAAATTAACGGGACGACTTATTTCTTTAATACACCGGAGTGTACTAAAATTAAATATGAGTTTTTCAATAAAAACAAACTGTTTAAATATAATTTAAGGATAAAAAATTTCGACGCTCTCACAACTGATCTGCTTCATTGGTTTACATAATTTTCAGTTGTTATAATTTTTTGTTCGCTCAATTATTCCATTGGTATTTTATTCATTGATACTTTATTTTTCTTGTTTGTATATAAAAAAAATTTTTTATATGTTCATCAGATCACTTTATTCATTTGGCTCGTGGTGCCGAGAAGGAGATTCATCATAACTGTTTCACTAGCGGGATGTGAGATGCTCTTCTTATTAGCAGGATCTAGCTAATAGTTTCTGAACGACTTTGTGGCTTTACTCAATACTCAAGTCTGCAATCAAGACAGCTGGGAATCAGATTATTTTTTTAAGCAAAAAAAAAAAAAGGAAGAGCTGGTAGAGTGCAGAAATAAACAATGAATGCAAGATTAAGATTAAGATTAAGATTGAGATGGAGATGGAGATGATTGATTATTAAAGTTACTACAAGTATATACTTGATGTAATTTATAGGGTGTTTAATTTTATTTATTACCGCGATATTGAGGATCGATATGTCTAACGGTATTGCAATTATTCTAAGGAGATATAAACATTTTTATGGTAATACTCGACCTATTTATTATGGATGCGCTTTTGAATTTTTGATCTTCAGAAATTATTTTAAGTCTTTTTTTAAATTTTTTAAATTAGATTTGAAATTAAACGGAAGTATTTTAAAATAGCCTAGGAATTTTTTAAAATTATTTTTACAGCTTTTTAAATTTATAGTAAATATTTATATAAATATAAATAAGTAAAATAATTTTAAATATACCAGTGTAATTTAAAATAATATTTTTACTTATGATACTGAAGTTAACCGACGTCTAATAATTTTTGGATTTTGTTAAAAACGATAAATGATAAAAAAAAAATACTTAAAAAAATTACACCTACAGTTTTTAAAATTGTCTACATGTGTATATATTTTTTTTTTTTTTTGTTTTGTTGAAAAAAAAATCCGACAATTATTAATTCCCTTAGCTTCAGAATTATTTTATGACCCTGAAGTTAGCAGACAATTAGTAATTTTCGGATTTTTTTTTTAAATAAATAAATTACAAAAAAACAAAAACTAAAAATATGCACATGTAGAAAATTTAGAAAACTACAGGTGCAAATTTTTCAAATTTTTATAATTTATTGTTTAAAAAAAATCAAAAAAGTTTAAACGTCAGCTAACTTCAGCATCATATTATTTTTACCTTTTTGATAAATTTCCCTTTTAATTAAAATTTGACATAAATATTAAATATATTGATATCGCAAGTTACGTATTAACGCCTACAAATCTTGGCATCTAATTTGATAAGAGAAAGGTGAAATTGAAATGAGAAGACTATAAATATATGCATATATTAAATATACACAGTATTATTAGATGCAAGTAATGAAGATAAAAATAATTAAAATACTTTTTTTTAAAAATATCATACTAAGAATTAAAGCGAAAGGTGATTGGTGTATACTTTGAATTTAATCTCTGAGGAATGCAATTTTTTATTTATTTTCGAAAATTCCAGTGCTAAATTAATAGTAATAATAAATTTCAAGTCGATTTATCTACTACATTATTCTTCTGTATTATTGTTACTGTCAATAATTATCTATTGGCCACTTTGCCCATAATTACAGATGTAATGACCTTGCTGTGCTGTGATTTTTGTTTGTAGACTAAGCAGATAGAGAAACAAATGATAGTGGTTCCACTTTTAAAGAGAAGTAAACTTATACAGCAGAATAAGAAGCTAATATGGAGGTTCTGTTACAGCTATTTGACACAGATAACTGGCTAGCGGGACCAGTCGTTCGATTTACATAACGATTCACGGTGTTACAGGTTACCGTGTAAACTTGTAAACACATATCTATATCATCAATACATATATATGTATATTACCTGTATACACAAATCAAGTTACACTTTTTATGGCGTTTTAGAGGGGAAATAAATAAAGAAAAAAAATATACAACCGAGTTGCGTACGACCTACGGTGGAATGCAAGACTATTATTAAGATATTCAGATTGGAACTCAAGAAATTTGACCTTCAACTGGCCTTGTACTTACTTATTATGGAGTACTTGGTACTTATTAATTATTTATTATTTTGGGTTGAATAATTAATCATTTTTTTCTTCATTATTCAATTTGTTGTTCAGTTAATTGTTGAAATTTTGATCACTTGGTTATTAAAAATTGATCCTGCGATAATTTGATTTTTAGTTTTTAATATATGATATTTATTTTGAATTTACTATGACAGAAATTCGAAAATAATTAATTAACTTACCACAAAGAAATATGATCTTGAAGTTAACAGACAGTTAACAATTTTTGGTTTTTTTCGACCAATCGATTACAAAAAAAAGAACTGAAAATATGCGACGTTGGCTAACTTCAGTGTCATAAAAAAATTAGTAGAAAAGTTTGATTTTTTGGGTTATGGTCAAATAAATTTAAAAAAATTAGAATTTTGAATAATTAACTATTAATTATTAAATTTAAACAATTAAGAATTTTAAATAAGAATTTAAAAAGTAATTTTTTGATAAATCATTTATTAGAAAAAATGAAAAGTCCACACAAATTTATTTTATAATTTATAATTTAAAGTTCTGATGATACTGAAGTTAGTCGAGGTCTAATAATTTTTGGATTATTTTTAAGACGATAAATTATAAGAAAAAATTGAACTTATACTTTTTTAAATATTCTACGTGTGTATTTTGAATTTTATTTTTTTGTAATTGATTTGTTGGAAAAAAAAAAAATCCAAAAATTGTGTCTTCAAACTTCAGGGTCATAAATTCTGTAAATTTACATGAGTGTGAAAATTTACCGCGCAAGTAATAAGAATAATTAATTAATTGTTGATGAAGATAGAAAATTTTAAGTATACGGTTTATTCTAATTGATATAATTATTGATACAAATAAATTTTAATAGAATTATTGAACTTCAATTTTAAATTTTCGCGCCAAGATGGCGCTACTGCGTGTTGCTGCGTTCAACGTTCAAATTTTTGGTAAAGTGGGGGGAGGGAGTCGAATGAACTTAAAGTCGATTGCTTTGTATCAACTAGCGGTTCAATAGCGTCAGTCAGTATCATCGACAACGACAGTAGTGATCCAGATCCTTCTTTATGTTTGAATTGAAACACAGTATTGCAGTTAGGTCGTATAAAATTGTGCAGTGATTTTAAAATTTACCTTTTGTTAATTTAAATTGTGCAAAGTGTCTATGGTGTCGTTAAGTGTTGAGTGTTCAGTGCTAGTGTAAAGTGTTGCGAATTGCTGATGCTGATAACTTCCAAGTTCCTGAGCAAAATCATCTGGCATCGTCTGGTGGGGAAATAGCAGTTAAGTGACGTTTTTTTAGCTGCAATACACTTGGAGCAATTTAATTCAAATCTCCAAGTGTATTAGGACACCCTTCTGCACATTATTTCCCCGCCAAGGTTTGTTCAAACACTTGCGTGTTTTTTTGTTAATTTTTTAAATATTTCTCATTCTGCCGCCATTTTATTTTGGCGTACGATTTAAAGTTTTCTCCAATTTCTAATAATTTATTTTTCAAATATTTGAAATTACCGCGTAAGTAATAAGAATAATTAATAAGGATTCATTCCAAAATGCACCCTTAGATCATTGAAAAATTAGTACGCGTATTTTTTGAAATTTCATTATTATAATCAATGAATTTATTTAAAATTTATAAATTGTCTCATGCCTGCTACATTCGCACTCTTGAATTTATTCAAATTTTAAAACTCAAATTAAATTAATTATTTAATTTAAATAAAATGTCATTAGTTGGTTATATAGATAACAGATGATTAATATTCTATTATCATCTATAGATATAAATAAAATTATTCAAAAAACTTCATTACCGACACAAAGATTTTTCTAGTTCCCAAGATGGCGCCGCGAGTGACTCGCAGTTCTTTGTTACAATAAGTGTTAATATCATTATCAAACTTGCAATTTGATATTCTTTATTAAAAAAACAAATTTAAAGATAAAACCTAAACCCAGGTATCAATTTTCAGTGAAAATAAATTTGTGCGTGAGTTTAAGTTTTAATCCAGGAAGTTAACCGGCACTTTTATGAATTCATTAAATTTAAAATTACACCCGCAAAAGTATTAGTTTTTGTTTTAATTAAATTTAAAAATTGTGTGGATAGTGTTGTTTAGGAAGTGAATAAATAAATAGTGGTGTAAATAATTATTATAAATTTATTGTGTACTTTTGTGAGCTGCTGTTTGAATTGAGGCCAGAGATGATGATCATACAAGGCGTGATTTAGGAGCTGAATTGTAAGTACGATTTTATTTTATTTATTATTTATTACATATAAATTTTTTTTAAATATATCAATATACATATATCTTGGACAATTTAAAAATAATATTCGCAACATCCGCATTTATAATATTTGTGAATTAAAATAAAAATGTCAGTTGTGTGTTCAATTTATCTAAATTCGAGGTCATACGCCCACAGCAAAACGTCAGTTTTTTTTTTTTTATTTTTTTTAAATAAAAAATTTTCTATATTAATGATAATAATAATTTTATTATTTAAATACGCCTACGATATGATATTAAAATTAACTTAAAAGTATAATAATAAATTTAAAAAATAATTTGGCGGCGATTTAAATTTCGTTCTCAGAAAAACCAACAAAACTTTTGGCAAAATTTCTAAAGTTCATGATCTGTAATACGATATAGAAAATTCTCAGTAATTATTGCTCTTAACTTTATTATATGTTTTATATAAAAGGTTTAAAAAAACCATTAACTTTTTTATTATATATATTTATTTATATAAAGTGATATATATTTTAAAGTTGAATGATAGATTACTTTTTTAAAAGTATTTATTAACAATGAAGACTTGGGATTATTGACCTCTGCCGTGAGAATGATCAAGTGATTAGCATTTATAAAATTGTCATTTCCTATTCACTGAAAAAAAAAGAAGAAAAAAAAAAACATAAAAGTCTTTGGATTGGAGTATACATTTTTTTGTATTGAATAGAATTGGTGGAGTAGACTGAAGTGGAGATGAGAAATTCGTCTCGAGAGGTGTTTTTGTAGGATATATATATGTATATGTATAACACAGGTGTCTGTTAGTAATTTTTGTTCTCATCCCTATTATATATTAAATAAGATTAAGATTTGGTGAAAGTCCGAACGTATAGCAATTGGCACCCTGGGGTCAACAAGGCTGTCTTATTGTTATATTACTCTATCATTCCAAGGGGATTTGAGGCACTTGTTGGGGATATTTATAAAAGATTTGTATAGTAGTTAGGTACTTGTATTTGAAGATTTGCTTTCAAATTATTTTAGATTGCCGTTATTTCAATATCTATTAAGATGCTAACAAATAAATGGATTTTTTTTATTACCAATTGAGAACAAAAGTAAAAATGACCCTGAACTTAACTGACAATTAACCATTTTCGGACATTCTTTCAATGAATAAATTACAAAGAAAAAAAAACTAAAAATATGCACATGTAGAAAATTATAAAAACTATGGGTGCAATTTTTTAAAATATTTTTTTTTTTTATAATTTATGTGGAAAAAAATACAAAAATTATTATATGGCTAACTTCAGTATCATGTTAAAATGATTCTGAAGTAAACTGGCAATTAACAATTTTCGGATTTTTTTTTAATAAATCAATTATAAAAAAAAAAATATGCACATGTAGAAAATTAAAAAAACTATAGGTGCAATTTTTTTAAATATTTTTTTTTTATAATTTATCGTGTGGAAAAAAATACAAAAATTATTAGACGGCTAACTCCAGTATCATGTAAAAATATTTTTTCAATGCATTATTTGCATGTAATTTATAGACATTATAATATTTCAAAATGTCACTTTCTTTATTTTTTTAAAAAATAAATTGTATTTAGACAATTGAAATAATAGAATTTTTATGGTAGTCGCAAGTAATTTATCTTGTATGCATTCAAAAATTATTGATTGTATATTTAAGAATTTGTTCAAATTTAACATTAATTTTAAAAAAACTAACGACAAATATTTATGTATTTATAAATATGAGTGTGAATGTAGCAGACACCAGACAAATTTAAAATTATAAATAAATAGAGTAAATAATTATAAAATAATATTTATAAAAAATGCACTTATTAATTTCAAAATTTTTTAAATGTGCATTTTTTAAAAATTAAATTTTATTAATTATTGACTCTATTTATTAATAATTTTAAAGTTGTCTGATATCTGCTACATTCACACTCATTTATAAATACATAATTTATTCACTTTTTTTTTTAATAATAAAAAAAGTTGTTGTAATTGACGAATTTTTTCTTTTGAAAAAATTGAAATGAATCATCGTCTTAACTTCTTTTATTTTTTTTCTTGTTATTGGAAAAAAAGTTAAATTCATTAGATAAAGAAAAAAATACAAACATGTAATAAAATTTATCGTAATGAGTCACGATAATCGTTTCCATTAAAAAAAAAAATTTAACAAATTTTCCGTTTTCTAAAAAAAAAAACAAAAAAAAATGTCATGTTTCCTGTAATTACTTAACAAAAATTAATTAAACAATTAATGATTAAAAATATTTATTTTTTAATCATAAAATGAGTTGATAAAAAAAGTAATTTACTTAAATTCAAAATTATAATTTCTAAAGAATTTTTTTCATGTCCATAAATATTTCGGGTCTCCCTAAAATATAAAAAAAAAATCTTGCGATTTGACATTTTGATTTTTCTCCATGTCATGTCTTCCTCTTTTATATTTTCGATTCCTCATATAATTTAATATTTAATATTTTTTTTCACTCGAGATTTTATCCGTTGAATAAACACTCAGTATGGGAGAGTCTGTGACGAAGGAAAAATATCATTTAAGTTTTTGTATATTATTGGTCCGGTTGCTTTTACGGTTGAATGGGAAATTTCAGTGACCCTCGTAGGATTTCGTTTCTTTGTTCGACTCTGCTGGAAATTCCAAACAAGGCTCCTTAAAATATATAAATTAAATACCATAAATATGTAATAGTAAAATAATTCTATTTCTCACCCAACAAAAGTTTCTTGACCAAACAATGTCATTTAAAAAATTTCTTAAAAGTTTAAATCGATTTAGATAAAAAAAGTTTTAAATTTTCGTAGACGATAAGTTTACAAACCGGCTCTATCATGAAACAACAACACGATGATTCATTAAAATAGCGAGCTATTATTTAGTAAACTCTCTGTATATACAATCCATTGAATACAAAACATCAAAATACAATATACATGTATACATATTTATATATACATGTTTGTATTATCGTGATTTTTAAAAAAATAAACGATAGGATAAAAATACTTGCGGCAAAAGAATTAAATCCATAGATAACAATCCCGCCAATAATTGTAATCCGTAATCTGCAATCGATTGAATAGTTACTTCCGGAAAAAAATTTTTCAGGAAATAATGACTCTCTAACAATTAATCCTCTGACCTCTCGTTCTAATTTGTTGTTATTCTTTGCAATTCTATTCTCTTCTCACTCGTATTAAATACTAACAAATAAAACACATCGTTGTGAGTCACGTCAGCTTGTAACAGCCAAGGTCGACGATCCGCCCACCGCCCGTCGGGTTTTCTCTACAAAACATATATACATATATATGTTTAAACATACATTAATGTATTCATATAATAGCGCACCTATAATATCATTTAAAATGAATCTCTTTCTTCATTCTTATTTCAAGCCTCAAGTACACTGAAATTTACCGCAAAAATACAATTGCATAAGACATTTTTTTTTTTTTAAAATCTACATAACGGTACAAATATATAGATATATATTATATATTTTTATTCTTTAAAATCCATTGAAAAAATTATATTCATTAAAAAATAATATAAAACACATTAACATAAATATGAAAAGATAAATATAAAATATTTATTATTTTTTATTTATTTACCGTATTAAATAAAATAAATTGTTGTAAAGTTACGGTGTAATTTACCTTTGACCTGAAAGAAACAATTTCATAAATTTATAAGCTTATAGTTCTTTTTGTCGGGCAAATCGATCACGTGTTACAAAGAAAAGTCTTTACATGACAGCATAAATTTTTATTAATTAAACAATATTGACATTAAATAATTAGAAGATTTATGAATTTTAATGTATCACATTAATATGATAAGAATAATTATTATGTGTAGGGTATTGTAGTGCAATAATATGAAAAGTTTGCGTGATAAAGGTAGTGGCGCATGGAATTTCTTGAATTCGAGTGTAAAACACGTGTGGTATGACGTGAGTCATCGTTCAGGTAAAGTTAGTGGGGTACCTGTGTGGACAAGCGCGAAAGTATTATGTAGTATGAGGTAGTACTGGGTGGTGAAAAAAAGGTCGGGTAAAGAGCAAGGTAAAAAGAAAGAGAGAAAGAAAGATGTTGAACATTCTTGGTGTAAACCCATGAGTCATCAAATCCCTATCCCTTGTAATCTACCTGTTGGCACCTGTTGCATTTGACCTCTTTGCGCAAACTCTTAAATGCTTGCAATTTGTACTACAGTTGACATACTGCAGTTTATACATTGTAGTGAGCTTATATTTATTTATGTATATAACTTCTATTTGATAGATTACATTGATTTTGATGTTGCGCGCGAAACTTGTAAGATAGCAGAACTTGGTTTGCGGAAAAAATTTTATGGAAATTTAATTACTCGAATGATTATTTAGAAATTTTGGAAAGAAATTATAATATTTTTTTTAGATTTCTAGTAATTCAAATTTATGATACTGAAGTTAGCCGCCGCCTAATAATTTTTGAATTTTTTCCAAACGATGAATTATGGAGAAAAAAATATTTTTTAAAATTGCACCTGTAGTTTTTTTAATTTTCTACATGCGCATATTTTTGTTTTATTTTTTTAAACTGATTTTTTTGAAAAAAATCCGAAAATTTCTAGTTGTTTGTTAACTTCAGGATTATTACTGAAATTAGCCGTCTAATAATTTTTTGATTTTTTTCAAAACGATCAATTATAGAAAAAAAAATATTTTAAAAAATTGCACCTACAGTTTTTTAAATTTTCTACATGTGCATATTTTTAGTTTTTTTTTTTTTGTAATTGATTTGATAAAAAAAAATTCAAAAAATGTTAATTGTCTGCTAACTTCAGGATCTATTTAAATTTTTGTTAAAAAAAAAATTTCAAATATTTTTTTCTTTTGTCTATAAAAATTTATGTGGGTATCGAATAAATGCTTATGATTGACAGATTCTTATGTATATTTTTTTGAATAGGCTAAAAAAATTTGATATATTTGATTTCATGTCACATGCAAAAAAAAATTAATTAAAAAATTCATTGATTACAAAATTAGATTAAAAAAAAATTTTGATTTGACAAAAAAAAAATAAATACAACAAAGCGATAGAATTGATTTGTTATTAATTTAAAAAATAAGTGTGTAAATAAATTTAACAGTAAGCACACACTCAGATTGCATCAATTGATATTTAGAAATTTTTTAAGTATACTACAGATTCAAAAAGATCAAACGGTTATTTGATTATGGAAATTTTGAAAAGTGTTTATTTTATGTCTACAAATATTTAGTTTATTTAATATAGATTAATATATCAATTATTGTATAACAAATCAAGTATATTTATTATTTATTATTTCATATAATTTCGTCGCAAAGAAAATTTTTATTAAAAGCATTTAATTAAGTAAAAGATAATGAAATGATAAATGAAGTATGGCATTGAAAAGAAAAATATATAAGTTTTATCACTAGTTTATAAAGTTACTTAATCTAATCAACGTTTTTTAATTTCTTTCCAGTCAAGCTAAAATTTATAAATTTATATCTATAAATGTACATAAATATTTATTAGATAATAGATATTAATATGTGCATTAAAATTACACATTAATAATTTAATTAAAAGTTATTTTTAATAATCTCTATTGAGTAATTAAATTATAAACCAACTGACATTATTATGTACATATGTATGTCTGTACAGATAAATTAATATCATTGATAAAAAATGTAATTAACATAGAAATTGATATGAATATTTAAAAAATTTTTTAAAACTGTAAAATTTGCTCGGCTTATATATATATACATATATTTTTTTTAATCGTTTGGAATTTCCGAAGGTTGTTATCGGATTTCCGGGAAATATATAACGTGTTTAATTCTACGAAATAATAACCCATATGTTTGGTTGATTTTATTTCAATATATATTTTATGTAATATATGAGTATAGGTATTTAAATATATGTGTGGTCCACATTAGTGTTGAAATCTTGTCAGGTAAACACGCGAACGATCAAATAGATATAGTATAGTAAACTAGAAAAGATCATTCTTAGAAGACCATTGAAAAATATAACAAAAACCCCATGGCTAAAAAAAAAAAATTTTAAATTACGAATGTTTAAAAGTTGTAGAATAAATTTAAAGAATTCCATTCACAAATTACTTTTTATCATGTCTATTATCTGCTATCGTAAATTCTATATTATATATATACTACTCACGAATTGATTTACATTTATATTAAATATTAATACGATAGATGATTGATCTGATATCTGATATAAAAAATAATTGTCGAAATATTAATTTATAAAATAGTATGAGTCATATTTATATATCACATACATCTGTTTATGATGCGTTAAATAGTGTTGTCATAACATCTTTATTGTTTTTAATTTGAACATACTTATATTTAAATATGTATATAAAAAAATATCAATGTGTTGGATGTTCATATTTACGTGTTTCGAAATTCGTTATCGTAAATTATTAATTTTTATAGATTAATTTAATTGTCGGTGTGTTTATATATATTGTGAGTCATATTATACCTATATAATATAATATAATTTAGCTTATCAGTAGGATCAATTTCTATCAAGTTAATGTAAAGTAGAAGTCGTTGACGGACGTTGATCTTCCGGTTCGCGAGATCTTGATGACTTTCCTGAGCTGAGTCAGACCTCAAATCGCGCCGGCCACAAATAATATCTTGACATATTTTTTTTTAATTAAATACTCGACTTTTAATTAATCCTATTTTTTTTTTTTTTTTTTTTTTTAACTAAAATTTATTCATGAATATAAATTACGAAATATAAAAAATGAATTTAATAATAATAATAATTAATAAATAAAATAAAATGATTTAAATTTTAAAAAATATTCAAATATTGTTTGTGTAGAAAAAATAAAATATGATTGTGATTAATCTGTTGGCCAAGACACCGATTAATGATAAGACAAGATAAGATATAGTTAATATTGAGAAAATATATATATTTTATTTCTAAAAATTAAATGTTTATTTAATACGATAATATATAAATTTAAAATAATAAATATTTGTGAATGAATCACTTGATTTAAATTAAATCCACTTTCTCAAGTACGTATATGGTAGATAAAGAGAAATGCTGCAATTGAAGGTAAAATTTCAAGGAATATCCAATGTAGGCTGTAGTAAAATACGTCATTACATTTCGTCATACATAAGTCTTACTGAACATCTGAGTATAACCAGTAAGCAGTATGGAGAAATCAGTTGATCACTAACTCCCGCCATACACATGTAATATACTAATACAACACACATCACACTCTTTTTATCCACTAAAACTATATATAACTATCTCTCTCCCTCTTTTTCTTTGGGTTTTTCTCACTCTCTATTACGTATCCACTGAGAGTAGACTTAACTGATGTGATGCTGTGCTGAAACTTATAATATTGAAACAAACTACGTCAGAATTATAAAAGTGAGACAACAAAACGACTTGATATTGAGTCACGTCCGCTTGCTCATACAAATATTTTACTTTTTTTTTATTTTTATTATTTAGTATTTTACGATAATTATTATTTCCGGAAAGTAATCATTTTTTCAACTTCTCATTTAAAGTCTCTATTAAAAAAAAAATTTAATTTAAATTTTCCCACCATTTTATTTTATAACGTAGACTGTAAAAATCGGGAGTGAATTAGGAGTTTATTTAAATCCGAATTCACTCCGTCAATTGGAATTCCGGAGTAAGAAAAATCACTCCGTATATGGAGTAAATAGGGAGTTTGTTTTTTCAACGGAGTGATTTCGGAGTGATCTGGATTTTATTTGAATCCGGATTTAATTCACGTTCACTCCGAAAATTTTTTATGGTGCAATAAAGTAATTTGTTTCTTTATTAATTAAATTAATTAATGTCTATATACTTGTTTAAAAAAATATATATGTATGTTTATAAATATATATATGAGACTATAAAGTTTATAAATTGTGCAACAAGGATCCAGGTGCGACAAACTTTCCTTATGTGCGATTTATAATTTACAATTCTTAGAACTGTAGACAACACATTGTAAATATTTTAAAATTATTATAATAATCGTGACAATCATAATAATAATAATTGTTGTTATTATCTAATAACATATATTATAAATGTCAGAGTTGAATTATTTAAAACAAATAAAAAATTGCTGCAATTTATATATATATAGTAGGTCCAATAAATTTGTTTGTGTAGCTCTTAAGTGTGTGGGCGTTCAAATCTCAAATGTTCGACTTGACTTACTAACATCTTTCAATTAATCAAGCGTATAAGTATACTATATACTATATATATATATAAATATATATAGAATGTATATGGGGATAATAGCTAATCCACAAAGATGGCGTTTGTGACAAATTCGAGAAATATAAAACAGGTTTGCTTGGAAATTACATCTACGTCATAAATAGACTTCTTTCTTAATTTAATTAAGAATCGTGACGTCTAATATGCACATATGTATCTATACATTTATATATATATAGACATATATGTGGGCGAAAAGTAATGTAAGTAGGGCCTCGCCCACATTTAACGGTTTGTGGTTGCAGTTTTAGTTTTAATGCTTGTTCTTTAAAAGGCGTATACGTTGTTGCATTTTCAAATCCTGTAGGCATTTTTTTTATGATATCCTTAATCTTGAAAAAATTATCTTTCAAATATTTTTTATATAAATTTTATTAACGAAATTAAGTACACTGTAAAAATTTGGGAGTGAATTTCCCGCGTAAAAAAAATCATTGAAAAAGTGTTGATTATCATAAACTTCAAAATTTGACACAATGACAAATTTGTTTAAACGATTAAAACTTCTGAAAATAAAAAGAAAAAAAACAATTTACTTTATACTACGAAAATCCTTTTAGACTCATTTGTAAACTTTTTTTGATGCTCTATTAAAAGTGCTAGGTTTCATAATTTTTTTCCATGCATAATACGTTCAGAAAAAAGTGATTTTGAACTTTTTCTGAACGATTTTTGTTTCAGCATATCTTAATAATATCGGGATATTTATTGATTTTTCTCTTGAATTTTCAATTGTTCAAAAAAAAGTCCGTTGTGTCACGTTTTGAAGCTTAGAATAGTCAACACTTTTTCAAAAATTTTTTTTACACGGGTCGGAGTACGGATTTTATTTAAATCTGCATTTACTCCGATTCGGAGTTTTAATATTAAAATAAACTTCTCTTCAAAGTGAATTTCATACTCTCTAAACATGAATACGTGAAATAAGTGAATATTCACTAATTTTGAGTGCCAATCGAACCACTTTTTGAAATTAGTGGTTCGATTTGCACTTGAAATTAGTGAATATTCACTTATTTTCACTAATTCATGTTTAGAGAGTAAATAAACAGTCATCCGGTCCGCATCCACTCTAATTTTTTACAGTATATTTGAAACATATATATTTATATATATGTTTTTTTTTAAATAAAAATTATATAAAATCTTAAGTCATATATCAAAAATTATAAATTCATATTAAATTTTCTCATGAGATAAACAATATAATAAATATTTATATTACATCATATAAATGAATAACAATTTTTTTTTATATTATGCAATAAATGGAAAAAGTAAATACAATAAATAAAAAATAATAAAATAAAATGTGTTTTTAATTACGTATAATTATGAATAGTAGGTCAAAGTCATCGTTAAAAATTATAGTCACTCACAATTAAAATTTATTAGTGATGATTTATAACATAAAAAAAACGTTAATGAAAAATAAAAAATGCGGGCAGTATAATATTTTTAAACTCGAAAAATATTCAAGTGTTAATAAGATATTTTCACAGTCAATAAATTTACAGTGACATTAATAATCGAATAAATAACGGCGCGAGTATTTGAATCTATTGTCAAAAATACATGACATCTTTCATGTTTTATTAATAATAATAATATTTATTAGGTAACATAGGCCGGTTTGCCCTCATGTTAGTGTTCAATTCAAATTTAAATAAAAGCACGTTAATAAACTGATGTTTAATGACGGACATGCACATCAGCTCGTGTCCGAATTCATAGCATTCGTAGAATAAACGCGATCTCTTTGGCAACCGGACGTATCGTTTCTTAGAGATGCTGGCTCTGCTCTCTCTGTACAAGCGAATATTCGGCCTACATAAAACCGAGCCAGCTCGATTCTTTGAAATCTCAACTCAACATACAACTCAACAATTATCGGTATCCTATTGCATACTGCATTATTTAACAACAGAAATGCAACGCATATTTTTAAACATATATGTACATGCACATAAATTTAAAAAAAAAAAATTATAATTAAATTCAATTGTATTAATCGCACACTTTATTGACTAGAAAATTTTTTTTCCTATCATTTGAAGGTTGAAATGAATTGTCGATGAAACTCGGTCATGACTTTACACTGCATATACAAATACTATAACAACATATAATATATTAAGTCACTGTACAATTGTGTTACGTAATTCAAAAACTTAAAAGATGCCGCAGTATGCACATAAAACATTACTCAAGTGTTATCTTACATTAAATATTAACTAACATTGCTCGATTATTAAAATCGTTTAAAGATTTTTTTTAATGAAGGGGTGGCGGGGGCCGCGATACTTGAGGGTAATTAATTTTTATGGAAAATTTTTGAGCAAATAGAAACTTTTATTTTTTTAATTTATCAAGTATACAGCAAAAAAAGGATTTTGTGTCCCAAGAAATTTTTTGCATTGGGAATTGAAAACGAAAATTTTTTTTGGGACTAGAAAAAATTTTTTGGCACGAGCAATTATTTATTACCCAAAAAAATTTTTGTTTTCAATTCATAATGCAAAAAATTTCTTGGTGCAAGTAAAAATTTTCTCAGGGCGAGTAAAATATTTTTGCATTAAGAAATCCTTTTTTTTGCGTATCATTTTACCCCCAAGTACGATAAAAATTAATGATGAAAATTTTCGCGATATTCCGGTAGATTTTTTGACAAATTATTTTTATTTATTTTCCTCGAATTCATTCGTCGATAATAAAATAAAAATGAATATATGTAAAATGTATGATAAAAAATAAACTTTAGCGTAAAATAAATTTTTTTTTATCATAAAAATCTAACTGCTGAGCAGCAATTTTTATTTGCGCACTTAAGCCCTCTACAATGTGATTGCCACGGTGTTAAATTTGAAAATAGAGTGCGAGGTTTTTTATCACGATGTGATGGTTGTTGGTGTTTATGAGGAGAAACAAAGAGGAAGTTGATGGCGCGGTGTCGACGAGGGAAATCCTTGACTTTTAACCACCAATCGTAAATTCAACTGGCCACTGTAGACGTTTTATGTTCTCGCTTTTTAACTTTTTTCTTCTCATATATATATTTATATTCAGTTTATTGTTTATTTTGTTTTTCACCATTATAATATTACCACACATGCATCGTTGCAGTGTATTGTTTGTCGTAAATTCGTTGAATGTTTTTCTGAGCCCACGCTCCAATGCCGTTACACGATAAAATTATATTTATTTTTATAATTTTCAAATTTAATTAATTTTTTAACTGCTTATTTACATAAATGTCATTTAAAGACTTTTCGTTTGTATTGAAAACGCAGGCGGAAATTTAATTTTTCATAATATTCAATATTTGAAGAAGAAATATTTAATCAAAAAGAGTTTCCAGAAATTTCGGGTCATTAAACTCGTCAATTTAATTTCGAAACAAAATCAATTATTCATATTTTTTCATGCAAATATTTATTTAATGATAAAAAAAATTTTTATTCGTAGAGCAAGAAATTTTCGTTTTTTATTTAAATTTTTAGTTTCCGTAATAACTCGATGCTATTTATTTCTTTTACAATAAAGGATCACTTTAATTATTTATAATTATGAAATTCAGCATAAAAATATATTTTTTCAAAACCAGTAGAAATCATAATTTTTACGGACAAAATTTTCTGAACATCGTTCAAAATTTGATTATCGAAGTTCTGGTAATAATTTCAAAAATATTTCATAGATTTATGCAAAAACTTATAATTAAAAGTATCACTTTTTGATTTTCTATAAAAGACTCAAAATTGAATTTCGCTTTAATTTTTTTAGAAATTGTCATCGCATTTATTTTTATTTTTACTCAAAAAAATCATTACCAGTCAATTATAAAATTGAAAACTGGAAAAAAATGGTAGTAAAAATCACCTTATAGCTAAAAAGTGAAATAAAATTTCTATCACTACCATATTCAGCAAAATTTTGATTCTTTCTTCAAAAATCGTCAGACTTTTTAATAATTAACGTCTATAATTAATAGTAGCGTCAAAAATTATCATGTCCAATTTCCAGCTATATTAAATTTTCATAAATTTCAACTCTATCCAACAAATTAATATCATAATAATAATTAGTAACAAAACTTAATAAAAAGTCAATTTATCATTAAATAAATCCAACAAATAATACGAATACTAACACACTGCAAAAAATCACTCCGTCAATAGGAGTTTCGGAGTTTTACAAAAAATCACTTCGCGCACGGAGTGTGAATGTAGCAAACATCAGACAAATTTAAAATTATTAATAATAGAGTAAATAACTAATAAAATAAAATTTAGAAAAAATGGGCATTCAAAAAATTTTGTAATTAATAAGTGCATTTTTTATAAATATTATTTTTTTAATTATTTATTTATTTATAAGTTTAAATTTGTCTGATATCTGCTATATTCACACTCATCTTCGTGTACGGATAATTCGGGAATTTTTATCTTTTCAGCAAAGTGATTTGGGATTAGCCTGGATTTTATTTAAACCCGCATTCACTTCAATTTGGATTTTCTATATTAAAATAAACTCTTTTTGGGAGTTAATTTCACACCGAAAGGATTAAATAAATAAACACTTATCTGCTCCCCATTCACTCCAGATTTAATCCGCAAATTTTTTACAGTGTAATAAATATAATAAATTTTATTTATCAAATAAACATATAAATATACTATAGATAATTTGAGCAATCAATTTCACCATTCATTGACTTTATATCTAAACACATATCCATCAATCTTGATAATTTTTTTTGTTATCATCGTCTATTTATCACATATCTTTCTCTCGTCTTTCGGACGATATAATCCCGTAACGCGATTCTCTCGCGCGACTAATTCACCAAAGTGAGCAAATGCTTTCACTCAAAGTTTTACGATAGTTGTACATATATGTATATATCTTTATATGTTAGTTAGTGAAAGTGTGAGTGAGACAGAACATGTAACAATAAAAGACAACTATATATATTAAAGTCTCGGACTCTGCAAGACCCCCTATAGTTGTTTCTCGCGTGGCACGCGTGCCTTTCCCTTTCATTTTAGTTTATACGGGGGAGGAGTATCTAGTATACGGCATAGTACAGATAGTAGACAATATAAGGACGAAAGCACGTACAAAAGTACTGAAGAGAGAAAGTTATAGTCCGCACCATACTGATACCATTGAAAAATCAATACTTTGTTGGGGCTCGGGGTGATACAACTAAATTCAAGTTAGCAATGGGAATGTGTGTGCACGTGGGCAGGGCACCCCCTTATGGCTTTTTTCGCCCTTTTTGTTCTATTCCTTTAGCTTTACTCGCCAGCGTTTTACTCAGAGTCCGCTTCTACTTTACGAGTAGAGAGTGAGAGACCACGTAGACGACGGTTGTAAAACTCTCGTTCGCATATATATAGTTTTCTGTACGGATAACTGCACGTGGCCCCTCGTCAAAGGGGCGAGTGCATGTGTATACACGCACAAATTCACGTTTCAGTTTCTCTATTCTCCGTTATCGCTATGTATTATCTTTCTTTTTCTCTCTCTCTTTATTTTCATCTCTTTCTTTTTCTACGCCAACTAACGACGACTTTAGTCCCCCATATACTTTTATATTTCTTCTTGTTGAAAATTCCCCGCGCACAAATTATTGCACCAGAGTGTGTAAATTTTAATCACCTTTTTTTTTTTTTACTCAACCAATACAACTTTCACTATCACTTTACTTTAAAATAAAATAGATTAATGGCTTTTTAATATTTAAATACCAATTAAATATTTATTATTTCATATTTACATAAATTTATATTCGTTTGTATAACATATATATTATAAATACAATACTTTTAATTCAAATTTATGAGATAATTATTAATAATTAACTTTTTTTTTTTTTTTTTTCAATACAAGTGAAATTTAATGATCGAAATTCATGTAGGTCAGTTTAATAATTTTAAATTTACGGTTTTATGTAATCGATAATAATAATAATAAAACAAATTTAAATAATTAATAATTAAATAAATTTGAATTAACGTAATTGAAGATGATACTGAAGTTAGCTAATTTTTGGATTTTTTTTGATACGATAAATTACAAAAAAAAAATATTTTAAAAAAATGCACTCATAGATTTTTTATTTTTCTACTTATGCATATTTTTTTTTTCATTGATTTGTTGAAAAAAAAAAAAATCCGAAAATTGTTAATTGTCTTCTAACTTTAGTGTCATAATTGAAGAAGAAAATTTTTTTCTACCCAAAAAATAAGTTATCGATCTTGAAGTACTTAAGTTTAATTGACGTACAGAGAAATAGGGATTTGTGCAATTAAATATATTTTAAAAATATTACAAATGAAAAAAAAAAGAGGGTAAACGTAAGAAGACACTGCAGTGTGTTAAATGTGTAGACAATGGCGATGTGGTTAACGTGAGGCCCGCACGCACCACCATGGGGGTAAAGAAGGGTCAGCACGCGACCAGCTGCTGTCTTTCTGCTTTAGGGTTACGTTAATAATATAATATAAGTTATAGTTTAAGGTTATAACAGTACAGAGTACCGTGAAAAAAGGGACCGACAGTCCCGGCTAAATATTTGTCTGAAGGGCTCTGGCCCCAAGGCAGGTCAATGACCCTCGTAGAATTTCTTTAAAAATTCCCGACACATCAAAGTTATATATGGGCTCACACACAATGCCACCGAGGCATTTCTTCAGCACCCCCATCAACGGTCCATCAGACGGATCTTCTTTTCTCAATAAAAAGAAATGGAAAATTAACATTTCAAAGACTTATCCCTTAGACCTTAGACCTCACAATTTTATGGAACATTACTTTTTCTTTGTTGTTATTTAGATACTATCCGTGGAAAAAAATTCGTGTCTTAAATATTTAAATTTAATATTATTTTTTTACTTTTTTAAATTAACCAGAAAATTTTTTTATTACACGAATTTTATTATTTTTTAAAATTAATTTTTGAAATTTATTAACTCATTTTTTATTGTAATTATTTTTCTACACGGTAGTTATTTTTATTTTTTTTTTTTTTTTAATATAAAATGGAATAAAGGATCGTGATAAATAGATTAGTAGAAAAAAAAAAGAAAATAAAGCACATATGAGAGCCGCCTACGATCAGAGTTCTCATAATAATACACTAGACTTTGATGATGCATCTCCCTGTTCCTTGTTCTTGTAATATGCTCTCGAGACCCCAAGAAATGGTTATATTACAAAAAATAACAAACCAAAGAGAGTACTTTTACTGAGAAACAGTTATCCATTACTGTATACCATACTTATGTTAATGTTAAGTTGTTTTAAAACAAAACAATCTCAAGTACAATAACTAAATAAGAAAAAAAACATACATATATATTTTGTTTTATTCTTAGTTCTAAAAAGTTGTAATTCATAAATTTTTGAAAATTATTTTTTTTTATAAAATTAAATTTTTAGTGGGTTTTTTGATGTATAAAATATATCAGATTTAATTTGAGATCATTTTTTTTTTTAAGAATTTTTAATCCTTTTCATCATATATTTGGGCCATTATATTTTTAAATAATTTTTAACGCTTCTTATACAATTTTCTGAGTATGTAAATACAATTTTTTAGAATTAAAATCTACATATCTATATATATGTCATGTTCACTGTTCAAAATTCTTTAGTGTTCACAGAATAAAAACAAATTCAAATTATAGTTCTTAAGATAGTATTAATTAAATTTTTGAAAAGTTACAGAGAACCAGTAAAATTTTGAACTTCATACATTTTTAATGTTGAGTCTCACGATAAATCACATAATCTGTACTATAGCTCTCTAAAAATTTAATTAGATTTTTTTATTACCATTATCCACTAATATACCGAACTTTACTAAATTCTGAACAGTAATATTCTAAAACCGACAGTACTAACTTAATTCGAATTTTGAAAAACTGCTGAGAAATATCAATATATTAGGTTTAAATTTGATCATTGCTGATAAAATTTCAAAGTTAAAGAAGTTTTTATGAATAAACGAATAGATAAGTTGAAAATTAAAATGAAAAAAAAAATACTGCAGCTAAATGACAGTCTAAAAATATATATATATATATATATATTTACACATTTATTATATATTTATTCTGTACACTAGTGTACTAAAATCAACATTGTCATCCATTCTCCGATTGTTTAATATCAGATTGAAATGACAATGTCCCTGGCTCACTGACCCTTTTAATCATCATAAACCTTCAAATCACCACGTAAAATGCTTATGGATATATGTTGCAATAATATGTGATTACGTATGTAATTTAACCATTTAATAAATTAACAATTTAAACGTATCAAATTTATTTTTCTCATATTTTATGACCATGGATTTAAAAAAAAAATATATGTATCAAGTATATTTATAAATAAAAATTATTATAAATAAAACACATTGTCGTAAACAAAATTATACTAATTCGATAATATATAGCTAGATATAATCTGGACACTAGTATTTAAATTAAAAGTCTATGTTAGTTTTTTTGCAAATTGGCATTTGTCCAATCCTCCAAATCCGTCGCGCTGACTAATGTTTAAGAAACAGCGACATCAAACTCTTTGAGGGATTTTAACCAATCACATTGTAATAATAATAATGCCACCAATAATAAAACAATTGTGGGACGTTATTCAACAAGATCCACCCCTTAATCACACTATATATATATTAGACTGATTCAAAAAATCGACTATTTTTTATCTTTCAAGGACAGGCTTTTAAAAGTTTCAGTAGGGTAAAAAAACGCCTGTCAAAATTAGAACTCTTAATATCAACATGAAATACTTCCTGATTGCAATTTTCTATTTTCCATTTAAATAAACATGGGAAAATTTTTTTTTTTAATGGTAGGATTATCTAACTCATCATCGAATAAGTGTAACGAAAAGATCGATACAAATTTTGTACAAAATTGAATGCTTTACAAAAAAAGTCTCTTATAATTTTTTGATAAATTCAATTTTTCAAAAGTTATTCGAGGTCAAAGTTGAATTTATAGAATTTTTACTAGTTTTTGAGTTTTTTGGTGAAACTATCAGACTCATCACAAAATGTCAAAGGAACTTTTTTGTAGACCATCTCATTTCCAAAAAATTATCTTTTACGAACTTTTCAAAATTTCTGAATGCTCTTCAGTTATTCGCATTCAAAAGCAATAACCTCCAAAAGTCGTACCATGGCTGATGATTTTAATTCTAATTAAATAACTGAAGAGCATTCGAGAATAAAATATATAAGTAATTATTTTTGAAAACAGTGTAAGATGGTTTTTTTTTAAACACAGAAAAAAAGGATTTCTTGAAGCAAGAAATTTATTTTTTGCCTCACAAACTTTTTCTTGGCTTAAGAAACTTTTTGTTTTCAATTTTTGATGCAAAAAATTTCTTGGGGTGAGTAAAAATTTTTTGGGTCAAGAAATCCTTTTTTTTCTGTGTAGAAATAAAAAAAAATTACGGGTTACTTTGATCAATCATTGTGTCTAAATGAAATATAAACCATAATATTCTTACTATGTACCATCTGATCGATCTTTATTAATCCTCAACACCTGGACTTTGTGTGGGCGTTTATAATCTACGGAATTCTCTCATCCTTTCAATTTTATTTTTTACCTCTATTCATATCACAATCTATCATTTTTAAATTCTGAAACTGTCATAAGATTTCTTTTAATGTCATTATATTTATCAACTTATTTGTTTGATATATATTTAAAAATGATTGTTTATAGAATTATGATAATTATTTATTTCTATGATGAAAATAGTTAAGAAAATACCGGAAGCAGTGAAAGTTAAATAAAACGGTATCAAATGGGTGGCAAAGCTCAGTCTAAATATTTACTGGTACATCAGCTTTGTAGATTGACGATTTGAACTAGTTCAAATATATATATGAAGTGCAGTGTTGTCTGTTTAAATATTTTCAAAGGTGTAACAGAGAATAAAATAATAAATTATTGATTTTTTATTTTTTAAATATTTATTTATAATTATATAAACACATTAGCCTTGATAATGATTAGTTTGACTTTCATAACATTTAGCTGAGATGATACAGAAATCTAGGTCATTTAATTACGGCATAAGTATATTATGATTTAATCGGTCAATTTTTTTAAATATAAATACAAGACGTTATCAATTGAAAATCATTCAATTTTGTGAAATCAAATTTTTATTTTTTCAATATTTTCGTAAGTATTTAAATTTCTATTAATATTTTATATATTTAATTTAATCAAAAGCTGTAATATCATTTTTCGATGAGTTGGAACGGAAATCTATTTTACACAAATTTTTTCAGTGAGCAAACATTTTTTTTCAAGCTTCTAAATAATGAATAAAATATTTGTTATTTTTTTTATTGTATTAATTGGACTTGTGATGATCGAAAGTAAAAATATTTATCCTCGTTTTCGTAATGTGATTCATGGTCAATCATGTCAACCATATTCTCTGGTAATTTATAAAAATTTATTACAATTTTATTTAAAATATTATTTTAATGACATTATATATTTTTAATATTTACTATTTATATTTTTTATAGTGCGATTTTCACACAGACTGCTGTCAAGGATGGAGTTGTCTCCCACCTCAAAAAGATCATATATATAAGTGTATTCGAACTCCATCAGTACCTCATATAGGATAAACAAATAAATATATTTATTAATGTATTGCTAATTTTTTCCTAGTATTATGTCTATAACTTTTCAAAAATACTAGTCTTGAATAAATTTAAAATATTTAATTTATCAAAATTAATGACAATAATTTATTTATTATTTCATAAGCGGAAAAGGACAAAGAAAAAATGCGGTTATAGAATTTCAACAAATTATTTGAAATATTTTGAAATTATAATTTATTACAGAACTACTTTTTCTACTTTTTCAAAAATAGCTTTTTCCGATACCATTACTCTCAATATATTATCCTTCATCATATTTCTCATCGAAATTTCTACATGAATCTTTATATTTGTTGATAATGTCGAAAAAAAAAAAAAAAAATTGGTAAATCCAAAAGTGCACGACTCTTAATACTCATTTGATCGTGAACAATAGATATAAAAAAAGAGTCGTGCAGAAAAAAGAAGAATTACGATAAAAGTTTCAAGGACAATTTTTTTTTCTTTCTGTTACACTAAAAATTTAAATTTCGCTCCGAAAAATAATAAGATGTATTTTTTCGCGCAGGCGCGACTGGTGTGACGAAAGTATCTGTAAAAAACATATATATATATATATATACAAAATTAGTTAAGTTCTTTTTATTAATTATAATTAAACGGGCCCGAATTTGATGACCATTTATGACACACTTCTTCTTTGGCCCTTAAATAATCTTTTTTAAAAAAAAGTGATCCAAATAATGGCTTTTTTCTTGAGTTTTTGTGTTTACGGGTTACGGACGCTTTTTCTACTGCTTGACGGGAAAATTTTTTTTTACATTTTGATGTTTTTTTAGTTATTTAATACATCAAATTGGTCTTTATAACTCATAGAATTAATCCTTATTAAATTCTCTATCCGATGATGTGTAACTTGGTTAAGCTCCGTAGACTAACAAGAGTGGAACAGTAAAAGCAGTAGCGAAAAAGAGGCAAACAGAATTTTTCGATCGTAAAGCACACTCTATTGCTTCGCATTAAGAGTCGTGCAATACATGATTTTGATAATTTGGTTCTGCCCAAAAATAGAAAACTATGTTTTTTCATTATTAATTTTAAATAAGTTATATTTTTATAGAATATATTTAAAAAGTAAATAAATTTGCGTTTTTCGGATAGAAATTCAAAAATTTCATCTTCGTTGGTTTCTTTGTATTTCATAACAATTATTTGTTAGGCAAGTCTCCATGAATATTTTAATGATTATAATTGTTTTCACACTCTAAAAACTAAGTGTGTATTAGTCAAAATTAACACACTTCCCAAATAACATTGAAAGCATTGTATAAGTAATCTATAGATATTTAACACACCGTGAAACGCGTTTTAAATGACTACAAAAACCCTAGTTTCGCTTATGGCTTTAAAAATTGAACACATTTAATATGTGTTGAAATAATACAATTGTAACACACTTGGTTTTAGAGTGCATGGCGCAAATTTTCAAAAATATGCTTTCATTTACCGATCAGATCTTAACAAAGTATCTTCAGCTCAAAATTTAATATTTATAATAGATCCTTATACGAGGAGAATTATGTAATAAATTTGACTCGTTCATTGCGAGTAAAACTGTTCCTAGATGAATAAATACTCTTCCGTTTATAGATAGTGTACAATTAGAGAGTAAAAATCCTAATTTCGAGTAATTTTTAAATAAAAAATAGTAAAAAATAAAACAAATGTTATCAGTTTTTATTCTTTCCGTATTATTTTGTTTTTGGCCGAGGTTTACTCTAAAGTGTAGGGTAGATTTTATCAAAAAATTTTCTCCGTGTACATTTCGGACTTTCTGATAGATAATTTCTAATAATGTAAAATAATTATATTTATTTCAATAAAATAAAAATTTTTGAAAATTATTTCTGCTATTAATCGGTTTGTCTTGAGCTGACATCAAAATTAGTGTCAAGGTAATTGGAACAGCAGCTGTAATTTTGGTGATTTAAACGATTGATTTTAATATACATATATACAAATATATATGATATTATGATTAATGATAACTTGACTCAGTAAAAGCTCATTTTTTTTCTTAGATGTAAAAGTCTCACTTTTGCAAACGATGAACCAAAAAAAAATTATTAATTGAAGAGAATATAAAATAGTCAAAATTTGAATCTCAATATTTGCCTTATGCCACGTCCGTTATTAAGTTAATTTATTTAGTACGTAATTGAAGAAAAAAATTCAGTTCCACATCCTGAGGAAATTCCAATTTTATTATTGATGTCGGGATTTAAAATTAAAAAAAAAAAAGTTCTTTTTAATAAAAAGTATTTTTTTGGTAGTTAATAAAATTTAATTATCGATAGATTATAAAAAGATATGATCTAATGGTTTTTTAAGTATTTAACCGATTAAAAAAATCTAATTGCGTCAGTTGATTAAAGAACTTGCACGTTGTTAACACGATTATTACAATTAACAAGTGGTTAAGTGAAGTTAATTAGTATAAAAATTCTAATCGTAAGTATAATTCATTTCATATTTTTTAATTAAATGAAAATTTGAACAATTATATATTTAGGTATAGACATTTAATATAAATGAGAAAATACTAATGAACCAAAATTATTTTTAGATTTTTTAATTAATCTTTGAAACAGTTCCGTTCATAAAATATCATTTACTACGTCTTAAATTTTATTTTTTTCTTACTTCAATGCCTATTTTTATTTTTAATTAAATGTTTATAATCGAAAAATAATATCAGTTTCATTCAATGCGCGCTTTAAATAAAACTGACGTAAAATTTGTTTTAATTAGTAGACAAGGTTCCAAAAATACTATTGATTCAAAAATTTTGATGACTGATAATATTTTCCCAAGCGAGAATTTCCCAGCAATAATTTTCTATGATAATTTAACCAAAAATAAACAAATTAATTAGGTTTTTCTTTTTTATACGGGTATTTTATGATAGGAATTTTTAGTCTGGGGTTTTTCTAATCTCAACATAATTTTGATAATAATTTTTATGAAAAGTCAGTCATTTGAATTTGTAAAAGTGAATAACATCTTTTTGTTGTTAATCCAAAGTAAATATTTTGATGTTAATAATTAAATTTTTGAACTAATTTATTATTATTTTTTTTTTTTTTACTTTCACAGATGGTGAATTTATATTGTATTATTACAATTACACTTTTAATAACATCCATTGTCACAGAAAATGAATGTAATGTTATTGATGATCCAAAATGCACGACCAAAAATAATCCGGTATTACAAATAATATTTTAATTATTAATTAACTTACATAAATAATAATTATTAATAATTAACGATTTTATTTTATATATTTTAGTGCTTTGACAGTAGGGAATGCTGCGGAAATTTGAAATGCACAAGATACGCTACGGAATTTCGATCTTCCTGTAAACGATCAACATTGGCGATACCTAACATAGGATAATATATAATAATAATAATAATAATAATAATAATAATAATAATAATAATAATAATAATAATAATAATAATGATTACTTATAAAATTAATAAACTATTTCAAATTAACAAATTGTTTAGATATTATATTGTTATAAAAAAACTTGTACATGCAAAGAATTTTACGGTATTTTTTACATTAAAAATTTATAGAAAAATTACTATGTTATAGTAACAAGAGGACAGTATGGAATTTATTGAACAAATTACCGGTAACGTAGAAATTTTTAAAATACATCGAGCAGAATTTACAAGGTGCATTGTAATTTTGACAAAGCCATAGATTAAATTTTATCCAAGTAAATTTGAATTTCTTAATCTGTTGCTTTGTCAAAATTACAATGCACCTTGTAAATTCTGTTCTATGTATTTTAAAAATTTCTACGTTACCGGTAATTTGTTCAATAAATTCCATACTGTCTTCATGTTACTATAACATAGTAATTGTTACATCAATTTTTGATGTAAAAAATACTATAAAATTCTCTGAGTGTAAATATTTAAAGCAACGATTAAATTAATTATAAAAAAAGTTTTCCAATTGAATGTATAATAAATATGAATAATGACCAATACGCGCAGTTAAATTGATTACAATCACAAAACCTGATGTTTATAATAATAATTATTATTGCAAACACATCTGCAGTGAGTAATACAATGACGAATCATTCAGCTTCATTGATACTCACTTTAATCGGTAATTGCTGTATATCAATTATACTATACATGTATATAAGAAGACACGTGACAAATAATTGGTACTAAAATGCTCATTTTATTTTTGTATAAATTATTTAATATTTACTTTTTATTGATTGATAGCCAGATATTTTTGCTTACGAGCTTATTAACTTAACAATGTCTATTATAATTTAATAATTTACTTATTATTTATAATACGTAACAAATTGCTGATTATAATGATTTATGATACTCATAGTTCAGACATCAAGTCGACATTGTTACACCTTGAAATATGTGGGTGCGTTCGTAGTTCTCGATTGTAAAAAAAAAAAAAATTATGAAACAATTTATCCACCCTGCATACTTTTCATTTTATATACATTAGTATGTATATCTATATATCTTAATAATAATAATAATAGTAATGAAGTGAAAAAATTAAAACAAGTCTTGATCTAAAATAATTTTTGATTTAATTTGTTTATATTTTTATCAGTGAAATTTTTATTTCTAATACAATCATTAGACTAAAAATTTGATCTAAACTTACACAGAAAAAAATAATTTCTTGGCGCAAGAAATATTTTGTATTATGAATTGAAGACAAAAATTTTTCTTGGCTCAATAATTTTTTTCTCACATAAAAAATTTTTTTCTTGTTTCAAGAAAATTTTTTATTTCACTTTATAATACAAAAAATTTCTTGGGTCAAGTAAAAATTTTTTTGGAACAAGAAAAAATTTTTTGCGCCAAGAAATACTTTTTTTCTGTGTAGTGATGATTTGGTAAGAAATCAAAACATCGTTAATTTTAAAATTTAAGTTATTTTTTTTAGTTAATAAATAAATGAATTAAAAATGAAATGAAGATAAATAATAAAAATGATATAATTAAAGAAAGTATAAAAGTAAATATAAGTATGTGATCTCATATATTTACCAGTAAATTGATATTGAAAATAGACATGAGGGCATACATGGTATGAAACATATGTAGTTGTGTATATAATATGTAAATTGTCTTTACTCAATGATTTATAAGAAATGTCAAAGGCTTTTCGATGGCATTTCATTACAACTCACAATCTCAAGTACAGAAGCATTAAGTAGACATATTATATATTGTTATACCATCTCATTGTTGTTTTTATAAATTCAAATTAAATTTGTATTTTTTATTAATTATTGGATTGTATCTACGTAAATCTATTGAATAGTTAGCCTTCGTTTCATAGTTTTTTTTTTTAATTTATTTAATTTTATTCGAGCTTCACTTCATTAAATCGGTAGATTGAACATTAGGTAAAAAAAATATTCAAAAATCTCATTTTTCACGAAGTTTCAAAAAACTAAACATATGCATATATGTATATATTTCATAATAACTAAACATATATATATTTGTAAATGTTTCATAATAATCGTTAAATTAAAAAACATAAAATTAAAAAAAACACAAGACGGACTCGAGAGCTCTTATAAATTTTCATTACGGCCCCAGTAAAAAAGTGAAGTACGAATAATAATTATTATTTTCTCGTACAATTATGAAAATAAATTTATTTTTACAACTCCCTACAATTATATATTTATATCTGCAATATACACGTTAATGGTTAAAATTTTAACGACCTACGAAATGTCCGCGGTTTAAATTGCAAGCGACGTTACGGAGATAAAAGTCTGCGGTGAACATGCTGAAGAATTTAATACGAATTGCTTTCGTTTATTATCATATCATATATATAGACATATATACATATACATATCCATCTTTGTAGTCTATTTCATCAAGTAAAATTCTCAAGGGTCTAGTGTCATTCGGACACCCTCGAGATATTAAATTTTCATTTAATAAACTCACAACTGGTACACTATTACATACACTATATTTTCTGTGTACATATATTTAATGCAACGTCTATATATATATATATATAAACTTGTTCCTCTTTATTACAATATATACAATAATAATATCTCTGTATATTATATTGAACCTCTTGTCTTTCCGTCTACCCACAATCGTCGTCTTAATTGCGCCAACGACTTAACGGTTATATTCTCTTCCCACATACTCGCTGTTTATATATATATATATATTTATATATGTGTGTGTTGATTGTCGATAGCGAAAATAAAAAAAGTATTTAAAATTACATTATCATTATATTTTTTTTGCTAAAATTTATATGAAAGGTATAATAATAACATATATAGAGTGTCATAAATTCAACGAGGATAAATGTACACACGGGGAAAAATGGCCGGGGTCAAAAACCGGGTTTGGTTTTGACTGTTGTCTTACTTAGTACCGATTTACGCCAACTAACTCAATTTAAAGTCACGTTATCTTGGATTTGACTTACATATAGCAGTCAAAATCAGGAATTTGTCTAAGTTAAAAAATTATAGTAGAAAATAAAAAATTTCTAGAGGCTCACAATAATAATTATATGCAGCATAATAATAATTTTTTGAAGACTCAACTTTCTGTTTCAAATTTGGTTAGCAGCAAATAAAAATTCGTAAATTTCTGAAGAGTGAAATAGGTGATTTTCAAATGAACCGTTTTCACAGATAAAGATCCAAATCATTACTTATTGAATGAAATGCTTATCGTTCCAAAATTTCAGTTTGTATCTTAAAACGGCTCATTTGAAATTTCCATTTGCTAATGTAAGTGCAGCAAGGACTGTTTCGTTTGTTCACATGTGTATGACAAAGAGAATAGATAGCACATCCTCTTAAGCCCATTTTTCTACGTGCACAGAAAAACATGGATTTCAAAATTTAGTTATAATTAGAATATGGATAGTGAACCGAAACCATTAATGGACGATAGCTTTTACTTTTGGCATAAGTGAAAAATTACTGTTCCATAAGTAGAAGATACAAATACTTCGTAATTTAAAATTTATGATAGCACATTTTACTTATGGAATAGTAATTTTTGAATTTTGTCAAACGTAAAAACTATCGAATCTACTAATGGTTTCGGTTTACTTTCCATATAATAATTTTTTATGTGTATTGACTGAAATTAAAAACCCATTTATTTTTTAATGGTACTTTTAAAAACATATATATTATACTAATAACTCAAAAAGTGCCAAGTGTTATCTGATTTTAAAAATCAGCCATTTAATTTTGTTTAAAGTGACAAAAAATACATTTAATGGGCACGTGGAGATACGTAATACGGCGTTGTATTTAATGGTGTGTGCGTAGTGTACCTAGGTCTTACTTTACTCACTCGTACTATATATATTATATCGTGGAGGAGAAATTATGGGTTAAAACGTTTATGTCGAATGATTGCCGGAGTGGCTCCAGCCGGGCGGACAACACTAAAGTAAAACCAACCTAAATGCTATATACTATACTAGGTTCAAGTGGTATATAGTTTGCACTTTAGTTCATTACTCTAGTCCCAGACTGCCAAAGTAAAGCTCTAAACCTCTGTAAATTCTCTCAAGTCTTTATTATTATTAGTTTTATTTTATATTTTACTGGGTAGTTAAATATTTATTTTAGTTATAATTTTATTATTATTATTATTATTATTATTATTATTATTATTATTATTATTATTATTATTATTATTATTATTATTATTATTATTATTATTATTATTATTATTTTAAAATAAAAAAAATTTTACTATATTCTGTCATAGAAAAAATTTAAATATGGAACAAAATAGGCTATTACTTAAATTGTTTCATTTTTTTAAGGCTACTCCATTTTGCCGAAAAACAAAAAAAATTTATGACTGATAATTAAAAAAATTTTCAAAACAAATATTTATTTAAAGGGATAACGGCCACAAATTTTTTAAATTAATTTTATTAATTAATAGAACTTCAAACCATGAAATAAAAATTATTACTTTTTTTTTTTTTGAATCCTAGAAAAAAACCTTAAAATTCTTTGTAACTTAAAATTTTTTTTTTTTTTTTTTAATTTTCATTATTTCGAAGTACAAAAAATTTTATTCATTTTTTTGAGCATGTGAAAGAGAATAGCTGACGTCCTTCGAATATAATAAAAGTACAAGATTTAGCGTACTCAGTACCAAAGTAAAGAATATGCTTTAATTTTTGGGCTTAAAACAAAGCAGTTACAAATAATATCAATAATTCAAATTTCAAAACGTTCTCGTTATCATCATGTGACAGTGAACCTGAAATGGTAAGATCCAAAAATTAAAGAAAATGATTACTTGGATACTAAAGTTGTTAAAATGAACGGTAAGTACATCTGTTATTTATTTATGTATATTTTTAATTTTTTCTAGTTAAAACGTTGTTAATTATTTAAGAGAAATACTCCAGTTATTTATTGACATTTTTATTTTTCTTTATTTTAATAAATAATCTGAGTTTCAATTTACTTTACAGTAGAACCCGGACAAAACCAGCAACAATAAAGCCAGCATCGAAAACAACAATTTAAACAACAAAATGAAAAATATCAAAAAGATTGGTTTATTATTTTTGATAGATCTAATATTCACTTATTTTCGACGAAGAATAAATATAGCTATTGTAATTTAGTAAAGTATATCTTTTAACAAATATAATAATAATTTATGGTTAAAATATGTGTTAAAGTTTACAATGTACATATACTTCAGTTTAAATAAATGGTTTGTAATTTAAAAATGAATTTTTTTATTTAAATTTGAAGAAAAAAATACACTCGAGACATTTCTTATTTTGGCCTCATCCTAAAAGTATCGAGACGTAAGGTTAACCTCATCTTGGTCTCATCCACAAGAACTATACGTGAGATAAACCTCATATTGGTCTCATCCATAAAATTATACCTGAGGTTAACCTCATCTTGGTCTCACCCTTCAAAAATATATACGTGAAGTTAACCTCATCTTGGTCTCACCCTTCAGAAATATATACGTGAGGTTAACCTCATCTAGATCTCATCCCCAAGAACTATACGTGAGATAACCCGAGTCGAAAAATAATTCCGGATTTTGGCCTCAACAGTGGATTTTGGACTCATTTAGGTCTCATTCGGCAGTTTTTGTTGAATAAGTCTCAACTTAGCCTCAACAGCTTAACTAATTGATTAAGTCTCATTTTGCCCTCAACGTGAATATCATTACATGAGGACAAAATCCGTTCAAAATGGGGACTTAGAAATAATTTTAGCTTCATTTATTATTGAAGGCAAAATGAGTTTGAAATGGGACTTAGAAAAAGTTATGTTTCATTTTTAGATGAGAATAAACTGTTAGAATTTCAACTTAGTAATCTTTTGCTATTCTCCGAAAAGGTTGGCCACATGTGCAAGAACATGATATTTATATTTTTTTTTTTAAATAGAGTTTTAGACATAAAATTATTAAATCTTAAAGAAAATTCTGGAAGTAAATTCCTTGGTATAAATATAATAGAAAATCAGTCGTCTCTGAACTCTCAGGACGTTCACATCGTATATTTCTATGTCTATAAATTCAATAACTGGAATAGACGATTTAATTATTGTTATTATGAATTTTTAATTCAAAAATATCCGAAGAATATGCTTTAATTTTTTGGGCTTGAAACGGAATTATTTTTCGACTCGGGATTCCCATTCTGCCCGACCCTCCACTAAAAAATTTATTTCATACCGTAAAAATTATTAATCCTTTTTATTTCGTATCGAATAATTTAATTCGTAATTTTTTACCAGTAGCTTATACTATATGAAGAATAATTTTTATTAATGCTAAGGATAAATCACTTCCATGCATTTTTCTTATCCAGTGTAATAATTTTATTTTCTTGTCGTTTATGTCATCGAAATTTTAATCAGTATTTTTTTTTAGTATCGTATGTATGTAGATTCACTTAGCATAACCCTCTAATTCGCAAATGCACCCAGCGAGTGCAGAGTTCCAGGATTGAATTTACGAGGTAGACAACGGGTGTCAGTCTCTGAGGGCCGTAGAAAAAGCAATAGACTATGTAGACCATATAACAACTACAGAGGACAGTCTTATTCAGTATAGATATATAGAGTAATATTAAAGTAGTATAAAGAGGGTGTAGACGGCGCCGGAGTTCCGACAACCAGACTATCGGGGGCCACACGCACGTTGACCGTGAACTAGAACCCGTGTCAATAATAAATCCATCTCACGTTTTTTCGTTCTTTATCTTTTTATTTTGTTTCATTTCTATTCATTCTCCCGTTAAACTCTTGCCCCATCGACCTTATCCGGATTTTTTTCCGACCAGGAATTGCCGCGATCGATATCACGCGCAACCCTGCTATGCCCTACGTGCACTGTTTGAAGGCTAGTGCTTTATCAGGCAGCCATGTTAGAGTTTCGCGATACAGATAAACGGGAATTTTAACGATCAAGATAAAAAGATAACCGACTAATTAGGGAAGAAATCGATAACTAAGTAGACGTCATTTTGAACTTTTTAAAGAGTTTATACTACTCATACTTGTATAACAAGTAATTAACGATGGTTACTTTTTATTTTTTATGTAATGTCTTTTTAATGGTTAACTAATTGCACCGACGTCTTTTCAATGACACCAAATAAAATTTTCTTTATTTCAATAAGATAAGATTGTAAAATGTAAAAAAAAAACGAATTTTTTTTTCCTACACTGTAAAAAAAACAAGATAAGTCCAGGCGGTGTAGGTGTTAAAATTATCGGTGTTAAATTTCAACGTCGTCACCGGTGTAAATATTCTTTACCGGTGTTAAAATATTTTTCGGAGTTGAAAATATTTAACTTTGTGAATATTTTTACTTACTCGATCACTACAATTAAGCAATGATTTTATTAATTAATTAAATTATTAATGATTGAAATGTTATGAGTGTGAATGTAGCAGACAGACAAATTTAAAATTATTAATGAATGGAGTAAATAATTAATAAAATAAAATTTTCAAAAAATACGCATTTACGAAATTTCGAAATTAATAAGTGCATTTTTTATAAATGTTTTTTTTTTAATTATTTACTCTATTTAGTTATAATTTTAAATTGCTCTGATGTCTGGTACATTCACACTCATGAAATTTTAGGCGTAAAATTGTGTAATTTTTGAATAAATTACATATAACATAAATAATTTTTTCAAATAAGTACATAGCAAAATTTAAATTTCCTCCAGATAATATTCATTAAATTTTTTTTTTTTTTTTTGCAATACATTTTTTTTCTAATTTCTATACCTGGCTTTTTTACACCAATTTAACACCGGTATTTTAACACCACCTACGCCAATGTTATTTCCTTTGACGTCGGGTTTTTAAAATGTAAATGTATATAAATAAATAATATTTATAAAAAAAAAAAAAAAAACGACTAGACTAAAAATCAATATAAACTTTTTCATTTATGGGAAACTAATAAAAGTTAGAGGAAATAAAAAATACAGAAGACATCGGTCAATATTATAAAAGAAAAAATTGACGTGTGTCGAGGGTGCAGAAGTTTCCGTTCTCGCGACCCCCTCGTGCGTATGTATAATATAGGAACATAACAGGGAACCTAGTGGTGTAGTGCAGAATACCGAGTACTGGATCGATAAGAACCAAGGGGTCTGTCCCCTCAATACGTTACTCCTACACTCCAAACACTGATTCTCATATCCCATATTCTTTAACACTCGTTCGTAAACTCGAAATTCTTATGTACATGAGCCTTCACACATTTGAAATTTATGTACGAAATAAACCCAAAACAGCCTTCATCTCTATATATTATTCGCTATATACTTTAGCTGAACAATTTTTATGTTTATCTTATGTTCTTGGGGTAGATCTTACCCTAGATAGTCTCTTCATATTTACGTTGGATCAATCTTCTTGTCAATCCATCTATATACATACATACATACATACATACATACATACATACATACATACATATGTCAAAAAATAATTCCGTAAAGTACAAAATACTATTGGTAATATTTCTAACACCTTTTTTTTCTGTGGTTGAAAAAAAAATCTTTTCTTCTATAAAAGATGTCTTTGTTTCTTCAAAACAACTTGAAGTACACAAAGTGCATTATATATAGTGTAAAAAATTTAAAAAAAAAAAAACTACATACTACAAGTACTTATGTGTTATGTAAGTACTTGTAAGTAGGATGTACAAAGTAAATCTGTGGTAGTTTATTGTTCATGTTATGTCACCCCAATGGTTGAATAGTGATTTTTGTGCTCTCTTATATATATATGTATGTATAAATGTAGATGAGGGAGAGTATCATTCCCTAAACTATAAAAAGTCTCGAATCTTGAGGGTGGATCACAATTTGTGGCGCGAGATATGTTTGTGAAAAATTAAACGCACTTTGAAAACAAAGGGATAGATTTTTAAAATAAATTTTTATAAAATATGATTTTTTTTTTTTAGTGTAAGTTGTTTTTGATGGTAGTAATTTAGTAAAAATGTTGTTTTAATTTTTTTACAAGCAAATATATTTTTTATTTCAATAGCGTCGCGACGCTTGAGCAAACTTTTTTACAACGGCGCCGACGCGCCCAACAAGACGTGACTTGGATTAGGGTGATCGTATTTACACGCAGCTGGACGCGTAAAAAATAGAATCTAATGACGTGAGAGTGTGTAAGTGAGAAAGTGAGTGAGTGGAGATGCGAAATAAAGATGAGAAATTTAGCGAATATTCAAAGATTATGTTACAAGTTTGAGTACCACACGTTTTACTCCATGTGCAATTGACTATATAATGTATTGCTGAATAAAAAAAAAATTTTTTATGTAGATAGTAAAAATAAATAAAATTGTGAGACTAGTTATTAGGTCTCTAAAGTTTAACGCGAGTGTGATTGAGGAAAAAAAAAAATATTCCAGCGAGAAAGGAAGTGTGGAGTGACACAAAAAAGATAAGGCAGTTGCATTTGGCGCCACAAAAGTGATTCACGCGTCGCGGAATAAGAAACTCCGTTGGTTTTTAACACTACTAGCTATAGCTCACACTGTATGCTAATATATTTGTACTTTATTTTATTTAAATAAAAATTTTCTTATCGGCAATTCCATCTTTAATATCTCAAAAAAATATCTCACATATAATTTAATACTTTATCTGCTAAATGAAAAAAAAAAGTTTTAAAGTCATATAGGCAACATTGCGTAATGCAATTAAATTTATTTTTAATGCTTTGTAATATTTTTAAACATTTGATACTTGCGGTTAAAAAAAAATCAAAATTTGATAAAGTATGTCATTGACAAAATAAAGTAATTAATTTTCTTAAAATAAACTCTATTTAATTCGACATTAAATTAATTGAAAAAAAATAGAAAATTATTAAAAATGAAAAAATTAAAAGCATTGAGGCAGTAAAATGTCCATAACAAAATGAATTTGCACACCTTTTTGAAAATCTATAATTCTAATCATCATAAGCGTGTCGACGATTCGTATTATTGATTCCAGAGGTCAGAAATTATCGAGCAGACCTTGAATTTAGGTGTAGTTATATTGAAAGGCACGTAGGCAAGAAAGACTTCCTCTGTATCGTTTAATTTTGTTTTGAATATACTTCCGCTTTATCAATCATCATGGGGTATCACAGTTATTATTTACATCAGCTAATCACTTATTACATACATATCACCATGTACACATAACATGCATCAATACATCTATAAAATTTATCTTTCAGCATACCTATATAGACATTAGACTGTGCTAACTAAAACCAGTATTTTGAACTTCCCGCTAAGAAAATTGAAAATTTTCAAGAAATAAAGGAAGTTATTGATTTCGGTCCGATTTTCGAAAACCGAGTTTTGATTAGATCTTGACATTTTGAGATTCTAGGAAGTTATTCTGACTAATTTCAAAATTATGTCCGAGTGTATGTATACATATATGTGTGTACGTACGTACGTATGTATGTATGTAAATATTCTGTAACTTTTGAACGAAATAACCGATTTGGTTTTTTGAAGTGGCGTTTGAACGGCTCATTAATTCCAACAATTGGTGAGAAATTGAGTGTAATCGGTATAGTATATTCGGAGATATTCCAAAAATGAAATTTTTTCAAAAATGTTTTTTTTCGGATAACTTGTAATTTACTCTATGGATTGATTCCAAAATCTAATCAGCTCTAAAACTTTATAAGCCGCGTCGAATGCTACCTCAACTATCAAAATCGGTTCAAAAAACTGAAATTTTTTTAAAAAATTAACTTTTGAACGGTTTATCAAAAAACTTTAAGAGACTTTTTGTAGTGTGTTCGATTTTCTATAAAAATATGTTAGGGTTGTTGCAATTTTTCGATTCATTAACGAGTTATAAGATTTCAGAGCTAAAATAAAATTTTTCCTATGTTATTTAAATGAGAAATCGTATCTAAGCGCGCGTTTCGTAATCGAGTTGGAGGGCCCAACTTGGACCCAATTTTTTTGATGTTACATTCGACTTAATTTTCGTATGAGACCGAAAAAAAACTATCAATTTTATTTGGCACAGTCTAACCTGTATACATATAATATATAGTTTATATGTTATATTATTACATGAGTATTAGTCTCTATGTTAATATATAAATGAAGTTCTTGGTCTCCGGACGTTGTCGTTGGTTAGACTAATGTCAGCCGGAAGTGTGTCTAAAAGCTTTTGGACTTCACCTTTGTTTTCATTGGCGGTACCACAAACTTTTACGTCAATGCCTAGTTATCACAATGGTTAAATGCCGTACCGGATATTTCGGTTTATTCAACAATTTTGTCAATCATTTCAGATATTTACAAAATTATTTATTTTATCTCTTATTATTATCATTATAATTATTATTATTATTATTATTTAAAAAAAAATAATTTTATAAATTAATAAAATAAAACAAAAAATAACTCAGAGATTAATGACACGAATTTTAATGTGCTTATATTTATTAAGCCTTCATACAGTACAGTGTACAGCTATATTGTGCGACAAAGTTTAAGTATAAATTTACTTTAAGAGCAAACAGGTGTTGTGATGACTATATACTCACTTGTGTGCAATACGCATGCTTATTCAAACTAATGCGACGTTTGTTAACGCACGACGCGGTGCGTGATCTGACTACGAGAGAAAAGAATTAATTAACTTATCAGTTAAAAATAAAAAATCTTTCTTTAAATAATGCATCACAGTAATATTATTTTAGTTAAAAAAATTAAGATCCACACTATAAAAAAAAACGGGGTGAATCCAAGCGGTGTAGGTGTTAAATTTCAACATCGAAAGCGGTGTTAAAAAAATTTCCCCATGTTAAAATATTTTTTGGTGATGAAAATATTTAACTTTGCGAATATTTTTACTTAATTGATCACTACAGTTAAGTAAAGTTTTTATTTATTAATTAAATTATTGGTGATTGAAATGGTGGGTGTAAAATTGTGTAATTTTTGAAAAAATTACGTATAACATTAATAATTATTCAAATAAATACATAGAAAAATTGAAACTTCCTCTAGATAATATTCATTAAATTTTTATATTTTTTTATATGTTATACATTTTTTTTTATAATTTCTGTACGTGGAATTTTTTTTACACCGACTTAACACCGGTGTTATTTTATTTTAACATCGCGCGGTGTTAAATTGAGTCCATTTTTACCCCTACTCTTTACAGTTCATGAATTCTTTGAAAATTATATATATTTTATTGAAGCTTATCGAAAATGTCATTTAACTTGCGTCAATTATAATCCATATTTTTTTCTAAAAATAGTTTAATAACTGGATTTTTTAAGTTACACTGTTTATCAACTTTGATAAACGTGTAATAACTTTTTAATGTTTTTATAAGCTGATTATAAGCTACAAATTTATAAACAAGAGCATTAGTTGAATAAAATTTTCAAGTGTCGTCAAGCCAACGGCTCGAATATTCAATATTTTTTAATGTAAGTATGTATTGTTATCAGCTTCTAAATTTTTACAGAAAAATTTATTAGTTTAATTGATTTCACTAATAAGTTATCGAAGCGAGTTTAATTTTCAAATGCTTTAACTTCGATAACTCTTGTTCGTAAATCATATTCGTAAGGAACACAGCAATATTTTAATAAAATATACGTTTATAATAAATTACAAGCAAATTTCATAAAGAATATATATTACTAACTTTTAAATATTTTTCAGTTTATATTATTCTTGAAATTTAGTAATCAGACCATAATGACGAAAACTTTAATCATATTTTTAATTGTCGTGGCTGCTATCGTGACGCTCGAAAGCTGTTATACTGGAAAAGATTATCCTCATTGTCTGAAAAAAGGCGAGCCTGTATGTATGCATACCGTATTTAAAATTTCGTTAATACAAAATTATGCAATTATGGTTAATTAAGATTATTAATGTTTGAAATATTTTCCTTTATAGTGTGACATGCAGAATCTTCGTTGTTGCATCGGTTACGTTTGCACAATACTCGTCAATGGTAAATGGTCGTGTAATGAACGTCCCTAATATCAACATATTTGAAAACTATTGTCTACATTGTGTAGACTTTTTATAATTTTTCATAAATCCGTACAATTAGAAGTTGAATACTAGCATCGTAATCAATGGTTTAGTTAAAATGCTGTGAATAAACTATTTTAAAATATGTTACATAAGTAATAATAAAATATTATTTATCAAACAAGTTTTGTGTAAATTAAATTTAAATTACGACCATGGAATTTTTTTCAAATATTTTATCGTTTCGAAAAAAAACTTAAATTCATTAACTCGCAATAAAAAATGCATCCAAGGTAACAGCAATAAACATTATCATTTTGACTCGTAAATGTTTATTGTCATTAATCTACATATAAATTCATTCTTTCGAAATTTTTAAATATTTCTAAGTCCCACAACTTGGAAGTTTACTAAGTTCTATTTTGTGTTGCATAGAATTTTTCTAAGTCCCATAATTTACTCACACTGAGAGAAAAATTTATTTGAGCTAAATAAATAGATTTATTTGACTGAACAAAATTATTTATTTCAGTCAAATATATATTTCTTTATAGTTAACAAATCTTGGTTGAAAAAAAATTTCAAATTAAGATTTGTTAACTATAAACAAATCACTATTTCATTCAAATGAGCCATATATTTGTCTCAAATAAATACGAATTGGGTCCATTCAAATATGGGATTTATTTGTCTGAAACAAATCTCATTTGGCTCAAATAAATTGTTCTCTCAGTACAAAAAAGATAATTTTTTGCCGTAAGATGGATGGTGGAGTCGAATTTGAAATTTGCAATCTGTGATTTCCGACGTCAAAAAGCAAGAAATAAAGCAAGAAAAAGCATGGAAAAGGATAGGAAAATTCATGATATTATCCTCATCCATCTTCATTCATCCTCATTTATCCTAATTTATCCTCATAAATTCTCAGTTAATTTCTTATTCATTGTTTCAAATATTAATTTATTTTAATTTTTATGTTTGATTAGTTTTCAGCCAAGATTCGGCCAAATTTGGGCCTCTTTGAATAAAATTCTGTATGGTTTCGGCGTAACTAACGCCAAATTTAGTCTTTTCGGCGTATTTTAAACTATATACCGAATTCGGCTGAATATTTTTACCCGCGATATATAAGTTTGTTTATACTCGGAAAAGTAATATAATTACAATAACGACAGTTATTTTTTTTTTTTTTTATATATTTTCTGATATGATTTTTGGGTACACGGAAAGATTGGAACCCGACTGGTTACTGTTCTGCACCCGACTCAGTACGGTGCAGAACAGTAACCAGTCGGGTTCCAATCTTTCCGTGTATTATTCGAAATAAATATAAAAATATGTTTTAATTATCTTTCATGACGCACTATTCTGATTATATGTGTTAAATTTTTTATCTATAAATTAGACGATTTTTGATATAGAAGTGTCATTTAGTATCGATATACATTAGAAGAAACATATTAATTAATACAACTATAACGAGGAAATTCCCAACTTTTTTAAAAGTAAGTACTTTAATTTTATTAAATCATTTGTAATCGTAATTAGGTAAAATTTCAAAAATTTGTTACCAAACTGAAATTCATTATATATACAATGTTCAAAAGATTAATTTATACAGATTAATATACATTTATATTTAAATATGAGAATAATCTAAAAGTCATCATATTCTTTGTAAAAAAAATTTTTTATCGTATATATATCACATTTATGAATTAATAATTAAATATTCAAAATTTGGGTTTGAAATTCAAATTTGAACTTCGTTCTACTTAAAATGTGTTAAAATAATTTCGCAATAAAATCTGTTATTATTGTATTTAAATTAAAATATTTAACAGTTACTATTTGTACAGACAGAAATTTGGTTTATTTCTTTTAGGTGCCCTGATTACATTCATTTGTATTTTTGATTTCTTGTTTTAAACTCTGCCGTAAAACAATAATTTAATAATGGGGTCATACGTATTCCGAACAAAACGCCGAATTATCTATACATAAATATCAAACAATTTTTAAATTAGATATTCCAGGTCATTGTTGTTATTTGAGTAATAAAAAATAAAATTACATACATAAATTTCCCGTTCTATATTTTTAAATATGTTTAAATAAAAAACTAAAGTTAAAACATTAATCTTTTATAAAATTTTTTTTAGTGAACACTGGAGTGATTGATTATTCAAAAATGTCGATTAAATTTGTTTTGGCTCTCCTTATCGGGATAATGATAGTTTCAGGTATCGAAGGTTGTCCTTCTGATGTATGCTCAAGCAAAAATCAATCTGTATGTATTAATTGCTTTATAAATTTATTATATTTCTTCAACAATAACCATTCAATGAATATAATTTTATTGTTTTAGTGTAGCCGTATTTTAAAATGTTGCCATGAATATATTTGCGAACCAAGATTGATAGGAGGCAACGACTATATATGTAAAGAAAGAAGTGTAAATTTAGGATTTAAATAACAAACATATGAAATTAAATTTTATTTCAAGAAACTTACTGTAAGGATTACAAAACAATGGACTATTAATAAACAATTTATTTACGATTAATTTGTTTTAATTATCCCAGTATTCATGTTATTTTGTTATCTATTAAAATAATTAAGAGTTGTTTTTTTAATGCTTATATTTTATGTTGAAAAATTATCTGTTAGGTTTTTATTATATTTTGAAATATCACTATACTTACATTATTTCAGTGCTTAGGAAAACTGAAAAATTTGACTTCCCGGGTCAAGAAAATAACTTGATTTTGGTGTACCCGAGTCAAAATATTAGACATAAATTGAACGCGTTCTTAACGTTTTAAACGTAAATTGAACTTTTTGAAAGTAAATTGAACGATTTTTTTTGTATTTTGGTTCATAAAAAATTGGTAATTTCATGAGTTATGATTTTAGTTTAATGATAACATTAATTAATTTATTTCAATATTTGTGATCACAATTTTCATAACATTGATATCATAATATATGAACAGATATAAATATATAGTATTAAAATACGAATTTTTTATTTAAGAGCCATAAAGGCGGACGACAAAATTTTAGGGAATTGACGTGATTATAATCCAGGAGTACAAAATCGATGAAAAAAATTTTTGGGTATGCATATGTTTTCTTATTGTAAGTCTAAATAGGTTTTAGTTACGTTTTCAATTCATGATTCGGGTAATTTTAAAAATTGAAAATCAAGTCTAGCAAGACAAAAACACGTCAAATTTAAGTTCCTTTTTTTAATAAATAAAAAACATATTTTAAGACATGAAAACTGATTTGGATTTGACTTGCTTTTGATTAAGTTGTCTTACTTAGTACCGATTTACGCCAACTATAGTCAAATTAAAATCAAGTTGTCTTGGATTTTACTTAGTTAATTTAAATTTAAGTCAAATCAAAGTCAAACTTGACTTCAGCTTGACGTAGCTGACTTAAATTTTTAAGTTAAAAGTCATATTGAAGTTAAAAAGTGTAGCCAAAATCAAGTCAAAAAAGTTAAAATCCAGTTATTCAACCCGGGTATTGTAATTGTCTCGAAAAAGACGAGTCTGTATGTGTGAATACCGTATTTAAAATATCTTCAATGCAAAATTATGAAATTATGGTTATAAAGATTATTAATATTTGAAATAATAAACAATAAAATATTAGTTATTAAACAAACTTTTTATAGGGGAAGGGGGGGGGCAAAAGGGGGTAGGGTAGGCAAAACGGGGTACCCCCAAAATTTGGTGAAAAAAAAAATTTTTTTTTTTTCGTCTAATTACTGTATATCCGATATTTTTGAGCATTTTCAGCCCTACGCATGACACCTGAGGCAAAATGGACCAGCCCAAAAATTGAAAAAATGATTCTATCAAATTTTTATCGTCAAATTAAAAAAAATTTAATATATTTCCGCAGTTTTAGACCTACCCATAACACCTGGGGCAAAATGGACCAGCCGAAAGTTTTGAAAAATGATTCTTTCATATTTTTATCGTCGAAATTAAAAAAAAATTAAAATGTTCGGCTGATTTTCTGTAGTTGGGGCAAATTTGGCCACTAAAAATATTCGAAAATAATATTTTATTTTTTAATTGATAAGAATTCAATTAAAAAAAAAAAAAAAAAAAAAAAATTATCATTTTTTGGAGGGGGGCCTCTCTGCCCCACAAAAAAATTTTTTTCTCCCTTCGTATCCACCAATGATGTGAAATATAATTTTTCTATGTGTATTTTACATAAAAAAAAATTTAACTTAATGAAATTTGATCAACTTTCAGAAATTTTTTTTTTTTTCAACTTTTTTAAAGGGTACCCCATTTTGCCCGCCAAAAGTAGAAATTTTATTTCTTAACGGCAGCTAAAAATTTTGTCTATTTATCTTGGATATCATTAAAAACAAAAAGATTTGGCGTATTTTAGTCATCGAAAACTTAGTATTTCCATAGGTACCCCCTTTTGCCCCTCCCTCCCCTACATTAAATTCAAATCGCGATCATGGAATTTTTTAAAAACATTTTATCGTTTCGAAAAAAAACTTGAAGTCATGAACTCGCAATAAAAAATGCATCCAAGGTAACAGTAATAAACATTATCATTTCGACCCGTAAATTTTTATTGTCATACATATATACAAGTTTAAAAATTTCAAACGAAACTACAGCACAAAAAAATTCGTAAACAATTTAAAGTATAAAAAAAAAAAAAATTAATAAAAATGGTATATTGCATTAAGAGTAATGAAAGAGTATAAACATAAACAGGAGAGTAGTTCAATCAATTCCAAGAAAGTGTAATGTGTGTCTAGGCCAGCACGCCTTTAGCGCAGCTTTGACATATTACAGCTTAACAACCGTGCGGGTGAACGTGTGAGAGCAATAAAAACTGATATATAATGATATATAAATACGTGAACGCGCGTACATATATTCAATACCAATAAAAACAAGAAAGATAAAAATGGATACATTAAACCGAGGATAATCACAAAGACGATCGACGAGATACGCGACCTTATCCTAGTAAAAATTTTTATTTCGAATCTTTTTATAGTTTTTTTTTATCTTATTCACCTTTTTAACTTCTCCTAATTATTCTTCACTTAATTTAATTATTCATTTATCCGAATTTTCGCAATATTTCTCTTTAATTACTGAAACATTAAGTAAACAATTTCAAAATTAATTTTTAAATTTATATGATCCTATTTGTCTTCTTCGACATCAGATTATATATATATAAATATATATGTATATATATAACTATCTGTTTTTCTCTCAGTACGTTGTTATTGTCGTTCGTTATTTTCGGGCCGTGCAGTTTTGTTTCTCTCTACTAACTGGCAAGTTGAAGTATTCTAGCATTGGCAGTTCGCCAAATGGGATAAGTTTGGTATATCTGCACGGCTTCACGTCGTTGATACATCCTGTACTTTTTTTTCTTATCTTTGTGCAAAAATAAATTAATAAAATAGAAAAATTTTCACACATAATCGATACCATTTTATTTATGTATTAAATTTGATGCAATGAAAGTTTTTGATCATCTGATTTAATTATATTTATAGTTTAGAGGTTCTCAAGGTCAGCTTGGCAAGCGAAGCCATTAAAAATCCATCAACAGTGATGAAAATATAGCGATTAATCTGATGATCCGTTTCCCTTATATTTAGAAGGGTTCTCTTGATGTTTTTTGTAGTTACTTGTGTTTATATTTATTCACGGCCACTTAACCTTTGTGAGTTTATTTATAATATATATATATAGATATATTACTATAATTATTATTGTGTATCAAAAGACAAGGACTCATCATATCCTGGAAAGATTCTCACAGGATTGTCAAGGTTGGATGCATGTAGAACAAGACCTCGAGTAGCCCATTAGCAACAAAGAAATTTTACCTCGAGAATAATTTCTAGTTTTTTTAATATACTTCTAATCTATCTTATTGTCTGTATTATATTTTTTTTTTTTTTTTACTATTTTATTATAAAAAAAATTAAACTCAGATTTTATGATCAAAAATTAAATTAACTAGTAAATTAATTTCACTGTTTTATGTTTGAAAAATGACAATTAGTGTTCTGATGTAACTTTTCTTGTTGTTAAATAATTATTTAATGTAAAATTAATCTACCAATTGAAAGTTTTTGAATTTCAATTTAAAGTCAAAGCCAAATAAAAGCTGATTTTATTTTATTTGAAAAGTTTCTATTAAATATAGAAATGATTTTTGATAACTGATTTTAAATTTGAAAACTTTTTCATGAACAATTTTTAGTGTCCCAAAATGTTTCATCATTTTTTTTTCGCTCTTTAAAAGAAATTTTAAGAAAAATTTCAGATTTATTTTTCATCTGTTCTTTTCTACTTTTTTTTTAAATGATGCCCATTTCGCTTTTTTTTCTGCACAGAAAAAAAGGATTTGCTCCAAGAAAATTTTTATTTTTAATTTATGATACGAAAAATTTTCTGGGGCAAGTAAAAATTTTTTGCTTCAAGAAATTCTTTTTTCGGGTTTTATTTCAATCAGAATTGACTCCGTCGCTCAGAGTTTCAGAGTTTTTACGTAAAATTACTCCGCATACAAAGTAAATAGGGAGTTTATATATTTTTATCAGAGTGATTTGAATTTTATTTAAATCCGCATTCATTCCGATTCGGAGTTTTAACATTAAAATAAACTCCCCGGAGTAAATTTCACTCCAAAGAGATTAAATAAATAAACAGTCATCCGCCCTGCGTTCACTCCCCAAATTTTTTAGCATACACAGAAAAAAAAAATTCTCAACTGAAAGTAAATATTCTTATTCAAGAAAATTTTTTTGAAAATCCCAATTTTTTAAAATAAACTAAAATTTTTTTCTGACCAAGACAAATTCTCTTGGCTCAAAAAATTCTTGAGTTGGTTCCCAAAAACATTAGTTTTCAAAAATATTTTCTTGACTCATTTCTTTTTTTTCTGTGTATCTAAAAATACAAAAAATATTGCAGACATAATTTCGATTATAAAAAAAATCACTCGAACAAAATTTCCAATAGTTTTTTCAAAAATTATCACTCAATGCAGCCGTAGTTGTGTAGTTTCAGCTCACATTCAAGTTTTTTTTATCAGTAATATATTTTGAGAAAATAAAGTGCAGCATAATTTGATCTGCATGCTGTTTAAAGTCCATTTTGTATACATAAAGAAGCACGTGTGCTGGTAGTATGTCTTGCGGCCACCTGCGACGGATCGTTGTCATGAAACCTAAACGTCTTTCGTCACTACACCTTATACACTATACTCCTTTATACTTAAATATACTCAATACTACACAGTAAAACTTAATCCTCTTGCTGTTAAAAAAAATCCGCTTGCCTTTATTCGACCCAAGCCATTAAATATCCTATCGTATCAATACCCAACACTTAACATGTGTACTTAACTTATATATACTTACTTGGTAATAATAACTTTAAAAGCAAAGTAAAAAGAAAATAAAAAAAATATCATTTGTCTTCTCTACTCCTGCAATACCAATACCAGCTCAACAACAAATGTTAAAGCCATTCGAATTCCAAAAGTGAACGCATGTTAACTCTCCTCCGCTTGCGTACGTCTGAAAACGGAGAATTGGTGTCAACCGGAGACACCAAACAATTTATTTCCTTCTTTTTGGCTCGAGTTTAAAAGCCAAATGAAAACAGAACAAAGGATTTACTTTTTTATTTTTTATGTTTTTACATAAAAAATATTTTTTTATTTCTTTCATTACAAATTACCGGAAAGGTGGAGTTTTTTAAATTCATAATCTGTTTTTTGTTCCTTTAAATAATAATTTATTAATAGCTAAAAATAGTTTTTAGATTTTGTAGAATTAAAATATCATTTTTTGTCCTACTAAATTTATTTTTGTATACTTCCCCCAATGTTATGATTCTTCGTACAATATGTGAGCGGTCTCATATATAATATAATACATATAGATATTCATTTAAAAATGGATGCCCCATGAACTTGAATTTTTTTAATTATTAAATTTTGTATTGTAAAATATTGCAGTTAGAGATTTATTTTCGTAATTTTTAGAAAATTTAATATTTGACGAAATTTTTATTTTTGTTAAAAATAATAATTTAGTTAATAACAGCAACAGGCATAATAACTTCTTAACTGTTTAAGATACAGCTTTTTTTATATGGAAAACTTTTAAAGAGAATTTTATAAGCTACAAAACGGCTGCAAGCGCGGAATGATATTTTCAGCAATGGCTGAGTGGTCAGAATTTAAAGTCAAAAACAAAAAGTGATCAAGGCTAAAATTTTGAAAAATTTATCTGCTGATAAATCATCAGATTATTGAAATTTAACTATCTTATAGTATGATACTGAAGTTGTCCGACGTCTAATAATTTTTTGATTTTTTTCAAAACGATAAACTCTAAAAAAAAAAAAGATTTCAAAAAATTTCACCTATAGTATTTTTAATTTTCTACATGTGCATATTTTCAGTTTTTTTTTTTTGTAAATAATTTTTTCTAAAAAAATCCGAAAATTCTTAATTGTTTATTAACTTTTGGATCATGTACTGAAATTAGCCGACGTTTTATAATTTATGGATTTTTTTAGGAACGATAAATTAAAAAAAAACATATTACAGAAAATTGCACTTATAGTTTTTTTAATTTTCTATATGTGCATATTTTTAGTTTTTAGAAAAAAAAATCAAAAGCTTGTCAATTATCTGTTGTGTAATAATCAATTTTGATGTAAGCTTTGAAAAAAAAAAAAGAAATTTTGGTTGTAATAAGGGCACTTCAATAATATATATATGAATGCAATGGTACAGAGTAAAAGTATTATATAGTAGTGATGTGAAGACTGAAAAGAAGAGATAAAGAAGAAACTAAACCGGTTGTTTGGTTGTGCACACGCGTGTGCTCATATGCTTTTGCGCCTTATATTTCTCGACTCCCAGTTTAGTACTATAGAACATATAACGAGGATGGTTGTACCCATATCACACACATGAAAGAAGATGAGTTGAGAGAACTGGCCTACACAACACGCCAGAGATGTAAAGAGCCGGTGGTGTTTGGCAATCTTCCAAAAATTTTCCTCCGCTCTATTCCATCCTTTTGGAACAAACACCCGTGCAAATACGCGCTCTCTTTTCTCAGCTTCTGCTTCACCTGGTCCAAAAAAAAACTTGAAAAATATTAAAGCTAAAAAAATAAAACCAACCAACAACGAAAAAAGACGATTTGACACCAAAACAAATTTAACACAGTCCAGATAGAAAGTGATTGACGTTACAAGGTTCCATCTTTTCTCATCTTTGCTTCATTGATTTTTTATTGTTTATTGTTTATTTTATTACCCAATATATAAATTTCATTATTATTTGTATAAATATTAATATAAATACAAATATATGTAAAAAAAAAAACTGGCACTTGGCATTTCACCTCCAACTCTTTAACCGAGAAGTTTCTATGAAAACCTTGACGTATATTTTTCCACATTGATTGATGAGGATATATATTAATATATAATGAGTTAATGCTTTTTTCAAAAGAATCCGGAATTCAATTATCAAACAATTATTTTTTTTTTTATTTGGATAATTAGCTCGTTAAATTTATTGCGAATTACTCGAGTAGAAAACATGGATTTTAAAAATAATATTTTGTCTTTGTTTACAAGTTATTTGTTAAATGTGTAATGTACACAAAGCGCGCACGTGCAAATACTAAAAATAATTAAAGGTTAGTTAAGTAAGGAAAAAAAACTATAAATTAAAGCTTAGATTATAATCTGTATCAAAATAAATAAAAATCATTTTTATTTAATTTAAATAAAGTCCGATATTTTTATTCGACCCGCGGTCATTAATAAATATATCATATCTTAATTTAATATTTGATATTACGTAAATGTTTAATGACATATAATTAAGTGACGAAAATAAATGTTAATTAAATAAAAATAATAATTATATTTTTGAAATTTTTAATTGGGGAATCTGAGCCAGTTACGACATGGAGTCGAAATGAAACCAGTATAAAAAATTTTTTTTTAGTTTCTTGGACTGGGAGCTAGTGGGAAATTTTGAGCAGCTTAGAAAACGCATTCAAAATTTTTTCTCTACTTATTATCGTTCATTTTACTGCAGTTTTGTTTCAATAAAAAATTTCTTTGGTTAGAAATTAAAATTTTACACGAAGAAAAAAAAACGAGAAAAATTTTCTTCATATACTAACGCGACACTGAATAAAAACCTGTATTTGAAAAAATTTTATAAGAATTTTCCTAAATGGAATTTTCAGTAATAAATTTTACAGTTTGAAATTTACTTCCCATTCAGAAAATCAGTTAAATCCTGAAATTATTATTGAAAACTTTAATTTTTCATGATTCTGAAGTTAGCAGACAATTAACAATTTTCGGATTTTTTTTCCAACAAATAAATTGCAAAAAAAAAAAAAAAAAATATGCACATGTAGAAAATTAAAAAAACTATAGCTGCAATTTTTTAAATATTTTTTTTTTATGATTTATTGTTTTTAAAAAAATTCTAAAATTATTAGACGTTGGCTAACTTCAGTATCTTAATTTTTCCAGTTTTTCTTTCGAAGCGCCGCGTATTTTTTTTTTTATTTCCTTTTTTCCATGCAATTAAAAATTTTGATTACTCTGGCCAAAGTGGCCAACTTGCCCCGCTCACAGATACTGAAAATAAATTTTTTTCAAAGAAAAATTTTTTTTTTCTGTATATTCATATCTTAGTTTGTCTCAATACCTAATTTTGATTGACCCGACCTGCCCTACTAAACTTAAATAAAAATAAATTTCGAATTTCATTAAATATTATCGTTATATAATAAATCTATTATAAAATAATGTGAAGGCATAATAATTTAAAAACTATACATAATTTGAAAATGTCCGTCAACGTATGTAAGAAGAAAAGTGGATGATATGTAACCAAGTCACGTTTATAACTTTACCAAACTCTGTGTACTATAAGCGAAGGACAAGTTTCATTCCATCCCGTTTACTTCGTAATATTTTTTTTTTTTTTTATATTAAACTACAAGAGACACTAAAGGACCACAATCAAGTCCGTCACAATTTTACCTTTCGTATTTCGCGGTCGTTTAAATACACAAGTCCAGCAGGTAGCCATTCCGGATACCATAATAAATACAAACAACTATAACTACAATATGTACATACAACTACGGTCATTACTATGTACAATACCAAAAGGGTATAAACTAAAAGCCTTTTAGGTATTTCCCGTTCTTCGTAACACGTTTCATGCATCACGTTTTCTTTCGTAAATTTAAAAAATTCATTTTTCACCGTAACACATTCAATAAAATGATTTTGAAGTTAACAGACAATTAAAAATTTTACGATTTTTTTTTTACAAATCAACTACAAAAAAAAAATATGCACATGCAGAAAATTTTAACTTTGGATAAATTTTGAATGATTTTTCAAAATGATAAATTTAAAAAAAAAATATTTGGAAAAATTGCACCTACAGTTTTTTGAATTTTCTAAATGTGCATATTCTTAGTTTTTTTTTTTTTTTAATTGATTCGTTAAAAAAAAAATCCGAAAATTGTTGACTGTGTCAATTTCAGGATGATAAGTTAGCAGACGACAATTTTCGGATTTTTTTTTCAACAACTACGAAAAAAAAAAAAAAAAACTAAAAATATGCACATGCAGAAAATTATAAAAACTAAAGGTGCAATTTTTTAAAAATATTTTTTTTTTATAATTTTTCGTTTTTAAAAAAATCTAAAAATTATTAGACGGCTAACTTCAGTATCATCGAATAAAATTTCTTACTTATTGTATTATTATTTAAATATTTAATTGTCATTGAAATAATACAATATTATATATATTTTTTTTTTCTGCATACATATTTATTAAATCTTTAATTCTTTGTTATTATTCTTTGTTGAGCTGACAATGCACCAATACCATGAGTGCGGGTATCATTGGCGCGTGTTAACTACGCAGCAAGTTAATCTCAGTGATAAGAAAATCTAGAGTGAGCATTACATATAATAGCAAAGAAAGGAACAAAAAGAATTAAAATTTAAAAATACAAGTAATGTAAGAATAAAAAGAGATAAAGGAAAAAAGTTTATGAAACTTAGTATGTATTTTAAACAAAGAGATCTTAACACGTGGTAGCTGGTTAGGTCAACTGCAAGTAAAGCGTTTAAATAAAGCGAGAAGAGTGATGAGAAAAGCGTTGAGATAAAAAGAGTATAAATTAACAGGAGTATAAGCGTGCGTGAAATACGTCGGGTAATCCCGGATGGTGCTTAAATTCTTATTCTTTTTTTTTCACCCTCTCCTTCTGCATTCTTCTTTTTTTAATACATATGTGTAGTATGTGATACTATATATCCCAAAAGTTATCGGATTGAGAGAGACACTCGGTACAGGAAATAATTTATGTGTATTGTCGTAATGCCATTAATATGTGTGAGCTAGCGCAGGCGCGTGCAATAAAATATTTAAATATTCCTTTTTAATTCTATAAGTTTCGTTGAGTTGCTTAAAGCTTCTTATTAATTTCATTTGATAATATAAGAATTGTTGAAGGTTTTAAAATCTAAATATAAAAATCAATTTATTAGAAAAAAAAATCTGGAAAAAAAGTATTCATTTTTCAATAAATTTTTTGCTATTCGCGGTCGTATAATATCAGCTTACACTTTCGAGGATAATTCGCTTAAGAGTGAGCTGGTGAAATTTATTACCGTAATTAGGCCCTCAGTTCGCTGGAAAAGAAAAAAAATTCAAATTTAAGTCTGAAAAAAAATTTTCGGACGAATTTTTATGAAAATTTCTACTTTTGACCCATGAAATTTTAGCGAAAATTGCATAATTATATATATATAACTGGGGAAATATTTTAGATTGTAAAAAATATAGTAAATAGGAAAAATTTCCCAGTTTTCATTTTTATAAAAAATTTCAAAAAAATGCGGGAACTTTTAAAATTCAAATTAAGCGCTTTACTTTGAAAAGATTTTTTTTTTTAATGTACACTAAATCATTTAGAAAAAAAGATATTATATAGTCAAGTATATATATAAATTTAATAATTCCATATTAAATAAATTTTTTTTGTGGTAAAAATAAATATAGTGCGCAATTAAACGCTCAGAGTGTACGCGGTAATAAAACTGGGTAAAATGTGAGAAGTGTGTAGTAAGACAAAATGAGAATTAAATATATATATAGATATATATTGTATGTAATATGTAGAGTAGTACGCCAGATGTTTAGCTGAGACAACAAGACAGACATTTCTCCTGTTAATTTTATTTTCTCTATCTTGCACACGTGTGGTGAATAAATGACACTCTACAATATATGTTATTATTAATATGGAGTATATAGAATATATGGCTTATGTATGTTATTGTACAGAACAGAGAATGCCGAGTGTGAGTTTTGACTGCTTTAAAATGAGAAGCGAAAAAAAAAGTTTTTTACTGAGATAGAGATGATTAATATAATGCTGCAAAGCTCTTTTGAATAGTTGGGGAGAGATAAAATAAGTTTTGGCTTCAGTGAAAAAATAAAAATTAGGGGACAAGGTGGTCGTTACAATACTGTTGAAACTAAGAAGCGGCTTTTGCTTCTGTTATTCTTATTATTTTTATTGAGATTACGATTAAAGATAAACTTGGGAAAAGTTATATTTGAGATCTCCATCACAACTTTACTTCTCATTTGTGGGAAAGATAATAATAATTGCGACAACGAGAGTCAGGAATGATATATTAAGACAAAAGGGAGTAAGGACAATGAACTTGCATTTATATTACGCCGCAAATTTTTTTAATATTATTTTATTACTTGGATTATAACATCATTTACAAGTTTTACTATCAGAAATAATTAATCAACAAATATTAATTACTTTAATTTTAAAATTTATTTATCAAACTGACTCATAACTCTCCTTATTAATTGTCAAGTTTATTTTAGCTTTCAAAAATTCAATCAATCTTCAAGTAAAGAGCAAAAAATTTTTTATTACCTTCTCTTGGCCCAATAAATTATTTTTTTTTTAATTAACCGACATTCATAATTTTTTAAAGAAAGTTTTTTTCAAAAACTGAAATTTCCAGTCTCAGTTTTTTTTTACTAATCAAATAATTCAAAATCTATTGCAAAAAATATTACAAGAATCCGTCAATCATAAGCTTTAATTTGATACCCAATTTTAGTAAAAAAAAATCTTCACTTAAAATAAATTCCAACACAACCCGGATCAAAAAAAAAATTTTAAATTGGACTTTTTTTACCTAAATCGATATTAAGTAGGTCAAGTTAGTCAAAAATGAATGAAAAATACATTAAATCTTTTTTTTAAGTCAAAAAAGTCAAATTTTTTTATTATTTTGACCCGGGAAATTGGAAAAAAATTTCTATAAAATTTGGGATTCCCCCAGCTTTGCAAAATAATTTATTGAACTTTTAATGCCAAACTTCATAATCAGTAGATCCTAAAAAAAAAATTAAAAGTAAAAAATAGACCGCGCGAATTTACAATCTATTATGGAGCTACAAAAAAAATATTTAACTGAAGTATATTATTGAGTAAGGTACTATGGCTATTATGAATTTGATAATGAAACGGGGCCGAGAACGAGGAAGTAGCAAAGATCTCAAGTGGTTTCGCATCTCCTTTATTTTTTTCATTTATAAATTTTTTTTTTATCTTCAACACCGTGCATTCCATGCGTGCCAGAATCCCGTGAGGAATAAGGTCTAGCTGACCTTGTTTTTATACTCCCTCTACTCGTCTGGTTTTAAAAATTAAACTCTCCTTTCAAAACAATTTTCAAATCAATATAATTTAAATACATCTCCATTATCATTTCCATCCTTCCATACGCCAATTACATTAACCAAATATTTAATCCACGAGAAAATTGCACCTTCATTACCGCAATAAAATAATTACCGTTATTATATTTTTTAAATTTTAACAATTAAAGAATTTAGTAACGAGCAATTAAAAAAATTTTCAAAAAGTAGATATAGGCATTAATAATAATGGTTTAAAAAATTTTTATGGCCTTCGAACTTGAGTCTTAAGTTTCCCGTCGACCATGACAGCCATTTTTGTTTTCAATATCTCAGTGGCTTACTCAGCGATCCTAAACAAAGAAGAAATAAAACAAGTTGAGTTAACTTTAGTTAAGTATTTTTATGCCTGTATAGTTAACACACAAAATTAAGTTTACTGTGGTAATATTACGTAGTTATTTGTATGGCAGTAGAATGTAATAAGAAGAAATAATAGAGTCTCGATAACTAAACAAGTTAAAGATTATTGTCGTCTTTATTTCACTTTCTCAAGCTAAATGCGTATTACACTTACATACAATACACTTATATGTACAAACTTTAGTTTACTGCAATATATATGTATACAAATACATAGTATAGGTATTTTGCTTCAATAAGCACGCACGCAAGTTTTTATCTAATGTAAACTTAGTCGTTCCTTTTGTCGCTATCGATTCCATTTCGCTTTCACAGTTATATTATATACTCACATACATTTACTTGGTCATAAACCCAAGACGTTAAAATTTTAAATCTTTTATTTAACGTTCTTAGATAGTATACTATTGGCCAGATAATTAAACCAGCTCAAGTGAAACAATTACACATATACTTTTATTTATATTTAACAATAGTTGTCCGGATTATTTGTTCTCAAAAATTAAACCCGATTTCTGGATTTAAAAAAATAACTTGATTTTGGCGTAATTTTAAAAAATTGAAAATGAATTAGTGAGATTCACTACGAATCAGTGGATAGTCACTATTTCTAGAGCTATAAGTATACCACTAATTCAACCAAAGGTATACTTATAGCTGGTTCCCAGTGACTATTCACTAATTCGAAGCGAATTTCACTGATTCATTTTTAGAAAGAAGGCTATAGTCAAGTTTAAGTATTTTTTTTAATAAGGAAAGACCTAAAACCCGATCAGGGAACTAGTACTCAATCACTCCATGTTTTTGTATATCGATACTGCCATTCTAATATGCCCTATCCCACAAAATTTGACATTTTCACTTTTTTTGAAAAATGGAATAATTGTAACAATGTGCAGCTTATGTAAAAATTTTAGAGGTCAAATTGTTTATTTAGTATTTTTAAATAAATATTCTAATATGTCGTATCCCACACGCAGACTTTCGCGCATTCTAATATGTCGTATCCCACATTCGTATAGGTTCAGTCGCGCTTAACATTTTTAATTTTAAGTTAATTTTAAGGAAGCAATTAACGACATGAGTAAGAAGGTAATGATGCATAATTTTTTACTCTTCTTACAGCATATAATTCAAAATTATTTATTCACTACAAGTGCCTGTATTTTATGAAAACATGAAAATAAATTTGTAGGTTATACCAATGTAAACATAATACAAATAATTTTTCTTTGCCGACCGTGAAACGTTTTTATCGTCTCCTGAAAAATTTCCCAAATATGGGATAGGGCATATTAGAATGACAGTATCGATACATATTTAGTAAAATTTAGTAAATATAGATATACAAATATATAAGTGATCGGGTACTAGTTCTATGATCGAGTACTGGGTCTCTTACCTTAAATGACAAACATATTTTAAGATATCACGTTACTAATTCCAAAAGGACTTATATTTTTATACGCCCTTTCGGCTTTAGGAAACTCTAAAGCCAAAATGATGTATAACTTTTTTATCAATTGCTAGTCGTATTGTAAACTTATTCTAAAAGGACATAGAGCTTAAATTATACGCACTTTTGGCTTTAAAAAATTTTTTTTCAATGTTCAGGTTTAGAATAAGTCTACAAAACGATTGGTAATGAAAAATAAAATTATGTGTCCTTTTGATTTTAAACTTAGTGACTAAAGCCAAAAAGGCGTATAAATATATAAGTGCTTTTGGAATTAGTGACGCGAATATCGACCTTCTAATTAGCAAATTGTCTAACTTAATATTTTTTAGTAGGTAATTATATGCAATTTTCAAATAGTAATAGTTAGAAAAAATTTTATTCGAGTAACCTATAGCTTATAGGTTATAGTAATCTATAGGTCTATAGACAAAAATATTATACACATACTAGACATGGTGTTCATTTTTTGATGAAAAAAAAAATGTTTAAATTACTTTTTTTTCGCATAAATGGAGGATTTTCTGAAATGGAGTTAGACAATTTGCTAATTAGAACGTCGATATGAAAACACATTTGGTTTTGACTTGTTTTTGAGTAAGTTGTCTTACTTAGTACCAGTTTACGCCAACTTAATCAAATTAAAGTAACGTTGTCTTGGATTTTACTTAGTTGACTTAAATTTTTAAGTTAAAAAAGTCAAATCTAAGTCAAACTTGATTTGAATTTGACTCAGTCGATTTAAGTTGTTCAGTTAAAAAAGTCGTATTAAAGTTGAAAAAAATAAGTGTAGCCAAAATCAAGTTAATTAAGTCAAAATAAAGTTATTTTTTTGACCTGGTTTGTTTCATGATCACTGATTGGATTTTAATTTTTATTTGTAGCAAAAAGTAAACAAGGAATCAGTGAACTCGGTATTTTTTACAGTTGGTAAAACTGCTAGTGTGTAAATCAAAAAAATTACTGGCCATTGGAGTAGAACAAAAAAAAAAACGCGGGAATTCAATTGGCAAAAGTCCACGCGGTTCGTGAGATTAGATTGGACTATTGCCAGTTAAAAAAAAAAGTACTATTTTATCGGTATAAATCGTTTGTCTATAAGTATCTAGTAATTATAAAATTTTTTTTTTTTTAGTAATGAAATAATAGAAAATTTATTTAAAATATATGCAAATATTGGCATGTACACTGTGCAGTTTAATGAAAAACTATTTGCATCCGAATAACTTTTTTATTTAAAACCACGTGGCTTTGCTCTGTCGGCTTTTATTATATACAAGACGATTACTACGTTAATAAAAAAAATATAAAAATACAATCGCTGAGATATTTGCATGAAACTGCAACAATAATGCTTGCAATGACAATAGTGTCTGGTATTACGAAACAAATGTACAAGAAGGACACACTGGGATCTGAGATCTTGAATCAATGATTTAAATTATTTATAATTATATACAATTATTTCAGCGATTTATATTTTCTCATATTAATTTTTTTTTCTTTTTTATTTAATTCCGCGGATTAGTTGCCTTAAATTAAGCAAATATTCTATACCTTCGCATTTATATTTGCTATATTTAAACTTAAGTGATAGCCCGCAGTATCTAAATATTTCTCATATATCTATATGTTCATTTTCTGGATATCGAAATCAGTCATAAATAATATCGCCTCGTTATCTTTGATTTATTAACGATAACCAAAGAAAATAAAATCCTTGAATATTTATTTATTTTTACTCAAAGTAAATAAATATTTAAATCTGTAAACAATTTTTTTTTTCAACCTTTATCTATAAAAATTGCTCCATTAAATATTTATTTAAAAGTTTAAAATGAAAAATTTTTTAAACAATAATTTAATCATAAAGCGCCGTAGTAAAATGTTAATTTTCTTTGTCTTATAAACAACACACACACACACACACACAACTTCCTCTTTATTATTATTGTATTCTTTCCTTATTGCCATCACCGCCATATCAACCGACCGCCGATCAGTCTTTGTGTTATAGCATATATATGCATTCCATTGGATCCAATCCGTCGCGCAGCCGCGACTTAACTTTTATTTTATTTTATTTTTTTTTTTTTTCATTTGTATTTATACTTCATTTTTATAAGTATCTACATATAATATATAGATATAGTATGCATGTATAGGTTTTTTGCCCATGTATTATATTATATCGCATAGAACATATAACAATATATGAAAAAAAATATATAAGACTAGTTCAAGCGTAGCACGTACGCGACAACTTGTAGACTTTATCTACATGACAAAGCCGCCCGCTTGTCTTTCTTAGCATTAACATTACATATTATATACATACATTTGTTTATTGGTGGCTCTTTGGCCTACATAGTTTCAACAATCGACACCCTGTCATAAATTTATGGATATACCTCGTAAGAAACTTTCAAATCATTAATACGCTGATTTAAATATTTTAAATACAATAAAACCACTTGTTTAATACGCTTTTACTTTGAAAAAGTATATTATTGTTTTGAAAATCAAAAGTTTGCATTTTAAATGACTCTTGAAATTTGAATGTTTATTATAGTTTTGAAAATATGTATAGATCAATTAATTTTTAATTTTTCAGTCTCACAATGTATGAGTTTGATTTTGTTAGAAAATTATTTTCATCAAATAACTCAACGAAATTCTAAAGTCATCTGGAAAAACCCCGAAAAATTTATAAACTTATGAAACACTTGGAAAAAATGTGGAGTACGCCAAAAAATTTTCGGACACTTCTGAAAATTCTATAATTATCTGAAAAAACCCAGAAAAATTTCGAAACTGTTGAAACACTCGGAAAAATTGTAGAATACTTTGGAAAATTTTTAAATTATCTAGAAAAATTGTAGAATATTCCGAAAAATTTCAGACCACTTCTGAAAATTCTAAAATTATCTGAAAAAACCCAGAAAAATTTCGAAACTGCTAAAACACTCGGAAAAATTGTAAAAAACTGTGGAAAATTTCAGAACACTGGAAAATTATAACTGTCTAAAAAAAAATTTAGAAAATTTTTAAAGCTTTTGAAAAACTGTAGAAAATTTGAGAATACGCTGAAAAATTTCAGCATCTATAAATTACTTGAAAAAATAATAAAATTGTCTAACAATTCAGAAAATTTTTAAATCTTCTGACTTACTCTCAAAAATTTTAGCAGACTTCAAAACTATTTAAATAATTAATTAAATTAAATTACAAATTTAATCAATTTAATTTTAATAAAACATCCAAAACTTAGCTCAAGTCAATTAGTAAAATTACTAAGGGTTAAAATATCTTTCACACTCTTTCTACACCATTTTTTTCCGCTCTTTATTTTCCATCCCATTTAATTACTGTGAGAAATATTACGATTAATTATACATTCAAGTTTATCACTGCTGACATTAGTTTGCTCTCAGTTATTATTACATTTAACCCGAGAAAAGCTGCTGCGTATTACGTTATTAGTAAAAATAATTAAAGATAATATAATAAAATACCTTAAAGATGATGAGTGTTAAATAAAAAATATATAAAATATAAATAAAATGTGTATACATATATACTTATAAACTGTTTATAATACTTTTTTACACTAGTTAAATGTCCTCGGTTTTTTTCCCGTTTATGGACGAGCACATCTGCTAATGGACATGTATGCATATATATATATATATATATATATATATATATATATATATATATTTATACATATATTTGTAGAGATCTAGGCTCTATGTGACCTTCAACACTGATGATAGATTGACCTTCGTATTCGTGGATTAACTTTAAGTACACCCACAAATTTTTTAATAATATTTTTTTTAAACAATTCTATTTTTAAACTATACATTTAATGACTTAACTTTTATATAATTTTTTTCATTTTTATTATTATTATTTTAAAACGTGTAAATAGCAATTATTGTTGCCTAGAATAATTCACGAAGATGTTAATCTAAAGGAAAAAAAATTTATTTAACGAGGTAGATATTCACTTATATCTTGTTTTCTTCATTACATTTGTAATAGTAACATACATGTATATATTCTACATGTACAATAAAATATAGATACCGGACTTGTGCCCTCGATGAATCGAGACTCAGCATTACATAATAATGTCTGAGGTCCGAGTTGTTCCTCATCTCCATCGTAAATGTTTTACGTTATAATATATAACATACACATATATATATATATAAATTCAAAAAATAAAAATAAACAAATTTTTTTTATTGAATTGCGTAAATAATCTTGTAACTATTTATAAAAAAAATTTATTGTCTAGATGGATTCCAATGTTCATGGTCAGTAAACAATGATATGTTTATAATGTAATATTTTTTTATAAATTTTTTACAAGGTCATATATATTTTATTATTTATCATTTCATTAATTATTTAAGTGATAATTAATTTATTTATTTATGATAAATTAAAATATATATTTATTGTTTATTAAACTTAAAATTTTATGGAAAATCTAAAAATAACTTTCAGGGCTCGTGTGCTTGTTGCGAAATTATTGTCGTCCGTTGCGAATGAGAGTCGTGGTTCTTGTATGATATATATATATGTATATATATATGTAGTTTGTTCTTTCTCTCCCTCGCATTTTGTGTTTTTAATTTATTCGCGTGTGGCATATGGCTACAGCCAACCGAATGGAACAAGTTTGGGACTCTCTTCTTGTCCATGAACGTTACGACCTACGCCTCGACCCAGAGGCCTCGGATTTTTTTAAAACCAACTGAATAAAGGCTCTATAAAGAACTTAAACCCATTGGCTTTATAATTTATTGTTAAATAAATTATTTAAAAATATTTTATCTTATTTACTACTAATTTTTTCACCAACTCGTTTGCAATTATCATTTTTTAATGCAAGACAATAATTTTTAAATTCCTTAATAATTTACACAGTCGTTATTTTATAAAACTATTTTATTATTTATACCACCAGTAATTTTCCTTAAACAAAACTTTTATCGCCCGACAATAAATAAATTATAATTTAAAATAAATATTACAACATAACGCTGATTTATTTATCAATTTGCTTTGTTATGAAATAAAATTATGAGAACTCGTTTTTTTTTAAACATTCAAATGTGACCTCTTAATATTTTATTAACAACAACAAAAAAGGCCATTTCAAAATTTTTAAACAAATTTTTTTTTTTATAAAAAATGACATATTTATTAAAACTTTTATCTCAACTCCAGACAACACAACAACACAATAAATATAAAGTAATTCGTGCAAGTTTATTTGTACAATTGCATAAGAATTATCCATATAAGTAAATCCTTTTCATGGGGAATAAATATCAAGACCAAATTGGCTGAATTTACACAACATTTAACTGACCTATACATTTTAAACCATCAGAAACTCTATCGTGTTATCCTTCTTATGTCCTCATGATTTTATTTTAAACTACTTAGTTTACATTCGTCTGTATAAATAAACAAATACATATATATATATATATATAAATACATACAAAAAGATACATTCCATGAAAGCCAAGGTGACAGAGAGAGAGCATTTTATTTTTCTTACCTTTTCAGACTCTCATCTCTAGTCGTCCTCAACCCACCAGTTATCAAGGTTTAACTTGTCCATATATATATGTAGGTATATATGTATGTATGTATATATTCGATTAAGTCTCCAATACAAACTCCAATCATATAATATCTATATAACATATCTATAACTATATATAAATGAAGAAACTCGTCTCGCCGGAAGCTAAATAATCTCGAGTTTCTCTACTTCGTTGAGATGAGATGCGAATCCTGAGATAGATTAACGATCTGTCTGGAGACTTGATAACATTTTATCAAACTTCCATTTCAATATCATACTCTTTTTTTTTTCCAATTAAACAAAAAGAATAAAATACACTGTAAGAAATTGGGAGTGAATTAGAAGATGATAGTAAAGTTAGCGGACATCTGACAATTTTTAAAACTTTAAATGTTTTTAAAATAATAATAAAAAAAAAATACATGTTTAGACAATTCAAAATTCAGTACATGCATTTTTTTTAATTTTTTAATTTCTTTATGTGTAATTAAAAAATTGTATGTCTGCTACATTTACACTCATAATTTTGAGTGATCATGGATTTTATTTAAATCCGGAGTAAAAAAAAATCGTTTTGTATACGGAGTAAATAGGAAGTTTGTCTTTTCAGCGGAGTGATTTCGGAGTGATCTGGATTTTTTTTAAATCTGCATTCACTGATTTGAAATTTAAATACTGAAACAAAGTCCAATTCGGAGTGAATTTCACTCCAAGAAAATTAAATAATTAAGCAGCCGGATTTAATTCGCAAATTTTTTACAGTGTAATAATACATAAAATAATAATATAAATATATACAATGTCAAAGATAAAATATCATTTGCTGCGTTTATTAATTTATATCGTGGGAGAAATATATATTTTACTCTGACCTTGACACACCAGGGCTTTTTTTTTAATACGTGGGAAAGAAGCTTGTTACACATGACAAGTTAATGAGATTATAATAATAATAATTATAATTATGTTTATGTTCATTATTTATCAATAATATTTATTTGTTATTAAATAGATTAATATATTTTACGACTTAATTCATAAAATCGTAGGCGTAACACTGATGTGATTTTTAACGAGTTCATATTAAAGTTTAAAAATACAAATAAGTTTTAATTAAAATAATTTTTTTTTGCTACAAAAGAAAATAAAATAGGAATTGACATAATTTATCATTTTTTTTTATCGACACAGATGTTTTTTTATTTAACTATTTAAATTAATACGAAAAATGCTCTATTTTTTTTCTACGTCTTGTAATTGCAAGTAATAAATAATAAATATGTAAGTGCAATGACAAATATATTTAAAGTTAAATACTTAAGTCAAAATAAAATACCGATATCGGTTTAAAGTCTTCAGTCTTTACTTGAGACGTTAAATAAACAAAGATACGAATTCTTAGAGTTTATGGCAGTAGAACAGAGTACAGTAATGGGATAAGAACAAGAGTGAGAAGGAGGGAAATAAAGAGGGAAATGGGTAACGGAGAAGTGTAACACGTTTCTTAGAATTCCGGGATTGATAAGAAATGCTGAGTGCCCTTCGAATATATATGTTATATGTACGACAACTATCACTTTATGACATATATATTTATACTAATAATTAATATAGACAAATAATAATAATAGTAATTACGAGCAACCTACAGTAACTACGTGACTGACCGAGTATTACTGCCAAATTTATTAAATATAATTTGAATTTTTCTGTTTATTAAAATCTTTACTCTGAAATTTACTCTAGAATCTTTTAGTTTTTTTTTATTATTATCATTGAAATTTAAAAAGAAAAATGTCATCATTAACTCGCACACTTATTAATTTCGGTGATTAGGGTAGAGGTACCATTTGTGGCCACTGCTCCATTTTTGAACATTTAATACATTATTTTAATTTATATACGAAAAAGTGTAAAATAAAATTTCTATTTTGATAGTGGGATAAAAGTATCTCTGAAGAAATTTAAAAATTAATTATGTCATTGCGTATTTTGCAAATTAATTTATTTTAATTTTTCAAGTGTCCAAAACTGGCTCTAAAGTGGCCAAAAACGGTACCTCCACCCTATATAATCATGGGATTATTGAAAAAAAATCTACACACGGTTTAATTTTTTTTTCTTCATTAGACGACTAATATATTTTTTTTTCACTGATACCAAATTAAATTTAGTTAATTTTTATCACCATAGAAGACATGGCATGGACTAAATTTTTCTTATTCTTTCTTAATTATATACATATATATTCAGTGACAGAATAATTAACATATTCATTTATTTGAAGAAAATATACGAACGTCTTTTTTTTACGTGCAATTTAAATTTAATTCGAATGATATAGATAATTTGATTTATTTTGATATTTGGTGATAAAAGAGTTCAAACTCTTTTAACGATACCAAATTTATTATCAATTATCATTAACTAATTCTATCACATAGATATGGATGGAACAAAATTTTACTTATTCTCTTAATAATGATAAATAATAATAATAATAATAATAATAATAATAATAATAATAATAATAATAATAATAATAATAATAATAATAATAATAATAATAATTTTTAATTGTGTGATTAGTGAAATTAAAAAAATTAAAATTTATTTAATTTTTGTAATTAAATTTATTAAAAAATTTAATTAAATGTAGGATATAAATTTGTATATATATGTATAAATATATAATAATAAGTAATTAAGAAATAAAGGAAGGAAGAGACGAACCCAATATTAATATGTCAGAATGTCAAATGATATCTTTATAGTTAGATCTAGGACTGGGGCAATTGGTAGCAAGCATCGCTGATATAATTGTCCTCATTCCCGTCACTGCGTTCATCGAATATTATTAAATATAAAAAAAAAAAAAATTTTAATATTGTAAAATTATTTTTGACATTTATATTTTTTTAAAACCGTTTTCACATGGAGGAAAAAATTTGATATTTATAAAAAGTGAATTTAATATTTTTACAGTTAAAAAGTTATTAATTGAGACAAAGAAAAAAGAACCTTGTGCTGTAATTAGTATTAAATGATTTAGTTTAGATAGTTTCTTTGAAACGGCGTCAAATGACTGACATAATTAGATATAAAATTTAATTAGTTTGATAATAAAGTGATTTGTTTTAATTAATTGGGCATGAAAAAATTATTGATTTAAAGTAAAAATATGAGCTCTCAATTTTGTGATTTTATTTAAATACTAATATATATTTTTTTTTTAATTGAAAATTCTTTTTTTAATTGAAAATTTTATTTTTAATACAGACAAAAATATAAATGCAAATTCTAAGAAATATTTGTACTGTCAAAAATAATTTATGTTAAATAAATCTAGATATTTTGAATTGAGATATAATAAAAAAAAAAATTGAAATGTTTTCTTTTTAAATGCAAAAAAAAAATTATTTGACTGAGGAAAACAGAATTTATGTATAGAAAAAAAAAGGTCAACGTTGCCAGATTTAAAATGCATTGAAAATAAACTCAGTGTTAAAAGATTTTTACAATAAATATTTTGAATACAATAAAGAAGAAAAAAAAAAAAAAAAAAAAAAAATGAACCGTAAAATTTGATAATTACAAAAATATTTATTGAAATTAGAAACTACAATGTGGCTCGGAACAATAATGTTTTAATTTTTGTCGTCATTAAATAATTTATAGATTAGATAAAGAAAATTTTTTGTCACCCGAAACTAGTCTTATATTAAACCTTGAAAATTTCAAAAATATTAAATCTTGAACTTTTGAAAAACTGTATTATAAATAATAATGATGATAAACATGAAATAATTAATATTTCAATTCTATTATTAACTTTTTTGGTTCTCACTGTAGATTTCTCCCGTCATGAACTTTTCTCGATTGAGTCAATTAGTTAATTGCAATAATTAAGAAGAAGGGTTTGTCTGAGTTTAAATCATCACTGGAATTTATTTTCGTCTACTCCCATATTTTTTATTATTATACTCACTTGATACTTTAATAAAATAAAGTAAAAAAAAAAACGAAAAGAAAATTAACTTCAAACTACTCAGACAAAATAATATTTTTACTAATAAAAAGATCTTAAAAAAAAATTCTATAATAATTACCCATAACATTCATTTATCTCAATAAATACACTGTAAAAAGAGCGGTGTTAAAATGATATAACACTGGTGTAAGTGGTATAATTTGACGGTGTTAAATCGGTGTAAAAAAAACCACGTATAGAAATTAAAAAAAAAGTGTATTAGATATAAAAAAATATAAAAATTTAATGAATATTATCCAGAGAAAATTAAAATTTTTCTATATACTTATTTATATAACTATTTGTTATACGTAATTTATTTAAAAATTACACAATTTTACTTCCACCATTTCAATCATCAATAATTTAATTAATTAATAAAAACTGTAGTGATCAAGTAAAAATATTGACAAAGTAAAACATTTTCAACACCGAAAAATATTTTAACAGCACGAAATTTTTTTAACACTGGTAAAAAATATTTACACCGTCGGCGGTGTTATTTTAACACCTACACCGCCTGGACATACCCCGTTTTTTTTTACAGTCTACTTAAATCCAAGTGTGAAGAGGGAATGAAAATAAATAAAAAATTGTTTTTTTTTTTTTTAATATAATATGAATTTTATTTTTATCATGTTTCAAAAATAAAATTATTCGTAAAAAAAGGTCATCTTCATTTATCGATATATAACATATTTCTTGTGTAATATTTATAATATTTATAGTTATTTTATAATAATAATAATAATAATTACTATTAATAATAATTAATTAATTACTCAATTACATTATATTATTATTAAAATAATAATAAAGTAATATTTACTCTTATTATTAATAATGTTAAGCAACTACAGTGAAGGTATTTTTAAATAGTTAAATTATTTAACTAGTACTAAATTCACTGTTTAATTAACAGAAATAGTCTATGGGGTTGGTTTAATTAATTACTTCTTTTTTCTTATGTTATTTAATTAATATACACATATGTATATATATAATATATCTTAAACACTAAATCACAAGTGGCTTTCTTTAAATTTACTTTCATACGTTTGTGCAACAGACGTTTCTCACAAGCGCTCGCTTCGTGTTGTTAATATCATTATCGGTTTCTCTCTTCTATTCTTCATATACAAAACACACACACACGCACTCTTATAAATTAAACATTATTTAATTATTATTACAATTACTTTGTTATTTATTTATCATGTCAATTTTTTATATTACTCAAAAATAAGAGATTTTTATTTTTACTTTCCATCTTTATTTTTAAAACGTACAAATAAAGGCACGCAGTATGGACTGAATTGCATTCAATTGTGCATTGCATTGTACTGAAAAAAATTTAATTTCTCATTTTTTATACTGCAAACGCACAGTTTTTATTTTTTTTTTAAATTTGTTTTTTTAAATTTAATGATTGCAAAAAAAAGTTTTAACTAAATTGCACAACAAACACAAATATTGCAACGATTATTTTGATTTATATATTTATAGTAACAAAAAAAATTTAATAATTTAAAAAAAAATACTTTCAATAAAAAAAAAAAATTATTAACGAAATGGTGTTTGAATTTATACAAAAAAAATAAGAAAATGCGGGTTCGTTAATCAAAACCGAAGGTTAAATACTCGTAACCTTATGACTATTATTTTCTATGCACTGTAGGCGTGAATGGTAACGCGTTAAATCCAAGACTTATTTTTTATTTCAAAATATAACAGTTTGTTGAAAAAAAGAAAAAAAAACAGTATTAATATCAATATCGTAAATCTTTTAAAACTCAACATAATAATAATATTATATTATTAATAGCAATAATAATAATAATAATAATAATAAGTACAACGAAGGTCATTGTACTCTTATCCAGTAAATAATAACAGCCGTACATATATTAAATTACAAAGACCATTATGATTCGGATGATAATAAAAAAAAAAACGTTTATGTATAGTCGATTCAAGTCTTGGATTAAATGCGGACCATTAACGTCTCCATTGTGTGTAGTAATTAATCAGTTAATTAATTAATCAATCAATTAATAATAATAATAATAATAATAATACAATAATAATAAACTAATAAAACAAAAAAAATTAACCATTTTCATAATTTCTGCATATGGCTGTAGCATGAGAATTAAACAAGACTAGATGCGCGCGCAGATTATTTGTAGTTAAAATTACTGAAATTGGTAATGACATCTAGTGGTAATAAAATTTAAACCATCTGTATAATTGACGGTTAAAATTAATAAACTGTATCACTAATTAAAAAAAAAAACTTAATAATAATAATGAACATCGATGTTCTAATTAGCAAATTGTCTAACTTAATATTTTTTAGTAGGCGATTCTGTGCAATTTTGAGATAGTAATAGTGAGAAAAAATATTATTTGTGTAACCTAGACAAAAATATTATACATATACTGGATATGGAATTAATTATTAGATAAAAAAATTTTTGAGTTATTTTTTTTGGCATAAATGGGATTTTCAGAAATAGAGTTAGACAATTTGCTAATTAGAACACCGACATAATTTTGACTACAAAATCTGCGTGCATATAAACAAGAGTCCCCGTATTCTATAACTTACGTAACATCCAAACAAAATCATACACAGAAAAGAGAAAATATATAAAGTTCAACACGGAGACAGCGCTCCCGAGAAACAATTAAATAAAACAAAATCAATTTGTTAATTTAATAAATAAATAAATGATAAACAAAATATATTTAAAAAATATATGTTCATACTGTAGATCAGATGTCTTTTTACTACATCATGTTCTCCAAAATGGCCACCGTCCCCTCTCGACTTCCATCATCGCACATTATTTTTTCCCCTCCCTCTTTCTCAAGCTAATATTTTTTATTCTCAATATATATTCCTTCTCTCTCGATCTTTTCAGCTCCTCCTACTAGAAAAAACGTCACAATCGCGTACGTGCAAGATAGCATGGACAGAGATAAATTCACTGGTTTCTTTTTTATTACAATCTCTATATGTTATTATTTAAAGTAGATTAGTACTATTTTATTTTATTTTTCGTAATATTCAGCATACCACTTAAAGGCACTTCCTTTTCACTCAGACATATTTAACTGACTAAAATCCACATTAATCTTGCGTTCAAGATGATGTTAATTAGTGCGATCGCTGACTGTCTTGAGGTTATAATTTATCAATTACAATTTAACGGTAAAAAATGATGTTGATTTACAGTTGATTTAAATTTAAATAAATTCAGTTGGTTAGAGCACTAACGTATGTCTTTGATAGCATCCAAAACCTCAAGCCAATGAGATTCTGTGTGTTAATAAGCTGATTTCTTCTTGATTTAATTATAATAATATAATACAGATATTCATTTAAATCTTAATATTGTACAGGTATACCGGCAATGTGACACCCAGAGTGCACGTGGTCCATCACCTGTTCTTTGAGACGACACACGTGTTCCTTTAGTTTGTGTACGACAGTACTCAATTCCGTGTTTTCACCTTTGAGCAACTTGACCTTGTCCTCAAGCCTTGAAATTCTTTCTAATTTACGTCTTCGACACTTTGAAGCAGCGACACGATTGCGCTGCCGTTTTCTTTCTAATTTTATTTTTTCCTGACTCTCCATGTCTATGGGTGACATTGGAGGCGAACTGCTGACACTCGGTACCGTTTGCGGCTCATCTTTTATCATTATCAAACTCTGAGACAGGGATTCCGTGCTCTGGACACTACTGGGTGGTTCCAATGTCGTGTAAGTCGCGCCGTGAATACTTCCGGGTTCTTGGGAACTGTCTGAATGATGCAATTCATTAAGTGCATCAACAAAACCACGTGCGTACAATTCCTGGGCTTCGGTGACCGTTCGGGGAAAAAGAATTTGATTTGTCGGTGTTGGCATCGTCGTAACAAGACCGTCCTGTTGGGCGATTATTAATTTTTCTAATTCTGGGGAACCCAATTTCAACATATGAAGATCCGGCGAACTTAATACAGATGTACAATTATTAAGTACCGTTGGTAGAGGTCCAAGTCGTGGCCTTTTATTTTGTTGTTGTTGACGTTGTCCATTTAAATCTAACGTCAAATTACGTTTTAATTGTCCCAGATTATCACGATTTCCATTACCGTAAATCGGCTCCTCATAAAACGTCGGCTCCATCGTAAGACTTCGCACCATCGGAATTTCAAACTTTTATTTATTATTTAACCAAACGTTTTTTTTTTTAACTTAAACAGTAAAACTTTTTTTTTAAAAAAACAACTTCCGCTTTAACTCTTTTTATTATTTAGTTTTTTTTAAATTTAACTCTTGCGAAACCAGCGAAAGGCCTCGCCTCGTTCAGACGTAGGCTGCTAATTCCTCGCCTATAAAAAAAAAAATAGTTAACGTTAATTCAAAAATAATTTAATAATTTAATAAAAATATTATCTAGTTTTTTTATAGATAATTATTTTCAAATCTATTGCATAACAATTTGAAAAAAAAATTTACCTGAGCAAGTTGTCAACCAGGAATCAAAAATTTATGTAACTCCACATTAATCCTTAGTGTTATATATAATATTTATATAAATGTCTGTACTAACAATATACTATTTATACAATTACACTCTAGTAAATTCTATGATCTAGAGAAATCTTATTATTGGCTTATAATCATCCACGAGGTTTGTTGATAACACCCGTGTTAACAATGAGTCACTTAAAAATTTCACCGCTCCGATATAACACTTCACTTTTTCAAAAATAATAATTATTTGTCATTATTATTATTTTGTTTATTAAAGCAAAATCCAATTTATCATCGAGTGTTAAAAGACGAAAAATACCAGCGATTGCGATAGTGATATTTATTGTAAACACACGCGTGTCATAAATCCGATGATAAAAATAACAAATAACAAACTTTGGATAAAACTTAAAACGTCGAACGCGCAGTTAACGGTGCGGTGTCTCGGCAACTTGTGAACACCCAAGTAAAACTACAGCCTTATATCTCGTGACTCACGATGTCTAAAAATAGAACTGACGTCAGGGTTCTGGGCTGCGATTGGCTGTCAGTGTCGTCAGTGAAAGGTTTCTATTGGCCGACGCGCGTGTCTTACCGAGAACCGGTAGAGTGGTAGTGAGAGGGCTATGGAGGGAGAATTTAAATGTCGGTGTCGGCAATGGATCGACACTGCTTAACTCTACTGTTCATATCGTACACAACTTCTCTCTCTTTTTCTCTTTCTCTCTCTTTTTTTTTACTTGTTTTTATCTCACTTGCACTTACTAATTTATTTATGTTTCTTATCTTCATTTCCTCTCACTCTCACTCTTATTCTTACACTTTTATAAAATGTCTTAATATTAATATCTTTGTCTCTCTTTCTTCTTATATATATATATATATATATATATATATATATATATAAAATTTTAAATCTTATTAATTACTCTTTTACACTTAAGTTAAATCTCAGAATTTTTTTAAATTAATCCAAATATTAATTTTATACAAAAAAAAAAAAGGATTTTTTTGTGTAAAAACTTTTTACTCACCCGAAGAAAATTTTTAATTGCCCTAAGAAATTTTTTGCATTACGAATTGAAAACAATAATTTTCTGGAATCAAGAGAAAAATTTTTGGGATGAGTAAAAATTTTTTGTGCCAATAAATTTTTTCCAATTCTAATAAAATTTTTGTTTTTATTTGAAAATGAAATGAAAAATTTTTATTGCGCCAAGAAATCCTTATTTCCTGTATAATAATTACTGAGATTTTAATTTTATCATTATCTTTCTCACATTTATTTAAAATATATGTATATATATAAATGTTTATGTAAATATATATGCGGATAAATGTATGTAATACTAAATTGCACTCTTTACCACGCGTAATAACGTTAATGTAATGAATAATATGTTGCTAGCAAAAGGTGTGCGTTTTAAGTGATAAATTATAATATGATATTAACTATTAATTTATCATAAAAACTCTTAATCATCGTGTATAAATATGTAATTGTTTTATTAATTATAGATATATATATTTTTTAATTATGAGGCATTAAATAATGTTAATTATGTTAAAGTAAAATATGAAGAATTTCAAAATAAAAAAAAAAAATAAAAAAAAAAAATAAAAAAAAATACAAGTTCTGGAAATGAATGGAATTCAAAAATCGTACGGGTTTTTATTTACTTATAGTAGGAAGGAAATGTAAAGAATAGATTCATGTCTATAATATTTAATTTTTCGCTCACAGCAGGTAGTAAATTCAGTTGGTCAGTGTTATCGGGAACACCCGCGGTTTGACGGATTTATGACTCACTTTGGTTTAATTTCTAGGTATTTGAGTTTTTGCGAGTTCCGACTTGTCGGGAATATATTTACGATCGCTGGTATAGTTTTTCTATACTCTTTATGTGTGGGAGATAAGCTACTTGCTGATGTGGGGATAAAAGTGTAGAATATGAAATTTAAAAAAAATGTCGGTAACTGCCATTTGTGTGATTTTACGTAGGAAACATTCTTATCGATTGCAGAGAAGAGGTGATGGTTCGAGTGAGAGTGATTTTATTAGCAATAAGTAATTTTTTTACGGTTGGTAAAAATTTTTGAGAGGAAGTTTGTTTTATTTACGGGCGCTAATATAAATTTTAGTTTTAAATACCCTGATAGCCAAGTTGGCGAGAAACTTGCAGCCGCAACTGGACACCAAGTTGGCCGCCAACAGTTGGTACCTCCAAAGTTGATAGACATTTTCTGAGAAAGTTGGTGGCAAAAGTTGGAAATCCAATAAGTTGACGGTCACTTTCTGAGAAAGTTGGGGGCCAAAGTTGCTTGCAAAAGTTGGCAATCATAAGTTGACGGTAAGTTTCCTTTCAATTTTCTCAGAAACTTGCATTCCAGTTGCGGCTCCATACTGGCGCCAACTTTCTGAGAAAGTTGGCGGTAACTTGTAGCCAAAAGTTGCAAAAGCTAAAGTTGTCGTCAAGTTGGTCGGAAACTAATGAATGACCAACTTTTTCACGATCAACTCGTGCTATCAAGGCTACTGCCGTATTCTAAAAGGTAACTTAAAGATAAGTGTTGGAGAGCAAACAGTTACCTTTAAGTTGACAGTAAATTGCCTGTAATTTTAATTCAAAATTTGACCACAAGTGTTGCTGTCAGACAATGACGTTAAGTTGATTGAAAGTTTCACTTCAAATTGACGGCAAGTTTTTCTGTCAAGTTACATTCAAGCTAATGCCGTATTCTGAAGCCAATTTAAAGGAAAGTATTATCCAGCCAAGCTTGCCAGAAACTTTCTCGTTAAGTTACTCGAAAATGTTTCACTGCAGAACTTGCAGAGCAAGGTCTGGCTATCAGGGTAAATTAAAAGTTTATTTAAAAGGGGTCGGCTCTTTTTTCTTTATCACTCTCGAGTGGTTGAACGGCAATATCTTTGTTACACTTGCCTAGTAAATGAAAATTTTGCCCATGTTTTTTCTTTTAAGAAAGAACTGAACACTGTAAAAAAGTAACGGAGTAAATGCGAAGCAGATGACTATTTTTTTATTCAATAAAAATGTTCGAAGTAAAATTCACTCTTATACAGAGTTATTTTAATATTAAAACTCCGAATCGGAGTGACAGTAGACTTAAATGAAATCCAGTTCACTCCAAAATCACTCCGTTCAAAAAATAAACTGCCCATTTACTCCGATTTTTTTTAAGACTCCGAGACTTCGTAACAAAGACGAAGTGATTTTGGATTTAAATAAAATCTATGATCACTCCGAATTCACTCCCGATTTTTTACAGTGTAGTAATTTTTGTCCAAACTTTTCCCTCAAACAAAACTTGTAACAGCAAAATTAAAAACGAGGCTCGATACTTTACTTTATAATCTAGTAGTTCGAGTCTTTGTTTTTCAAAAAATCTCATTTGTGTAAGAGAAAGACATGGACCAATTTCCCATTCACTGCACAAATGCAACATGGATAGTATGAAATAAAAAAAATGAACCAATACTTCAATTTCGAATTGAATTACCAAGGATTAATTAAAAAAATTAATAGAAGTAAAATAATAAAAACTTGAAAATAAAAGTAATTAATACTAAAACACCATAAACTAAATGAAAAATAAATAAAACTCATTCATTTTTTAAATACAACGTACAATCTATTTATTATTTACAACAACATATAACTAATCCTTCATATTTTATTCTTTATAATAATAATAATTCATATATTTATATACTTATTATATATATATATATTTTTATATCGTAATTTTTTAGTGGTCACATATCACGCTTTTTAAAAAATTTATAATCAAATAACGCACAGTGTTTATTTATTTAAAAATTATTTATTACATAGTCGCGAGATTTCGATAATTGTTCTATTAATTTTAACATTTCCGGCCAGATTCAAATGTAAGATTTAAAGAAAAACTATAGTGACAGATTATTTTATTGGTCTTACATAAAAATTAGTGTATATATTATGTTTTCATTATTTACACCCACATCACACGTACATAAATAAACATACGTTATATATTTTTTTATAACGGACATACAAATGGGTGGAATCTTTTCTTTTAGTCATATATATATCAAGCAATCCAAGTTGTATTTTTATTTATTATATTTAATTAGAATATAGTCAATACGCTCAGCGTTCCTGCATTTTTTTTTACGGCTTTATTAAAATCTTTATATTTATTTATATATATATTTATTTTTAATTATAGAAAATTCGTAAAATTCCTATACTTTATGTATATAATTGCAAATAACTGGAAAATATTTGGACGCATATTATGCAAGCATATATACATATATATATATATAGAAAAAAAGGATTTCTTAGCGCAATAAATTTTTGTTTGTTCCAAGAAATTTTTTGAATTATGAATCGAAAAAAAAATTTTCTTGGGGTAAAAATTTTTTTCTAGACACGACAATAATTTTTTTCATATTATGATCCAAAATATTTTTTGCACTAAAAAATCCACTTCTTTCTGGGTATATATATATTTATTTTTATACAGTAAATGTGCGTATAATTTTTTTTTAGTGTGATTAATTTTTTTAATTATTAATTTTTAACATCAAGTAGTTGGCCATTGGAAAGTAAAGTTAATTAATAATCTCGCCCGCGAGAAAATTTTATCGATACACATTTTCATATTTTTAATAAAAAAACAAAAAAAATAATTTAATGAATTTTTTTTTTAATACTATTAATTATTATAACAATAGATTATGTATTTATGATACATTCTAGTTATTTATTTATGTAAAATAACAGCCGAAAAGTTGGACGGATGGCTGTTATGTTTAAGTATCAAATTGTAAAGTATGGAAATATAAAAAATTAATTGTAAAAATTTAAAGAATAATAATAATCGATAATTTTTTAAGTCAAGCTTTTGGTAGAAAGGTATGAAGTGTAGATTTTAAGCATAATTTTTTGCAATTGCTGATAAACCCTGTTCTGTTACTTTATGTTTTCTTTTTTTTTTTTTTTTAATTAAAAATATAAAAATATGTATCGACTTGAACTTTAAAAATTAACATATTTATATTAAATGAGTAAAATATATATGAGTAATGAGATTACAAACGAAAATTAAACTTTTTTTTGGGCTTGAAACCATTCATATAAATATATGAATATATATAATAACATTTAATGGCAAACAATAAATTTAATAAACAACACACTTTAAATATAATTTTATAATTTTATTTGAAAGATTAATTACGAAATATTCTTAGGCTAATAACAAAAAAATACGATTTATTAAATTGGTTTTTTTTTTTTTTGTAAAAATAAGTACGAAAAAAAAATTCATACAAATTTAAAAAAGTTATAGAAGTTTGAATCCGAGTACGCGTTATTTAATATGTGGTCTGGTAATAACTTTTACTTTTTAAACTGGCAACGATTACTCGAGCTGGTAAATTTATAAGTGCTCGATTTTATTTGTAATAACAATAACAATAGTCGTATATCGAAAAGTTGATTATTGGGAGGGATAAAGAAACTTCAATATTTTTATTAAGATCGAAATAAAAAAGTTTAGTCGAAAATTTTTTTCACAAAGGAGCGATTTTTTAAATCAATTGAAGTATAACCCACATAATTATGTTATTGTAAGAATTCAGGTTCATAATTATGGACCAAAACAAAAGTATATTTTTTTTTTATTCATTTTAGCGAAGTTTCGTTGAGTATCAACTTTTTCACGCATCTACACGGAAAAAAAAATCGTAATGGCTACTCTCCGGGATAGTACTGAGTACTTTCTGTAAAAAAAAAAAATTTAGACAGTACTGTATGCTATCTAGACTATATCTACTACTGTCCGGGATAGTACTCAGAGAGTAGCCACTACTATTTTTTTTTCCGTGTATAAGACAATTTTCAATACAAAGCCTCAGGAAGTTGGGATTCCCAACGCGGATCAAAAAAATAATTTGATTTTGATTTTTTTTTACTTATTTGACTTGATTTCTATTTAATTAACTTACTTTTGACTGCTATAATTCTTTTTTACTTTAGTTTGACTTAATTAATTTAAATTTTTAAGTCAAATCCAAATCAAACTTGACTGGAATTTGACTTAGTTGAGTTAAATTGTTAACAAAAAAATCATATCGAAGTTAAACACAAGTAAGTGTAGCCAAAATCAAGTTATTTTTTTGACCCGGAAACGAAACGTCGCTAAACTGGATAAATAATTAACATCTGTTTTGGTCTAAATAATCTGATAGTTTATATATTTATTGAATATAAATTATAACTGTTCTGTTATGTAATTTTGATTTTTCATAGCTAATTATTACAAACGTCATCATGGACACCGTATATAAATCGTATCGACAATTTTTTTATAATTCAATAAACTTAAATTGAAAGCTCAAAAAATTTTCAAAAAATTACTGTAAGAACTAACGTTATTTTAATTACTAGCGAAAAATTTTTCAAATCAACCGTAAAATATAAAATCAAATATTTATATATAATATTCCACTAATCAAAAGTTCAAATTTTATTTTAACTTTTTAATTAATAAATTCAAACCTTGCACACAATAATCTCAAATTTCTATAAATAAATTTTTACCTAAAAACAATCATATATTTTTAAAAATTGCAAACCATTTAACAATTATAATAATTCATAAATATTTGTTGATATTCCGATAATTGAAATATTTTATTTTCGTCTGTAATCAAAGGAATATTTGTACGATTAATTAACATGGAAATATTTATGACTCAATCTTCTAGAATTAATATAAATATTTTATATATTAATGATGATAGTAATAATAATAATAATTATCTATTTATAAATATACGTCCACATGAAATTCTGCATTATACATATTAGTGAATATACTTTTATATCATTCCCATGTACATATACACAATACATAAATATTAATCTCATTAATTATAAAAGTAACATACAATTATTAACATACATTTTATAGTTTGTGTATTTTTTTGGCACCGTTAACTACATCCGCGAATTTTCAAATTTCATTTTTCTTTAAATTCTAATACTATAAGACATTTATAATCATAAATAATAATAGTGTGTTCAATGTTTTTTTCATCCACTTAAATTTACATGAAATTGGCGATGCAAATTGGCACGAACGCGTAAACAAATAAATATATGTATATATATATACAGTCCAAGCTCGTTATAAGCAACTCCCCTTTTCGCGCTTTTCGTTATGTCTTCGAAGCTTCTCCACTATTTCGGTTACCCGATAAAAAAAGATTTTATACAATTGTATAAAATTATATATGCATTATATATAAATTGGATAGAAAAAATGGTCCGATCCAATTGTATACAATCTGTATACAAATTGTATACAATTCTATACAAATTATATACAATTCTATATAATTACAATTATATAGAATTGTATATAATTATATAGAATTTTATAGAAATGTATATAATTATATAGAATTGTATACAATTTGTATAGAATTGTATACAATTTGTATTGAATTGTATACAATTTGTATAAAATTGTATACAATTGGATCGGGCCATTTTTTCTATTCAATTTATGTATAATTTTATACAATTGTATAAAATCTTTTTTCATCGGGATACTCAAATTTCATGTCTTGCCGTTATAAACATCACTCATATTTTGTTTAGAGAAAATTATTTGAAATGACAAATTTTTGAAAATGCAGACTTTCAATTAAAGAGAATTTACGCGTCATTATTTTTTATTTTTTCAGAAATTATCGCTGATTGTTTGACATTTTAACGCAACGCGATTCACATATGTAATGCACACATGTAAAACCCGCGTCAAAACCAAAGATAAAGGGGCGCTCAAATTTGAATTTTTTCAAGAATTTCCCCTACACAGAAAAAAAAATATTTTTTGGTGCAATGAATTTTTATTCGCTCCAATAAAATTTTTATTTTACCCGAAAAATTTTTGCATCAGGAAATATTTTTCTTGTCAAATTTTTGTTTTCAATTCATAATGCAAAATATTTCCTGACGATTGCTTATAACGAGCTTGGACTGTATATATATTTATATATATATAATATATATACCCGTTCACTTAGGACCTAACATACTTAACATTTACATACAAATATTCGATCAATGTAACGATATATATTTTATTATTATTATTATTATTATTATTATTATTATTATTATTATTATTATTATTATTATTATTATTATTATTATTATTCATTTTTTATATATTTTTTTATCTACATTTATAATTACTTTCCGTAAGTTCAGAGTTTAATTTATTTTTTACACTGAAACATCTAAATAAATTTATTTTTAACAATTAGTTCTGCTTATTTTATTTATTATTATTATAATTTTTTATTTAAAGACATCACGCGTCTTCCTTAAATGAAAGACTTGGCAGGCGGACGCATCTTTAATGAAATTGTGATTTTATTTTATTTTATTTATCTATTTATAATTATTATTATTATTATTATTAATAATATTTATCAAATGAAATTTATTTATTATAATAATCAAAATCACAATTTCGTGTGGACCCTTTCAAATAACTCCGGCCCGCTTTTTTAATAATAGTAACTATATTGTGTCGTTGGTTTTTCATTTTATTTATTTTTTTTTAAAATAAATATATCCGTGAACAAGGCACTGCTCGTTAAAATTTATTCGGTTCGTATTTAAATTCTTATATTTTGAAATATATTGAGATTGTTTCAATTGTACGCAAAGAAAAATAATTTTTCGACGCAAGAAATATTTCGCACTAAAGACAAGAATTTTTTGAAGACTAGAAAAAATTTCTCGATACAAGAAATTTTCTTTTGCCCCAAGCAAATTTTTGTTTTCAATTTATAGTGCAAAATTTTTCGCGCCAGAAATCCTTTTTTTCTGTATACTTTTAATTTAATTTTTTCGTAGTTATAATTTTTGAAAATAATAAATAATAAATATTGTGTATTTTTTAATTAATGAATAATTACACGTTCAGTGTAAGTACTCAGATTTTTTAAAATATGGACAGTTTAATTTAAGCTGCGTTAATTCTCTAGTCGGTAGGAAATTTTTAACTATTTTTTTTATATATATTTATATATTATTTATAATTTATAATTTCGCGTATAGTACAATAAAATTTCTATAGAAAAGTGTATCCTTTAAATTGCGGGAAAATTGACATTGTCAATTTTATAAAAAGATAAAACAATAATTATAATTTTGTTACAATATATACAATTATTATTTTTATTTATTAGCAGAGCTCGTTCTTAGAATATCATTTTTTATTTATCAGTGGTAAATTTTTATTCGTTAACTATATTAGCGTAATTTATATTTATTTTTACACACATATATATATCTATATATTTTTATAACACAAATTACTTTTAACGCAATAGAGTACACTAACAAATATAATATTAACTCTACACTGAGCGAAAAAAAAAATTGGATCAAGAAAATATTTATTAATTTAAAAATCTTTTTTTTTTTGGATAATTAATAATATTTAATTTTTTTCCGAAGAATTTTGAATTCATAAAAAAGAATTTTTTCAATTTCTTGATTTTTAAATTCGAATTTATAATTATTATATTTTACATACTTCAATTTTCAACAATAAGTATCTAAATAAAGAGAAAATTACAAAAATGATTTTTCTGCAGTTATCCCATTTCAATTTACTAGAAATGGTTCCTATAAATAAACGGTAAATTTCCCTATATATTATGGGAAATATTTCCACAATTATAATAAATGTCATAGTCTACATTATGGGAGTGGACCCCAAACCTGGAACATCCCATAACCTAAAAAAAAAATGTCCATATAAATATAGGGACCATTCGTTAAACATAATGACCATTTCTATGCATCATGAAACGGTTCTTTGAATCCTATGGAAATTATTTTTATTTATTATGAAAAATGGCCCCATTTATTATGATGACTAGTCTCGTAAGTATGGGGACATTTTTCATAATTATGGTAATATTTCCTACAATGTCTAAGAACCATTTTGTTGTAAGTGTAGGGGCCGTTACTAAGTTTGTATGGGAAACAATTATAATCTATAAAAAACGGTTCCTCTACACTCATGGGAATTCCCATAATTTATTGGAACCTATCGTTCATTTTCTCTCCCTAAATTGTCATCTAATTAAACTATTTTTTTTTTTCATTGAATTATAAAATTAAACTAAACAATAAATTCTTTACACAACAAAAGTATTCGTTTTTCCGCTCAGTGTAAACCGTTTTTCTCTTTACCAAATAAAATAAACACTCTAATCAGATTAATTAGCGTCTTCTATATCTTAAATCATAATTACATTATTTGTAACATAATTTGTAAATTAATTACGACAAGACTTAAAAAATAATACAAAAAGTTAAAAGAGCAAATTAATCGTATTAGAGTTAAAAAAAACAATTACCTGGTGATCCAGTCTGAAAAAAAAGTAAACGATCATTGAAATGATTCCAAATAAAAATAATAAAGACAATTATTTCCTTAACGTAGTAAGAAAATACAAAAATGGTCCGGAGCCCGCGTTTATAAAAAAAGGCAAAAAAAATGGTTTTACCCGCCGGCCGCAGGCTGGCCGAGAGGAAGCCGTTACAAGGGGAAGCACTTGGTCTTTTTTTGTGTTACGACTGACCTACAATCGACCTTATCAATAGTAAAACTTTCCGGCTTAACGCCGTCTTCAACAGAGATCCTCCCCAATCTTTTTTTAACTCGAAACGGCGTAGACCTCGGGGAAATAATTTCGTATAAATCGCTCGTCCTCCCTTGGATTTTGTCCCTTCTTTTGGGACTTACAGACCCGGTTTGATCAACCGGTATCGCAATGTCAACGTCCAGACAATTTTTACCCGTTTCTCTGTCATCACTTTTGCAAACTTTATTTGAAATTTCACTGTTTACACCAACGGGACTAGGACTCGGACTAGTCCGAGACTTTGATTCACCCGGTGGCGGTGACGAAGTAAAAACATCTGATAGACAATTTTTCGAGTCATAAATAATATTATCTGGATAAAACGAATCAATAGTCTCGTCAGTTTCCGACCTAGGAGTACGTGCTGATGCGAGGGATATAGCTCGTACATCCGGTTTAATTGGCTTAACATCATCAGCGTAATCCAATGACAAACATCGTTTTTCAAATAAAGCTGGTCCGCATGGATTCTCTGCAACACTTGTAATTACACAGCCTTCTTTATTGTTATCATCTATCACTACCTCGTTGCCGCCTCTGTCTCTGTCTCTGTCCTCATCTTTATCTTTATGTTCCTCTTCCTCTATCTCTCTCTTCTTTTCTTTATTATCAATCCTCAATACCGAGGGTCTGCGAATGCTGTTCTCGCGATCAACAGACAGACAAAATTCTTTATCAGAAAGTGAAATTTTCTTCGGTAATCTCGCGGGCCTCAAACAATCTAGCTCCCAATCTTTGCCCTCTTCCGACGGTGTCTTCAACAAACTCTTTATTCTTTTTAGTTCCGTCAGAAGATCCATAGTTTCTTGCGAGGGCTCGTGGAATATTCGTCTCATAGGTTTACGAAGCGACCCAGCAACGTCGGCCTCCTGATCATTTGTATTGTCAATCCGTTCCTGTTTTTTCAATACTGACTTTGCTGTCGTCGTCGAGGTCGTCGTTGTTGTCACTGACGTACTCGAACAAAGTAATTCTTTGCTGTCATGCTTATCAGTTAGTTCTGTAACCTGATTTTCATTTTTGTTTACCACAACTTTTGACGTTTTATTATTTTTTATTTCGTAGACCTTTCCCACCTGTACAATGGGACCTATTGTAGTTTCCTTGGCAACAAATTTAAATCGTTCAGTAGCAATCGGAAACTCTGTAACTGTCGTTGCTGTACAAGTTCCGGCAATAGTAGTAGTTGTTGTTCGCGTGCGTCTTTTGAAAGCAGCATAACTTTCTGCAGGTACATCTTGAAGTTCAAACTTGTCATGCAAAAGTTTAAATGTACCACGCAACATATCCTGACTGTTGTTTGATGACGGCTGACTATTTGCAAAAGGCGAATCACTACCACTCTGGTACCCCAATGACGAAGCTGACGGAGCCGAACCCACAACTGTCTCGCGTGAATAAATTAAATTATCCGAAGAAATACCGCGACGTTCATCATTCAAATGTCTGTAGTCTTTCTTATCCGTCTTGTCTAAAATATCTTCGGATATCTGACGTTTGGTCGTCGCCGTTCTGCTGCCATAGTCGGACCCACCGAATTTTTCAATCGCGTCATTGAATATTTGCCGACGAGTTTTAGACGTGATTATCAACTCAGCACTTCGTGTCTTATCATCCATTAGTTTAACTCGTGACAAATTTTCAAACTCAGGATTGTTTTTAGTCTGATTGGCATCAGGCAAAATATCTTCAGAAGCCTGACGGCGTGTTTTCGTTGGCGATTCGTCTAGATTTCGTGGTAATGACGAATTTTTTCCTTTTGCCGGCACAATTTTTACTGGCAATTGTGGCTCCGGTGATACTTTAGATATGCGACGTTTCGTTGGAGAATTCGGTACTATAAGTGCTGCCTCCTCGTCACTTATCGACATATCACGTGAACTGTAATTACGATCGAGGGTGCGAGATTGCACTGATGATGACGGTTTGTCGTGTCTTATAACAGGCCAACGAGGCGAATTACTCAAACTGGCAGCGGCCCTCGGTGAGCCTAGATAACCAATACTACCACTAACACTACCACCAGCACCGCAAACATTTGCGGCGCTGCTTGAAGACACGATTTCTCCGCTAGTAGTAACACGACATTTAACGAGTTCCGCGCCGTCAATAATCGTCGACTGTAATTTTGAACAGCCGGTATCTTTAGAAATAGAAATAATTTTGCTACAATTATTGTCATCGAGAGACGGCAATGAACGTGGCCCGGCATCAATGACGTCGTCGAGTGACGCAGCTCTTAGCGGATCACGCGTGTCATTAATTATCGATGCAGTTTCATCAAGATCTTCTGTTTCAAAGGAATACATCTTCAACAAAAGACCTTTACCACTGCGTTTACGATCAATAGATATATTATTAAGTTGTGGTTCTTCGACTTCTTCTTCTTCAACAACTAATATAACATCTCTGCTGGGCTCTTCACGTGTCCGTTCAATAGAGGGTTCAACAATCGTCTGCGTTCTACGAATCATAGCACGTGGCAAGTCGCGCAAAGCTTCGAAATTAAATTTGTCTAACGTTTTAGAGGATCCAATTTTATCTAAAAACGGTCGCTCAACAGCTTTGCTTGGTCCTATTTTTTCTAAATACGGTTTTCCAATAATCCTAGGCGCTAATTTAGATAAAAATGGTCGATCTTCAGTTTTAGAAATACCGATTTTTTGTAAAAATGGCCGTCGTTTTTCTTTGCAACCGTCAGTGGTCGAGGAACGATCGCTAAGACGTTCGTTGCTGTAATTTGATGAATTGTCGCTACTTTTAGAACGCGCGCGTTTGTTTCTCGAGTTGTTTAAATTGAGCGGCGTTCTGGGAGTTCTTGGTGTCAATGAGGGGCTCGCGTCTGGATTGGGACAAGTTTCGTCGAGCAACGCAATAGCGTCACTTAAATCCATGTAAGCTTTCCTCGGGGCTGAGGATATAATTTTAATTGGCCCGCTGTCGCTGTCAATGCTGCTGCCTCTGGTTGAATAGAGATCCGGTCTTGCTGACAAAGATGGATAATACTTATCATTGTTACGGGAGAAAGATGAAGAAGAGGGATACGAGCTGGTTTGATCGAAAGGCCGATCAAGTCCCTGGGTCGAGTCGGTGATCGAGTCGTCGATTGTTGTTGTCGTTGTGTTTGCGGTGGTGCTGAACCAGGGTGTCACACGCAAGTCCTCAGGCCTTATTGCCGGACTCTGTGGTTGATTTATTGAGTGCTGACGGTGATAAAGACCTTTTGCAACGGCACCGCGGCTCATCAACTGGCTAACGTATGACGGATCAACGGTCGAACCCGCAGATGATTCGTTTGTCGTTTTAAATAATTTCGGGGATATTGTGGGCGGTGTTTCTGTTGATGATATCGCTATCGCATGACGGTAAGTTAAGCAGGTGGCAAAATGCGGTGGTGCTGGATGGCTCGTTTCAATTACAATACGACCTTGGGCACAAGGCACCACTGGCTCTCCGTCTGTTGGCGCCTCTTCGGGCGTTAATGGTAAGGCTGCTCCACGCCCGAACTCAATAAACCACAGCTCGTCCCTCAACTCGCTTTCTCACTTTTTTTCATTCATATCTTTATTCAGGTAGTGCAGCACGTAGTGAAGTACCAGGTCGTAACAATATTTATACTCCGTCTGTAATTTAAATTAATAACACAATTTTTTTCATTCATAAAAATAATATTATTGTTTTCGGTCGTTTAAATTAAAAGAGATTAAACTTAAAAGTTTAAATTGAAAATAAAAAACCTGTCGAAGAAAAAAAAAAGTGATAATTAAATTTTTTTTAGATAATATAAAAGGAAGTATTTTAATTCAAGTCTTGTTGAAATAAATTAATTGAAAAGTATAAATCTATATAGCAGAGTCTCGAATTATAAAAGTCGAGTAGTAAAAAAAAAAAAGTAATTAATTATGAAAATTTCCGAAGTTGAGTTTTATTTAAAAAAAAAAAAAAAGAAATTGTTTATGTTTAATAAATGAATGAAAATAATTACCATATTTTCAACAAGCTGAGGACGATGACGCCGCACAGTCTTGACAGCTTGAAAGATATCAACTTCACCGTGCTGAATAACTTGCTCGATGCAGGCATTAGCAGCGCAATAAACACCGCAACGGCTTCTACCGTCGGGCGAAACCACAGCCACTGGACCATAATCTCCCTTTTGTCGCCAGCGTTCGACCATATTCATCAGTTCAACGAGGCTGTTGGTTGACGTTGGAACTGCTTGACCCATTGGCCAACACGTCAACTGAAATAGCTGGACCGTTTTAGGCGGAGCTTTAACTCCGGCCATCAATTCCGTAAGTGATACAATCTTCTTGTTTATCCTAAATATCTGCGGGCAAAAAATGAAACCGTTTATAATAAATATGTTGGTGCTGTATGTATACATATATATATATATATATATATATATATATATATATATATATATATATATATACGATACCCTTTCATCCTTATACTAAAACTACAGCAATAACTAAAACTCTAACACACCAATATCACTCTCATACTCCCAGTAACTACATCCCTTCTTTGCCTTTATACCCTCGGCGCTCAACTATTACGTCACTTACATGCACGTAGTTTATATAATAATAAGTTTTGTAAAATATATATGTATATACATCGAACACAGGGTAAATATACAACGTAGTCGGTACTCACCCAAGTTTTAATGTTGGTATAGTGATTATGGCTAATATGATCTATTGTAAAGACAGGCCCGTACTTCTTCGAGTGTTTGCCTTCAGGCCAAAAGCTCGGAAAGTTTGTTGAGGTTGTGGGCGGTACGCATAGGATTACTACTGCTGAACACTCGTAATCGTATACTAAGGACCAAAATTCACCGCATGTATGTTTTAATGGCCATTCAGTAACTATGTATTCACGTGGTTTTGTGTAACCCTGAAAATAATTATTACTTTTTTACAAATAAAAATCAGGATAAAATAGTTTCGTCTACGATCTAAGACGACCATAACTAAAAAAAAAAAATTATTAATTTTTAATGAGAAAGATATCCGGAAATTTGGATAAAAAAAGGTTCAAATAATTTTAAGGTTCAAAGAGATCTAGGAAAAATAATTTAGATCTAATTTAGACCAAATTTTAGATCTACACTGTAAGAAATTTTCGGAGTGAACGCGGATCAAATATGGAGTCAATGTGAAGTGGATGACTATTTATTTATTTAATCCCCTCGGAGTGAAATTCACATCTAAAAGGAGATTAGTCTGACATTAAAGCTGAATCAGAGTGAATGTAGATTGAAATAAAATCCAGATCACTCCAAAATCACTCTTTACGGAGTGATTTTTTTGAAAACTCCAAAACTTCGAGTGATGGAGTAAATTCTCATTGAAATGAAATCCATAATTACTTCGAATTTACTCCCAATTTTTTACAGTGTACATTAATCTTAGATTTTCTTAAATTCATTGAGATCTTCATAGATCCGAAATCTGTTTTAAAATTCAAATTTTAACTTTGATCTACGTAAGATATAAATAGAATTCCGTATTTGATTTATTGATGTCAAATGTGTTCGCGGAACGAAAATAAAAAGTAAAAAATCTACTGGATCTTGATTTTTGAAATGTTTCGCATGTCTGCTAATCAGTTGAAAATCGCAGCCACCCAATTACCCGTAACCTTTAAGCTGTCAGGTTACATAAATTTTGTTTATTTTCGTTAAGCGAAAAACTTTCCGATCTTCAGGTACATGATTTCAAAGTAGATTCAAAATTTTTAGAAATTAGATCTAATCAGACCTTGTTAGATTAACACGATTATTTCCCGGAAATATAGAGTGTATAAAGTTTTTATTTGGGGTCTGGAAATAATTGGACTTGTATTTTGTTTTATTAATCGAATAGCAACAGCACACCATTGACAGGGTTTTTGGTATTGATACAAAAAATAATATTATAAGCTATTACTAAATTATATAATAGGCCAATAGCCCGCAGCCACTGTACTCTGTGACTGTTCGAGTATAGTTGCTTAATTTAGTTGACAAGTTTTAAATTAAATTATTCATCGAATCATTGACTTTTGAAACAAAAAAAAAAACTCAAAAAAACATTCAGCTTCAATAAAGTTATTGAATATTTTTCGTTTTCCTGTTAAATATTCCCAAGTTTTTTTACCATGCATTATATATTGACCGGAAGTCGTCGTCTTTTTTATGCAAAGTTTATTTCCACATTTTTTAGTTTGTAATTTCGTTTATCTTCTGCTTCTTTAATTTGAATCCTCATCAAAGATTAATGCAAAAAATTATTTTCCGTCATCTAACGAATTAATTTAACGTCTGTGAATGCTAGAGTAGTCAAATGAATCGAAAACCGTAAAAATAAAAATTTAACGTTTTTTCTGCCTAAAAAATCTAAATAATTCAAATTTATACTAGAATTTTTAAAATACCCAAATTATGAAAAGACACGAATTCAAATAAATTTTTTTTCAAATGATTGAAAATATAAACAGTTTTTTATTTATATAAAAAATATAACTGCTATGAAATTTATATTTTTTTAACAATACAGCTTACGATTGTCAACAGCTCGTTGAAAAAATTTCCAGCGGTTTTGATTATACAGACAATATATACATGGCGCATTGATTGTATACATATAGAAAATAAAAATATATATGTATATTTGTGTAAAATGTATCCTCACAGTTATACTATATAAATATCAGCTAAAGTTGTCATTTATATTATATTTACTCGGTAAATATGTGAACTTTAAAATTTATACTAATATATTATTATATATATGTATATTCAAAAACTTCAAAACCGTACATTTATAATATTTCATGGGATGTTTATAGCATTTCTGCGATATGTACAGGACATTTCTATTGTACGTTGATGCACGGATATAATTTTAGAGTAAAAATGAATGGTAATACGAGTAAACTTACACATAAAAAAAAAAACTGATACCAATTCTGTGTTACATTCAATATCCCCTATAGATTTCCTATACAATTGCGACCCACTTCCTGTATCGACGTTCTCATTAGCAAACTTCCTTCTCTACATTTTTAACAGAGCGTCTTTCCGGCGTTTTCTGCTAGCGATTGTCACAACGCACATAAAGTTTATTTATTTATTATTTTTTAGTTACAAAAATTGATGCACGGAAATTTCAATAGTATTCTCAACGCTGAAAATTTTCGGAGAGCGATAGCTTTAAAAATTAAACCGACAGTTTTTTTTCATGCACTTTAGCAGAGAAAATTTGTCTGAATAATAATATTTACATAATTTCCATGCTCAAATATTTTTTTAAGATAAAAAAAAAAATGACTTTTTACTGTTTTGTGCCTCGTCTATAAAATGAAAAAATAAAATATTGAATTAGACGGTTTGCTATTGAGGACGTTGCTATACTGAACCAAAAAATATATCAGTTCATACAAATTTAGTTTTTTTTTTTTTTACTTTTTCATATATTATTTAGCTACAGAATAAAAAATTTTGTGAGATTATTTTTTTATGATACTGAAGTTAGCCGAGGTTTGATTATTTTTTGATTATTTTTAAAAATGATAAATCATAAAAAAAATAATATTTGAAAAAATTGCACCTGTAGTTTTTTGAATTTTCTGAATGTGCATATTTTTAGTTTTTTGTATATACTATAGTTGATTTGTTAAACAAAAATCTGAAAATTTTTGATCGTCTGTCAATTTCAAAATCATATTTTTTCTGGGGTAGTTTTGATTAAAAAACTTTCTCTGTACTATTTCTACAGAACATAAAAAAAAAGAGCAAATCAAAAAAAATTAATGAATCGATTTTACCGAAGATCGATTGCAATTTCATCGCGTATAAATTTAGAATGGAAATAGCATAAATATACGTATTTTGTGATAGGGTTGCGGTAGATAGCCCGCAATACTGTCGTAACATACCGCATTTAGGATGTAGATACGTTGTATTTATACTTATACCGTAAATAAACTATATATATGTATGCATATAGAGTATTTATGCTGCATAATTAAAACCGCTGGGGCATATAATTGTTAGTGAGAAACGTAAAATGTGATTGTAGTTGTAGTTGTTGTTGTTGTTAAATAGATCTTGTGCAATGACACTTTTAACAAGATGAGATAATCTCCAACCAAAAGGAAATTCATTATGTTGAGTAATTATACACATTGTTTTGCTAAATTTAGTAATTAAAATTTTGAATAATTAGTCATTTCAAATTAAGATTAACTCCGAGTGATACCCAAAATATTCTCATATATTTTAATTAATAAAAAATTGATATTTTGATCGCAGATTTCAATTGAAAGGAAAAAAAATAATAATAATGATTGTAACCGTAAATATATAATATGAAAATTTTCAAGCAGATTTAAAAAATCCAAAATTTGAAATTTGAAAAAATAATTAGATCGTAATTTTATTTTTTCTTCAATTAAAAATAAAATATATTAAATGTTATATACATACAGAGAAAAAAAAGTTTTCTTGACGCAAGAAATATTTTGCATTATAAATTGAAAATAGAAATTTTCTCAGGGCTAGAAAAAATTTCTTAGGCCAAGAAAATGAAAAAAATTTCTTAGGGTAAGCAAAAATTTTCTTGGGACGAGTAAAAATTTTTTTCGCCAAGAAATTATTTTTTTTCTGTGTATAAAAAAAAATTCAAAAGTTCAATACTCGGTATTATTAAATTTTGGTCTGCAGTACTCGAAAGTTGAAAGACAAATTTGTAATAACTTTTTCAGTGCAAGTTAAACTTATTAGAAGTGTCTCTTTGTATAGTGACGGATATCAGAGTTTACTAAAATGGCCGCGAATCAGAACAAGGCCAAATTTATATGGAATGAAGTTTGAATATTTTAATTTTTATCGTATCCAAAATTTGTAATAATTTCATAAAATTCAAATCGAATACTAATATTTTTATAGCGTTACATAAATTTAATAATTAATAATTACTATTCATTGAAATGTTAAATTGTTAATTTATTTATCCCCACGCACTTGATAAATAACTAAATTACTTATACAATTGAATAATTAATTTTCAATAATACTACTAGCAGTGTTTTAGCTTAATCGCTTTTAATCTTTGGGTTATTTGGTGTTTTTATGATCAGATAAATATTTTAAAGGATAAAGTATCGCGGCAACATAACGACTTTTAGAAGGATAAAATTTATTGAATAAAAAAATATATACATTTTTTATTAACTTTAATATGAACATTTATTTTATAATAAACGCGATAAATATTTTTTCGTTATAAACATGATAAAATTTTTATTACAAAAAAAAATTTTATGCCTTTTATATTTCATTTTTTATTATGTAGATTATATTTTATCGTCACTAGAAGGTACAAAAAATATTAAGGCCAGAATAGAAACGATATAAAGCATTGATATGATAATGGTAAATATTCCGTACTATCTTTTGTAGTTTATCGATCAAAAATACTTTTTCGTATATATTAAGAGCAGATGTTCTGTTGTACAGTATATTAAAAGTTGATTGATGGAAATAAAATAACTCATAGCTATTTGTATCCCATAAAAAATTATTAAATATTTAGATTTACTGACATATAAAAATTCATTATAAAAATATTTTGATATTTTATTTCATGTAAATTACTAGTTTCCATCCCTTTGAAATTTTTTTTTTATAAATTTCTATGCGACAAAGAAGTAAAAATTTTTATTTAAATGGATAAAAATATGAAAATAAATATAAGCTAATTTTTAGTAAAATATCGGACTTTGACTTGATAATTTTTGAGTAAAACAAAAATTCACTGACGTGAGATCGGTTTAGAGTAAAGAAAAATTCCGTCTGGGAAAATTGAGTTCGAGCTCATCGATAAGCGGAAGGTATCAGTAGAATATCAGCTGTATCGTTTGGGATTTTCTAATTACCCTCCCGGGTCAAAAATAAAATTTGGTTTACCAAATTTAAATTTGGCGCCGTTTTTCACATGACAAACTCGGCTCTTTTTTACGGAGATATGAAATACATGAGTTTTCGGCTTAGTTTAGACTTAAGTGGCTTTTTAAGTCACTATTGAAGACGAAAAAGTCTAAATCAAGTCGAAATTGACTTGATTTCGACTTATTCGGTTTAAATTATAAGGCAAAAAATTTTACACTAAAAAATACTACTTGCTTTTGACGTGATTCAGAAAGTCAAAAGTACAAGGAATGATTGTCATGCTCGAAGTAGAGACGAATAAGTTCAAACTAAGATGAAAAAAGCTCTAAAAGTTGACCAAAATTTAATTTAAGTCAAAAAAATCGAGATCTTGTCGAAAAATTGTCAGCAAATCGATAACTTCAAAAGAGAATAACGTGAAGCAAACCTAAATAAAGTTTTATTTTTGACCCGGGCTAACAGTCATTTCAATCCCAAGTTGATAGAAATTTACAATCGAAAGTAGACGTCAAATTGATTGCAAAAACGTGATGGTGCAAATGACGGTAACTTATAGTAAATTTGAAAGTAACTTTTGCTCAAAGGTTTTTTTCCACAACTTTAAGGAAAATTTCCGGGTTAACTTGCATTTCAATAGGCTATAGATTCACGTCAACTTGTGGTTTATATACTCATATTATAGTCAAAACTTGACGCAAACCTAAAGTTAGCCTGACTGAAATCTCTGAATAGAGAAATTTTGAAGTGCGGCTATCAGGGAATGAAACAAAAAGACGTCTTCTTGTTCAGATAAAGAATGAGACCGAGTAAATAAGTTGCAATATATGCAGATCTGACAAAAAAAGGAAAAAGTTCAAAAAGTTTACAGTGAGCATACAATGTAAAAAAAACAATAATAATTCAATGAATTTAAAATAACTAGTTTAGCAATAAATTCATCTAGTCAGCGGGAAAATAAATAATCGCCTGTCTGATAGTGTAATAGTGGACTGGCAATCGGGTACTTTATTGCACTCATATAAATTTTATTTATAACTTTTTTTTTCTCAAAAATTATAGAGACATTTTAAAAATTTATATGTATTATTTTCTTAAACTTTAATTTTATAATTTGTCTATAAAACTTTAAAAGAAATTCCACTAAGACTGAGAAAAGTTTTCACAACTTAAAAATAAATAAAAAAAAGACGTTATTCAATCTTATTGGCTGAAAAAGTTTTCCAAGTAAAAACTAGTACAAGTGGTGATTAATTTAATTTATCAAGTTCGCACCGGAAGGGTTTTAAAAAAATAGCTAAAGATTTAAAAAGTGAAAATATTCTTGACATGAAAAATCTTTTTATTTTTATTTAAATTTCCTTGTTTTTTTTTCAAACAAATAAAAGTTGATAGTAAGAAAAAAACTACTCACGTCCACAAAAACAGCATTTATATAGTCGGTAAAACTATTGCCTTGAAAGCTCGTTAAATAAGGACGAAAATTATCAGCTGTAATATATTAAAACTTTTTTTATTACTATGAGCATTGAAATAGAGATAAAAATAAAATATAAAAAAAAATACTTACGTGGAACAACCAAAACATCGCGATTTTTTTCTCTGTTGTCTGCACGATGTCCGCCAGCGCAATCACCAATCGTAAATCGTGGTGTTTGCTTGCAGATCTGTTGATACTCTCGTTGATACTCATTCATCTTCGTTACTGGATTCTTGACACTCTTCTGCTTCAGCCGCTGGGAAAGCTCAGAGACTGGAAACCACGAGGCTCCGCATATAACAAACTCCTCTAGGGTGTCGTAGACAAATTTATATTGGTCCTGCAGTAAAAATATTTAAGTTGGAAAATTAAAAAGTGCATAACTCACTTGTTCATTCAAAAAATCAACAACAGGTGGCGCCCGTCAGTTTTAACTTTTGGTAATTATGAATAAACCAAAAGAATTTGGATAGTCGTTTTCAAAAGGGTTCTTTTATTTTAGAATTCAAGTGCAATAGAAAATAAAATCGATTAATTGGTTGTAAGTTTTTTACGTTATTGTGTTTATCAACATCCGTACATGCTGATGGATATCACAAGTTTTTCAACTTCCCGCTAAGAAAATTTAAAATTTAAAAAACGAGGGAAGTTATTGGCTTCGGTCCGACTTTTGAAAATCGAGTTTTCAATAGATCTCGACGTTTTGATGTTCTCGGAAGCTCTATTATATATTATAATATCTATGTAAATATTCTGTAACTTTTGAACGAATGAACCGAGTGGCTTTTTGAGGTGGCATTTGAAGTTGTTCATTAATTCTAACAATTTAAGAGAAATTGAGCATAATCGGTACAGTATATTCAGAGATATTCCAAAAATAAGCTCAAGAGCTCAGAAATAGAGCGAAGTTTTAGGACTAGCTCGCAGGGTCACGCGGTTTCCAAGTTTTTTTCAATCATTATTTTACAAAAAAGTGACTTAAAATTGTGTTCGTTTTATCCATTCGTAAATAATCTTTTAAATTGTACGAATTTTGTTCTAATTGAGTATATTTTCATAAGTGTAAATATGATTTTTACGTGAGTGAATCAGTTAGGACTGAGTAAGCGTTAGCAGAACAGATCTCGTTGCTCTGCAATTGGGTTGTGCATAATATTGAGGATAAAAAAAAATCGTAAATTGTCATGAAGGATAAAATATATAAAATTATATAACTGTTCTATATTATTTTACACTCGTTTACATTTATTGTTCGGCGTTGCGGATAAACTTTATGCTCCAGTGGTTATATAGAAGCTGCGGTGATAAGATCGTGGTATTCTAAGTTAGTGTTGGTATCGTGAGCAAGTGCAAGCTCTAGTATAACCAATATATATTTATGTAGTTGAGTTAAAATAAAAAGTGTAGAGTTAGATACTGAGGATAGAGGATAGAGGATAAAGAATGAAATGAAAATAAAATTGATTTTAGTTTTTTTTTTTTTTTACCAAACTTTCTATGAGTCCCCTTCTACTCTGACGAAGTTTCTTAAGATATCCAAAGACGTCAAAAGTGTCCTCTTCTTCAGCGAGTTCCATATTCGCGTCTATTGCTAAATATACTCCGGAACGTCCACCGCCGTCGCTGATTAAAAAAAACAAAATTAAATTGTAATTAAAAATTTTTTATTATAGTAAATTTGAAAGTGATTAAATTTGAAATATTTAGGACGTGCTAAGAAAGATTTTAATTGCATGGCTATAGAATTTAATGTGCCGGCTGACATCTATTTAGCTGCTCGTCAATTTTCGGGTATGGGTTTTTTTTATTTATACACAATAGGTTCTCATTTAGATGAGATTATTGGCGGGTAACATGCGTATAATTACTGGAAAATTAATTTATAATTCGTGGTAATTAATAGAGAAAATGAGGGACATTAAAATTTTTTTGAAAATGTAATTTGAGAAAGGGAATATGAGTCTCTAATAAATTATATTTGGGAGGAAAACAGATATATGGGGAAGATGGGCCAGCTGAAATTTTCAATTTTTGTTCATAATTTCATTGAAATTTTTCTCAGATAATTACAGCCCTAGCGGATTTGACTTGCGGTAAATTACTGCATTTTTTTTCAAATTCAATGCATTTTACGATAATTCGTGGAAACTTGCGGCAGAATACGGAAGTTTGCGGTAAAAATACTGCAATTTACGGTAGATTTTGGCGTTTACCGCAATTTGGGGCATTTTTACCATAACCCAGTGAAATACTTCACTTTACGATAAAATTCAGTAATTTTGCAATAGATCTACACGTTTATGATGAAATACCGCAATGTTACCGCAAATTCGCGATAAAATACCGCACCGTTACTGACCAATACTGCAATTTTACCGTAAAATACTGGAATTTACCGCGAAATAACCGTAACTTAACTCAAAATATCTTAATTTTTCGTAAAATATCGTATTTTTATCATTTTTCCGAAAACCGTAAATTACGTCAGAGCGTAATTTTTTCATTATTTATTTGTATTTTTAGTAAAAAATTTATTTTTTACGTTGTAAATATTTAAATTTTCTAGTCACTTTTTTTTTATTTTTGTCTGTAAGAACTAAAACTTTTTTTTTAGATGGTCCATTTTGCTCCTTATTATATTTAATTGTAAAAATGTTACTTTTTATACAATTTCATAAAATGGAATTAAAAATACAGCCGTCTAAAAAAATTTGAAAAGTTTTATGTCAGTTGTTTGATATTTATGTCAAAAAATTAAATTTAATTATAGAACTAATCTGCTGATTGTATACTCATATGTATGTGGTTGATAAACTTTGAAAGACGTATCAAATAATTTCTTAACCAAGTTCCAGACCTGAGATCCTCTAAGAATAGAACTATCTAATCGCCCGCCACTTACATCCTCGCCACTTAGTTATTAATAATAATAAATTAATAAGAAGACCGACAGTTTCGCGTCACATGTCTGAGTTATTTAAATATTTTAACCTGTTTAATTAATTGTAACGTTCTGTTAATTTAAATTATCCCCAAACTAAAATGTGTGTTTAAAGTTTTCATTTATATGCATATAAGTTATAAAATATTTTATATCGTGATAAATTTTCTTTCAAACATTAAAACTTTTTTTATGACTTAAGTATAAACTATTAATTTTAATTCTCATTCATGATTCATTTACTCATAAAAATATCTAAGTATTTTTTTATTAACAATTTATATACTAAAAAATTTTAATAACTATAAAAAAACTTAACTTTTTTTTTAATTACTCGAAAATAAAAAATCGTAATTAAAAAAAAAATATAATTGTAAAAATTAATAGATAATTATCCTAACGCTTTGATGTTAATATTAACAAATTAATTAAATTTCTAATTACTAATTAACATAATAACAAAATAATATTATTTCCCACATCCGCCTACTCATGGACTATAATTTATAATAAATCCATAATGAATAGACCGAAAGCACTGCGTCGGGCAGCAACTAAAAGGTTAATTAATTTTATCTTATTTCCGGTTGGTAGAGGCTCTGTAAAATGTAATATGCATATGTATATATATATATATATGTATAGTATAATTAATATACTATACTTACTTGCAGTGTACCACCATGGGACCAGACTCGTTTTTGATAGTTGACCCAACGACTGCCCTCACACGCCGGCGAAATTCCAGTACCGCATTGCTAAAAGGGCACGTGTGTGAATGCCATTCTGTATAGTGGAATTGCAACAATGTCCTCTCTTCTGTTACTTCATCTTTTTCATTTTTTTTGTACAATCTTATCGTTCTTATATGAAAATTTGCCAACTCTTCTTCTTTCAATACTGATACGCATATTCCTCCATATTCTTCATTTTTCTCTTTATTTGCTGGCCAATATTGTACACACATGACCTTTAAATATTTATCATTATGAATATTAAAAAAGTCATTATGAATATTAAAAAAATACGCATTTAGAAAAACACAAGATCGGTACACGCATTTTTTTTCAATTTCATTATTTTGATTAATTAAATTATTTATTTAAAATTTATAAATTGTCTCATGTCTGCTACATTCACACTCATGTTACTGTAAATTTTTTCACGGGTTTTAATGATCCAACGGTTAAAAAATATCAAATTTTTATTTATTCTGAATATCAGAAAAAATTAAATTTTTAAAACTCCCGGGAAATTCAAAAAATTTTTTCAACGATTAATTTTTATATTTTACTGTAAGTTTTTTTTTTTTTACTGGAATAATTAAAAAATTTTTTTATGGAATTTCTGAAGCAATTAAATTTTTCCTAAAAATTGAAACCTAAAATTTTCTATAAATCTCTCATTTTTCAAAAATGAAATGTCAGAATTATTACAACCGCCAAGAATTTAAATTATGATTCAAATTCAATCGAAAATCTTTAACGCGGTAATGATTGATTATAAATATCAATTAGTTATGCTAATTAGATAGTCATTAGAGTTAAAATAGACAATTGTAAATTGTAGTATTGCACATTCTGTGGACGGTCGTAGTTGAATTACGATGAGATGACTTGTGTTCAATATATTGTATATATTGTCTCTATATATAAATATAGTGCGACCTCTAGCCTATTTAGAGACACTACAGTCCAGAATTAATGCTCGACTAATCAGCATACAAGGTGTTACGTCAATCAGGTTCGATGTACGATTGATCAGACAATCAATTTGCTCCGTCATTCTCATTCGATACTCTCACAAACGTAATCGACAGCCCTTTCATAACAACCGAGAGTACAGAATTTGTGTAAAACGAAACATTAAATTTCTGATGTTAATGGAAATGTATCTCGACGTGTTCGTATGTGATCATTTGTGTATCTAACTGTCTACACACATATACAGCAATCCTCAAATGAAATATTTTGTCCAATTAACATCGAAAATTAACATTAAGCATACAGCTGACGGTCGTTAAAAGCAAATTTTAATATTGTATCTATACTATACCTTTATAAAATCAAATGTTTTAGTTAACATAACGATGCATGAAGCTCTTTCTTGCCAAACCATTCGCCAAAATTCAGTTACGGTAGTTTCTATGGGTCCCTGAGTCACAATGTAGGCATTTGGTTTCAGTAAACTCTGTAATTATATTTAACTATTCATACTTAAATCTCTAAGAATTAATTATTTTATTAAATTCAATAAACTATCAAAAATTTTTTTTGAGAAAATGGCCCTGAGGACTTTACACGGTCTGTTCGGTGTGAAATATCAAGCGGTGTACTTTTACTACGGTATGAGTGTTTTTTTTTTCACACCATTTGGTGTTATTACCTCAAATATTGTCTGATAATGTAATCTTTTAGTTAAAAATTACCAAATAATAGATAGATTGCAGCACTAGTACATGGAGAAAAAGATTAAGTAATTTTTACTAAATTTGAATAAAAAATTACAATCTGAGAAGTAATCTTGAAACGTTAAAAAAAATCAAAACTTAAAGTAAAATCACAACATATTATTTAGAATAATAATTTCTGTTGATTATAAAAATTACTGCATTCAAAATAAAATTTACTAGCGACAAATAAAAATTATAATGTACCAATAATTTTTACTATTGCACTTAGTAAATATTAGTTAACGCGCTTTGTGAAAGATGTATTCTGGCGAGTAATTTTTACAATCCAAATAGTAATTTTTACAATCTCAAATAGTAATTTTATCTCCCGGAGTAGCAATTTATCTTACCGACATTCTAAAATGTACAGTAACTACGTAGAATTACATTGGAGATGTAATATTTATCAACTACGAAACAAAAATTGCGACTAATATGCTAATTTTTAATAATTCTAATAACAATTTCTACTTTTTGTAAGATTTAACTATTTTTATATGAATAAGTAAATATTTATTTTTTCCAAGCGAAAATTTAACGACGCTTTATTGTAATTATTATGATAAGTGAAAATTACAATCTAGATAGTAATAATTGAAATAAAAAATTAATTTTCTACAAATCATCGTAATTTTTTTTATGGATTGTAATTTTTTATTTGAGATAGCAAATTGCACGACTCATGATGCGAAGCATCAGAGTGTTCTTTACGATCGAAAAATTTTTTTCATTATGATTGGAATGATTATTTAATTTTGACCTGCATTTTTCTCCGTGTATATTATTATTGATGTAGATTATTTTAAAATTAAATAAACTTATAGGAGAAAGTAGGGCAAAATGGGCTTACATGTATATTACATATCGATACTGCTATTCTAATATGCCCTAACCCACAAAATTTGAAATTTTCACTTTTTTTGAAAAATGGAATCATTGTAACAATGTGCAGCTTATGTAAAAAATTTTAGAGGTCGAATTGTTTATTTAGTATCTTTAAATATATATTCTAATATGTCGTATCCCACACGCAGACTTTCGCGCATTATAATATGTCGTACCCCACATTCGTATAGGTTTAGTCACGCTTAACATTTTTGATTTTAAGTTAATTTTAAGGAAGCAATTAACGATATGAGTATGAAGGTAATGATGCATAATTTTTTACTCTTCTTACAGCATATAATTCAAAATTATTTATTCTCTACAAGTGCCTGTATTTTATGAAAACATGAAAATAAATTTGTAGGTTATACCAATGTTAACATAATACAAATAATTTTTCTTTGCCGACCGTGAAACGTTTTTATCGTCTCCTGAAAAATTTCCCAAATGTGGGATAGGGTATATTAGAATGGCAGTATCGATATAAGCCCTGTTTTCTTAAGGGGCCCATTTTGCCCCACTCTCCCGAACATTTACGCCATTGGTGGTCTAAACGTTCTAATTTACATGGTCCAAAATTTAACTTTCACACCGGCAGTGGTGAAAATTTTAACACCAAATCATTCACACCACGGCGCGGATTCAAATTTTTTACAGAGTATAAGGTAAAAGTACCGTTTTCGGCCACTTTTATAATCGAATTTTTTTTTAAACTTTTTCATTAATTAAAATAAGTATTAAATATCCAAAATTGGTACTTTCACCCTATTTATTATATCCAATACATCTGCGACTGCGCAGTTTCAAAAATTAGTAAGAGCCAAATTTCAAAAAATTTTTTGGTACACGGAAAAAATTTTTGACTTATTTTTTAAAAAAATCTAAACTATTTATTTCTTGAGCAAATTTGAAAAAATTAAAAATTGACTTTTACTGAGATTTTCAAACCCCAATTGCTTTAATTGATTTTCAAAAAAAATAATAAATAATACAATAAAAATTAATAGCTATACATTTCAATAACAATTGATATTGATATACAGTTAATTAAATAACTTACAATTAAACAAGCTTACGTAATAATAATAGCAATAAAAACAATAATTACTTACGTCAACGTAAGATGCATTGACATAATCAGAGTCCGGTTGTCCCTCTATCGTTTCCAGAACAACTCTATTGTAATCATCTAAAAAAACAATGAAATATGATTAATAACAATTGGTATAATAAAATATTCCACAATTAAATTATGTACAATAAACAATCGAGCCTACGCAATAACATTTTTATTTTGTTAACGTAAATGAATTCCAATAATCAAATAAATAATACCCTCTATTGACAATAGTAATTTACTGACGTACGACAATAACGCGATAATTATCGACCCCAGCAGTTTAATTGTTTTGTTTTTCTACTTCTATACGTATATACTGGTACTTTTTTTTATTTATGATTATAAAGGATGCTTGTGCCAGAAAAGGGCTTTGTTTCCGCTCAGTAAATTTACTCGTTTCGAAAAGTACGGCTCAAACAAGGTCTCTATGCGTGTACCGATGCTCAAAACATCAATGAAGTGAGAACAATCATTCGTATAATTAACTTTTCTTAATTGGTTTTGCGTTTCTAAGAAACAGGGAAGTGTTTGTTAGATGCACCACTTGTTGATAGAGAAAATCGTTCAAGCTCATTACTACGTCTGATCTAGCCGTCTATATATCTACTCATTATAATTTATTTTCTTTTATCTCTCTCTTTATTCATCACTTTAACTCTTTGTGTACTGCTATTATTTTTTATTACAATAAGCTTTCCACTATGCCGGTGTCGCAGTCTTCTTTGTTCTTTGATCATTGAAACTTTTTATTTATTTATACTCTGTAAAAAATTGTGAGTAAATTCGGATTTAATTGCAATCCGATTTCACTCCCTCACTCGGAGTTCTGAAGTTCAAAAAAAAATACTCCGCATGCGAGTGAATTGGGATTTTTTTATGGACGGAGTGATTTCGGAGTGACGCGGGGTTTATTTAAATCCGCATTCACTCCGGTCCGGAGTTTTAATACTTAAATAAATTAATATTTAATAGAAACAGCTTTTAATTATAAACATAATTATTTAAATAAATAATTCATTCAGATATTAATAATTAAACTTAAAATATTATGTTTTTAATTTATAAAATGTTTTAGTAACTCACTAAATTATAATTTCATATATATAATACATAGTAAAAATATTAAATTATTTAATAGCTATAGTGACATAGTTTTTATGGGAATATTTTATATTTCGGTACAAAATGAAATATTATCTCGTGGTATGGTTGATGTAAGTCATAAGACAGTTTGTGACTCAGTGAAAGTTTTATTATCAGCTGCTTATAATTTTTAAAAATCATTTCGCGCAAATATATAGAAAGGGAGCTCGTAATTATTTCCGTACTCAATATAAATGTCAAAATATCAAAGACCTAAGCTCACTATGTATTAGTAATTTTTTTTATAATTAGTATTTTCCGAAACTCCCCTTTGGAGTGAAATTCACTCCGAGGGAATTAAATAAATAAAAAATCATCTACTCCGCATTCACTCCGGAAATTTTTCACAGTTTATATATTTTTGTTGATCCGTTTGTTAAAATAAAAATGATAATTTTTTGAACTTACATGGAATGCAACGTTGGTTCTGGTTTTTCTCCCTATTAGTTGGTTTCATCGCATGCCTGCACAAATGAGTTTCTACTTTAGCTGCACTCTGTAAACATAAATCAAATATATATTTAAATAATACGGTTTCATATAATTAGATGGCTAAATTTAATAAAATTATTTCTTTGTACTTTTATACAAACATTCATTTATTATTTTTTTATTTGACTTTTTTTTTTAAACTGACTTGATATTTAGTACATAATTTTTTACTACTAAAAGTATATTTTTAATAAAATCTATATAATTAAACTTTCCAATTAAATGTTCATGGCTCATTCATTAATTTTATTTTTTAAAATTATAATTCTGAATTATATTCACTTAGCATTAAAACAAAAAAGTAATTGCACAGTTTGTGATATTAATTTTTTGAGGTGAACCGACGAGTTGTAAAAATAATTTAAAGATAATTAAATGACGGTCTTGAGCCGACGCAAAGTTATTGTCAGGCTATGTCGGGACTAAACTTTTAAAGGCCCCTAAGCTCCTTTTATCCCTAAAGCTTCTCTGATTGGTCCCTTGGTGTCCGATGGTTCGCATAAAATACAAGAAATTGAATAGAATGGATTTAAGGTAAATAATTATGCGGGCAGCAACTAAAGTCTAGTTTCCTAAGCAACAATTTATTCTAAACCTTTTTTATGTGAGTTTCTGTTAGTTTTCAGTAAATACTTCAAGCTAACCGACCAATCAGGAGAAAAAAATTCTGGAAAACGACTGACTCTGCGGGCAAGTCCCAAAATTGCCTTCTAAGAAATTCTATAGAAATCCTATAGAAAATCGAGACTCACGGGCTTATGTACAGAAAGAAAAATTTTCCTCTATACTTCTATGTACTAGCGATCTTCCCTAAGACTCGTCTTATACCTCGGAGTCTGCAAATACCCAACCCACGCTAAAGTTTTGGTCAGGATCGCCTTCTAAGGAATTCTATACACAGAAAAAAAGGATTTCTTGGTGGAAAAAATTTTTACTGGCCCTAAGAAAATTCTTGTCTTCAGTTCACGGAGCAAAATATTTCTTGCGTCAAGAAATCCTTTTTTTCTGTGTAGAAAATTGGGACTCACTGGCTTATGCTGAAAACAATTTTTTTTCCCTACGTTCACATGCTAGCATTCTTCCAAACAATTTTTCTGATGTCTCCAAAGACTCAAAAAGTTGATCGAGGCCATATTTTTAGCCAGGATCGCAATCAAAGAAAATCTATAGAAAATCGACTTACGGGCTTATACTCCGAAAAAAAAAATTTGTTTTCTGTACTTCTATGTGCTATAGCATTTTTCCAAAAATTGTTTTTTTAAATTGACATAAATTGGGAAAAAATTTACATGTTTAATAGATCAGTACTATTTACTATTGATCAATGAAAAAATGATAACTGTTAATTTTCCATTGATACTGTATATTATAATTCAGGAAATAAGTAATATATATTTTTATTTCACTAAAGTATAAATGAAATAAGTTTGTTGGATCAAGAGATATAATAATATATAGAATATATTAAATTTCAAGTTTTACTTTATATATACTCTATATAAATATTTATTAAATTGAAAAAACAAACTCGAAATTTTGTATCTCGGAAAAAAAACTTGATAAAACTTTTTCCAATTCTGTATGAGTTGAATTTAAATCATTGTCTAAAGTATATCATATGTTTTGTTACTGTAAAAAATTATAAAAGTTTAAATATAATTATTTCATTTCAATTTGTATTCTTTCTACATCTTATAGAAAAAAAAAAAAAAAAAAAAGTCTATACTTACTTTTGTCACGTAAGTTTCGGTCAATACCATTTTGATTTAAAAGTTTCAAATTGAAATTAATTTACTTTAGCAATAAAAAATTTTAAATTATAATTTTAATTCAAAACTTTTTTTTTCGTTTAATGTTTCAAGTTTTCTGAATAAATTTACAGTGATAATTGTAAATAAAGTTATACTACCGATTACTTAGGCTATAACTTTATTTCCAAGACGAAAAAAAGAAAAAGATTAATATTTAAATATTTATGATATCGGTTCGTTTTTTAATGGATCAAAGTGTAAGAGACATTGAATAAAAAGTAAAAAAAAAATGAATTGACCATCAACAGAGTAGCAATTTCAAGTTAGCTAGAGGCAAAAGAGTGACATATACCAAAAGCTTTTTCGTGTTTTCAGTGATACGGTATCCGTCTGATCGTACGATCCAGTTGGTTGCGGTTACAGCTGTGACTTTACGCTCACCCTTAGCCATTTCTTTCCCTTTTACTTGGGTACTTGTGGCCTACAGCTGAATAAAGGGAAAATCGAGTTTTAACATAGATATATTCGCCCATACATTTAGATCCAGGTTATTGATAATTTTTTATACTCTTTGCTTTTGTGTCTTCTTCTTCTCTTTTTTTATTTTTTTTTTTTTTTTTATCTAATATCTATTGACTTTAATAAAAATTGCAAATTGTGCATAAGTACTTATTAGTTAATGGATATAAAATTTTTTTTCAATACTTCAATAAGAGTAATACAAAAAAAAAATAAATTTAATAACTGGAAAAGTGAAAAGTGGTTACGTGGTCTGAATTAGTAATCGATTGTTTGATCGGCTAAGTTATAACTGAAAATAGTTTTACACAGTTTTATATAGAAATACATGTACATGAGTACTTGTTCAGTTTCTCGATTTACTAAAGAAAGTTTGAAATGTAGCCAAAGTCCTCGGCGATCCTTTCTAGTCGTCACGGGATTACGTGCGTGACAAAAAGTGGCTGCTCAACAAAGCCTCAGTAACAATCCCATCGTCTCAACTTATTCCAGTAACTCACTTTTTTTTTTCTTTTTTCTTTTTTCTTTTCAAGCTTTTTCGGTCTCTTTATTTTTTATTTCACTTCCTGTGGTCACGTTCCCGGTAGATAGGCTACAAGATCGAATATAAGTTTCGATATTGCTCGGTAAATTGAGTGTGCATTACTATCATATATAAAAGCATTGTCTCTTTAAAACTTATTTTATGGTATATGTATTTTTTTTTTTAATTTTTTTATTCACCAAAACGTTGTTTTCATAAAACTTTAGTTTAGCGAAAATTCATATTTTCGTAGGATATGGAAATTTAAGAACAAATTTTTTTTATCCATAAATAAAAATATATAGTAAACTAGCCGTCATAAGCCTGCCCGTAATAAGTCTCTTTCCCTCAATCGGCAGTTACTGAGTCCAAACAGCTTCCGTTACTTACTTAACTACTCTTTCGAGTTTCATACCAGACAGCTTCCGTTTAAATTTTCGAAATTATAAACTGACGATAGGAAAAAATGGACAAATTAATGATTAAAATTATCTACTGTAAGAAATTTTCCGAGTGAACGTGGGTTAAATCCGGAGTGAATGTAGAACGAATACGGACCGGATGACTGTTTATTTATTCAATCCCCTTGGAGTGAACTTGACTCTAAAGGGGAGTTGATTTTAGTATTAAAACTCTGAATCGGAGTGAATGCGGATTTAAATAAAATCTGTAATCACTCCGAATTCACTCCCGATTTTTTACAATGTATTAGTGTAAAAAAATACGTATTTATTCGAGTACTAGAAAAATCGAGATAGTGTCGTATGTAAAAAAAACTGTAAATATATACACAGAAAAAAAGAATTTTTTGGCGCAAGAAAAATTTTGAATTGTGAAATGAAAACAAATATCTTCTTAGAACTAGAAAAAATTTATTGGCGTAAGAAACTTTTTCTCACCCCGAGAAAATTTTCGTTTTCATTTCATAATGGAAAAAATTTCTTAGGACAAGTAAAAATTTTCTTGGAACGAATGAAGATTTCTTGCGCCAAAAAATATTTTTTTTCTGTGTAACATTTAGAATCATAAAATACGACATGCTTATAACGGGTAGTCGACTGTAAAATTAAAAAAAAAACCTGTTAATATTTTTTTCATATATTTTTACCAAAGATTTTCATCATTTTCATCAGTTATCTTGTCATAAATGTTGAAGCATCGAAAGGTACTATATATTGATTTCTTGTCTTTGAATGCCAGTTCTATCGACGCGCTACTCTATACTATGTACATATTAACATACATATATGCACATATATTGATATTCACAAAAAAAAATAAGACGTCTAAAACAGAGTGAACAAACTAAGAAAAAAAAACAATATCCCCATTATTTGTATTCTTACCGCGTACTATTTATTTTAATAACAAAACCTAAAGACAATCAAAGAATCTTTTCCACATGTATGAATTTTTTCACCTAGTGATTTTACACAAAAGACTGCTGGAAATAGTTCAACTGTCGGGCTGCACATATAAATGAGTTTGAACGATATTCTAATATAATCCACCGTTTCAAAGTTCCTGATTTTAAAACTTAGGAAAACAAGTTTTTATGCATTTTTATGACAAATGTACCAACTTGAATATTACAAAACCCAGTATTTCTTTGGAATAATCAAAAACATCAAAGTTGACATCCAAGTTCATAATAACTTTCTACTCTTTATTATTATTTGTCGAAATTATTTAAAAGTTAAAAAAAAACTGTTCAATGATCGAAGTTTTTATTATTATTTCATCTTTCATCTTTTTTAAACCCACGCAAACTTTTCTGTGCTTTTAATACTAAAATCTGAAATATATATATGTATAGAGATAATAGTAAGAAAAAGCACGTTCAATGACGACGACAAACAGGCGAGACGGAAAGCCGTTGCTATGAGATTCACGACTCGAATCTTGAGCCAAACGAGAAATCGATGTCGACCTCGATACTTCCTCTCTCTTTCCCTTTTGGTGACACTCTAAAAGCATTCTCATAGGATTATCACTCGGCTTGTCTTCAATCTATATATATATGCATCTTATGTTTATCAAACATAGATTTATTTTATGTAGTACCATCTTCACTCTATTGGCATCCACTGGAAATAAATAAAACCTTTCAGTCTTCAATGGTTTACGTTCACTTCAATATTTAACGTGTCAGCTCAACTTGCCACATTTAAGTTTATTCGAATGCTTTGAATAGATTCATCATTACAGATCGTATATATGAAGATATATGTATATGTAAACTTTTGCATAGACTCGGAGATTCTAGAACTTGTTAAAGCTGCATCAAAACTTTACCAAAGTTTCCAAAGCTGTTGGCACGTTCGGCATTAAGCGAACAAAACAGAGTGTATTTAACATTCGAATTGTGTATTAAATATATTATACTCATATATGTACATATATATAAGATTCTTGTGTTTAAATTTACAACTAATAAATTCAATAATAATTGAATTAAGCTCGATATTTTTGTATACTAGGCATATTATTTGCCAACAAAACATTTTGCAGGTTCAACTTTCAGTTGTTGATAGTTCGCTAACTGGCATATCACGAATTACTAATGGTTTGCTAACTGGCATCTCACCCGTGAGTTGATAATAGTTTACTAACTGCCGTTGTACTCTCACAAGTTACTTACTCACTGTACATTCCAAGGCTATAGATTTTTTTCTACGCATCCCAGCATGAAAAGCGAGACAGTGACAAATACTGACCTACCGAATTGTTTCTGTCAAATCTCAAATCCATTCTTTGACAAATTTATTGTCCTCTAACCGTCAAAAAATGATTTACTAGAACTTTATTTAAAGTTTAAATATTTGCCATCAATAATAATTTGTAAAATAAATATACAGGGCGACTGAGCCAGTAAATAAACGGTCGTATTTTTAAATATTTCAATATCGAAGGATGTGTCAAAATTAGAATTGAAGTTCTAAAAGTTGTGAATAAAACCGTAATCAATTATTTTCTTTATTTAATTATGATTATAATCTAAATGATGTAGATAAAATCATGGTGTTCAAAAAGCTCGAAGGTTAAAGATTCGAATCACTTAGTGATAGATGAAGGCAAGTTTGATACAATGACATGTCTGAAATCTTACACTCAGAAAATTAAATAATAGAAGTTACTATCTAGTTATGGTAAAAATTTCTACCATCAATCAGATAGTAGTAAATATTATCTAGATGATTGTATAAATCATCTAGATTGTAATATTCACCATATTTATGATAATTGTCACAATCCTGTATGTTAACTAGAGTTAATTATTATAATTATTCTAAATAGTTATATTTATAATCCAGATGGTAACAGTTACCATCAGAAATCATAATTGTTACCATCCTGATAGTAACTATTACAAAATTTATTGCAGAAGTGAATGTTATCATCCAGATAGTAAATATTACCATCCTGATAGTAACTGTTATCATCCTGATTGCAACTGTTTCGAAATTTATTGCAGAAGTAAATATTATCATCCTGATAGTAAATATTACCATCCTGATAGTAACTGTTATCATCCTGATAGTAAATATTACCATCCTGATAGTAACTGTTATCATCCTGATAGTACATATTACCATCCTGATAGTAACTGTTATCATCCTGATAGTAAATATTACCATCCTGATAGTAACTGTTATCATCCTGATTGCAACTGTTTCGAAATTTATTGCAGAAGTAAATATTATCATTCTGATAGTAACTGTTATTATCCTGATGGCAACTGTTACTATCCTGATAATAACTGTTAGGAAATTTATTGCAGAAGTTATCATCCAATAATTGTTAATTCTATTAGAAAAAATTAGAACATTAACTATTTTTGCATTGAAAAACGTTCCAATCATTCTAGATGATTGGAATTAAAAATTTAGCATAATAAACACAATTGCTTAATTTTCTGAGTGTAGTGATTATCAATGGAGGAAACCCTTTTTAGGGTATTGAGGAGAAGTTGTGTTTCACCACTTATTACGAAGCAACTTGGCGACCAATAGAGGAAATTGATACTACGGGGGGCCTTTCCAAGCCCACTTCGACCAGAGTTTCTTTATTTCCTGGGATGGTAGTAGTGTTTGGCCTAAGAGAGGTAGTGGCTTTTGATTCGGCATCCACACGCAAAAGGATTTTTGATCTGATCATCGATCCAAGGGTAAGCCAATAATGAGCTTACGCTCAATATTTCGCTATCATTACATTATGGCAGAGAATAGGGATGTTACAAAGCGCGTCTATACTCAAAAAGGCGCGGAAACGGCCTCCCATAAAACGAAGGTGGACTTCCGTCCCGTTACATTAATTAATTCATCCGCTCCACATTCACCCCAGATTTAATCCGCGTTCACTCCGAAAATTTTTTACAGTGTACATATTTTTGTTGATCCGTTTGTTAAAATAAAAATGAAAATTTATAGTTGAATTTTAAAGTAGGCGATATTTTCAAATTTATATAAATTTCATATATTTTGTATTCGTTTATAGTAAGCATTCAATTTCATGCAATTTCCTTTTATAAGATGTATATGTATATTTTATTTTCATCTACTAGTTTTTTTTTTTTTTTTTTTTTTTTTTTTTTTGCGTGTTACAGTATATAAAAATATTTTCACGCAATAAATTCTTTGAGGTTTTTATATAAGAGGTGAGCTTAAGTAAAAAACGTAGTAAGAACATAAAAAAATGAAATACTGTTGGAAAATAAAGTGATAAAAAAAAATATAATAATAATAATAATGATAATGATATATAGTATAATATAATAATAAAACGTGTATATATAGATGCAGTTTATACATAAAGAAAAGGAGCGAAGTGTAAACAAATGTAAAAAGTACTCACTTGAAATTCAACGCGATATAATACGGGAAACTTTCGGCGTAGTTCACAGAGTTTTGGATACTGCGCAAGAGATGTTGGTGCGGACGGTAAAGTCGTGCCCATATCGCTAAGTTCTTCAGCCGCTATAACAAATAAAAAAAAAACCACATAAATAATTATGGAATTTTAATTATAATAAATTATAAGCAAAAAAAAATGTCTCGAGTCTCTAGTGTTTGAAGAAAAATGAATACTTAGGATTTAATTATTTTGGCGGGTAAATAATTAGGACTTCAAAAATTATTTGTTTCAATGACTGAAATAGTGATTATTTACATAGAATTTAAAGCGCGTTTCGATAATAAATAAATGCCATGAAAATTTCACGGTCTCACGTTACAATTAGAGAGAATTCAAAGCACCCTGACCCACTTGGCATCGCGCAATAAATACGAATGAGCTTTCACGATCACAAAAAAAGAAAAAAAACGAACGAATGATTTTTACGTGATCTATTCATCTGCGATCTGTTTGTAATAAAAAATCGCGAATAAAAAAATTTCAAATCAATAGCGCGATAATTAAACAAAACCTGTGTAAATAAAAAAAATATATATATAAAGTAAAAAAATAAAATATAAAATAGTATAGCCCCAATATTCAAATATTTTTCTTTATTATTAACTCTTCTTTTTTTTTTTATAATCTGTTTTTGAATGCGAAAGGTGAATGTACTTTTTAAATTTCAACTCGAACGATTTCCAAGTTAAAACATGTGGAAAAAGTATGAACCAAAATAAATATACCAATGCATATACATTTTTTTCTGGTCAACGCTACATAAAATGAAAGAATGAGCAATGAGTAAGAGGTATGTCGAAAGTTGTTTAACCTTTTATATTTACAAATCGGTGACTTTGAACTCAGGGTTATGGGAAAACAAAACTGAAAACGTAAAAACCGCCTTGACATAGTTATATTTGTTAGCTTGGGTTTTCTCCAACACGTGTATTCAATCAGCGGATTGCTCTCACGTCTAGTGTCACATACATCATAAGAAATAAAAGCTTCAAGCCTAATTACACGACTCAAAAGTCCATTATCTTAATAATTATTACATATGACACATGTTTTTAAACTGTTTCAAAATACTTCAATGATATTGCCTTCTAATTTATGAATAGAATTATTTTTAAATTTTCAACAATTGTTTTTAGTTGATTTCTTATAGAAATCTGGCTATTGCATTCGTCTTCATGGTTGAATTTTTAAAGAATCTTGTCATAACCTATGTATGTATATAACATATGAGATGTAACCCGGCTTGTGGTCACGATAACGTCTACAATTACAAACGGATTTGAATGAAACTTAACATACTTATGTTTTGGGCAAAAATCTAGGTCAAGCTCCAAGATGAGCCAAATCGGTCGGTTAGTTCAAAAAGTGTGGGTGTTTAAAGTTTTTCAAATTAGCAGAAAAAAAAAAATCGTTTTTTGTCAATTTCTCTCCTAATAATTTTTGAATTACAACTTATTGCGCATTTCTGTTGAATGTATCCGAAAATTCATGAAATTAGCTTTAATTTTCGTTATTTAATTGACCATTTCGACAATTGTTTCAAATAGATCAAGTGACTGAAAATTTTTGAAAAAATTACAAAAAAAATTTTTATGGCTTCAACTCACAATATCTTTTGAATGATATGTTGCAGGTTAATTTTGTTGATCGAATCTTGTAACCAATAAAGAAAGATTCAAATCACATCACTATGACTTTATCTAAATGAAATTTGACACACATATCTTTCAAATTACTACTTAAATTCGGATAATTAATTCAAACTATTGTGATTCATTATATCATGGATTTTTAATGGTGTTTACTATTATTAAAACATTTAGCGATTCTATAATGAATATATTACGAGAAATCTACTTCCATTTCGGCTGCCAAATTGCCTTTTTTTCTAAATTGTATTTTCATTTATTATATTTATGTGTGAACAGTTAACGATGTCAATTGTGCACCATAATTTTTCGTTAATCGGCGTTGGGAAAATTCACTCGATTACAGGAGCGCCGTCGACCGGAAATGCAACTTTAATGAGGTCGAGAGTTCGGAGGATGTCTTTAAGCTCTCACTGAAAACTCAAAACAACTACTTTGCTGTACTTATACACCAATGCTCCGTTTTCTCGTTTCTCGATTATAAACTTTCGAGTTATTCTCACTTCGCTAAATAGCTAACTTTTTAATGTTAATAAATACAAGTCAACGGCTTACTGCTGTAAGTCTGTGTACTGTGCAATGGGATTCATTTTTTTTTACATCTATTGGAAATTGTTTCTGCTTTTTTTTAGAAAATGTACAGAGACTTTAACCACTTTCACCGAGAAAGTTTTTTCGTGGCTTTGGAGATTTAATTTATTTTGCCATGTCATCATTTTGTTGACTCGAAAATTTAATTGAAAACAAATTTTCAAAATCGTAATTTGATAATGAGTTACAGGAATTTGAAAACTGAAAAATAGTAAACTCCGACAGACTGCTGGAATCTCAAAACATCGTTTTGAAAAGTTCAGAGTCAATGGGATTTTGTCAGTTTTTTTAAACTTTCGCGATTAATTAAAATGTTTAAATTTTTCAATTTTACAAATAAGTATTTTTGTAAGCAAAAATAGATGAAGCCTAAATTCTAAACCTTCACCAATTTTTGTTAATTGCTTGTTTGAGCCAAGTTGTAAAATAACAAACATTACAAAATTTAAATTTCTGAGCCAGTTACGAGAGTTTGAAACAAAAGAAAAATGAAATAATTAGCAGTCACTAAGGGACTTGGCGGAAAATTTTTAAATTTTCACTTACATAACACTCGAAAATTTCTATTTTTACTCCAAAATCTCACATCTACTTATTGACTTTTTTTTTTTTAAATAATTCAATTAAAATGCTAAAAATTATAATAAAGTGAAACGAAAATGATATATTTGAATTATCATTGACATTTTTGACGTCTCTGAAATTGTGAAACGTCCCATGTGAGATACGCGGAGGAGATTTAAAAACTTTTTCTCCTGTCACGATAAAATATTACTCCTGACAGAATCCCTGTGTGCATACAGGACATATTGAAGTCAGTTTTCTGTCCAGCGACACCGAGGCGCCATTTCACCCATGAATCTCTTTCCCCTATCTCTTTTTATTATACTCTTTGTTTTTCTTATTTTCACTTATTTTATTTTATTTTTATTTTATACATCTTCCTCTATTCTCTATTCCCTATTTCTTGCACCAACCTCACACTCAAATAATAGTATATATCTATACATACATATATATGAACACATGCTGACGACGTATCTTGAGAAGCTGCTTGTTAAGTTCGTTCGCGTTAGCTTCAACAAATATATACGACATATATCCATATCACATCACGTACATATATGTACTCAATTCTATACTCGTCTAACTCAATCTAAAAACAAGCCATATATATATCGAATACGTATAACTTCTGGCTCGTCACAAATTTGATTTTAAGCAGTTGCGTAAATTGAAGCCAAGGTTTTTTGTCAATTATTATTTATTTCTCACTATTAAATATTTCACTGTTGCACGAAAAATGAACTATTTATTTATAAACTTTTATGCGCAATTCAAATTGTCACTGATAGTATTAATTAAAAATTGTTGTTTAGTTAATTTGAAGATAAATTTTATTTCAAGTTTACTGCAACAGAACGTTTGTAATTTTGTAAAAGTTGTAGTTACAAGAAAAAAAAAAAAGTAATAGGTGGATAGTAATAAAAAATGAGTGACGTTGAAATAGTTAAGAGACAAAACGAACAAATGGAAATTAATGAGCTGAAGAAAGTCGGACAGTTGAGACATCTATATAATTTTCAAAGTTGGCGAAGCCATATTCTCTGTACACAAGCTAGCGCTTCGGTCTCATCTCTATACTACTTTTCTTGGCCTCAAGTATTTAAGTGTATATAACGGCTGCAAGTAACAGTATTGTACAACACTACATGCTCTGTACCAGCAGCATCCTCAACACGCTCGGGGCTGTAATTTCTCGTGGGTTGGGGTTGTGGTTACGCAATAACAGACGCCGGTTTATGCTTCATGCTGAGCTTCATCTCCAATTTCGTTCTATAATTTCATTACTTTATCTTATAGTCATTTATTTAATTAATTTTATTGGTTATTATCATTTGTTATATTTGAGTACAACTTAATATTTTTTGTTATTTTAATCCTTTATGTTTAGGCATTTATATTAATGTTGACAAATAAACTTCATTGACGTCAGTTACGTTGACAGTTAAATAGAAAATGGTAAAAATAATAATAACAATTTTTTTATTTGTTAAATATAAATTTTTTAACTTCCCGCTAAGAAAATTGAAAATTTTCAAAACAAGGGAAGTTATTGGTTTCGGTCTGATTTTCGAAAACCGAATTTTCGATAGATATCAACGTTTTGAGGTCCTAGGAAGTTATTCTGACTAATTTCGAGATTATGTCCGAGTGTATGTATGTGTGCACGTACGCATGTAGGTATGTAAATATTTGTAACTTCTTAATAAAACTTTTTCAAAAATGTTTTTTTTTTTTTCGGATAACTTGTCATGTACTCGAGATTGATTCCAAAATTTAATCAGCTCTAAAACTTTATAAGCCGCGTCGAACGCAACCTCAACTATCAAAATCGGTTCATTTGTTCAAAAAAAAAAATCATTCTCAAAAGAATTTCGAAAAAGTGTTTTTAATGACAGTTTTTTTTAAAGTTAGTAATTAAAAAACTGCGTCAAATGTCACCTTGAACGTCAAAATCGGTTCATTATTTCCAAAGATATTGCTGATATAAAATAAAAAAAACATTACTATTTTCGAGCTTAAAGAGCTCAAAAATGTATTAAAAATAGTATTTTTGAGCTCATAAGTTCAAAAATGGCGGAAAGTTTTAAAACTGGCCCGCAGGACCAGGCAGTTTTCAGATTTCATAATTTTAATTAACATAAATCTTAATATTATAGAGAAAAAAAAATTCTATAAAAATTGAAATTCGTAAAAGTCGATGCTTGCAAAAAATTAATTTCATTTACATTTACGATTTTATGATAGTCAGCTAAAGATTTGAAGATATTTAACTTTGATAAAAAATCAACGACAAATCCAGAGCAATTTTATGGGTACAATTACGGACGGACTAATAAAAATACAAATGAAAGGAAAGTACAGTTGATCGAACTGGAATTTGATTTTCTTGAATCAACATTTACTCGTATCGGTAGGACGTTATCTAAGTCCAACCATCGTTGGCTAAACAACTTATGCCGACATTCGGGACGAAGTAGAGGCAAATAAAGTTTCCAAGGATATCGAGTTTTTTTTTTTTATTTTTTCTTTAATTTTGTTGAATGTATTGAGCAGAAAATTGAATAAAGCCATGCCCGACCGTAAATATAATAGATTTTTTCGAAGGAATTTATAAAGATATTGCGAGTATGCAAGAGTAGATAGGAAATATATTAATCATGATGCATAACATTACATGGTGCTTTGAAATTCGATACTGCAAATATTCATGTATATATATCAGAAATATCACTTTATGTGACATTTTTATTTTACATACTTTATTTGTAATTTAATATTATGTATTGGTTATTTATTTCAGTATAAATAATTTATTGAAAAAATATAAATTGAATTTTGTAAGAAAATTTTATCACAAAATTCAATTTATTATTGAAAATAGTGGCCACTGTAAGGTTCAATTTTAGCACATTTAATAATTTGTTTAAAATAATGAAAAAGTATAAAATACAATTTTCATTTTTAAAGTGGGGTGAAAGTATCTTTGAACACATTTTAAAAATTAATTATGATATTCCGTCTTTAAAAAATTGTTTCATTAAAATTTTTTGTGTTCAAAACTGGCTTTAAAGTTGCCAAAAACGGTACCTCTACCTTATTCACGTGAAACAATTTTTAAAAATTATAAGCCGCTGACAATAAAAATTTCCACGCTTATGCCGATTTATTTCATTGCTAAAAAAAAAAAAAAACAAGTAAAAATAATGATATATCACAAAATCAATTAACGAATTTCGTTTTAACCGAACGTGTAGTAATAACTTAAATAATTTCAAAGGTAATAAAAAAAGATTGATAAGAAAAAACTACAACGTAATAAATTTTTTGATATATTAAGTCGTATTCCAAAGTGATGAGCAAAAAAAAAAATAGAGCGTAGCAAAGTGAAAAGTGCTGGTTATTTAAGAAATTGTCAAGTATGTTGAAGTGGATAATTATATTTGTTAATATAAATCTTAATTACGTAGTAGAAACATGTCCTAAAGCTTGTGATAAATATACATACAGACCGTACATGGAACGGATTAAATATTTGGCGAAATTGCCGAATTCAAAAAAACTAAATGATCTTTCGCTTATTGGAACTCACTCATCGCTGTCGTACAAAACGGACATGGAAGAATTTCAAACTCAAGATTTAAACCTTCAACAACAATTGAAGTACGGTGTTAGAGTTTTGGATATTGGTGTCTGTCCAAAAAAAAATTTATTTCAAATAGATTTTTATTATAGTCAACTGTTTGTGGAAAATAAATTCAAAATTGTTTTGCACGAAATAGATGAGTTTCTTGATGATAACCCAAGTGAATTTATAATATTATTTATAAGTCAAACAAATAAAACGTCACTTAATAAATCATATCGATATAATAACTGTAAAATTATAAAACATTATATTTTAAAGACCAGGGGTGGAAAGCGACTAATAACTAATTGGGCACTCAAAGACCCTATTGGAATGTATCGCGGGAAAATATTACTTGCAAGCTTCGACGAATCATTTAGGGGATGTACTTTTGATCTTAGAAAAGAGTGTATGGTCCAAAACGACGATAAAATACCACGAAAATCATTCAATTCGGATACTAAGTGGATGTATATCAGTCACTTAATAACCGAAAGCTACTTGAAACATTTTGAATGCTATATTAATGATATCAGCTTCGATGATGGTGAGCACAGACGGTGTGCGATTGCCAAAGATGGTGGATATGAAAATAATGATCACTGTATTTATCCAATTAATTTTCTGATGGCCGAAGTTTTTGACAATTCAAGTCAAGTGTTGAAGATTGTTATAGCTGATTATGTTACTCAAGAATTAATTGATGCTATTAATGACAGTAATTTTGAAAACTCGTCATGGCGAGGTGGGTGGGAATAACTCATCGTTGTACGCAGTTGTAATTATCTATTTTTTTTTAATCATACGATTGCGCGCTTCAAATGCTACTATTGTCGCTTTAAAATTTTTTAATGACCTGCTCAAGATAATCATATCTACTCTATATATAAATACTGTAATAAAATTACGAATGAACGTTCAAGGAGAATAACTATAATTATACGGCTGATAATGCTTTCCGTTCAATTCTCAATATAGATTTTCGAAAAATGGACTGAAATTTCGATTATTAGACTTGTATATCAGACATATACGATACTAAGCCCATATTCAAAAGAGTTAATTCAAATTTTTTTTTGTTTAATTGTGAAAAATACTCTCTACACGGAAAGAAATTTTTCGCGGATACCACTATGCTGTATGGTAGCAAGGATTTTTTCATTCGTTTAAAAATTGTATGTATAGATGATTTGACCATACGGGAATGGCGTATGAGTCTATGTCAGTATGGGCGTCAGGACCATACTGTTTGGTGATATTCACAATGCTTCTGGTAGATAACCCTATTCAATATTGTAAAATTACGTATGCTTATATTGCAGTAGTATCAAAGTTTCTTGAAGTCAAAACATAGGTTATGTTTGGTTATAGTTTTAAATATCGTATCCATAAATATTATAAGATTAAACCCAATATTTATAAGTAGAGAAATATATAAGAACATAATATTAATGATAAATATATATTATTATTAATAATATCAATTATTTTCAGTATAAATTATATGATTTTTTTTATTCTCGATTGAAATCAATTCATACCAATTAAAAGTTTTTGATGGAATTCAGTGGAAATTAAAATATGATAAAGATGTTCTAAAATATATTGATTGCTTTAAATAATAAAAACATATCTTTTAGAAAAATTAATTTTTAAATTATGAGGCATTTTTTTGTAAAATTTAAAATATAAATAAGAAAATAAACTAATAATTTCTTTTTCAAATTTATTTGTTTATGATTTCCTTTTTAATTTGATTAATGTACAGCATTATTGGTATTAATAAAGATTATATGAAAAAATTAGCAACTACATTTACGCAGTATTGATGGTAATCCAATACTGTATTGATTACTCCACAAGGATCTATTGTGACTCAGCCTAGTTGCATTGCTAGTTCTTCAAGCCCTTACTGATCTAGTCTATCCAGACATGTAAACTACGCAAAGATTTTTGTACTATGCAGTATAGTAGATAACGCCATACTTATGATACTTGCTGCAATACTGTAATAAGAGTATGGCGATAAGCACCATACATTTCTTTCCGTGTAAAAACGAATTAGTGAAAAATACATGATGATCACTATTTGGCAGTGAATAATCACTTCTTGCAAATAAAAAGTACACCACTATTTGAATTAGTGACATACTTTCTACTAATAAACAGTGAATAGTCACTATTTTCACTATTTCAAATCCAAAAGAGCAGAGCAAACGAAAAATATATAGCTGTATCACAAATTACAGCATGAAAGTTTAAAGTATGCACTTATAGACTTTCAAAATTATTTTTTTAATTATATCTAAAATACTAGTTCAAATTTCTTCAGTTTATAAATAAAATAATCAATTAATATGAATAAAAAAAAAAAAATGGGTTTATTACTTTTTTCAAATGATTCATAAAATACTTTTAAACATCGTATTTTGTTTACTTTGCTCTATACTTTTTTTCAACCAGTCAAATATAAGTATAGCGTTGGGTCAATGTACGAAATAAAAAACAATTTTGATGTTTCAAAAATAATAAAAAACGTTCGATGAACAAAACAATTGTCTACCTACTTATTTTAGAACATTATTGAAATATAAACCAGTGATAAGTGAGCAACGCAAGTGAAAAGCAAGAAAATAAACCAATTCTTTTTTTAAAAAACTGTTCAATATGTTGAAGTGGCTGATATTTTTTATGGTATTATTCTATGTTACATTGAATCACTTAATAGAAACATGTTCTAAATCTTGTAAAACATATACATATAAACCATATATACAGCGAATTAAGTATTTAGCGAGATTGCCGGATTCAAAAAAGCTAAATGATATTGCGCTTATTGGGACTCATTCATCAATTTCATATAAAATGGAGAAAAAAGAATTGCGAACTCAAGAATTAAACCTCGCACAACAACTGAAGTACGGTGTTAGAGTTTTTGATATGACCGTCTGTCCAAAAGAAAATTCATTTGAAATTTATGATGAGCATAATTTATTTCTTGACACTGAATTCTCTGACGTTCTGAGACAAATAGTTATGTTCCTTAATGACAATCCTGGTGAATTTATAATAATATTCTTACATCAAATAAATCCTTTGATACTTGAAGCTACGCTTAATCATAGCAACTGTGAATTAGTCGATTACCATATTTCAAATATTTGGGGTGGATCGCGACTAGTAAAAGATTGGTCACTCTCTGATCCCATTAGAAAGTATCGTAACAAAATATTGCTAGCAAGTACCGATAGATCATTTCGAGGATGTACTTTCAATATCAATAGTCAGTGTCATATTCAGAATGATCACAGAATATCACAAAATTCTGAAACGCTTCTACATGAAAAATGGAAAAGCATCACCGAGTCAATAATAGTCAGCAACAGAAGATACCATGAATGTTACATTAACGACATTAGTTTTGACGACTTAGTACATGATCGCCGTACTATTGCAAAAGATGCTGGATATAAATACACGGATGATTGTTTGCGTCCAATAAACGATTTGGTGACTGAATTTTTTGTAAATCCGCACCATGTGCTTATTGTCGTTATTGCTGACTTTGTAACCCAAGAATTAATTGATGCGATCAATGACAGTAATTTTCCAAATTCATCATGGCGAATTGGATGGGAGTGATTGATGATTTCAAATTTGTCATAAAATACTTCAATAAGTTTCAAAGAAATTATTCCCATGAAAAATAATAAATTTATAAGCAAAAAATTGTATATAATTCATAAATAAAATAATCAATTAATAGTACCAAAATTAGTTTATTACTCCGTTGAAATGTTTCATAAAATATTTTTTAATCTCATATACTCGCTTTACTTTGCCTTGTACTTTCTTTTAATCACTTAAATATAAATATAGCGTTGGGTCAATGTACGAAATAAAAAACAATTTTTATGTTTTAAAAATAATAAAAAATGTTCGATGAACAAAACAATTGTCTACCTACTTATTTTAGAACATTATTGAAGTATAAACCAGTGATTAGTGAGCAACGCAAGTAAAAAGCAAGAAAATAAACCAATTATTTTTTTAAAAAAGTGTTCAATATGTTGAAGTGGCTGATATTTTTTATGGTGTTATTCTATGTTACATTGAATCACTTAATAGAAACATGTTCTAAAACTTGTAAAACATATACATATAAACCATATGTACAGCGGATTAAGTATTTAGCGAGATTGCCGGATTCAAAAAAACTAAATGATATTGCGCTTATTGGGACTCATTCATCGATGTCATATAAAATGAAGAAAAAAGAATTGCGAACTCAAGAATTAAACCTTGCACAACAACTGAAGTACGGTGTTAGAGTTTTTGAAATTACTGTCGATCCAAAAGAAAATTCATTTAAAATTTATGATGAGCATAATTTATTTCTTGACACTGAATTCTCTGACGTTCTGAGAGAAACAGTTATCTTCCTTAATGACAATCCTGGTGAATTTATAATAATATTCTTACATCAAATAAATCCTTTGATACTTGAAGATACGCTTGATAATAGCAACTGTGAATTAATCGATTACCATATTTCAAATATTTGGGGTGGGTGGCGACTAGTAAAAGATTGGTCACTCTCTGATCCCATTAGAAGGTATCGTAACAAAATATTGCTAGCAAGTACCGATAGATCATTTCGAGGATGTACTTTCAATATCAATAGTCAGTGTCATATTCAGAATGATCAAAGCATATCACGAAATCATGAAAGCCTTCTCGATGATAAATGGAAAAGCATCATCCAGTCAATAATGGACAGCAACAGACCATACTATAAATGTTACATTAACGACATTAGTTTTGACGACTTAGTACATGATCGCCGTACTATTGCAAAAGATGCTGGATATAAAAACAAGGATGGTTGTTTGCGTCCAATAAACGATTTGGTGACCGAATTTTTCGTAAATCCGCACCATGTGCTTATTATCGTTATTGCTGACTTTGTAACCCAAGAATTAATTGATGCGATCAATGACAGTAATTTTCCAAATTCATCATGGCGAATTGGATGGGAGTGATTGATGATTTTATATTAAATTATCGATAATTAATAATCAGTTTCTAAGTTACTTCATTAGTTTTTATTAGTATTGATATGTCCTTCTTCTGTAATTCAATTAATTAAATTTAAAGAGATAATGATAAAATGGAAATTATACTCCTTATACTTAAAAAATCTACGCATTTTAATAAATAAAATCACTCGATCGTTATTATATTTCAAAGCCAATATTTATTGTGTAAATCATTAGTTTTAGTTAGTAAATATTCGAACATGGTTTATTAGAATTTCATAGCGTAACCACACACTTTGGGTTTCTACTCTGACTATAACGCTACTATGGAAAGTTGAAATATCGGTAAAGCTTTCTCTTACGTTCAGATATGGTTCATTAACAATATCGATCGGATTATTATCCGTTGGAGATCGCGGCCATTGATAACTCTCAACTTCCTTTTACTATATATATATATATATATATATATATATATATAAATATGTATATATATATATATTTCTTTAATAACCCTGGCTGATAGTTGACTTTTATCATTGTCAAAGATCACGTTCTTTGTACATTATTTTTTATCTAGCTTCTGAATTGTTAATATTCTATATTTTTTTACTTCATACATCGTTAAATAGAACAATAAAATAAGATAATAAATTTTTAAAAAAACACGGTCTATGTATAAATATTTTTAAGTACCCGGTTAAAAAATAACATAAATTTGAGTTTTTTGACTTAAATAGATTCTAAGGAGTCGTTAGCCAAAAGCAAGTCAAAATCACCCGTATAAAAAAACTATAAATCGTAGAAATATATATAAAAATATATTTAGAGTATCAGACAATATATATTTTTCCATCATATATTTAGAGATATATTGTATGCCATACATCATAAAATATATATGACATCCTCTTACGCACTCACACATACTTGCAATAAAAATTACTTTAAAAATTATCAGGAATGCTTTACTGGATCTAAAAATGTAAAAAATATCAATAAAGCGACATGAAGCATATCAATACTGCCATTCTAATATGCCCTATCCCACAAAATTTGACATTTTCACTTTTTTCGAAAAATGGAATCATTATAACCATGTGCAGCTTATGTAAAAATTTTAGAGGTCAAATTGTTTATTTAGTATTTTTAAATAAATATTCTAATATGTCGTATCCCACAAGCAGACTTTCGCGCATTATAATATGTCGTATACCACATTCGTATAGGTTTAGTCACGCTTAACATTTTTAATTTTAAGTTAATTTTAAGGAAGCAATTAACGACATGAGTATGAAGGTAATGATGCATAATTTTTTACTCTTCTTACAGCATATAATTCAAAATTATTTATTCATTACAAGTGCCTGTATTTTATGAAAACATGAAAATAAATTTGTAGGTTATACCAATGTAAACATAATACAAATAATTTTTCTTTGCCGACCGTGAAACGTTTTTATCGTCTCCTGAAAAATTTCCCAAATGTGGGATAGGGCATATTAAAATGGCAGTATCGATATATGTATATTGTATAAAATATAAAAATTATTATATTTTATACAATGTACTTTTCATGTAAAAAAAAATATATTCATGTAATATATTGTGAATTATACATTTAAAAATACATAATTTATACGATACAATTTAATAAATAAAATATATATAAAAAAAAATTTATGAGTTCACGTAAGTATGAAAATATATTATTATATATTTAAAACCGCAAAAATACCTGTATGGGAAAATATAAGGTATTATATTTTTTCATATATTTTTATGTTGTAAATATACATTATGCCATACATTTTTTTTCATACGGACAATTGTGTTTTTCATTCATTTTCAACTCGCTTTAGACTGACTCGACCTACTTAGAACTCTTTTAAAATGAATCAGTAAAATTTCACTGATTCATTTCAATATAGTATCCATTTAAGTCAAAACAGTTCAAACTTAGAACTCTTTTAAAATGAATCAGTAAAATTTCACTGATTCATTTCAATATAGTATCCATTTAAGTCAAAACAGTTCAATTTGCCTTGATTTTGACTTAAACTTATCTTAAAAAAGTAAAATCCTGGTTATTTTTTCGATCCCGGTATTTAAATTTAATTTAAAATTATTTTTTAGTCGTTAAAGACATTCATCAATCAAAAACTCATTTAAATTTTTATGAAGTGATGTTAAATGTAACATCTGCACTTTAAGGTAATTCGTTTCCTTTAGCCCTTTTCAAAGTTACTTTCATTCTTGTTCATTCTTTTTGTCCCATTGGTTCTAGCTTACTTTTTACCTACTTCATCCTGTCACTCGTTCCGGTAATTGCGCCAGGATTCTTATTATAGTATGGTGGGAAATCGCGCGAAAGGACAATTCAGTTCATCTTATCCCGGATCGTTGGTCCAGATTGCTTGATTGCTCATACTGGGGTTTCTACTAAATTTTATTATGCCCTTGGTAAATTATTTAAAGTTTTAAATATTCAAAGAATGTTGACGTTTTTATGTTCCTTTTAAATCTGTAGCAATAAAATTCAATTTAAATTTTATTCGTTTTATTTACAGCATAGTAATACTATTTTATGCTTTATTTTTTATTACTTTTTTTTTTTTTTTACAACTTCTTTCATGTTTTTTTCCTTCTTTTTTATAACATTAACCTGAATTATTTAAATTTATATTAATAACCAAAAATAAATAACAAAATGAAGATGATGGTAAAAAGTTTTAATCGAAGAATAAACACAATGATACAGTCGACTAAGTTATAAGCCTCTTCCCCTCAATCGGCAGGTACTGAGTCCAAACAGCCCCCACTTAACCACTTTTTTGAGTTTCGTACCAGACATCCCGTTATAAGCCGCCGTTAAAATTCTCTAAATTATAAACTAACAATAGGAACAAAATATCAAAATTAATGATGAAAATTTACTATCGATCTTTCGCGGATAATAATTTAATAAATATCAAGTAAAATATAATTTATTGTTGATAATTGTAATCATTAATTACAATTAAAGCTTCTGTTACAATTTAAAAGTTTTATTGAGCATTATGTTGATCAATAACAATTATTATTGTTATTACTGTAATTAATACCGTTGTCATTATAATTTTTTCCATTAAAATAATTATTAGTGTAAAAAAATAAGTATTTATTTTAAGTTTGAAATCCCATAAAATAAAACAGGCTTATAACGAGTAGTCGAGAAGAAAACTAAACGCACGGTAGTGGAGATTGAAATTCCAAGAAAAATTTCCCCTACGTCCCCTAGACCAGGCTTACGACGGGTAATCGACTGTAATAACAATAATAACAATTTAATTATTTTGGGAAAAATCGATAAAAAAAAGTCTACTTTTATTTGATAATAAAAAAAATATATATATATATATATATATATAAAGTTAAAACTTCAATAAGATGGCATGTGTGCACATCTCGTGGTCCGATGCAATAACGCGAATATTGTCGATTGTATACATGACATCAATGACGCCCAGGGTCTTTCGTACGTTTACTTAGCAGTTTCGATACCCGATGCTATTTTTACTCGGTACATCCGTCGATCCGTACAGTCAGAGGGCCAAAAAGTATTCGAGATATTTATTTAATGCATTTTTGCAATTAAAGTCATTCATTAAATCAATATTATTTATTATTATTACTCATTCACTAAAAATATAGTAGTATATATATGCTTTTTTTTTTTTTTTTTTTTTTGAGATAAAATTTTAAAAATACTCGGAGATAAAATAAATTTAGTAATTGAGTGTATATTCATCAAAGTGTAATAGAGGCACGAGACATGAGACACAAAGAGAGTAAATGAATTTTGTACGTCGCATACGTGCTTAATGAGTTAAAGCTCCAAGTCTCGATGCTGTGCTTAACGTGATCTGACTAATAACATAGTGGGCGGAAAATACGAATGAAACTCTTGCACTCCATCACTTGCTCGACAACATGAAATTCTAAGGCATTCGTTTATTGCACCAGATTGGAATTTCAAGTATATATATATATTCATGTATGCAAATCATTTTGTGCTGTTTCAATGTGAAAACTATTCCATGTAACTTTTTCTGAATGACAATTTTTCAGTTTTTTTTTTTTTTTTTTTTTTTTTTTTACATTAAAGTCAATAATAATTTTTTTAAGTCGTAAAATTTTTTTTAACCAGAAAAAGAACCAGCTCGGACTCTTGATATTTGTTATAAATTTAAAATGTAATTATTTATTTTGATTCGATTTTATAAAAAAAAAGTATTTTTTTTTTTTTCCAATAAAATTGTTTTATAATGAAAACTGAGATATAGGAATAAAAAAAAAAAAAAATAGTTGAATAATGAAAAGAAACTATATTGAGAATAATGATCGATCGATAGGTAGATGTGATATTACGAGTCGTTGTGGAAGCCCGCAAGGGAAATACAATTATCGGCCAATCAGCGTGTCTGAACCTCGTATAATATTACAACGATGAGTTTTGGCCTTTTCTTTGTTCCTTGTCGCAGTCAACGATACTCCGGATTTAAAAAAGTAGAGTTTTAATATTTAAATAAAAAACTAAAATGAATCTTCTGACCCGAAAAAAGTTATTTAGAAACTTTTGTTAAAAAATATCAAGAAAAAAGAATTTATTGATATTTTTTATGTTTTTTTATAAAACACAAACACGTTTTTATGAGATTACAACCCAACAAAAAATGTAAACAGATCGATCTTGTAGAATAACAGAGGGAGAGAATGGTTATGAAAATAAAAGCGAGGACATGACGTGTTGAAGAGAACACACTAGTTGTCTCTCTTACTATATACGGGCAGTGTGTCACTTTAATTACGTCCCATCTATGTTATTTTTTTCTATCAAAAATATATCTAATAGGATCACTCTATCGTCGTAGCTGTTATTATTGAATTAGTTTTTTTTTATATACTTTTTTTTTTAATAAAGAAGAAATAAGAAACTTTTTTATCATTTAATAAAACACACACACATACATATATGTGTATATATATTTTTTTTCTTTAATATAAAATTGAGAAAAAAAAAATGTTGGCAAAATATCAGTGACCAAGTGTAGACCGGAAATGATATTTATTCATTTTGATCTTGCAAAATATAACGAGTGTTAAAAAAAAATAATATATATATATATATATATATATATATATATATATTAAAAAAATTTTTAACTATAGTCTTAACGTATGTTGTTGATACGTAGATATTTCTAGTGGCCAAAAATAGTTGACGCGGATCTGCCTCAGGGTCATCTGACGTCATTTTAAGTCTAAAAGTTGTTGGCTTGAAACTTTTTTAAATATTTTTTTTTAGCTTTTCTACTTAATGAATTTAACATAGTTTTATTTTCTGGTATTTGTAAAAATTATTTTTTCAACCACACTTCCGCTTGTATTTTCGGTTAAAAAAATATATTTACTAGAGAAAAAAATGCAATAACAGGAAACTAAACATCGTCAGTACTGTTTTGTACGCAAAAGTTTTTTTTTTAACTAACGCTAAACCAGAAAGTAAATATTTCATTTGGTACACAGATTATTTATAACAATGATCTGTAATATTTTCGTTTGATGTAAATAATTTAAATTACATTAGCTGAAAAATAATTCAAGCATTTAAATAAATGGCTTTTATTTTCAACGTTAATTAAAATAATTAAGGTTGTAGATTTCAAAATAATTATCATGCTTTAAATTTTTTACACCAGAGATATTTAATTACAGCAATTTTAAATAAATGCGTCTAGCAAAAAAATTATTACACAGTTTTTTTTTAATTTATCAACATTTAATATTTTTAATTAAGTATCCAATTAATATTTTAATAACAAAAAATTAAAAATATTTCCAAGCATGAATAAATAATTTCATGTTAAACAAATTTAAAAGCCAATTCGATCAATTATCGAATAAAAATTGATTTATTACATTTTTCGAGTCCTACTCAAAATGAAATTTTAATAAAAAAATTTATCAAAATGGCTACATTATAAAAAATTGAGAGTGTAAATGGATTTCATTTCAATCCGCATTCACCGGTCCGGAGTTTTAATACTTGAATAAATTTATATTTAATAGAAATAACTGATAATGAGAAACATAATTATTTGAACAACTAATTGATTCAGGTATTAATAATTAAACATAAAATATTGTGTTGTTAATTTATAAAATGTTTTAGTAACTCTCTGTGTGAAAAAAATTCCAAAAAAGTTAAATATGTGGAACTTCTAAACTGAGGAGGATTAGAACTTCAAGTGAAACTTCTTTTGAACTCTTGTAAGTTTGATAGTAAAAAAAAAGTTTATGTAGAATTTTTATAAAATGATTTATTTCTCAAGGATTTTTTACTACATTTTATCCTCGTCCCGAAAAAGTTCCCATTAGAAACCAATAGCTCAATAAAAATCCAAAAATGTTCATGAAAAGTTCCAAATTTGAGATTTTTGAATATTTCCGGAACTAGATTAAAATTTAGTAAAAATACCTTTTGAGAAATATTTTTTAAAAAACGATTTTTTTGAGTCAAATCTCTAATATAAAATCTTAGACAAACTTTTTTTTTTACTATCAAAATTACAAAAGTTGCACTTAAAGTTCAAATCTGTTTTAAGTTTAGAAGTTCCATACGTTGAACTTTTTAGGAATTTTATTGGAACGAATTTTTTGTACACGGGTCACTAAATTATAATTTCATTTAGTACATAGTGAAAACATTTTTAATAGTTATAGTGACATAGTTTTTATAGGAATATTTAATATTTTGGTATAATATAAAATATTATTTTGTGGAATGGTTGATGTAAGTCATGACCGTTCAAGACAATGGAATCATAATAATGATGGAAAATGAAAAATTTATTTCTTTGACTTCGTAAGCGTGAAAATTTTCATTGTCAGCTGCTTATAATTTTTGAAAATTTTTTCGTGTTAATATATGGAAAGCAAGCTTGTAATTATTTCCATACTCAATATTTAAAAATATAAAAGACCTAACCTCACTACACTGAAAAAAATAATCGGTAGCAGCTACCTATTGGCAATAGGTAGCCACTATCGATTATTTCGGTACCAGTTACCTAATTTTCGGTAGCTGGCACCGATTCCAATTAGTAACAGCTACCAAAATAATCGGTAGCTGTTACCGAATAATCAGTAGCGGCTACCGAAATAATCAGTAGCGGCTACCAAACTAATCAGTAGCGGCTATCGAAATAATCAGTAGCGGCTACCGAAATAATCAGTAGCGGCTACCGAAAAATAATCGGTAGTAGCTACCCATTGCCAATTTTTTTAATGCATATATTACTAATTTTTCTTATAATTAATATATTCCAAAACTTTCCTTCGGAGTAAATTTTTTATAGTGTAATAATTATTTTCCAAATGACCAAATTTTTATTTTATTTTTTTAATTGTCAAAGAAGACAATTACACCAATCATACAAAGAGACAAAGAGAGAAATTCAACAAAGCTAACCAACGTACAAAGCTTTCCTAGTCCTCATCCTTCCAGCCTATGAACTACTAATTCTCAGACAATTAATTTCAGAGAATACCGAGAGAATCTCAAGGATATTGGGAATCTTCTAGCATTGAACCATTGTCTGTACATTATATATATATGTATATATATAGAGGATAATCCTGATTGTTGCTTTGTACATTTCCGTCAGTAGTATTGCCCTGTGACAGGTCAGACACCTCTAGCTACAACACGAACCTAACATCAAGTACTCTACACAATTTCCTCAGTATAGCTCTACTCTTACAACTACTTATACAATTTACCGAGTTCACCCCTGTCTACTGCTGTAATATATCGCCATAAAGTTGTACATTTCCACTGTACAATCGTACATACGGAAAATCAATCATCATTCTATTTTTAATCCCCGTCTATTCACCTTTAAAACTCGCCGAGTCCCACATGATGGTGTAGTAAAAGACGATTTAATGTATAAAATACAATCTATAGTGCATACTGGTGAAATAGAAAAATCATGTTCCGATAGCACTTTCCGAACGCTTGTCATGATAAAACGTACAATATACAATTATATATATATACATATATATTGTGTAGAAATCGATCCGCTCTAAATTAAATGTGAGCGATATCGTTGCATTCTTTATTGCTACAGATTCGATGCAACCCAAAAAAAAAAACACATTTATTGGAATTATTTGTGAAAAATTATTAATAAACGTCACTTTATTTTTTTTTATCCATCTTATTCTCATGTTTATTTAATTATTATTTATTATTATTATTTTTTTTTATTGTAGCTGAAGGTTACATTGCCGAGGTGAGGCAGATAAAGCCGACAGTAAATGAGGACATGTCACCACATGTTGTAAGTATGCGCACTTACAAACATGCAGTGTTGTAAAATACAAGACAAAAAATTTATTTCCCTCTTATACACGTGCTTGTTATTTTTTTGTTTCATTATAAAGTAAAAAAAAAAACTATTCAGTCCATTACATATTTGAAAATTATTATGAAGATTTTAAAAGAAAAATATAATAAAAAAAAATTTTCCGCACATACTTTTTCATAGTATAAATAATAATAGTTCCATTAGCGCAATGAAATATTATTGCGTGTTAAATTTTTCATGTTACATCCATACAGTACATAAATACTTTGAAACGTACAACGGAAAATTACAACCAGCGACTAATGAAGAATAAATAAAAATAGAGTGAAAAATGATAGGGGTGGAAGTGTACAATCAATGAAGCGCCTTGGCTTTCAATTTACACGGAAATACATCGTCATATAAATATGTTATTAATGCCCCATGCCGTGAAGGAATGAATTGAACGTCAACAGGGATAAATTATGCATTGATATTAAGTTAAATAAGAGGGAAAGAAATAAGGTCACATCCATTATTTATTCAAATAATAATAATAATAATAATAATAATAATAATAATAATAATAATAATAATAATAATAATAATAATAATAATACTAATAATAATAATAGAAATAGTAATAACCATAAAATTAAATTATTACGATTCATTGGCTTTACCACATAAAATATAAATATATCAAATACATCAGAAATTTTTTTTCATTATAATAAAATTCATGTAATTCAAATAATTTTATCACAACAATTGTTCAGAAGTCGGTTAATATTATTTCGTATTTCGTATATACTATATATACTTAGTTCTTAAACTGGTATATATATATATATATATATAAATAATATGAAGTAATTTTGTCGAAGATTAATGTCTTACTATCGCATCTAGTGACACAAACATAGATAGAAACAACTCGGAGTAGCTTAAGTTTCAAAGTTATATATATATATATATATATATATATATATATATATATATAACTCTATCAAATAGGTATCTGTGGCTTTGCGATGTCTCTAGGCACCTCCGATCTTTACGTACTAGTGCTTATATACTATACTGTTGTACTACATCGTAAGTGAACTTGCTACTTATGTACAATTTACTTGACTACTATATATAAGAGACAATATATATATATGTAAGATACATATTAGATAGACACTAGACTCTTGGACTTTGAATGCACTACTTGGCTTATAGTAGATGAATAATCAGACCACTGAATTCGCTATTAATTCAGGTGTAGGTGAAACTGAGTATGATTTTCAGTGACTTCTCGAGTAGACCTCTTATAAATGTTAGTATACAAGACACTTGAGCTGTCAAATATTTTTTTTTTAAACTACTTTTACTCAATAAAAATAGGAACTAACGGTTTTAAATAAAATATTAAAAACAGATAATGTGCGACTATCGAAGTGGGTTTGAATTGGGGGAGCTATGGAATATTTTCAAATAGAGCATGTCATTGATTGAGAGAAAGGACAAATAGAAGGAATTCTATTGTTCATATTTTATAAGAACATATATATGTGTATGTATACATAAGAAGGAACAAGAGAAAGCGAGAGGAAAACAAAGTTAGAGGTCTTACATAAAGCTTTCGAATCGCTGATGGGGCAAATTGGAGAAGAATAGAAATGGAATATCGTAAGAAAGACTTGAATATCCTTTTTCTCATGATGGGATTATACTCGTGCATTACCAGATCTATTGACCTCTTTTCGAAGCTAACTTACTTTTTTTTACTCAGCCACGTGCTTCTCATTCCATCCAATCATTTATCCGGCATTTAAACAATCATCCTTATTTTTCTTATCAGCAGAATCACTGCAGCAGAATTTAGTTACTTTTTTTTTCTGCTATCGTTAAATTTTCTGCATTGTAAATAATTATTTTATAATTGAAAATATAAAAAAACTATATCGAGTTTTTCGTACACTCAGCTTTTCTTCTGACAGTAACTTCCTGTCGGATATCACAACTTTTTGTGTCTCGTCATACAATCTGTACCCGTACACTTGATCCCCACGTTTCTATCACCTAAGCACGATTGAGTCGACTATTTTTTGTTGTGCACCCTCTGGAGATCAATACCCATAATTTTTTTCACCCCTTTTTCACGATAAAATATATTTCGTTCGAGCCATGAAAAGTATGAGTTGCAAGTATTGGATATTTTTAAAAAGAATTTTTATATTGATTCTGATTGCTAGGACGTATTTCATTCTGATCCAGTTGTTTGTAACAACGAAAATAAAAAATCAATTTTCCATCTCAATTTGCCGTGAACTGAGTGATGGTACGTATGAATAAAATATAATTGAGCTTTTGAGATAGGGTCGTGAGTAATGGAAATGAGGCTAAGAGGCTCGTTACTCTACACAGAGAGACTGCTGCGATGGTTTTCGTCAATGTATTAGCTCTGTCTCTTGGCATTAATTACCTTGTACAGTAAAGGATTCTACTCACGATGCAGATACTCTATATACTTATAAGAACACAATCAAAAAGCTTTTATCTCAGCTAATACCACTTAAACGTCACAGCTTCAGGTCGCATACTATAAATATTTAAATTTTAACTTCTCTAAGTGTCAGGAAATATAAAAAAAAAAAATGAATTATTTTTAATGAACTTTTGCATATAAATGAATTGAAAATTAATTTTTTAAAATTATTGCACAAAATAAAAAGTAATTTAATGTTTTGAAATACTTGAACTCAAAATAATTAAAAATTAATTAAAAAAAAAAAAAAATTTCAATTACTGCAAAAAATAATTGAAATATTTTTTATGAGCTTTGCATATAAAATAATTGAAAATGAATTTTTAAAAATTACTGCACGAAATAAAACATAATTTAATATTTTGAAATATTCGAACTCAAAATAATTGAAAATTCATTTAGAAAAAAAAAAAAAAATTTTCAATTACTGCAAAATAATTGAAAATTAATTTTTAAAAATTATTGCACAAAATAAAAAGTAATTTAATATTCTGAAATATTCGAACTCAAAATAATTGAAAATTCATTTAGAAAAAAAAAAAAAATTTTCAATTACTGCAAAATAATTGAAAATGGATTTTTAAAAGTTATTGCACAAAATAAAATGTAATTTATTATTTTGAAATACTCAACTCAAAATAATTGAAAATTAATTTCCAAAAAAAAAAAATTTCAATTACTGCAAAAAATAAATTAAATATTTTTTATGAGCTTTTGCATATAAAATAATTGAAAATTAATTTTTAAAAATTATTGCACAAAATAAAAAGTAATTTAATATTCTGAAATATTCGAACTCAAAATAATTGAAAATTCATTTAGAAAAAAAAAAAAAAATTTCAATTACTGCAAAATAATTGAAAATGGATTTTTAAAAGTTATTGCACAAAATAAAATGTAATTTATTATTTTGAAATACTCAACTCAAAATAATTGAAAATTCATTTCCAAAAAAAAAAAATTTCAATTACTGCAAAAAATAATTCAAACATCTTTTATAAAATTTTGCAAATAAAATAATTGAAAATTAATTTTAAAAAATTATTGCACAGAAAAAATTGTAATTTAATTTTTTAAAATACTTGCATACAAAATAATTAAAAATTAATTTTTTAAAAACAATTTTAATAAATCATTGCAAAAATAAAAATAATAATTTTATGACCTCAAGATAATTTATCTTAATTAAAAATAATAGCAACGGGAATTGATATTCCCGCGAGGTATAAAAATGATTAAAAAAGTTTAATAATTATGCCACCAATTTGCTGATAATTTAATTAAAGAATATTATTTTCTATAATAACAATAATATTTTTACAGAAATTAAACTTAAATATTATTTTCCCGCCAAAATAAATTCATTTTTAAGGAAAATCACTTAACTATTACCTTTACCTTATAATAAATTTCTTTTTTTACCTTTAATCAATTCTTTAGTTTTAATTAAATACGACAAAGGGATCGTAATTACATATAATTGTAGCAGAACATTGATTACATTCAGCGGTATGTAGATATAAGCAAAGGAAATTTCGCAGCATCAAAAGTCTCAAAGACTTGACTTTCAAACTAAAACGTATCCAAGCTCTTGATTGTAGGATCTGATAAAATCTATATATGTTGTACATCTAACAAACTTTGAGGATCCTCTTTTTATTCTTCATCTCGATACCTTTCGAGTTCATCCTACCATTATATTGGATCTTTTATGTGTATAATTTTTTTTTTTTTTTTTTTTTATTATTTCAGTTATATTTCAATTCTTATATGAAACAGATTTCTATGCAATGTCAATAATAAGCTTTTTATTGCATCACCTGTTTGATTGACTATTCAACTGTAATAAAAGTTTCAGCAGCAGACAAAATAAATAATTATACTAGTATTAATAAATTTTTTTTATCAGTAATTTGAGTTATAGACTGTAATAAATTAGCGGAGTGAATGCGGAGTGGATGTTTTTTTATTTATTTAATTCCCTCGGAGTGAATTTCACTCCAAAGAGGAGTTTCGGAAAATATTAATTATAAAAAAAATTACTAATACATAGTGAGCTTAGGTCTTTGATATTTTGACATTTATATTGAGTACGGAAATAATTACGAGCTCCCTTTCTATATATTTGCGCGAAATGATTTTTAAAAATTATAAGCAGCTGATAATAAAACTTTCACTGAGTCACAAACTGTCTTATGACTTACATCAACCATACCACGAGATAAAATTTCATTTTGTATCGAAATATAAAATATTCCCATAAAAACTATGTCACTATAGCTATTAAATAATTTAATATTTTTACTATGTATTATATATATGAAATTATAATTTAGTGAGTTACTAAAACATTTTATAAATTAAAAACATAATATTTTAAGTTTAATTATTAATATCTGAATGAATTATTTATTTAAATAATTATGTTTATAATTAAAAGCTGTTTCTATTAAATATTAATTTATTTAAGTATTAAAACTCCGGACCGGAGTGAATGCGGATTTAAATAAAATCCGCGTCACTCTGAAGTCACTCCGCCCATAAAAAAATCCCAATTCACTCGCATGCGGAGTAATTTTTTTTTAAACTTCGGAACTCTGAGTGTGGGAGTGAATTCGGATTTAAATAAAATCCGTATTTATTTCCGATTTTTCACAATATAGAAAAATAAAAAATTTAATAATAATAATAATAATAATAATAATAATAATAATAATAGTGATGATTTGAATATCCCGTATTATTGTGAACAATAACACGAAACATGTATAGAGTAAAAGCGTACCTACTCTGGATTAGATCCGCAGCAAGTCTAAAGGGAATATAGAGGTGATAGAAATTCTACATCGGTAAAGGCGGCTAATAACCAAACCTCTGATTGCAAGGTAGAATTAAATTGGAACATGAGCGCATATCGGCCAGGAAAATAATTCAATTCCAATCTATACCGTGTGAACTATATTATTATATTTTCTTTCATTGGTAAAAAGAAAAAAAAAGAAAAATAAAAGAAATAATCATAAATATTTGGAACTTCTGGTTTACCTAAGCCGTAAATTAAGTTCATAAAATTACGAAGAATTTAAACTTGCAAATGTTCACTTTAGATGTTTATAAATGTAAGTAAAAAATTGATTGGTGTTTTACATAAAAGCGATTCCACTTCAAAGCAACTTTTTCATGTTAACTTTTTTTTATACTTAATACTTTTTCAATAAAAAAGTTATTAAATATAATAAAAATTATCTGTAGTTAATAATTATTCCAGACTTTATCTCTTAAGTATATTCATATATATATGTACAACTATTCATATGTAGTCTATTCATAAATTTAATCCGATTACTTATAAATAAAAGAAAAAAAAATCCAGCACTGACTTGTCAGTAAATATATATACATACATATATTTAGTAGTGACTAGAATATTAACAGCTCGATAAATTTTCACACATGTGTAGCTAACACGTAGTGTATTGGTCTGCAGTAATTCGGCAATGAGTATCGCAAAACTACTATTCCCAGGCGTCCAGTAATCGGATTTGCTGGTTCCATTAAAACTTACTGTTCGACGTGAGCTTGAAGGAATAGAAGAGAAGGGAAAGAGGATAAAATATAGTCGAATTACAAGTCAACCAATATGATGTGGGTAAACAAAAGCTAAATTAACGTACAAGAAAAAAATGCTAATAAAAATATACACGGCTCCATTAATGTAATAATAAATGCAGAAGGTTTTTTTTCTTTCATTTCTATTTCCATTTTAAAAATTTTAAAATAAATAAAGGACAACGAGAGATGAGGTGATACGATCGATTGGATATTCAGAGCAGAGATTCATGCGGTTCTATCTCAATTATATGACCTAGGACATGCAGGGTGTGGTCGACATCCATAAGCTAAAGAGAAAATTTATCCTTTAAGCTTCAAAGTATACCGATCAATAGCTTTCAACTTTTTTTACGCGACAGAGAAAGATCCAACTAATTAATTACGTTATTTTTTTCTCTCATTATCATTATTATTCTTATTATATTTACAAAGAAACCTTAATTAGATAAGAGCGTTTTAGAAAATTTAAAAAAGGCAGAGAGTTTAAGATACGGGAAAGGGAAAAGGGAAGAAAGGAAATGAAATGAAATAAAATAAAATGTTGGAAAAGATGATAACATTTGTAGGAATGTAAGTATCCATGCGGAGATAAAAGAGCTTGTGACAGGGATAGTAAAAGCTTTTGGATTCTGTTTCTATGTGAGAAATATATAGTCTTGTGTGGTCATACGAAATCGAGTTATTTATTATATATTCTGGCGTCTCAGTACGGATCTCATCGATTTTGCATAATCGAATGTGACTGGCTGACAGTGTTTGATATACTATGCATTCCATCTTCGCACTTGATAAATATAAATCGATGGAGAGGTAAATAGATTACAAAGTTGTGGTTGAATTAAATATTTAATTTTAGTTTACTTCAAGTGATTAAATTTCAAGTATTATAAATTTAAAAATTTATCATTCATACAAAAATTGTTATTGAATAATAAATATGACGAATTGGGTCAAATGGGCCGCCAAAAAATTTTTATTAGTCATTTTTTTTTTTTACTATTTTTACTTATTAATTGCCAAATAATTATTTCATATTAATATGCGCCTATTAAATTGAAATCAACATAAGGGGTAGAATGGGCCATTAAAATACAAAGAAAAAGTTTTTTTTATTAAAAAATCAGAGGCCCAAATTGTTGGGGGGTTGGTTATGCATAAATCGGCCTATTTTTTTTGACTATTTTCAAGTACTTTCAATTTAAGTTAAGTATAGAAGGAGAAGGAGGGGCAAAACGGGGCAGATGGTACAATGGGGTATCCCCAAAATTATATAAAAAAAGGTTGTTTTTAAAATTTTTTTTAACGTTCCAAAATTACTTTTGTAAATATAACTGAGCATTACTTTGAATTTTTTTTGTTAATTAATTATGTGAAATGTTATTATTCATTATGTAAATTACATGTAAGAAAATTTAATTTAATCAAATTTATTTAGTTTCCAGAAATTTGTTTTTTTTTTTTAATTTTTTTTAGGGAGTACCCAATTTTGCCTGCGAAAAATGAATTTTTTTTTTTAACAGCAGCTGGAAATTTTTTTTATCAAGTGCCCCGTTTGCCCCTTCCTCCCCTATATATATATTTATAGATATATATAAATATGTTTTATTTTTTTCAATCAGTAAATATTAATTTTTTTAGTATTATTATTATGGTTTTATTGTGTAATTACACAATAAGCTCAATGAAATTAATTTGAATAAATTTAGTAGGGCATAAGTTCATTCAAAGCTTTATTGTTCACTCTACTATTTATTAATACGAGAAATTTATATATTTAATTTTAAAATAAAAAATTTTTTATTGAATTTCAAAATAATTTTTATAGTCTTGACTATATTTAGAACAGAATAAAAGATAAAAAAATTAAAAAACAAAAGTCAAATTAAAGAATAGTGGATAAAAAAGAGCTCCCGATTAAAAATGAAACTTTTACAGTTTCGCAATTGCAATTAAAAATCATAAGGTTTCTTGGGAACGGAGTTAAATGACCTATCCACTTTCAACAAGCTCACAGATCGTTTTCATCTTTTTCTTTTCTTCGGTAATTTTAGATTTTTATTTATTTATTTCATTTTTTTTATTCCATTTCTTTAGAGTACTGCGAAAAATTTTATTTACTAAAGTACCTTAGGATGCCTGTGGGCATTTGTAGAAATTGCAAGAGATCACCAGCGGGAAACTCTTGGTGTTTTATTTATTTTTATTTTTCTAGTACCTTTTTTTTATAGAAGCACTCTAGACTCGAGGCAAACTCGTTAGTTGGTTTAAGATTTTTCTATCATTTGTTCGCATTTCTCACTCGTCATCTGTCTACCGGTGTCATAAAAAGTAAATTGTCAATTACTATATAAAAGTATTCTCATTTTTTTATTAACTTTTTGATTGACAAAAAAAAAATCACATTTCGGTTTTTTTATTTTTACAAAAAAATGATAAATTAACTTTTTATTGCTGATATCAAAATTTAATTCGACTTTAATCAAATATATTTTATATCTAAATTCAGTCCGTGAAATGAATGTGAAGAGTAAAAAAAATTTCGAAATTTTTTAATTACAGTCGACTACGTTATAAGCCTCTTCCCCTCAATCGACAGGTACTGAGTCCAAACAGCCCCCACTTAACCACTTTTTTGAGTTTCGTACCAGACATCCCGTTATAAGCCTCCGTTAAAATTCTCTAAATTATAAACTAACAATAGGAACAAAATATCAAAATTAATGATGAAAATTTACTATCGATCTTTCGCGGATAATAATTTAATAAATATCAAGTAAAATATAATTTATTGTTGATAATTGTAATCATTAATTACAATTAAATCTTCTGTTACAATTTAAAAGTTTTATTGAGCATTATGTTGATCAATAACAATTATTATTATTATTACTGTAATTAATACCGTTGTCATTATAATTTTTTCCATTAAAATTATTATTAGTGTAAAAAGATAAGTATTTATTTTAGCGCTATAAGCACTAGAAAAATCGGGACACTGGCGTATGTAACAAACCGTAAATATGACGTTTGAAATCCCATAGAATAAAACAGGCTTATAACGAGTAGTCGAGAAGAAAACTAAACGCACGGTAGTGGAAATTGAAATTCCACGAAAAATTTCCCCTGCGTCCCCTAGATCAGGCTTATGACGGTCGTCGACAACTGTCAGAAAAAATAGCAACTCGAATCAGTCGAATCCACAACCCCAAAATTCTGGTTTCCCTAAAAGCTTTTATTCATTTTCTATCAAATAAAACAACCGAAAATTCACATGTAAAATTTTCAATTATTATTTTTTTATGCCGCCAAGTTTTTGACAGAAGAAAGTTAAGAAATTAAAACTAAGATCTTTTAAAATTAGTTTATTTATTGGAGCAAATGATGGAAATTAATCAAGGAGGCATTTCGGTCGACTCAATGTAGATTAGAAACTAAAGTAGTAGGTTAAATCACAGGAAACAAACTTTGTACTTGTCGCAGTGCCAACTACGGTCAATTACCGAATAGTCAGGCTCACTTGGGTTATGCTAATGGACGTTTACACGAGTGCTTTGTCACTATAAACACGATTTGTTCATTTCCAGTGACTCCTGAGATATTACCCATTCTCGCATTTCATGTGCTCTGACATTAAAAAAATTTATTTCATATAAAAATTTAAATTGCATATCTCAGGTAATCATCCTTTGACTCTCTTTGTTTCAGCAAAAAATAAAAAATAAAACCGAGTAAATGTTTTGTATATCTCACGTTGAAATATAGACGTTCTCAAACTCTTATACCGGCGCTTGAAAATGGCAAACGGTCTTTGCGAATAGGTCTTTTAACGAGATCCTGTCGTCTAGTTTCCGCCTCAAATAACGCAATGTGTCCCCGTTCGATGTTAACGTGCAACCGAGATACTTTGAAAAAATCATTCACTACTTTTTCCGCCACTAGGGAGAAATTTCAGCCAATGTAATTTTCTTTTTATATTACAAGCTTTCATTTCAGTTTAGTTTATATACTTTTTTTCTTTATTTTTTTATTTTTTTACAACCTGGCGAAGTGCGTATTTTATATCTTTTTCTTTATATATAATAAAAAATAATGAAAAATAGTTACTTTACATTATTACTCGAAATAAAATTTCATTTTTGATGCTTTTGTAACAAGCGTTTTCTTTTTTTTTTTTTTAAAGTTTATTAATATTTTTAAATCATGATAATCTTTTAATAATATATTATGATGTTAGACCTTGAAAAAAAAAAAAAAAAACTTGAAATCTTTAATAAAATTAGATATTAAAATTTAAAAATTTAAATTCAAAAATAAGTCATAATGTAAATTTATTTGTCGCAAACTTAAATTAGCAATTTAAGCAATAAAGTTATCAAAAAATACATTTCTTTTTTATGTAAAAAACAGTTTTTTTTTTTTTTAATGAGATAAAATTAATATGAGCTGAGTGCAAGAAACGAAAGAAATAATGCTCGGTCAGTGTCATCAAAAATCTATGTCAAGATCAGCTTTAAGTAGTGGGAGTAAGTGACTGAGAGTGAAGGAAAATTAACTAATATAATTCAAGCGACAGTTTGAACCACAGTATAAATATAGGGTTAAAAATATATACATGTAATACATATATATATATAGAGAATTGTCTGGAATTCTCGTGATACAATATCACATGTTACATTTAATATATATTATCCTTATTTTACTGGACCCGTAAGTCTTACAGAGCAATTCCACGGAAATATATGTGAGTGCAGTCTGCCACGGGAATTTAAAATTGCAAGTGCATACAAGACATCAGTTGTCGGCTACACCCCCTTTAATCTCCCAAGCGTTTTAAATGTTTCCAAAGGTTTAATTGCATTTTTTATTTTTTTTTTTTTCAACACTTGCTAACCCAATGTAATTCATGGGAGCAAATAAAAACGAGTGATATATAAAACTTTAACTCACACACCGTTATAAGTATATATACAGGTATATATATATGCATTTAATTGCATACTAAAATCAATTTTAATTAATGCACTAAAGTCTTTCATGACTTTTTTTTAAACAAGTTATCATTTTTAATGATAGGTGGGTGTAAAAGATAAATTGACCTTTCATATTTCAGTAAATACAAATTTATATTTTTATATAGGGAATCTGGGGTAGGGTGAGCTACTAATTTAGAAAAAAAATAATCTCGTCGAAATAATTTTTTTTTTGCTGTACATTTTACGAACGGAGCTTTGTTTTGTTTCGATTTACTCAAATTTTTAAAAAATCAAATAACCTGGGAAGAAAAATTTTTTTAGTGATCAAAAAATATTTTTGTCTGACATGGTGTCTCCAGTAAAAACAATAACTTCCCAAATTTTTGAAAATTTACAATTTTCTTAGCGGGAAGTTAAAAATAATCAAAAAAAAATTTTTTTTTTAGATTCAAAGTCCAGCTTACATTAAAAAACTTCTGCGACTTTTATGAAACATTGGGACCACATTGTAAAAAATTTTCGAAATGGACGCGGATTAAATCCGGAGTGAATGCGGAGCAGATGACTGTTTATTTTTTTAATCCCCTCGGAATGAAATTCACTTCTAAAAGAAGATTAGTTTGACATTAAAGCTTTGAATCGGAGTAAATACGGATTTAAATAAAATCTAGACCAGTCCGAAATCATTTCGCTGAAAAACTAAACTCCCTTTTCACTCCGTATGCTGAGTAATTTTTTTTTAAACTCTGAAACTCCGAGTGACGGAGTGAATTCGGATTTAAATAAAATCCGTAATCACTCCAAATTCACTGCTGACTTCTTACAGTACATAGAGTACAAAAATTTTTAAAATTTAATTTTTTATGATACTAAAGTTAGCCGACGTCTAATAATTTTTGAAATTTATTCAAAACGATAAATTATAAAAAAAAAAATATTTTCAAAAATTGCACTTATAATTTTGTTAATTTTCTATATGTGCATATTTTTAGATTTTTTTTTTTATATTTGATTTGTTGAAAAAAAAAATCAAAAAATTATTAATTGCCTCCTTTTTTTAAATAAATTATGGAAAGCTATTTTGTAGTCGATCGTAATAAAATATCCCAGTTAGTTTGATAATATTACAATAAAATTTTAAAGGAGGCCATCTTGCCCTCAATTTCTCTACTATAATCACAGAATTATCCAGAAAGCTCTGAAGTAAAATTATGAAGTCTGAATACAAGAGAAGCGTGAAAGCATTCGGGGACGACATCGCTACTTGCGATGGCGGAATTACTTATATATGCTCGTGTATTGACTTGCTAATGGTGACAAAATTTAACATTCAAATCATCACCATCTACTGGTGTTCGCCCGAGTTTGTTTTCTTTTTCCCTTCTTTCCTTTGTCTGATAGTCAGACAGATAAAACAGGGAAAAAGTTAAACAGAGAAGGGGCGTAAAAATAAAAAATTAGATTAACATGGAAGTTTAATTAGGTTCGACTTTTTTAAAAATTTAATTTTAAAAAATTTGAAAATTTAAAAGGCAGGAGAGTTATCCGAGAGTTGTTAGTTATAAGTTAGTTTAGCTGAAGTTGACTCACCGAATGAAATAAGACCGCTGTTGAGCATCGACAACTTTATCTGACTGGGTATCGACGCAAGACTTGCACCAGTGTTGAGATGACGCTTACGTGGCGGTTTCTCTGGAGTTCGCGGTGCACTTCTACTTCGATGATGATGATGATGTTTCCTGTGTGAGTGTGAATGCGAATGCGAACCACCTGCTGTTGATGTTGCACCAGTACGATCTGATCCAACACTACCGAAGCCAACTACTGCGCCACCACTTGATTGTGTACGTAGAGAAGACATTGTTTTCTGTTAACATATTTTTTAAATTTATGTTATATATATTAGAACAATTCAAATCTCTACTTCATACTTAAACTATTTTTATTATCAAAATTCAGGTCATAAGACGACAGTTTGAAAAATCGACTAAAAAAATTTTGAATTCTGACCCTTAATTGTAGAAAAATTTTTTCGTTTAATTTTTTAATTTTCCTGCTGCAATTTTTTTTTTACGTAATCATAAAAAAAAAACATTTTTTTTTTACTAAAAATTATCATAAAAAAAAAAATCACAGAATTCACTTTTTTTTTATATCAACGACTGAAACTTTAGGCTTTTAAGCTGCAATTTACTTAAAAGAAAAGAGAAAAAAAATTTTACGATTTTTCGCATTCCACTTCTTTAACCTGTGGCTTTTTTGAATAAATTTTAATACCAAAGCAATCAAAAGTGTCTTAAAAAAATATACCGGGCTTGAAATTGATTATTTTCATCCGACGCAATCTCAACAAAAACTAGAATTATATTATTTTTTTACAGATAAATTTATACATTCTCCATCTACTCTATTTGATAAGAACCTAAATAAAAATTTAAATTAAGTAAATAAATTTATTTTTATCGCAAATAAAAAAAGTTAGCATTAGAAAGTGAATTAAATAGCAAGATGAACATTTTTTATTGAGTGTAATGTACGTCAGTTTTAATCCACTCAATAAATCATTATTTTATCACTTAAAATATCAACGGGCATTTGTAAATGACCTACTTCATAACAAAGGTATTTTAAAAGATTACTTGTGATTAAATAAATACAATTTTATTCTTTTATCTTCAGAAATATAAGTCAATTTTTTATTTTTAAATAAGTTTTCAACTTCCCGCTATGAAAATTGAAAATTAAAAAAAAAAAGGAAGTTATCGGTTTCGGTCTGATTTTCGAAAATCGAGTTTTCATCAGATCTCAACGTTTTGAGCTCCTAGAAAACTATTCTGACCATTTTTAGATGGACGTCCACGTGTTTGTGTGCGTATCTGGATGTGTGTGAATATGTAAACTTTTTTGTCGTACGATATCTTCAGAACGAATCAACCGATTTAAGCGGTATTGGTGGCAATCGAAAGGGCTCACCATGACTTAGAATTGGATAGAATTTGAAGTCGAACTGTCAAGTAGTTTACGAGGTATACGAAAAATACAAATTTGAAAAATTGTTTTTTGAGGTTTTTTTCGTATAACTCGTAAACCACTTGTCCAATTTGCCTCAAAATGTATCCAGTTTTAAGTCTTAGTGAACTCTTTCGATTGCCACCAAGTACACATGAATCGGTTGATTCGTCCAAAAGATACTGTTGGACAAAAATTATTCTTTTCAGTGAAATGTAAGGTTTTGTCAGCCTAACAGTTTTTTGAGCTCGAAAAGCTCAAAAATTTACAAGTAATAACGTTTTCGAGCTCTCTGAGCTCGGAAATAGCGGGAAGTTTTGAGGCTAGCCCACAAGGTCAGGCGGTTTTAAGATTTTTTTTTTATCAGTTTACAAAAAAATTTTTAACAAATAAATAAATGATTAAATTAATAAATAAGTAATATTTCAAAAGCTTGAATAACTTCAATAAAATAACAACAATGCAGTAGTAGTATGAGCCAACTGGCAGCAATACTCGTAATAATAATTTTTTTTTTTTGCATATAAGAAGAATATATATATATATATATACATTGTATTGTCTCGATTATTTTTTACAACGCAGTAAATAATATTTTACGACCTTGATAACTTTTTCGTAATAAAATTAATTCTATTGGAAACAAAATCTCTAATAGTGTAGTCAAAAAAAATTATTATTTATCGAATCACTTTAGAAAAGTGATGCCAATTGAATTGATTACCGAGAAAGTTGAGTAGTTTTCATCACTTTGCTACACAGTAAAAAATATTGTGTGCCCGCATTACCCGAATTATGTGTTTAAATTTTAACACAAATTTTGAGTGGACCGTTTCTAACACTGGTGTTGATTTTAACACAATATTTTTTACTGTGTATTAGATAAATTGTTAAGGTATTTATCATAACTTCTCTAAAGGATCCTCTGGAGATAAAAATATTAAAAAAAAAAAGAAAATGAATGGAAGATAGCGATGAAGTAAAGTCGTGACGACTTGTGAATTTAATCAACTAGTATCTGATTTCCTTTATAAAGTATCTGTAAAGTTATCCGATAGTAAAATCGTAAGCTTGATAAATGTTTTACGAATTAAAACTTTAAATGCACTTTTTTACTTTTAAATGTTAAATAAATCTTTGAGAAATTTTTTTTATCTTTGAAAAAAGTACTGGATTAATTTTCAAGACGAGGACTTTTTTTTAATGAATATAAAAAATTTTAACTAATTTGGAAAATTATTTTTTCAGATAAAAAAATTTTTACGTAAGTAAATTTTAAAACAGTTTTATTTTATCTAAGAAATATTTAAATTTAAATAATTTAGGTCTAGTTATTTAGGAAATACAGTAAATTTACTTAATTAAATCAAAGGGCGAGATAAAAAAATGTATAATTTATTTAAATTAAAAAAAAAAACCATTTAAATAAAAATGTAAGAGTTTAAGTGTGATTTGTTAAATCAACGAAGAATTTATAAAGTTTCAGAATTTTTAAATGTTTTAAACACTTAAATATTTATTTAGCAGCACTTATTTTATATAATTTTTTTTTTACACAAAAAATCGACAGTACTCTGACGAACCGCGGCTTATCCTGACGAGGTCAAGACCCTCGTTGTAAGAGAGATCCTACATCAGTGGGTTCAAGTGCCAGACGAGGACTTTTTCGCGTTCAAGGATATTCTGTTTCTTAGATAACTTCACGAAAACACAAAAAAAAAAGTATAAAAAACGTCCGTCAGCAAAAAAAGGAGAAGCAGAAAAAAGCCTGAAAATAATGACAAAGAATTTATAAAAAAAAAAAGTTTCAAGATACCAGAATCTTCAATTTATTTTTATTAACCTTGTTAATCATTATTTTCAAGTATAAAAATTTATAACAAGGGTAAAATTTTTTTTTTTCATTTTATTTGAAATTTATAATTTACGAGATAATAATTATTTCGGCTGAAAAATCAAGTAAATTGTGTAGGCGAATTTCTTTTTTTTTTTACGGTTCATTTGGAAACCCGGAAAATAACTCACCCACACAGCGGTGAGATCCTGCAATTCCTCATTTTACATACCGTATGATTTGCCAAACTCGCGGATTATTTTTCACTAAAAAGCCACGCAAACTATAAATAAAATTATTTATATAAATTTTATTATTGGATATTCAGATCTATTAATAAATTTCATAATTCCCAAACAAAAAGGAAAAAATAATTAAATAAATATAAAGCTTATGAAAAAAAAATAAAAAATGGAATCACTTGTGCTTGACTTTTAACTTTTATTAATAACACACGTCATATATATCCCTATTGACCTTTCAGTCATAGAATCCGGGATAATATAATTAATTATCAAGTGATGTCGTATTTTTAATATGAAAAGTAACTGAAATATTTAGAAAATGTCAAAAATATGAGTGTAGTAAAAATAACTAAGATCTACAAAGATCTAAATCCCACATTTTATATAGATCAATATAAATCTAATTTTGTCATTTTTCAGATCTATGTAAAAATTAAATATAAAGATGAGAGCCACGGAACTGCAGAATTTTATTTTATAAGAGATTTTGGCGTTTGAGGCCGCATTCGACGCAGTTTTTTAGTCTCTAACGCTGAAAAATTTTGGAAAAAAAAAATTAAACGTTTTTGATTTTATTCGAAAAAAATACTTTTTTCAATTTTCTCGTTAACAATATCTCTTAAACAAATGATTCAATTTTTATGATTAAGGTGGCATTGGACGCAGTTATAGATTTTTAGAGCTGATTAGATTTTGGAATCAATCCATAGAGTACATTACAAGTTATCCGAAAAAAACATTTTTGAAAAAATTTTATTTTTGGAATATCTCTGAATACACTGTACCGATTATGCTCAATTTCTCAAAAATTGTAGGAGTTAATGAGCCGCTTCAAACACCACCTCGAAAAGCTAAATCGGTTCATTCATTCAAAAGTTACAGAATATTTACATACATACGTACACGCTAAAAAAAATGCTAACTATTACCATCTTGCGATAGGGAATGATTACCATCTGTATGTGATAATCATTATCATGCGTTTATGTTAACTATTCGTTTCTTTTATAGTAATAATTACTATCGCCGATAGTAATAGTTACCATCTAGATCGTAATATTTCTTATGTCTGAAAAATTTTTAATTTTGCCTTCTAAGATAGTAATGATTATCATCACGGATGAGAATGGTTACTATCTAGATACGAATGCTTACCATCTCCAATAGGAAAAGTTAACATAAAAGAAAGAGAATCATTAAAATGTAAGGATGGGAATAGTAACTTCGTTACGATGGCAAGTATTACCACTTTTTTTTCAGCGTGTACAAACATACATACACTCGGACATCATCGTGAAATTAGTCAGAATAACTTCCTAGAACCTCAACAAGTCAAAATCTGTTAAAAACTCGATTTTCGAAAATCGAATCAAAACCAATAACTTCTTTCTTTTTTTAAATTTTAAATTTTCTTGGCGGGAAGTTAAAAATTTTTTTCTTTCAAAGATACTGTCTCTTTTTCCCGGGGTTCCCTTATATATATTTATATATATTGATCTCAATAAAAATGTCTGAAACTGCATACATACAAAATGTATGAATCAGTAACCGGAGTGCACATTAAAAATAAATGTTGCAATCTATGTTTGCTTGTAAAGTTTCGAGTACGTTTAAAAGATAAATAGACTCAATGATTACAAAATCACGGGTCATGAAAGTGGAATAATTTCTGGCATGCCAAAGATTGGCGAATATTTCAGTGAGAAAAAAAAATTTGTTATTTATTCATAAAATTCGAAAAGCAGATCCATCGGATAGGAATCATATGCAATTAATTTGCCGTCACCCCAACGAATGATATCTCAATCCGCGAAATCTATACTACCGTTCGCCGAATAATAATTCCGTTATAAATTTGGTTATGCTGATCGCGACTGAATTAAACCAATGAACCAACTGCTCCTCTCATCTGTTTATTATAGATGCTAAGCATTGGAAAATTACGCGAATACGATGTTTTATATAAATTTTACCTATAATATCGGCATTGTTTTTATTGGATTTATTTATTACCGATATCAGTGCGCAACACGTAATTATTTTCGTAATATTAACAACCGCCCAACATTTTTTTTTGCATCCACTTTCAGAGTTAAAATTTTTTCTCTCATGTATTTCGAAGCGTAAATGAATTTTAAAATTACAAATATTATTATAATATTTAATTAAATAATTGACCCGAATTTATTGAGGTTTATGATTTGGAAAATTTATTACACTTTCAACGTAACTCAACACATCATTTACAACTTTAGTATTTAGGTTTTAGTAATTTATTGCGGTATAAAAAGTTTAATAAAATCATCATACAAAAAGTTGTGATTTAACAAGAAAATGTATCCTGAATTTTTATAGTTCCCATGCTACCTAGAATGTCTGAATAATATCAACATCCCTTGAAATAATAAGTATCTCGAATATAAATTCGTATCAATGATTCATAAATTTTTTTTTATTCAGTATTTGATATTCTTATAAAAATGGTTGATACAAAAAAATAAATTATTTCAATGATCTTGATGAAATAGAAGAAAGTACTGGAGAAGAATAAAGATAAGCTGTCACTCATAAAAATTTTAAGATAAATAACTGAGGCAAAGTGGTCTGACCATATCTGAGACATATCTACTGGGAAATAAGGTGTAGTCTAGCAGGATTTTACCAGGATCACAAACTCTCACTTTACTTTAGTTGCCTGTCTACTTACAACATAAAACATACATCTAAATCTATATATATATATATATATATATATATATATATATATATATATACTATACATACAAAGGCTAACTTGACGTGACATATAGCCGTCGCCAATTTATTGCTATCGGCTAATATTTTTACGACACTTGTCTGACCTTGCTGGGATTAATCTACTTCTCATAAAAATACCCCATCAATTTAAAATATAAAATTTTATTTTTATTAACTGGCACCATTACTTGTTAATAAAAATTTGCCATCTTACTTTAAAACTTTAACATTTTACGTGACAAAAATACAGATCCATAAATAAATAAATAACCCAAGAAAAGTAATTTATAAAAAAAAAGAAGGGTAAAATAAAATGATGACATTTGGCCCTCGACACTGACAAACAATCCTCGAAAACTACTGACCCCTCGATGTCGTACGCACACGTGTCATTCTAAAATACAAGCCGCCGTACAATCAAGTGGACAAAATACCCAATAACCAAATTATCAATGTTTCAAAACCACGATAAATCGACAATACCAATCATAACACACTCAATTTCATTTTAAAAACAACCTCAAGCGTTATACTCTTATCCACCTTTTCCTATTCCTCTTTCTCTTTCTCTTTATCTCCCTTTTTTTTTATTCTACAATTTTCCACAATATTATCACATACCTTTTGTAATCCACCAATCACGTAATTATGCACTTAAATAAATAATAAACTTTATAAATAAACCACAGAAACTAAAAAAATTTAAGTTTATAAAAAAAATAATTATTTATCAAAATTTTCCAATCCATTGACACGTGTCCGAGTGGTCAAGACTTAATTCCAAATTTAAAATTATTTTTAATAAGTAAAACAAAAATAATAATAATTATTTTTATTATTCAAATAAAATAAATAATAAATGTATGAGGCAGAAAATAAAAAAATTGAAAAGACCGTACCGAAGACGCGGTACAAATCGCGGAATAAATAATTCCGTGGTTAGTACGATGTTACTTATAACCGGTTAGGTGGGAGACTGGTAAGTCCGGTGTATGTTAAAAGCTGCCGAGTCGTCGGCAGCGGCGTCGCGACGCTGAGGATGCTGGGTGGGTGGGCTGGCAGCCGGCACCGCCGCCGCCGGCGCGACGAGCTCGCGCTGTAGAGACTAGGGCTTTAACGCTTGGCAGGGCCACGACGGCGACGGTTCTTTGCGAGGGCGTGGTCCCACACCACAGACGGATCATTCTGCTCTCTACTCTCTACTTATACACTCGGTACTACTTCTATTCATGTTATGCCGCTTGTACTATGAGTTAAGATGAACCAACTAACCAACTTTATATATTTTACTTGTTTTTATTCCACAATTCTCATTCTATCGACTCTATTTTAGCTCAATCTACTCCTCTTTTACGTCAATCCATAGAATAAATCAAATTAAAGACTTTGAGATTTAAATTCAAATCTTTTACTTTATAACTGCTACGTTCTTTTAAACAAATCTGAGGTCAGGGACTTCTTTCAATGAGACTTTGGATTCTATAAATATATATATGTATATATAGGAAGCCTAGCAGCTCTATGTAATAACGAAACTTTGGCCTTGTCTATTTCACTACACGGATTTTTTGATCCTGAGGAAAGTCATACTTGTAAATATGTATGCAATTTTTTTTTATATTTTTTCTAGCATCAAACATCTCTCAGCTGAGTCTTTACAAACCCGTGCGGTCAAAGATTGCCTCCGGGGACTTTGTAGGGACAAAAGTTACGGATGTGTGTTGAGAAAGTGTAGAATCTAGAAGAAAACGACAAGTTTTTAAAATAAGGGAAAAGACGAATGCGAATAAAAGTAAAAAAAATGGAGATAAAAAAAATAAACAAGTTGTCGAAAAGGTTTATAAGAGTTCTCTTGTAGTATTTTAAAGAACTGCGAGTCTGTTGTTTGTTTATTTCTTTGGTTTGGTTTGTTTCGTTTATTTATTTGTTTTTTTGTTTGATGACTTTAGCCGTTTCCAGGATTCCGGCAAATTTTTTCCGTTGCATTTATAATAATTGTGACTGTAAATAAAAGCCCGTGGTAAATAAATTTAAAAGGGGAAAATGAGCTCTGGAATATCTGTTTGACGTTTTATTATATTTTATAAATTATTAATGGTTATATAAAAATATATATGTACTGAATTTATGTATATATATAAATTTTATAATTTATATTTTATGATTGCATGTGAAGCCAAGGGCGTTCAAACCCGGAAATAATGGAGCACGTTGAGACTTATGGAGAATACCAAGTGAAAAGTCACTTTAGTGTTGAGTAACCAGATTTTCCTTTGCCCTTTATGGTTAAATTTAACAAAAGATACTGTTGTAGTTGCATGTGTTCTTTACCCCTGTCATGAAATATTTTATTTTCCCTTATACTTTTTTAATTTTCATTAAAATTTGTTTAAGAGAACTAAATAGATTTTTTTTTCTCAAGTTCATTTTATCCTTGTACTCACAAATTGATATTAGTGTTTTTTTTTTTTAATTTATTTACCAACCCGTTGAAAGGAATATATTACAAAATTTTATGACCTCTCAAAGTTCCAGGCAATTATTACAGTTTTAAAATAAAATAAAAATATTTAATTAAAAATTTTTTTCAATCACTAATGAGTAGAGTGGGCTCACAAACTTTTTTATTTAAACTACAGAACCAAAAACTCTCAAACTCTTATAAGCTAAAAAAATATTTATTCGCATTATTAAATAAATTTATTTACATTTAAAATAAAATAAAATGGAGTTCTCTCCCTAATTACTAAGTCGGTAAAATTAAATGTTCAAATTTATCAAATATTTTTACATTTCCGTAATTAAATGTAATTAATAGCCACTAAAAATTTTCATACATTAAATTTTCTAAATATAGGGGACCGGGGCAAAATGGGGTACCGTTTTTGAGCATTATTTTGAATTTTTTTGTTAAACTTTTTCAAAAATCGAGTGTCAGTCGAAAAATATTAATGACTTTTTTTTTTTTTTTTTTTTTAATAAAAAATATTGGAATTTTTTTTCTTCCTTTGTATTCAATAATTATATGAAATGTAATTTTTTTTTTTCTATAAATTACTTACAAAAAACATTTAATTTAATCAAATTTATTTAATATCCAGAAATTTTTTTTTCACCTTTTTAGGGGGTAGCCCATTTTACCCGCAAAAATGAAAAATTTTATTTTCCAACGATAACTGAAAATTTTTTCTATTAACTTTGAATATCATTAAAAAAAAAAAAAAAAAATGTAGCGTATTTGAGTCCTCAAAAACTTGATATTTTCTTAAATACCCCGTTTTGCCCCTCCCTACCCTATATAAAAATTATCCTTCTCACATAAACTCAAATAAATCAAAATAATTTTTTTTTCACAAACAAACGTGTAATTAAAACTAGCATTTAAAATTTTCACGTGGTCACTTTATGCTCGTATCTCCATTTAAATCTTTATCTTTATCTCAAAACGAAACGTAACATAAAATGTTGTTTGAGTATGGTACATTATGGACGAGTCAGTAACACGCACCTGCTGGTAAATGAAACGTTTAATTTCTCTGTAGCCTGTTCATACATCTGTACGTACAAATATATACTTAGAGTACTGTAGGATAAATTGTATACATACATATATACATTACATGTGTAGTATGTAGTATAGTTGTGGACCTGACCCAATTGGAACGAATCTCTAGCATGCATTGGTGATATCGCAATGTGAGGAAACATTTCGAGGTAACGTACCTCAGTATATGACTACATGGCTCCCTATCTCTTATTAAATATATATCTGCATACATATGTATATGTATATGTATATGTATATGCATATGTATGAATATATATATAATTTTAAACGCTTCTGTTTAAACAGCGGGCAAGGTTAACAGTCGACCGTCGAATTTATAAATAGTCAGCCGTTAAGAATCAGCACCAATGTCTTTTTTGTTTTCCTGCACAATATTATGCAATAACTTTTAATTATTACCCAACTTAATTGCACATTAAAATAATAATTTAAAGTACAATTTAAGTGATGGAGTTGGACAGAGTTTTATTTCGTTAAAGCAACGTAATATTCGTTGAGATGAGGAGGACAGTTGGGGGTGAGGCAGGAAAAGGGGAATAAGTATATGTAGAAATAGGTATAGAGGAATTTTCAACTGTTGAATTGAGTGAGTGAAGTTTAGTGTAATTGTAACACGCGGGTAATACCAGAGTGGAAGTTTGTATTCGCGGGAAGCACTGGCGAATAGCCAAGAGGCCAAGCATTCCTTGGACTCATAAGCATCACTGATTCCGCAGTTATTGTACTGTGACAAAATAAGAGTCATCTGAATGTTATTCTCTCAGACTAATACCATTTAAATAACCTTTATTGTACATTATTATAATCTCATGTATTATTTATTTATTTAGCTTTGTTATTATCATTGATAATATGAATAATGCTAACTATTTATACATTCAAATAATGTATTTTTTTTATCCTGGAATTTTTTGATTATGCATTTATGCTACTTCTCTGTTGGAGAATAAAATAATCTAGATTTTATTTAATAATTTTATTCACTAATCTGTGAATTTAAAAATTAATTATTTTACGTCTGTGCATTCAACTCTACTCTATGATTTGAAAGTCAGTTTTCAAATCGTTTGAGTTTATGAAAATTTCTCAGAAACGATTTGATGAATCGGCTCTACAATTTGATAAAACGCGTCCATTGTGAGAAGAATCATCTAGGACGTGTGCGTCAGATGTCTAACAAAATGATCTACACTCAGAAAATTAAATAATAGGAGTTACTATCTAGTTATGGTAGAAATTTCTACCATCAATCAGATAGTAGTAAATATTATCTAGATGGTTGTATAAATCATCTAGATTATAATATTCACCATATTTATGATGATTGTTACAATTCTGTATGTTAACTAGAGTTAGTTATTATAATTATTCTAAATCGTTATATTTATAATCCAGATGGTAACAGTTACTATCAGAAATTATAACTGTTACCATCCTGATAGTAACTGTTACCACCCTAATAATAACTGTTATCATCCTGATGGTAACTGTTACTATCCTGATAGTAACTGTTACTATCCTGATAGTAACTGTTACCATCCTGATAGTAACTGTTATCATCCTGATAGTAACTATTACGAAATTTATTGCAGAAGTAAATATTACCATCGTGATAGTAACTGTTATCATTCTGATAGTAACTGTTATCATCCTGATGGTAACTGTTACTATCCTGATAGTAACTGTTACGAAATTTGTTGCAGAAGAAAATATTACCATCCTGATAGTAACTGTTATCATTCTGATAGTAACTGTTACCGTCCTGATAGTAACTGTTATCATCCTGATGGTAACTGTTACTATCCTGATAGTAACTGTTACGAAATTTGTTGCAGAAGAAAATATTACCATCCTGATAGTAACTGTTATCATTCTGATAGTAACTGTTACCGTCCTGATAGTAACTGTTATCATCCTGATGGTAACTGTTACTATCCTGATAGTAACTGTTACGAAATTTATTGCAGAAGTAAATATTACCATCCTAATAGTCACTGTTATCATTCTGATAGTAACTGTTATCATCCCGATGGTAATTGTTACTATCCTGATAGCAACTGTTACGAAATTTATTGCAGAAGTTATCATCCAATAATTATTAATTCTATTAAAAAAAATTATAACACTAACTATTTTTGCATTGAAAAACGTTCCAATGATTCTAGATGATTGGAATTAAAATTATAGCATGATAAACACAATTACTTAATTTTCTGAGTGTAGATTTGCCTTTTTTTTTAATTCGGGAATCCAATTCGTTGATGAAAAAAATTTTTACACGACCCGAAATGCGTTACTGCATCTCACAGCAGCTAAGGAACACAAAGTCGGGCTTTTGAGGGTCTGACTCTGCACAAATTTTATTTTTTGGGATCGATTGACCCTAAGTGGATTCGAAATCATCCGTAGGAATGATAACAAGTAAAATAAATCCAATTTCTTGATGGAAAAAATTTTTACGCGACCCAAGATAATGACTTCAGATCTGAATTTAATGATGAAACTCAGATCGTGACACAAATATGACTTTCATCATTAATTGCTCCAACTTTTTGTCTAGTAAATCCGTATCGATTCTAAAATTTATTTATCACGTCTTTGAATTGGACTCGGGATGACTTCGATAGAAATTTTACTAAATTCACTCCCGTTTTTTTACAGTTTATGTTGTTAAATATGAACTAAGATCAGGATTTCAAACTTTTTCCATCCTGCAAATATATCGTTTTAAAAATGAGAAAAAAAAATTTTTTATGACTAAAAATAAGTGCAACCATCGGAATGAAAAATAAACGGACCGATTATGAGGTACAGCAAAAACCTTTTTAAAAATATTTAACATACAATGTCACCAGATGGATCGACATGAGTAAAAATACAAAATTTTTCACTACACAGCATTAAATTATTACAGGAAATGGACATTTATGACAAAGGATCGTTATAAATAGGTCGGTTATTCCGTACAAAAGTGGAGTCAATAATTCACGTCAATAAGGTAAATTTTTTTTTGTTCAAGTTTCATTTTTGGCAAGTGAACAATGGGTGTCTAAAACAGATGAATAAATCCTTTTATCTTTATAGGGCGAGAGTGGAAGTATTGAAAAGCTAAATGAAAATGTAATGTATTATAAACTTGACGGTCGAGTTGTTAAGCAGGACAAGAAATACAGAAATATACGAAAATATTAAATCAAGGGATTTCTTTACATTTATTTCCTGTCCTTAACTCTATTTCGTTCCTCTTTCCCTCTTAAATTACATTTATTATTTCACTGTTATCATGGCAGTTGTCCAAACATGCAGTAGGAAATACGCTGAGCATTATGACAGAGCGAAAGTTTTTGTCATATGTCCGCTGCGGTAACATTTTAATTCATCCTCAGTCGTCATCGCAAAAAAACAAAACCTCTATTTAATCATTTAAAATTCTAATATTTGTCAAACATTACTGCACTATATATCAAATTTATTTTCTTACTGAATACACAGCACGCAGTAGTAAATAAACACGTCAAACATATTCATATATAATTAAATATGTAAAGTAAATATAAATAAAGCATTTAACGAGAAAATTTCATTATTAAACTCGACCTTACAACGATTTTATTTATTTTTCACTTTACTCTACATTATATACTTTCAAATATTAGATATATTTTTTACTATTTTTCACTTTTTTTAAAAATCAATCTCACTTGAATTTACTGATTTTTTTCTGAAATTCCAGGAGATTCTAAGTCCACTTACTCAGACACTATCGACATGACATAAAAAATGACCGGAATTTTTCTCGTTCTAAATTTAATAAACTTTCAATAAAAAAAAATTTTTTAAAACTTTTTCATTCATTTTTAAATTAAATTTCAAATTAAAAAAATTTTTTTTAAACTTTCTGTTACTTTATAAAAATTCTAAGCCTTCAGTTCTAATAAATTAATTATTTTAAAAACATAAAGTTTTTAATTAGAAACTGAGTATTTTTCAAATAAACAAATTTTTTAAAAATCCCCGAGAAAATGTTTTTTTAAATTTTATAGCTAGATTGACATTAAGAGATGTACTCAGATTCATGTAGATCTTTTGATGTTTTTTTTAAATTTAAAAAAAAATTTTTTTTTGTACTGTAGAAAAATTTTCGCAGTGAACGCTGATTAAATTCGGAGTGAATGGGGAGGGGGGTGACTGTTTATTAATTTAATCCCCTTGGAGTGAAATTTACTCCAAAAGGGAGTTTATTTTAATGTCAAAGCTCCGAATCGTAGTGAAATAAAATCCAGATCACTCCGAAATCGCTCCACTGGAAAGACAAACTTCTGTTTACTCCGTATGCGAAGTGATTTTTTTTCAACTCCGAAACTCCGAGTGAGAATGAATTCGGATTTAAATAAAATCTGAGGTCACTCCGAATCCATGACCCTGAAGTTAACAGACAATTAACAATTTTTGCATTTTTTTTTCAATAATTTAATTTAAAAAAAAAAACTAAAAATATGCACATGTAGAAAAGTTTAAAAACTGCAGGTGCAATTTTCTGAAATATTTTTCTTTTGTAATTTATCATTATTATATCAATTAAAATTATATTAATTTCAGTATCATCCGAATTCATATACGATTTTTTACAGTGTAGACCGAAATTTCCTTTGAAATTATAATTTTTAATTTTCAATTTGATAAATTTACTTGAGTTTAATTTTAAAAAATTATTTTTGTTAAAAATTTATTAAAATTTATTAGACTGGATGAATATAGCGGGTAAAATTCATCTGGTCTCGTTATTGCAACTTAATAAATTTAAAAATCATGTACTGACAAATAATGTCGTTACCATTGGCCCGTATGCTTCTAGTATTGTACGATAAAATTGTAATTCTATTACCTTCAAACAGTTAAAAACAAGCTATTGAAGTAAAATAAATATAAAAAACCATTTACATAAAAAAAAAAATCAAAACCATCTAAAAGGGTCAGGAATTAAAATTTCACGTCGACTGCCCGAAATAAACTTTTTTTTCACGTAATTTTTTGATGCCCTCAGGCTCTATCTGTTTCATGTTATTCCGCAAATATGGAACTGAATGTATTTAATTGTCTTTTAAATGAAAAAAAAAATAATCAATGACTTGTTTTTTTTTTTTTTTTTTTTTTTTTTTTTTTTTTTTTTTTTTTTTTTTTTAAATTAAAACTTTAATAACAACCGCTGCTATTGAAAATCCTATGGATGTCGTTAAAAACACGTATGCTAAAGTAAACAAAAAAAAAAATATATGTACTGAGAACGATCAAATATCAACATCAATACCCGTCTCTAAATTCTATTTCTCATTTTTACGACAAAAATATTTACTATTCTTTTTTTACAAACATTTTTTTTTGCGACGTATTTTTAAAATCGGCTCCTTTGTTCTATAATAACGGTGATGCAACCAAGTTAAATTGACTTGGCTCTCATACTCTTATAGAGTGAGAAAGAGAGAAGCTGTAGGGAAATATTATAAAGTTCGCAAAAGCTCAGCTCCATTATCGTCCACGCTTCATCGCTTCCGTTAATTGATGCACTATACAAAAGGTGTTAGTAAACCAACATTTTCTCAAACCAATTGACATCTAGTCAGTATGTAACTGAATTTTTTTACATCACTACACCCTAGCATTTAATAAAAAAAAATCGATTAAAAATTAGGTGACCCTTCTTTACATCTCCGCCAAAAACATCTCAGTCAAAATATATCAGGTGAAATATCTCAGTCACATAATATCTTATAAAAAAATATCGTGATCGTGATTATCATATATATAATATTGTTTTTATATACAGTGACTAGTAGATCCCGCCCGCTTCGGGTAATAAAAAATTATTAGTAATATAAAATATGTACTTTATGTTAATCGGAAATTTTTTTAAAATAACTGAATAATTTTTTTCTAATTTTCTTCAAAAACTAAATTTGAAAATGACAATTTTGAAAAAAAAAAGTCAATTTTTGAAGAAGTTGCAGCTTATTTAAAAAAAATGCCTTTTTTTTTAATTCATAACTTTTTTTGATTGAGTAAAAAAAATTTGACAAAATTCTGAGATTTGTTTTTGATCGAGTAAAAAAAAAGAAAAAATCGAAGGGGGTCGAGTTCCAAAGTGGTCGATTTGCCGTGAAAGGCCCCATATTTAATGTTCTCTTATTTCATTTGAAAAAAAAAAAAGTACGATCGATAAACGATAAAATTGATTGAAATGAAATTGGAAAAAAATATAGTTTTTATCACAAAAATGATAATAATGTACAGCTTAAAACCTTCTTTGAAATACGCAAAAGTTTATGGTGCAAATTTTGAAAAAAACACCTCATTTTATAGCTATAGATTTCAGCAGAGATATTTTTTCATGAGATGTTTTTGCTTGAATTTTATTGTACGAGCTGTCATTTTTTATACAACATGAGGACGAGCCTAAAAATCAAACGTCAAAAAAATGATTTAAGATTATAAATGATTATATATTTCAATTACTTAATATATTACAAAAACAAATTATCTATCGGACGAATTATAATTATTTTTTTTTTACGTTTTCATAACTGTAATTTTTTTTTTTTACCTTATTGCTACTTTATTTTAATTTAAATATCAATTGCTCAGCACAAAGTTTTTTTTTTATATATATAAAAAAAAAATTCGAATGTTAAAAAAAAAATAATTATCAATCAAAGACTAAAGTCTATTATTATTAATTATTTTTTTATCATTTTTACCATTACAAATTACCAAGATGAGCATTTACAGTATTTACAAATTCGGATTAATGTGAATTGATGCTTGTTATATAAATGTATTTAATTATTATGATAATTATATTAACAACATTTAATTAATCAATTAATTAATTAATAATAATAATTATAATTTTTTATAGTCGATACATACTTTTTTTAATAATAGTTATTACAATATAAGTGCACACACATCGCCGTTGTAATGTTCAATGTAAGGGACGCAATTGTAGAATACTTGGTCTTTCTATCCACCAACTTACTCATTCAAAAAATTATCGTATATTTAATAATCTTTAATTAGGCAATCGCGTCATTTTTTATAATAAATATTAAATATTTATTTATCAATGAGTAAGATAATAATTTACGAGGTAATTATTAACGTTTTGTGTGGAAGAATAGTGAGAGTAATTTTATTTTACGGCGACGGTGTGGAAGAATTGGGACAAAGGGACGGTGGTCTGAGGCTGGCTCGGTTTTTGGACATAAAATATTCATTTTTTTTTTTTATTTATAATTTTTTAAATATTTTAAACGATTATTAAATCAACAATTAATGTAAAAATTATTTTACTTCATTTAATTATTTACTTTGAAAATACACGGAGATGAAATTATTGAAACTGTCTCTTTATAGAAATGGACTCTATACATTTTGAGAAATATTATGATAATTATAGAAAATTTTGTGAATAATTAAAATTTTCTAATTTAAAAAAAAAAATTTTTCTATCATTTTAATTACAAATTATTAATTTTTCTATCATTTTAATTAATTATTAAAAGTATAGACTTTTTTTTACTAAGAAATCAATTTTACCAGATAATTATCAAATCAATAAATTTCATATTAATTAATAAATCTTTCTCTACACAGAAAAAAATTATTTCTCAGGGCAAAAAATTTTTACTCACCCCAAGAAAATTTTAATAAGAATTTTTTTGTATTATAAATTAAAAATAAAAATTTTCTTGAGCCAAGAAAAATTTTTTTGAAGCGGAAAAAAATTTTTCGAGTCGAGAAATTTTTTTCTAGTCCTAAGAATTTTTTTGCATTGTAATTGATAACAAAAATTTTCTTGAGGCGATAAAAAATTTTCTTGAGCCAAGAAATATTTTTTTTCTGTGTACTTAAGGTATGAAATGTTTTTAATAATTTATTGTAACAGTTTCGTTAATTTTCTCTCCATGTAAATTTGAATATTTGTTTTTCTCGTGTTGTAGATATTCAAGTTTGTTAATAAGCATTAAATCGATGCGGTGAAATAATAATTTTGATTCATGAGCTATTAAGTGAGCTTAAATAAACGGTATTGTGCTAATCCATAATACAACGTCAATAATATGTTTAGTTAAACAAAGAAAACAATTAAATAGTCATTAGTAATTAATACCGAGTGCAAGTAAATCGATCTTCAATTTAATATAATTTTATCCTATTGATTTTATAAAATAAAAGTATTAAAAAAAAAAGTCAGTTAATTAAAATCAAGTAATAATTTAAAATCTATCGATTTAAAATTTAAAAAATATTTTCATTTAATGCCCGGGGCACTTTAGATATTAAATGAACTTAACTACTGATATTTAATAAAAACAAATAATAAACTTGTGCAATTAAACTGAATATCTACAACAAATTACCAGCGGAAAGTTATAAATTCAAAGTAATTTAATCATTTAAAATATTAAATAAATTTTAAAATAATCAACAATTAAAAATTAACTGCAAAACCAATAACGAGAAATTGTTTTAACCATCGTGTGTATTAAATAAAAATAATAACAAATGGACGTTCACAATAATGGTTCGGTAGAAATACGATAGCTATCGATCAGTCAAAAGAATGATCGATATTAAATGTCTCATTCGATTTTACGCGCTAGTTGCCTTGCAAAAACACCCGCGACAAATAAATTTACATTAATAAATATACAATTTGATTATAATTATATAATAATAGACAGTAATAATAATAATAATAAATAACAGACTTAATTACAAAGCGAATAGCGACAACAACACCGTAATTGATTGTTTACACGAATAATTATCAACTACAAATACATCAGAGACAATACGATTTAAAAGATTGGCAACAATTACCGATCGTGTTATCAAATGATAACTCGTCGGTTTATTTTATTTTATTTTTTGACAATAGATAAAATTTATTTATGATTTTATTAACGTATTTTTTTTTCTTAATTCCTTTGCTCTTTAAGCAGGAGTTTATAAAAAATGGACGTTATAATAAATTCTTTTTTTACTCAACGATTCAAGGACTCAATTTTTTTTTTTTCTTTAAATTGTTAATAAAAATAATAATTAAATAATTATTTAATTAAATTACCTAGCCATCACCTCGTGAAAAATGATTGCTAATAGATTACTATAATAATTATTATGTATATATATAATATATGTCTATTGATGATAAAAATCATCAACGTCATAAAATAATAGTTGCGCAAAGAAATAATTAATTATTTTGATTTAAGTATTAAAATATAAAACGTAATGATTTAAAATTATAATAAAAAGTCGATAGCTGGAATTTAAAATCGAGGCCTGATTGTTTATTCAAAAATAAATAAACCGGCCGTAGTTAATTTAAATATAAGTGATAAGAAATAAATAAAAAATAATACTTATTAAATAATATTGCAATTTTTAAAAATAAAAATAAGGAGCACAATGTGATGCGACGGAATTTCGTACTCTCTCACTCGTTCATTCGTTACTTTAAAAATTCATTATTTTTTATTTTTTATTTATCAGACTAAAAAAACCTACTGATGTTTTTTTTATTGTTACTTTAAAATATATAAAATCTAAAACGCTATTTTCCAAGTACTGGAAATTTTTTTTTTTTTTTTTTCTAAGACGATTATTTAATTCTACGTCGTATAATTAGTAACGTATTGTCTACAATCGACAAGTCCTAATTTTTATTGAATTTTAAAAAACTCATGACTTGTTTAGTATTTTTGGAAAATAAAAATTCGTAACGAAGAGATTTTCATTGTTTTCTTCGCCTGTTTTTTTTTTTTAGCCTTTTTTTGTAACTAGACTTAATCAACGACATGGAGCGTGAGTGATGAAAATAGAGGGAAAAAACTTCGAATCTAGTTAATCCGCTGGGAAATTTAGTCATGCTAACAAATGCCACAATTACTCGGATTCGATGATTTATTTTTTTTTTTTTTATAATTTTTTTTTTTGTTTTTTAAGTAAAATATCTCTGTGAATTTTTTCATTTCATCTCTATTAATGTTATTGATAGTAACATCAATTCCCGAGGCAATTTAACTTGTATCGAGTTCGAGTTTATCATTTTTTTTGGAGTACATGGAAATTTTTATTATTTTCCCAATATATTTTTTTCCAATTAATCACTTGCGTGCGTATTTAATATTGACTTTAAATTCATTTATTCAAGAAATTTGCGTCACAAAAAAAAATTTTGCATACAAAATTTTTATGAAAATAAAATACACAATTTTCAGTTTCCGTTACTTGGGCAAATAAAGTTTTTTAAAAAATTACTTTTGTCAAAAAAATGTTTAAAAATTTTTATTGATTCTGGAGTAATTAAATTTTAATTTGATACTTATAATTAAGTATCATGTCAAAAAATAAAAAAATTTTCAGAAAAATTTCACTGTGATAAAAATAAAATTTCTAGATTTTTTGGGTCAGTCGTCACTTGCAGTAATTAATTTCCTCTGACTTTCAATTTAAATAAAAATTTAAATGATTTAAAATAAATCATCTAATTAGTCATTAAATTAATCATTTTTAATCTTAAATTCATTTTATTTATAAATAAAAATATACGGGAAAATTGGATATTGAGGGGTCAGTTGATTACTTGACCCTAAAGAAAATTTTAAAAAATTTCTCATTTGAATTTAAAATTAATTAAAAATTATTGAAGAAAAAGTAAAAAATTTTCTTGTGAATAAACTTTAGTATAAAATAAAAAGTCCAATGACCGAATATTGAAAATGAATAAAAATATTTTTAACGTAAAAAATATTTGAATTGTAAAAAAATTCAAATTTTATCTGTCAAAAATAATACTTTGATATCTCGCACGTGATACGTTCAATTTAAATTCCTAGTGACTGAATAACAATCGTATATTTTATAAATTTAATCAACACGATTAAATTCCATGTACCCAAAAAAAGTTAAAAAATAAAATAAATATATAAAATAATAGTAATAAACACGACAGTATTGACAAAAAATAATAATCATCACTCAGAAAACTTTGCTCCATATCTTAACCATTTTCTAGAAAAAATCTCTACCCATGTGAGGACGGTGTGTCTGTTGCATGCGAGGAGCACGACCACGTCCACCACCGCCACTGCCACCATGTCTACGAGTATTTCTTAATTCACGATCGACCTCCAATTCCTCTAACTTCATAGTAAGTCCTAGTTTTTGTTGGACAGCAAGACGTAGCAAATGATTGAGCGTTTTCCTGTCCTCCTCAGCAGCAGCCAGTTGCCTTTGCAATTCCTCAACTTGTGTAACATATTCCTCGCATCGTGCAGCGAACATTGCACGTAGACCTGAACAGGTTTATTTGTTAGCGGGTATTTTAATACACACAAGGTTTCTTTTTTTTTTTTTTTTTCGTTTTTAAATAAAAAAAAAAGAAAAATACACAACAGGAACAGCTGCCACCATTTTATGATAAAGCCAATAATGAAATTAATTTAAATGAAAAAGAGGAAACCAAATGAACCTTAACCACATAAACAGGAAGTGAAAAAAAGGATCGAGGAAATTTGTTGTTAAGAAACTAAACGAAAACTATGAGAACTAAACGAAGATGAACTGGAGGAATATTAAAGTAATAAATTGTAACAAAAACCAAAAGAAAAAAAAATAATGACATTATAATTTAACGCAATATCGTTCTTGATGGCAAATGTTAAGAGCAAGCGCCAGGTCAATTGTAAAAGAACTCGACATTAGTATCGCCATGTAAGCTAATGCTGAAGCCCATTAGTAATATTAATGAAATAATAAAATAAATTAGTGACCATGTTAAAGGGGATCGGGTAAAAAATAATAAATTTAAAATAAACTTATAGAAAAATAATAAAAGATAAATAAAAAAATAACTTACTTGAGAATGTCGCTGCGTTTTCCTTCAGTCGTCTGAGTTCGTTTCTTAGTTTTGAAATAGTTTCGCTGACAATACTCTTTTCACTTTCGTACTTGCTCTTCAAATTGGTCAGCGCAACTTCAGCGGTATTTTTATTTGATTTTAGTACTGTTCTCAAAGTGGCTATTTGTTCTCGTTTTGCTGATAATAACGCCTTGAGTTTTATCACCTGCTCCTGTAGATCTCCTTCGTCTGCTTTATTTTCATTGCCGGCTAAAAATAAATCAAGTGTCAGTAATATTTCACGTTAATAAATATTTGTAAAAAAAATGATTATTGTTATAAAAATAAATACTTACAATTGTCAGTTTGGTTTCCTTTTAATTTTGACATGTCAATGGTATGCTCAACAGCATTCCTCAGATGTTTTATTTGATCCATCGCGGTCTCAATATGTTTGCCGATTTCTTTAGCTTTGCTGAGACTCTTGAGGTCTTTGATCGGTAAATCTGTCTTGGAAAGTGTTCTGAACCATTCAATTTTACCATTATCCTCACTCTCTTCTTTCTCAGGAACAATTTTCTCATGGTCGAGAATTACGCGCGACGGTGTCTCGCCATTGACCGCGCACACGTGGTGATAAAGTTGCGCCAACTCGTCCGAAATATTTTGAAGATCATTTTGAGCAGTATCTAAACAGCCTCCAGCTTCACAAGCGAGTTTTGAAAGAATTTCAATGTCTGATTCGAGCTGAGAATTCCGATGCTCAGTATCCAGTAGCTGTAAATAAATAAAAATAATTGAATTTTTAAATACTTGTTTATTTAAATTTAAATAAATATGACAGTCGAAGTATTTTATATTTATAGATTAATTATTGATGCATGCTCGTAAGCACGATACTCATTGGACAGCTGTATTCATTTATTTACAGTGTAAATAATTGCGTTTAAAAAATTATTTTAGCTTTAAGAAGTATCGAGAAAATTTTTATTTTTATTTTCATTCGTGCACTCAATTTATTTTTTTAAATTTATTTGTTTTATCGAAATCATGGTCATCTACCTGAAGATCTTTTTATTTTTATTTTTGAAAATTTAACTTTTAAAATTATAATTAAAAAAAAATCAGCTTGTAAAAATAAATTTTTCATATTTGCAATACTAAAATATATGAATTTAAAATTTTAAAAAACATTACGCCTTTTTTAAAATCATAAATTCAATCTTTGATTTAATAAAATTTTGAATAAACGAAATTTTTTCCATAATTTAGAAAATTTTTATATTCGCAAAAGTAAAAATTTCAAAATTAAATTTTTCAAAGATCATGAGGTCCGACACTGAAAACATTTCATATTAATACTGACAAATATGATATATTTAATGATCCTGAGGTTAACAGACAATTTTCAAATTTTTATTTTAACGACTTAATTTAAAAAAAAAAAAAATATGCACATGTAGATTAAAAAAACTACAGGTGCAATTTTTTGAAATATTTTTTTTTTAATTTGTCGTTTTTAATAAAATCAAAAACTTATTAGACGTCGGTTAATTTTAGAATCATTTTATTCAAGTATCAAAAATTCATCAAAAACTATATCGATTATTTGAAATAAAAATAATCGATAGTTTACTGAATAATTAATAATTTATTTAACTGGCAATGAATATTAATAAGATAATACTATTTGTAAGCACATTCACTTGAAAGCTTAGTGAGTTTGCCGGTACAATCAATGATTCCACCTGCTTATCTCAGCTAATTTAATAAACATACATTTACGGAAGAATTATACTTGGCAAGTACACGATAAGCAAAATATTTTATCATCACGATACACTTGCGCTGCTTTGTGTTGCTTTTAATTATTTAATAAAGATAAAGATTACTGATGGTGAAGTAACGAGCTGATTTATGAATAGAGTATTAATAAATATGATATTATATTATATGAAGTATGAGTTAAAATATTTATACAAGATAAAGTTTTTTTTTTATTTGTATAAGCGACACCTAGATGTTGTTAAGGTCACCGAGAAAGCAATTATAATTTAAATAATTATAATTATAATAATAATATGATAATAAATCGTTAGATAGGCAGAACATTAACTAGAGTTATTATTATTATTATTATTATTATTATTATTATTATTATTATTATTATTATTATTATTAATAGGTGGTAAATACGTTAACAAAGGCCACAAGTTCCAACCTTTTCCTGAAGACACTTCTCTGACACCGGTATCTGCAATGCCATAATTTTCATACTTTTTTTTATTTTTAAATTTACCCACAACCAATTTACCTTCACACTAGTTTACTTTATTAAGTATTTCAATTTTAAATATTTATTATACTTAATACTATTTTTATTACCGATTACTTTTATCCTAACGCTATTTATTATCAGATGTAAAACATAAAAATTAATTATTAAATGTGTACTATAATGACCCTGAAGTTAGCAGACACTTAACAATTTTCGGCTTTTTTTTTTCAACAAATTAATAACAAAAAAAAAAAACTAAAAATATGCGCATGTAGAAAATTAAAAAAGCTATAAGTGCAATTTTTTAAATATTTTTATCTTCCCGCTATGAAAATTTAAAATTTAAAAAAAAAAGGAAGTTATTGGTTTCGGTCCCATTTTCAAAAATCGAGTTGTCATCAGATTTCGACTTTTGAGATCCTAAGATATTCTGACTATTTCCGGATGAACGTCCGACCGTGTGTGTAAAATTTTTTTGTCTGACGATAACTACGTAACAAATTAACCGATTTGGTCAAGTAGTTTACAAGTTAAGGTAGAAGTAGGTAACATTTGTGGCCACTGCTCCATTTTTTGACATTTAATACTTTATTTTAATTAATGAAGACGTATTAAAAAAATTTCCAGTGTAATAGTGCGATAAAAGTATTTTCAAACACATATACAAAATTAATTATGTCATTGCGTATTTTATTTAAAATTTCTAAGTGGCCAAAAACGGTACTTCTACCCTATAAAATAAATAAAAATAAAAAAATTTTTTTTTTCAAGTTTTTGTTCTTTAACTCATAAATCACTCGACCGATTTGTTTTAAATTTTGATCAGATCTAAGTCTCAACAAACTTTTTCGATTGCCGCAGAGCACGTGGCAATCGGTCGATCTGTTCCAAAAATATCGTCGGAAAAAAATTACTTTTTTTCAGCAAAATGTCTTTTTTTTCGGTCCTATCGTTTTTTGTCCTTGCAGAGCTCAAAAGTTTACCAATAATAAAGTTTTCGAGTTTGAAAACAGCGGGAAGTTTTGAGGTCAGCCCACAGGGTCAACAGTTCTTCGGATTTTTTTTTTAAATTCATAATTTTTTAAAAAATTCAAAAATTATTAGACGTCAGCTAACTTCAGTATCGTGTACTATACATGTGTTGTGTGAATAATAAATACATACCTTGTTACGGAGGTTTGTTAACTCCATTCTCAGCTGCTGTGTTGCATCGGAAACAGTCAAATTATCTTCGAGCTCAGCTAAATCCTTCTGCAACTGTTCAACTTCTCGTGCAGACATGGTACTCCACTGATGGTACTGCATAACAGCCTGTTAATAATTAAATAACATCAAATTTATATAACAGCCTTTTTAACCCTTTTAATATTAATGACAGTCCATTAATATTTTAATAATTTTGCATAAAAATAATCCGGCAAAGATAAATTAAAAATTTATAGAGCGCAGTACAAATATTTATTATTCGCATTTATGACTGAACAAATATTTAAGTAAACAAACCGACCCGACTCTCATTTTTCCTCATTCGTTAGTAAAAGTATTTTTTAACTTTTTTTATCTCAAGTATTTGCATGCCGTTGATACATAAATTATTTGCTCTTTTTTAATTAAGTTTTCATTTAATTATGTCTTGTCATTTATATCAGAAATAAATTATTGGAGCACACATACAATGAAGTAAATATATGTAAAATATTTTAGTTTAAATTATTTTTATCAATGAAAATTTAATTAATAATATAATTATAGTACTGAGGGAATGAGTCATTTTTAGGGTCAGAGACCGGAGATGTAAATTTATAAGAATCATAAATAGAACCTACAAAGTATTTTTAAAAAGATATGTAAAATTTATTAATTAAATTATTTATGATCAAATAATATTTAAAATTTAATTACAGTCTACCCGTCACAAGCCTGCCCGTTATAAGTCTCTTCCCCTCAATCGGCAGGTACTGAGTCCAAACAGCCCCCACTTAACCACTTTTTTGAGTTTCGTACCAGACATCTCGTTATAAGCCTCCGTTGAAATTCTCTTAATTATAAACTAACGATAGGAACAAAATATCAAAATTAATAATGAAAATTTACTATCGATCTTTCGCGGATAATAATTTAATAAATATTAAGTAAAATATAATTTATTGTTGATAATTGTAATCATTAATTACAATTAAGCTTCTGTAACAATTTAAAAGTTTTATTGAGCATTATGTTGATCAATAACAATTATTATTATTATTACTGTAATTAATACCGTTGTCATTATACTTTTTTCCATTAAAATTATTATTAGTGTAAAAAGATAAGCATTTATTTTAGCGCTATAAGCACTAGAAAAATCGGAACACTGACGTATGTAACAAACCGTAGATATGACGTTTGAAATCCCATAAAATAAAACAGGCTTATAACGAGTAGTCGAGAAGAAAACTAAACGCACGATAGTGGGAGATTGAAATTCCAAGAAAAATTTCCCCTGCGTCCCCTAGACCAGGCCTATGACGAGTAGTCGATTGTAAATTGAATGAAAAATGATTACAAATAAAAATTACCTGAGTGAGTTTATCAATAGCCGTTTCCTCAGTTTGTTTTTCCGGAAGTTTAGAGTGTAAATGCTGGAGCGACTGAACGCGAGCCGCTAATTGAACAATTCTAGCAACAAACGACTGCAATTCCCCTTGACTTTTTTCAACGGCATGCTGACTATCTTTTAAATTTTGTGAGAGGACACTTTTTTCCGACTCTGCCAGCTCCAGTTGTTTCTCCAATTTTTTAAGCTCATTCAAGTGAATTTCCGAAAATAAATCGACTTGTTTACTGGCAGCAGATGTCCCGGGTTCCTGAGTCTTCAAGTCAGCCTCGATCCTCCTCAACGCAGGGGAATCGTCTTCCCCGTCACTGCATATCGTCTGATCATCAGTTATTCCGCGTATGAGAGCAAAATTACTCAAATTAAAAATAGACTCGCTGTTCATACGTTGGTCTAACTCTTTTTTCAGCGAATACTTTGCTTCCCGCTCGGCTTGGAGTGATTCCAGTGCCTCTTCCATCTGCTTCTCAGCTATTTTTTTTAAATTGGACAGCTCCTCGACTTGGCTATTGAGCAGCTCAACTTCTTCGCTCAATCTACGGATCTCATGTTTCGCGCTTTCAAATTCAACTTGACTCGATCTCAATGTCGATACTTGTTTCTGCAGAGATATATTTTCATCTTCCAGTTCTGTGTAGTCCTGAAGTAATCTTGCCTCTCTAAATCTGCACTCGCGTAATTCAGTGCGTAAATTTTTTCGTTCTCCTTCAGCTTGCTGATGATGTTTACCCACATCTTCGCGTTCCTGCAACGCATGATCGCGTTCTACTTGCACCCGTTCCAACTCATGCCTCAACTGTTTTGTTTCATTCTCTAATTCAATTATCAACGTCTGTAGTGACGTTTCACGTGCCGCTGATTCGCAGAGAAGACTCTCTTCCTGTTCAATCCCACTCCTGGTTGTCAATTTTGTCGTCGTTTGAAATTTAGCTAGAGCCTAAAGTATTTTTAATTTTAATATAAAGGACACAAAATAAGGAGTTAAAAAAATATATGGAAAAACCACTAACCTCTTGAGTAATATCGAGCTCGTGTTTTGTGTTCTCGTAGAGTGCCTCGAGCTCGTTACATTTTTGTTCCAACGCAGACTTTTCTTCCAAAAGAGCAAGACCATATTGTGCTGATTGAATTTTTTCGGTCGACGCAAGGTCAAGCTCACGTGAAAGTCTTTCAATTTCCGCTCGTAAATCCGTCACTCGATCGTCAGTTATCGTGGCCATGTTATATTATTTATTTAGTTTCGCAATAATCAGAAAAAAAATGAATACTCCAACTTGATTTGTTTGTAAGTTGGGTGTCCAGTCAGCAAATTATTTATTGAAATAAAAACTTGGTCGTTTAAAATAATAATTAATCGTTACCGTGAATAAAAAATTATTATTTCAGTGGACATCAGGTAGCCCGTGGGTGACAATAAGTACCTGAGCATTATCACGCAGACGTTGATTGGGTAAAGTATTGGCTGATGATGATAATGATGTTAATTATTATTATAATTCTTCCTGGCACGTTCTGGCACTTTTAAATAAGTATTTTTTTCCTCCCACGTACACAGCCCACACCCACGTTTTTTAAATTAACCCCCCGTCACACCCACTCCTTTACGACGTACCCAACGCGTTTACTCCTTTTTCGGCACTCACATGCTCCATTAAATGGACTCTTTTGACGGACGTGAATGGACACCGTGATCAGTGATCAATCGTCCAGTGCGATGGCTAAGTTACGACGCCAGTACGTCAGGAAGCCAACACACTCTTGCTGGTTCACGTTCACGTTCACGCTTCGCCAGCGACAACCAGAACATCGGTCGCTTTCTTTGAAAACAAAATTTTCGCGCGTGCGCAGATATAGGTGCGCACTGCTTCTGCGCACAGTTGTTTTTAACCGCGAGTATTTAAAAAATTTAAGCGGGTCTATTACACGGATCCCGATGACGCAGATCTGTTGATGATCCAGATCGCGATGACATAAATTGAGGATCTTACTTGCCGACCGTGAATTTTAAATAAAAAAAAAAAAAATAGATTATAAAATTTCTATAGAAGTTTTATGGAAAAACAAGACTTGTCACCGTCTAATAAAACCCATAAAAAATGAGGGCTCACTGACTTGTGGAAAAAGAAAATTGATCGTTTTTCAAAAATATAAAAATTATTAGTCGTCGGCTAATTTCAGTATCATATTAATGTGCTGGAGTTCTTTCATCCATACAGGCCGAAGTTTTAACGAAGATCGGCGTCTAAGAAAATTCATAAGAAATGTATAGAAAACCAGACGTCGTTGTTTAAAAAATCAATAAAAAATTTATAAAGAACTAGAACATATTATTTTTGACCCTTCAACTATGATATTACTAATAAACTATCAAAAAAAAAATGTTAATTATTTCGTAAATATTTCTTTTAAATATTGGTCCTTAAAAAAAAAACATTTTCAAATTTTTACTGCGCATACCTGGGCTTAAGGTTAATTTCTATGGGTGCACTCCGAAGTGCGCTGCGAGCAGCTGTAGCGTAGCGCATTTCGGAATGCACCCCTATTAATTATTCTTATTACTTGCGCGGTAAATTTAAATATTCAAAAAATAAATTATTAAAAATGAGGAAAAAATTAAAAATCGTAAGTCAATATAAAATTGCGGCAGATAAAATAAAAAAAATATTCTTAAAATTAAAAAAAAAACACGGAAGTGTTTGAACAAACCTTGGCGGGGAAATAATATGCAGAAGGGTGTCCTAATACACTTGGAGATTTGAATTAAATTGCTCCGAGTGTATTGCAGCTAAAAAAACGTCACTTAACTGCTATTTCCCACCAGACGATGCCAGATGATTTTGCTCAGGAACTTGGAAGATATCAGCATCAGCCATCAGCAACACTTCACACTAGCACTGAACACTTAACATTTAACTACACCACAGACACTTTGAACAATTTAAATTTTACAAATACTGCACAATTTAATTAAACAATGACTGAACAATAAATTTTATGGATAATTTCGCGAATTAACTGCAATACTGTGTCTCAATTCAAACGTAAAAAACAAAGAAGGATCTGGACTAGTACTGCCGTTGTCGTTGATACTAACTAACGTTATCGAACCGTCAGTTGATACAAAGCAATCGACTTTTGATTCATCGACCACCCCCACTTTAACGAAAATTTGAACGTTGAGTATAGCAATGCGCAGTAGCGCCATCTTGGCGCGAAATTTCAAAACTGAAATTTAATAATTCCATTAAAATTCGTTTGTGTCGATAATTATATTAATCAGATTAAAAAGTATACACGAAATTTTTTATTTTCCATGAATAATTTATTAATTATTCTTATCACTTGCGCGGTAAATTTAAATATTTGAAAAATAAATTATTAGAAATTGGAGAAAACTTAAAAGTCGTAAATTAAAATGAAATAATGGCAGAATATGATAGAAAAGTATTGAAAAATTAAAAAAAAAATACGCGCCAAAATCGGGCTGCTACTACGCTGCACCTGCTCGTAGCATGTATATTTAAATTTGAAAATTACTGTAATTGATACCTGCCAAACTTTATTTTAAATATTTATATAATAATTGTTATTTTCAATTATATTTATTCACAAATTCAACTCTTCATTCATTGATTAATTAATTAATTCCTATGACGAATAAACAAAAAAATTATTTGAAAATTGTGAGATAAAACAAAAAGAATTTTAAAAAATTATAATCAAATAACAATTCTCAGAATAATTTATTTTTATACAGAATTGATTAGAATTCAAATTCTTACCAACAATTTGTACTTCCTGTTACTGTATTTTACTATAAAATAATAATGACAGAATCAGTACAAAAATAATCAGTATAAATAATTTATACATTTAAATATCAATAGAGATTCACTTTAATTATTTATAAACTTAGTACTTTAATTAGCAGCTGATACTTTAAATTTTTTCATTCTCTCTTCAATTACAGGTCTGAAGTGTCGAATGAGACCTTGTACCGGCCATGCAGCACCATCAGCTAGGGCGCAAATTGTATGTAATTCTATTTGTTTCGTGAGCTCCCACAGCATATCAATCTCATGCTCCTCCGCGTTTCCTTGGACAAATCTTAAAAAAAGAAAAAAAACCATTAAGTATAATTTAATTTTTAGTCTAAACAAATTACTTACCGATGCATTATTTTGTTCATCCAACTGATTCCCTCGCGACAAGGAGTACACTGACCACAAGATTCATGCTGATAAAAGCTAATAAGTCTTGCAATCGCTTTGATTACATCAGTTTGTTTGTTCATAACAATAACTGCAGCAGTACCAAACGAACTCTGCACTCTGACAAGGTCATCAAAGTCCATGAGAACGGTATCACAAACACTGTTGTCAAATTTTAATGAATTTAATTAATATTTATAGTAATTAGTAATTTCTAATACCAGTATTACCTCTTCGGAATGATGGGAGTTGATGATCCACCCGGGATAACACCCAACAAATTGTCCCACCCGCCAATAACACCTCCGGCATGCCTTTCAATCAGCTCCTTCAAAGGTATCGACATTTCTTCTTCTACTGTACAGGGATTATTAACATGACCAGAGATATTGAACAGTTTAGTTCCGTGGTTTCTTGCTCGACCAAAAGAAGCGAACCATGGACCTCCACGACGACAGATAGTCTATAATTAATTTAAATTTAGAGAAATAAGGGCCACTTTTGCGTATTTTTGCGACACATTTTATTGAACGTCTCGGGACAATTTGTCACTCCTTCAAGTTCTCAAATATCGCAAACGCTAATCATACACTGTAAAAAATCAGGAGTGAATCCGGATTTTATTTCAATCCGAATTCACTCTGTCAAAATATCAAAGACCTAAACTCACTATGTATTAGTAATTTTTTTTATAATTAATATTTTCTGAAACTCTCCTTCGGAGTGAAATTCACTCCGAGGGAATTAAATAAATAAAAAGTCATCCGCTCCGCGTTCACTCCGCAAATTTTTTACAGTGTACGTATTAATTTAAATATTAAAACTCTAAAAAAAAATAATATTTAAAATACATACGGGTGCAACAGCGACGGTTTCAACATTTGTTACAGTCGTAGGACATCCAAAAAGACCAACATCAGCTGGGAACGGTGGTTTTAATCTCGGCTTACCCTGTTTGCCTTCCAGAGACTCAATCAACGCAGTTTCTTCACCACAAATGTAAGCACCAGCTCCCCGTTGGACAAAAATATCAAAATCGTATCCAGAACCACACGCATTCTTTCCTATCAATCCCGCTTGATAAGCTTCGGCAATAGCCACTTGCATGTTAGAAGCTTCATTATAAAATTCTCCCCTAATATAAATATACGCAGCACAAGCTCCCATTGCGCGTCCAGCAATCAGACAACCCTCTACCAATTTATGAGGGTCATGTCGCATAATTTCCCGATCTTTGCATGTTCCCGGTTCACCTTCATCAGCATTCACCACCAGATATTTAGGCCTACCATCTGAAGGCTTGTTCATAAAAGACCACTTCATTCCCGAAGGAAATCCAGCACCTCCACGGCCTCTCAACCCAGACACTTTTATCTCATTTATAATCCAATCCGATCCTTTGCCGAGAATTTCTTTAGTTTTGTACCAGTCCCCTCTTCTCAGTGATCCCTTCAATCTCCAGTCATGTCGACCATATAAATTAGTAAATATTCTGTCCTGATCATTCAGCGGTCCTCCAAATTTCTGTTTAAAAAAAATTTTCATTTATCTCACTCCGTCTGTCATTTAAATTTTTTTTTCAAACAAAAAATCAGGTATTGCACAACTTGTGCAATCACTCAAAAATTAATATTTAACTAAAAAAAATTACTTTGCCCTCCGGTGCAGCATCTGCGAAGTTTTTTATCTGCTGGTTACTCAAAACAACACCAAGTAGACCTTAAAAAAATTTTTTCTTTTATTTTTATTAAGTCTGTCAAATTTTTGGGTGAACAAGTGTCAGGATATGAATTAAAATACAAATTATAAATATATGAGTCTAAATAATTTGATAAATTTAAAAGTATCAAATTATTTCAATAAATAATTTAAATTAGTAATAACATAAGTGACATTTTACTCACTTAATTGATTCCTTGGAATCTGAGTACATCGAGATATAACACCCGCCATTGCGCGAATCCTCTTGCGTACAGTAGTGCAATTTTATATTTCAGATATTCAATGAAAAAAACACGATATCCCCTTCTCCTTTCTCTTTTGCTATACTAGACCGACCTGATATAAGTATTGCGCGAATTACGTCAATATATTATATATATAGGAGTAGAATATAGAATGTATATATAGTAAGACGTCAGGCGCAAGCTCATGAATTATTTAAAAATACATAAAATTTTAATTAAATTCGAGTATTTGAAAAAATAAAATTTATTTTATATGAAAATTTAATTTATTTAAAAATAATTATAATTTTTTATTCAAAGTAGTAACGAAAATAATTCTATAAAAGTTATTTACTAGATTAATTTAACGATATAATTTAATTATATAAATAATAGAAGATATAAAAATTAATAATTTGTTACAGAGGACGTTTTTTTCGAATTATATTTTTGATTTCTTCTTGTATTGATTCAGGCAAACCGTAACTTTTAATTTGAGGAACTATGTATGAGTAGAAGCGATTCACGACAGATTTTGCAGATCTGCATGGTAAATACTAAAACAGATAAAATAATCACAGTAGTAATACGTAAATAAGTAAATAAATGATTAAATAATAATTAAAATATTTACATTGTAACGGTACTTCATTTCCTCCCATATTCTTTGAGAGTTCCATTTATGAATGAGTTTGTCTTTGATTATATAATAAAGCAAGCAACAGTCCTCCCATTTTTCGAAACGTCTTCTTTTTCTAAAATAATAATAAATATTAATTTTTATTCATTACATACTTTTATACTGTAAAAAAATTGCAGAGTGAATTCGAATTAAATCCACAGTAAATGCGAAGCGAATGACTGATTTTATTTATTTGATCCCCTCGGAGTAAAATTCACTCCAAAGGGAGTTTACTTCAATATCAAAACTCCGGTTTGGAGTGAAATTCATTTTGAAAGGAAATTTATTTTAATATTAAGTCCGGATCGGAGTGAATGCGGATTTAAATAAAATCCAGATCACTCCGAAATCACTTTGCTAAAAAAACAATTTCCCCATTTACTCTGTATGCGAAGTGATTTTTTCTAAAACTCCGAAACTCCGAGTGTCGAACTTAAATAAAATCCTAATTCACACCCAATTTTTTAGAGTAACTGACAATAAATTATCTCATTCTCCAGCGTTAAAATATTAACTTACGATTGATCATCAGAAATTATCCATCGTGATTGCAATTTCTCATGAGACTCCAACCAGTTTTTAACTTCCGCACTTGCATATATATCTTTACCAAAATCACTCTTTAAATTTTCTTTATTTTTTGAAAATGAAAATGAAAATGCAACTGTCTTTTTAGTAGGAGTAGATTTAATATTATCATCACTATCGCTCGAGTCAGGTAAAGCATCCGGTGTTACTTCAAAACCCATAACTCTTTGGTGAGATCCTGGTTTTAGAGGTTTGTTATTTGAACTACTAGGTTTTGCTGCAGAGAAAATTAGTTCATTTTTTCTTACATGTCCATCACGATTCTGAGAAACTTTTACACCCAGTGATTTAACATTTGAATTTTCTGGTTCACTGTCACAATCAGACGACTCGTCTATGTAAATTTTATTTTTCTTCACATTACCAACACCAACACTGGGTACGTGAGAATCCTCTGCTGGGTTACTATTCTCATCTATTTTACTGACTTTGTTAATACTTCTGCAAATATATAACAATTAATAAATATGAATGTAGCTAACAATTGACAATTTTTTAAATTTTTAAATAAATAAAATGTAAGAATAAAAATTAAAAAATGTCTACTTCGATAATTGAAAAATCAGTACTAGAATTTTTTTACATTTCGTTATTTTAATTAATTAATTTATTTATTTATTTAAAATTTATAAAATGTCTCATGTGTTACATTGACACTCATAGTAATTAAAAAAAAAATTTATCTATTATTTAAATTAAATTAAACGTCGGCTGTATTCCCAGTCTATTTTTCCAACATAATCATCTTGATGTCAAAATTAAATTTTGCAACGAATGACACCTGACATTAGCTGTCAAGTTAAAAATTATTTAATATAATTATAAGCAAATTAACTTACAAGTATAATTACATTGTCATCTTATCAATAAATATATGGGTTGGAATTACATCCTGCGTTTAATTTAAAAATAATTATTGATAAGTATTTATAATAATGTAACTAAATTTTCAAAAAATTTAAATTTACTACCTGACATTTGCTGATTTATCAGCTAAGTTATTTGTAGACTGTGGTATTTTTGTTGGTGGTGCTGGAGTATCAGAATCATCATCATTTTGTGAACTATTGTGTGTATCATCACTGGAAAAAAAATATATATGTAAATAAATATTTAATGTCATGTGAAACTGAAAATATAAGAAAAATGTAAAAACTTTTTTTTCTATTAATAATAATTTATTAGGTGGACAGAAATAATCAAAACCTTATATTTGTTTCACTTCCAGACTCATTCCTGTAAATTTCATTAAATGAACCCCCCAACCATTGGGTTTCAGGGAAATATTTATCTTCATCTTCTTCTTCTTTCCAAAGATCTGGAGATTCGCAAGGACAGTAGTCAGGACCAAACATATTTTTATAATTAATAATTTTTGTTTTAATTAATATCGAAAGAAATACAAAATGATGGGTTGCTTAGTATATTTTCATTCTAACTCTTTATTTTGAATTTAGGTTAAGCAAAAATATAGAGGGCATTCCGAAATGCGCTGCAAGCAGCTGTAGCAGCAGACCGTGCAAGCGCAGCGTAGTAGAAACACGATTTTAGCGCGAAACACCTGCGTGTATTTTTTTTTTAATATTTTAAATATTCCCATCATATTCTACCATTATTTCATTTTGATTTACGACTTTTAAGTTTTCTTCAATTTCTAATAATTTATTTATCAAATATTTAAATTTACCGCGTAAATAATAAGAACAATTTATAAATTATTGATGGAAAATAAAAAATTTCGTGTATATTTTTTAGTCTGATTAATATAATTATTGACACAAACGAATTTTAATAAAATTATTAAACCTCAATTTTGAAATTTCGCGCCAAGATGGCGCTACTGCGCATTGCTATACTCAACGTTCAAATTTTCATTAAAGTGGGGGTGGTCGATGAATCAAAAGTCGATTGCTTTGTATCAACTGACGGTTTAATAACGTCAGTTAGTATCATCGACAACGGCAGTACTAGTCCAGATCCTTCTTTGTTTTTTACGTTTGAATTGAGACACAGTATTGCAGTTAATTCGCGAAATTATCCATAAAATTTATTGTTCAGTCATTGTTTAATTAAATTGTGCAGTATTTGTAAAATTTAAATTGTTCAAAGTGTCTGTGTTGTAGTTAAATGTTGTGTTCAGTGCTAGTGTGAAGTATTGCTGATGGCTGATGCTGATATCTTCCAAGTTCCTGAGCAAAATCATCTGGCATCGTCTGGTGGGAAATAGCAGTTAAGTGACGTTTTTTTAGCTGCAATACACTCGGAGCAATTTAATTCAAATCTCCAAGTGTATTAGGACACCCTTCTGCATATTATTTCCCCGCCAAGGTTTGTTCAAACACTTGCGTGCTTTTTTTTTAATTTTTAAAATATTTTTCTGTCATATTCTGCCGCCATTTTATTTTGTCTTCCGATTTTTAATTTTTCTCCAACTTTTAATAATTTATTTTTCAAATATTTAAATTTACCGCGCAAGTAATGAGAATAATTAATAAGAGTGCAATACAGTTCAATTCAAATATTAGACAGGTGCCGGTTAATCGTCACATGTTATTATTAGGAATACTTAAATTCCGTTTGAATAAAACCCTTACTGTCAGTGAAAATTAAAGATGAAGTTTAGAAATCCGGCAATAGGTTGCAGTGTATGAATCTATTAGGAAGTTGCTGTTATTATTCATTTTAAAAATGGCCTTGATACTCACGAAAATTAAAAGTGCCCAAGTAGCATGGAGACAACTCTAGAATGTTGTGAAGATGACATAAAAAAGACAAGACAAATTTTCTTTTGTATCAAAGCCAAATGCTTTTATATAAATAAGACGTACAGATTTTGCTCTTCGAGGTCATAGAAATTTTATCTTTTTTTTTCTGTCCTAAAAAAGTCATTCCATTGACAAGTCATTCTGATGACTTATTTGATAATTATTTCTAATTTACTTTTTATCATGATACTGAAGTTAGCCGACGTCTAATAATTTTTTGATTTTTTTTTAGACAATAAATTATAAAAAAAAAAAATTTGAAAAAATTGCATCTATAGTTTTTTGAATTTTCTACATGTGCATATTTTTAGTTTTTATTTTTTTGTAATTGATTTATTGAAAAAAAAAAAAATCCGAAAATCGAAGCAAGTTCTTTTTTTCTCTGTATTTTCTCGAGAAAGGTTTGAAGGAAAAGGAACTGAAGGCCAGGAAATTTATATCTAGTCTTCAAGAACATCTGAAATGATAATTAGATCAAAATAATACGATACCAAAAGAATAAAAATTATTTTTTACATCGATACGTAATTCCTGGTTTGCTTTTCCCTTAAAAAGTGATTACTGTAAAATATAATCAATCTTTTTTCAATTAAGGAAAGGTATCTAGAACAATACACAGCCGTAATATACTTTTATTATTTACCAACAATCATTTCTAAACCCGGTCGTTAGTAAATAACCAATAAATATTAAATAACTGTACAAAGTATATAAATCCAGGGTTCTTCTTTTCTATCCTTCAGTTAAGATCCGTCATACATCAATCAACAATGCGAATTTTCATGATCCTCACAATCTTCCTAGCAGTCGTGTATTCAAATCGCTTGGATAGTAAAGAAAAATTTTTTAAAAAATACCCCGGCTCAAGAGCACGATCAGAAAGTCTAGGACGTCTTCTTAATCATATTTTCCATGAATATTTCACCGGCTGCATTGTAATTACGATATACGACGATAAAGTAAATACCAACTATCCAGGATTAGTGAATAATTTGAATGGAGATTTATCAGACGTTTCATTCGTTCGTAGCCATTTAAATAATACCCTAGACCAATCACCCCTAAAATGCCAAAATAAATGCTATCACTATTTGATGTTTTTGAATAACATTTATGGCATAAGTAAAGTTTTATCTAAAGAATCAACAAACAAAGTGGTAATTGTGTCGCAATCAACACCGTGGATCGTAAAAGAATTTTTAAAAAGTATTTCATCTAGATCTTACACTAATTTACTAGTAATAACTCACAGCATGAGCGAAAGGACAGAGGTAATGCTGAATAATTTCAAATTAATGTCTCAATTCGGATCAAAAAAATGACTTGACTTCGACTTAATCAACTCGATGTTGACTGCTATCATTTTTTTGACTTGCATTAGACTCAGTTAACTTGATTTTGTCTACACTTACTTTTTTAACTTCACACGGAAAAAAAAAAATAGTTGCTACAACAGGATTTTTCCTGTGGTTTCGATAATAGAATAATGAACAAGTTTCATGTATCAATTTTTTTTGTCAGTACAATAAAATTTCAAAATTTGAAAAAAAATTTTCATTTTGAACGAAAATTCCAATTTTGAAAAAAAAAATTAACTTCGAAAAAAAATTTTAATTTTTTTCCAAACTGAATTTTTTTCAAATTTTGAAATTTCATTGTACGGACAAAAAAAATTAGTACATGAAACTTATTCCTTATCCTATTGATTCCGCAGGAAAAATCCTATTGCTCCCACAAGATTTTGTCCTGTTGCAGCGCCTATTTTTTTTTTCCGTACAATATGACTTTTTTAATTTAAAAATTTAAATCAACTAAGTCAAATCCAAGTCCAACTTGGCTTGAATATGAATTAGTTGGCGTAAATCGATGCTAAGTAAGACAACTTACTCAAAAGCAAGTCAAAATCAAGTGAGTTCTCATATCTTAAATTATGTTTTTCATTTATTAAAAAAAGAAATTTGAACTTGACGTGCTTTTGTCTTACTAGACTCCCAAGTAGCACAGAGAAAACTTTAAGATGTCATAAAGCTGTCTTTTAAAAGGACGACAAATCTTTTTTTTGTCTCTAAGTCAAATTTTTTTTATATAAATAAGACGTACAAATGTTGATCCTACGAGCCATAGAAAATTTGTCTTCTTTTTTCCGTCGTAAAAAAGACATTTAAATTAAAAAATCATTTAGATGACTTATTTGGCCATTAGTTGTAATTTACTTTTAGTCGTCACTTGTATCAAGTCTTTTAAGTAGATATTTTTTCGGTGACATAAATTTCTGATCATTTTGTCAACACTTTGGTGCCTTATGCAGGTCAAAAAGCAGCCTAAAAACTGACATCTTATAGATGTTACAAAGTGAATTTTTAAAATTACGCCAAAATCCAGTTATGTTTTCCACCCGATAAATTTATTGAATTACCTTAAACTTTTTTTATTAAATCTATTTAAGTAGCAAGGATCATATTTATTGTATACCCACAAACTTTACGTCGACGGAAGTGGTGCAAGTTTTCCATTTCTCTTGACTTCATGGATTGGAGATCGTATGACACAAAAGGCAATCGATCTCTTTCCCAAGAAACTCAGCGGCGGTTTCAAGGGCCACAGATTACTCATTGCGACCGCCCACCAGCCTCCTTTTGCCATTAGAACGTAAGTTATTTATCATCAATCAAACACACGAGTGTATACTTATTGTATTTCTTTACAATACTTATAAATTATTGAATCACCGTCTTCATTCTATTATTAACAAGTATCATATTGATTTAGGAATGTAATAACTGGGAGTAAGATCGATTGGGACGGAATAGACATACGTATGATACAATTGCTCAGCAAAACTTTGAATTTTACCGCCGACTTTCGTGATCCCGTTACAATCAACAGGTTTACATTTACATAAACAACAACTCATTCAACTTATTATTTTTATCTACATGTTTATTTATACATTAGCTCGTCTATTGACATTTATCATCCGATCAATTAATTATAATTTATGATGTCTAGTCCAGTTTACGCTGCCACAGCGGATGTTATTACCGGAAAAGCATCTGTAGCAGCCGGCGGTATTTACAAAACGACCAATATTACATCAGTCTTAGATACATCCGTGTCTCACATGGAAGATTGCGCTGCATTTATTTCTTCATCATCATTAGCATTGCCCAAGTATCGAGCTGTCATGGGACCTTTTCAACCAGGCGTATGGGTTCTCATATGCATTGTTTACTTTATTGCCATTATCCCATTGACAATCAACACTGATTACAGTCTAAGCTCATTGATAACTCGTCCTAGCAGATTTATACACATGTTTTGGTTTGTTTTCAGTACATTTACCAACAGTTTTGTTGTTAAAAATCCTTTGACTACTAATGGATTTGCTAAAAATTCGACGGCTCTTCTTATTGGTACAAAAATAAATTCAATTATTTATTTATTTTATCATATAATTTTCAAGGACACACTTTCAAAAATTTTAGTAGGGTAAAAAAAATGGCTGTGGAAATTATCAACATTTACTTCCTGATTGCAATTTTTTATTTTCCATTGAAATAACATGGGGAATTTTTTTTAAATTTTGGAATTTTATAACTTACTAACGAAGATGTATACCGAAAAGATCAATTCATATTTTTGTAGAGAATTGAATGCTCTACAAAAAAAGTCTCTTATCATTTTTTGAAAAATTCAGTATTTGAAAAGTAATTCGAAGTCACAGTTGAATTTACAAAATTTTTATTATTTTTCGACTTTTCTGGTGAAACTATCAGACTTATGACAAAATGTCATAGAACCTTTTTTGTAGACCGTTTCATTTCCAACAAATTATCTTTTACAAATTTTTTAAAATTTCTGAATGCTCTTCAGTTATTCGCATTCAAATGCAATAAGCTCCAAAAGTCATATTACAGCTGATTTCAATTCTAATGCAAATAACAAGAGCATTCAGAAATTTTGAAAAGTTTTCAAATGAAAATTTGTTGGAAATAAAACGGTCTTCAAAAAAGGTCCTATGACATTTTGTGATAATTCTGATAGTTTAACCAGAAAAGTCGAAAACTAGTAAAAATTCTATAAATTCAACTTTGACCTCAAATAACTTTTGAAATACTGAATTTTTCAAAAAATAATAAGAAACTTTATTGTAGAGCATTAAATTCTCTACAAAATTATACATTAATCTTTCTGGTATACATATTCATTGGTGAGTTATAAAATTCCAAAATTTTTTAAATTTTTTCCCATGTTATTTAAACCGGAAATGAAAAATTGCAATCAGAAAGTACTCAATGTTGATATTAAGAGCTCTAATTTCAACAGGCGTTTTTTTCTTGCCCTACTGAAACTTTTGAAAGTGAGTCCTGAAAAACAAAAAATCGATTTTTTGAACCAGTCTAATAAATATATGATATATTTTTAATAAGGTGTATACTGGGCATTTACAATAATTATTACATCTTGTTACACTGGATCAATAATGGCATTCATTACAGTACCAATGTTTCCAGAATCAATAGACACTATTGATCAACTTATAGACGAAGGTTACGATGTTGCAACTTTAGGTAGCAATTAAAAATTTCATTAGCTCTTTAATTTCTTGTTTCAAAATTAATCAACAACTGATTAATAATTATTACTTAGACCACGATGGTTGGGAAAAATGGTTCAACTGGACAACAATTGCAGATCCAGTTGCCATTAAATTATTGAAATCTCTCGAATATGTACCAACAGTTACCGAAGGAGTAAGAAATGCAAGTAGTTCATTCTTTTGGTCTTACACATTTCTCGGCTCTAAAATTGTTCTTGACTATCACGTACAGGCAGAATATACTCCCAAGTAATTTGAGTAATAAAAGATTGGAAATATTTATAGCTTAACAAGATCATTATTTATGAATTTAATTGCAGCTGGTCGACGAGAAGATCAGCTATGCATATCAGCAAAGAATGTTTGGTGAACTTTGGAGTTACTTTGGTATTACCCAAGGACTCAGTATACACTCATCCTTTTAATACGGTAATAATGCGAGTCCGACAATCTGGTTTGAGTCAGAAAATAATACGTGATGTTGAATGGGATATTCAGAGAACAGCCGAAGGAACTCGTCTTCCAGTAAATATGTTTTTTACTTATTACTTATTATTTTAAATTTAAAAAATAAAAATTTATGTAATAATAAAGTTGTTATGAAATTATAATAAAGATCTCAGAGGATTATAAACGACGAAAAGTAATTATAGAAGAGAGACAACTTGCTCTGGATGACACGCAGGGAATGTTCCTCGTTCTCGGAGCGGGAATCCTCATTGCTAGTCTAGTACTTTTAATTGAGTGCTGTGTTAATGGTTTTAAAAAAAAAGACACTGTTGCTGATACCACAACAACTTTTACGTCACTCGCTACTACACCACGTATGAGTTTTCTGACAGTTCCAAAGCCTTGGGATACTGAAAGTTCAAACTGCCCGCCGAGACCTCGAAGATTCATGAGAGGTAGCATTTAGATAAAAGTTAAAAATTTATTATTACAACAAATCAAGTGGACTGGTATTTTTTATTAACTTTATACCTTTCATTACTTGTCAATATGTTCTTTCACTATCTATATATTTACTTATGTTTAAAATAACTCTTATGTCAGTCATATTGTGGGAAGATTTAAATAACTTTTCATCTCGGTATTAAAAATATGAAAATGTGGTTTACTGTTGACCTTTTATGTCATCATACAAATATTAGTTTTCAAAGCAAGATTATTTAATATATTTTTTTTTTTTTTTACTTGAAATCCATTTATTTTTTACGGCTATTATCTAATAATAATTAGGCATTAAAAATTTAATCGTTTTATTTTTTTAATGAAAAATTAAATTTAAAAAAAAAAATGAATTTTAAAAATTCAGAGAAATATTTTTTTAATTTTATAAAAAAAAATCATTTTTTTAAAATTAAGTTTCTATTTTTTATTTTAAATTAACTAAAAAATCTCAATTAAAAAATTTCTATAATTTTTGAAAATTACTAAAAAAAATTTTTAAATTAAACTGCAATGGAAAAGTATTTTAATACCAATAAAAAGTATTTAAAAAACATAATCAGGTAGCATAGAAAATAAATGAAAAGTTTTCGTAAATAAAATTACATTTTATAGTCAATAAAACCAAAGTAAAATAAAATAACTGCCCAGTAAATTTTTATGATCGTTAATTTTTTATGCAATGCAGCAGTTGTCTAACAATCAAATCATTTAGAAAAGTTGGCTGATAAATTTTATTGTTTTTAACTCAATTTAATGCCACCGCATATCCGTAGATTTTTTTAATTCATTTCTCAATAATTAATTTTTACAAAACAATAAAATAATTTACTTTCAAAATTGAACAGATTTTCAAATATTTATATTAATCTGTAAAAAAATGTACCATAGTTCTGTTTAATTTATTTCATCATAAATAATACGATTCTTAAACTTTCTACTATTTTATCCACAATTACATTTAAATGCAACCCAATACAACTGATGTGTCAAAGACATCCTTAATAATAATTATTTTTCCAAGAAATTAAAGTTAATATTAATAAAATAAAATGTCAGAATGACATTTATTTATTTTAGCATTAACGGAAATAAAAATAAATTTATCTATACTTGAAGGTAATAATATTTATCTAACATTGAAGGAAAAGGAAATAATAAAGGAAGTTTATTATCATATAAAACAGGTAAAAATATCAACTAAATAACAACCACATTTTTTATTTATTTTTTTTATTTAATAATTAATTATTTTATTTATTTAAATACACTGTAAAAAATTTACGGAGTGAACACGGATTAAATCCGGAGTAAATGCCAAGTAGATTTAATCTCCTCGGAGTAAAATTCACTCCGAAGTGAAGTATATTTTAATATTAAAACTCCAGATACGAGTGAATGCGGGTTCAAATAAAATCCAGATCACTCTGAAATCACTTCGCTGAAAAACGAAACTCCCAATTTATTCCGTATGTGGAGTAACTTTTTTTTAAACTCTGGAACTCCGAGTAAAATCCGAATTCACTCCGAATTTTTTACAGTCTAATTAATTTAATATTCGAATTATTTTAGCAGAACTTAAAGTGTTGAGTTAGTCATCCGGATTCACACGCACTTGATACATGTGTTATTTTTATAATAAAAACCACAATGATTCCTCATCGTTTTATGTCCTTGTCACAATTCTCATAAGCCGCTGGGAAAGTAATGAAAGATGCATCAAAGATATTTTAAAAAGTGCATTTATGTGCGTGTGACAGCAATTACCAGGTCTACATTTCACTTTCAATTATCATTCCTATGTTTTATTTATAACAATAACACTTTTAAGACAGCTTATGTCAAGTAGAACTGCCGATAACATACAAAGACATCCGTAATGCAGGATAATAGCTGACCACAAGGTAAATGCTATGCTGAATGTCAGGGTAACTAGATTCAGTTATTTATATTTTTTATATTTCCATCATACACTTATAATTACTGGTATCTCTTCATCTCTTCGACACATTGGATGCCCTCGAGGCGGGTCTGCTAGTGTCCTCCGAACAGGATTTTTTATCCAAACTTACGAGACAACGATAAAATTATATAAATAATATTTATCTGTTATATTTATATGTAAATAAGGATTTCAACTAAACCAACTTACCCATTGCTTTTAGAAGAACTTCTTTTAAACATAGCACTTAATTTTTTCTTCAAATTTTTCTTCTCGACTTTAGTTTCATCTATACTTGCTTCTGATCCCGAAGTCTAAATAAAAATATATAAATAAATCATCAAATTCCATTCATACACTGTAAAAAGAGTGGTGTTAAAATGAAATAACACCGGTGTACAAGGTGTAATTTGGCGATGTTAAATCGGTGTAAAAAAAAATCCACGTATAGAAATTAGAAAAAAAAGTTAATTAGATATAAAAAAAATATCAAAATTTATTGAAAGTTATCTTGAGGAAATTTAAATTTTATTAAAAAATTACACAATTTTACGCCCACCATTTCAATCACCAATAATTTAATTAATTAATAAAAACTTTGCTTAACTGTAGTGATCGAGTAAGTAAAAATATTGACAAAGTTAAATATTTTAACACCTGGAAATTTTTTTAACACCGATAAAGAATATTTACACCGGTGGCAGTATTATTTTAACACCGCTTTCGGTATTGAAATTTAACACCGAAAATTTTAACCCCTACACCACCTGAACTTACCCCATTTTTTTTTTTTACAGTGTACTTATAATGACAAAATTATTTTTATTAATTATTAAAATTATTAATTTAATTACCTGTATAGAAAAATCAAAAGAACTGTTAGGATCATCAACACTCGCAGACTTAGTCAGTTTGGTTGTTATTTTTCTAATTATATTTTTATTATATTTCTTATCCCGCTGAATCATTTCGCTCTTCGTTGACCCTCCAGACAGCCGACTGAAAATATCATTTATTTTATTTATATCACAAAAAAAATATTTAATATACAAACACTCGGATATATTTACCTGTCAATACTCGAGTCTCTTTGAAGACTAAAATGTCGAGTATCAACTTCCGAATCTAATGACTGTATGCTCGAAACGTTGCTATCAGTTCCCCAAATCGATTGGTCGTTTTTTCCAGAGGTCTGTTCTAAAGATAAACTCTTACGTTTGAGAGTCGGTTTGGAGCGAGTTGACGTCGAAGAGCCACGTCCGCTGTCATCATCAATAGAACTTGATCTAAAATTTAATCCGCATTTATTATTTTTTATAAATTCAACCAGCTGAATAAATAAATAAGTAATACCTCTTTGTGAGTTTTTTCTTCGATGAAACATCACTTCCAGCCAATACCTTCTTCGATTCTTGTAATTCTTTAGCTACTTCCATTAATTTACTGATCGTGTACTCGAGTTTTTCTGTCTTGCCGCTCAAATTTATCGTAGCTAAAAAAAAACATTCATCCATTAATCAACAATTCAATCATAGATCAATAATTCCTCTCTACAACTTATAAAAAAGTGAAACCTTTAATGTCTTCTTTAGACTCTAGCATCGGTGAAGATTCGCGTGACTTTGGTCCCTTGGTTCTTCTTGGCGGTGTCGGAGTATAATTATCCGGAGTTTTAGCGGCATCAATTTTGCCACTGAGCTCCGGGAACAGTTTCATTAAATCATCGACTTGTCTCAACAAAATATTCATATTTTTCGCTTCTATTTGCTCCATACGTCTTTTACTCATAATCAAATCCTTAAGCTCTTCTCTTTCTCTCTCGTGTCTCTCCTTCTCACGTCTCATTTTTTCGTTACTTGTCCTAAGCTTCGCGTGGGCATCCCTCAGCTCCAGAAGGTCACATTGCAACTACACCAGTAAATAAACATCAAAAGTGACACGATAATTACAACTCCAAGCGTTAAATGAATTGATTGATAAAAAAAAAAAAAATAATAATGACAATAAAGTAAATAATGAACCTCGATCAATTTCTTCTTGCTCTCGTCCTTCTCTTCATCGAATATTTTCTTCATCTGATCCTGGCGACGCTTGTTCTCCAGACGCTCCTTGTCACGCTCCCGCTCGACCTTTAACGAGAGACGAGTTGATAAATGTACGCCCACATGCAGACATACTTGGGCAGTATCCACAACCCGATCCAACAACAAAGCTTCCAATACGATACGTACTATTTATACTTTTATTATTATTACTCTTGTTGGAGTTGTTGTTACCGTAGTTATTACTGTTTCTTTTGTTGTTTTAACAAACCTCACTACACGTTACTTGTTACTTACCTCGTACAATGTCTGGCGTAAATCCCTGGCAAGAGTTGCGGTCTCTTGTAACAGCCTCTGTTGTTCCTCTCGCTCTTTCTGCCAGGCAAGCTCGATCCGTGCCTTCAAACCTGGAATCTTGGTTCTACCGCTTGCTAAAATTCGCTCCTCCTCCAGCTGTAACTCAATATTTACTTATCTTATAATTTTTAAATATTTATTACAACAAAGCTAAATTATTTATTTTCCATTAAAAACTATTACCCATTCATTTAATATTTCATTTAAAATTTTTTTCCCGCATGATTACTTAATTATAAATTTAATAATGATGATAATAATAATAATGAATGCTACCTCATTTATTCTTGACTGCATTTCAGACATTTTAATCTGCCAGCCAGATCGCTCAGACACTAATTCAGTCTTGAGCTTTGAAGCTTCCAATTTACTTTCTGATAGCTCGTCTTCCATCATACTGATCTGCTGCTCTAATGTAGAGACATTTGTACCGGTCGACTCTTCGTCCTGTCGATAATAAATAAAAATACTTATAATGCGACAATTAATACATTTATTTACTGTTAAATAAATAAATAATAAATAGAGAATGACACAGAGGGAAGTGACCTCATCTGATTTCCCAGTTGATGTCGTAGACGGTCTTCGTTGACGAGTTGCCTTGAGCTCGGCGATAGTCTTCTGCGCGCCTTCCATCATGTGCTTGTAAGTGTCCCTTTCACGTTTATAACGCGACAATTGATTTTGTATTGACTGTATTTCGTCATTTATTGCTTTTATTCTGTGCTCATAACGCATTTTACACTGTGCAAGATCTGTCTTTCGAGCCTTCTCCGCGTCGGCGAGCAAACTCTTGGTCTTTCGTAACTCGGCGTCGAGCGCTGAAGTGTCAGCTGATAAATTTCGTTGAAACTTATTCACGGCATTGTAATCATTTAATTTACTTGTCAAGTCATCGTTCTGAAACATTTTGTTTTTTTATTTTTTTACTATTTATATAAATGCACGTTATTGTTATTATTATTATAATTACTATAAGTACTCACTATTCTTCTTACGTCCTCTAATTGAATTCTCAAAGATTCATTTTCTTTTACTATCCGACTAATTTCTTCTTTAGATTCTTCTAATTGTCCATTAATTGTCGACGACCTCTCACGTTCTCGGAGCATTTCCTGAAATTACATGTTAACAGCAACTTAATTAATAAATTGTTTATTTAACCAGTAAAAATTATTATTTTACTTAAGACCATTCTCAAACAGTGTCCCCACTTTTTAAAAATTTTCAATGATTTCCGGCTGTCATAAGTATCAAAATTTTATCAATCAATTAAAGAAAAATTAAAGCATTAATTAAAAAAATGACAACGTATACAGAAAATGAAACACTTCTTGAAGCGAGGAAAAATTTTTTGAACCAAGAAATTTTTTATCGTTGTAAGAAAATTTTTTTTTTTCAATTTATAATAAAAAAAATTTCTTGGCGCAAGAAATTTTTTTTTCTGTATCGTAATTTCGTTGAGATACAGATTTTTAAAAATTACTTACAATTGACATCAATTAGGAGTCAAACGAAATTTGGAAAATAAATTTCAATAAAATCTTCATATCAATTTTGAAGTTCAAATTTTAAAATTTTGTAGGCTAAAATTTATTCAACAAATTTCGTTCTTCTAATTGATAAAAATTGTAAATAATTTTTTTAAAATTCTATATTTCGGCGAAATTGTCCTTTTTTCAATTAATACTTTAATTTTTTTTTTTTTTTAATTAATTGATAAAATTTTGATACTTACGACAGTCGAGTTATTGAAAATTTTTAAAAAGGGAGCACTGTCTGAAAATGCCTGTAATATTTAATTGCGTACCTCCAATCGAGATTTTTCTTTCGTCCAAGAGATTTCTTTAAGACGATTTGCTTCTTCGAAATATCTTACGCGTTCGACGGTATTTTCTAATTGATTTTTATAGTCTACTAATTGACTAAAATAAATAAAAAATTTTTTTTTAAAATTACCATCCCAAGTTTACTGAACTCCGCCATATATTTTACAAAACAATTCATTGTTTACCTATTTAAAATCTCAACTTGATTCTCCAGCTGTCGTTTCGCATCTTGCAAAGCTGCATGTTTCGTATGCAAGTCATCAAACAACTCCTGACCTTTTTTAATCTCTTCTTCTAAGACTGCAACCCGAAACAAATGTCACAATAAACTAAAAGTTTAATACAAAGTAAAATATATAAAAAAATAAATAATCAAAAAAAGCACAAACTTGTAATTTTTTCAGTGTACGTTTGCTTAAGCTCAGTCATTTTTTTAGCATTAGCACCAGCTTTCTCCAAAGCTGAAATTTTTTTCTTCAAATTACTGAGTTCATCGTCTCTAGTCAGTTTATCTTCTTCAAGTTGTGTCTTAAATTTATCTCTCTCTTTCTTAACTTCGGCTAATTCAGCGGTCGCTTTGGCCACTTTCATTGACGTTGAAGATTTAATAGTTTCAAATTCCGTTTTCAATTTCTTTAATTCACTTTCTACTAATGACTTTGATTGCTCCAGCTGAATAAAGTTAAAAAAAAAAAATTTTAAAGGTCAGTTAAAAAATAAAAATTCAATTATTATCAATTGAAAAATAAAAAATGTTTTTTTAATTCTTATTAAATATTAAAAATTATAATAATAAATTACTTTGGCAGCATTCTTCAACATTCGACTTTCTTTTTCAGTTGACGTTGTTAAATCGTCTTGTAACTTCTTACATCGTTCTCTCTCAGTATTTAATTCTTTTCTTAATTCATTTACAGTTACTTCCATCTTAGCGTTATTTTTCTCCGATGACGTTGCTGTTTCTAAATCCTTTTTCAACTGTAAAACTTCATTATAAACCTTAAGCTTTTCGGCAGACAGTGATAGTAATTTTGATTTAAGTTTCTCTTTTTCATCTTGTAATTTTAATTTCTCCGCATCCCAAATTTTACGATCCGACTCTCTGCCCGCTGTCACTTCGTTTAATTTTTTTCTCACTAAAAACATTAAATCCCATCATTACCCTCATTTACTTCATACTCAAAATTACATAATTAATTAAAAAAATTTTAAAAACTCACAACTTTGTGGGTCACTTTTAGTTTCCGATTTATTTAATTCTTTCTCTTTGGCTAAATCGCGCAACGCATTATCTAATTTCTGTTGCAATAATTCATTTTCTTTTAATAATTTATCGAGTTTTAACGAACTGTCTTGTCCTCTTGCAGAAGGTGAATCGATACACAGATTTATTATTTCACCAAAAACAGTATAAACTTCTCCTAGAAAAAAAAAGAACAAAATTTGTTTGTCATCAAAATATTAAAAAAAAAAAAAAAAAAAATTAAATTAATACCTAATTCTTTTTCCACGTCCTCCAGCATCTTTCGTAACTGTACTTTGGATGGATGGTCATTGGACTTAGACCCTCGGTTTTTAAATTCACCGCCAAGTTTTTTGAGGACCTCTTCAACTTTTCTGATCTAAAATAAAACAAATCATTTTCTAATTAAGGTAAAGGGCCCTGTTTCTGACACTTTAAGAGTGACAGCTGAAGTTATTCTATAAGAACTAATTTAAAACTCCATTTAAATAAACAGTAGTTAATATCCTTGATTTAAAAAAATTATTTGAAATAATTTGAAATGATTTAAAATTATTTGAAATTGATAATAAACAAGTTTAGAATTTTTAAATAAGGACATAAGTGAAAAATAATTATTTAGAGCTTATTAATAATTTAAATTAATGTTTCAAAAAGTGGTGTTTGAAGACCTAGTTTCTGACACTTAAGGGAATTCTCAGAAAGTTCCTCCCACTTTTTAAAAATTTTCAATAAGCGTATCAAAATTTTATTAATTAATTAAAAAAAAATTAAAGCATTAATTGAAAAAAGGGCAACGTAGTCGTAATTTCTCCGAGATATAGAATTAAAAAAAATTACTTTCAGTTGTTATCAATAAGGAGTTAAACGAAATTTCAGCTTAAAAAATTTGAAAATTCGAAATTTGATATTCTAAATTTAAAATAAAGTTGAAAGTGTCAGAATCTGGGACAATGTCAATATGTGGCCCTTTGTTTTAATAAGACAAATTAAAAAGAATCGATAAAATTAATAAAGACATAAAACCTCATCGTGTTTGTTTTCTAATTCACTTTTTTCGGCCTCTAACTGCTCAGTCTTGCGCTCCAGCTTTCGTAATTTGAAGGAAAGAATTCGGCAGTTTTTATTTGACTGCTCTAGAGTCTTCCTCAACCCCGTGTACTCATCGGCTTGTTCTTCTCTACAATATTAATAGCAGCGATTTGTTAAAAAAAAACGAAAGTAATTACTTAAAATGATTTGTGGAGGTAATAAATATAAATATCAATAAAATGTTTTTTTTTAAAAAGTAAAAGTATAAAAATAACCTAAAGTTATCCTGCATCTCATAAATTTCCTCTTCCAATTCCCGTATTTCTTTCTTCATGTCCTCATTCTCATCCATAAGACTCTCGCAAAGAGTTTCTGCGGCCTTGAGCTTCGACTTGAGCTCCTCAGTGGCCTTTTCTCTCTCGCTCTTGCCACCTTTAGATTCACTGCCTTTTTCAATATTTTTAAGCCGCGCAAGGAGAGTCATCTTTTCCTCATTCAAGGCTACATAAATAAACAAAAAAAAATGTATATACAATTTATCATTTTCATCATTTAATTTTGAATTAAATTAATACTGGATTTCAAACCTTCATTCTTTGATTGCAGTTCTTGAAGTGATTTTTGTAGCCTCGACATTTCAGTACTCTTTGGTGTTTTAGCAGAATCCATAGTCGCTAGTCTTCGTAAAAGTATTTCACTTTTTTCCCTTTCAACCCTCTCGCATCGTGCCTTCATATCACTTAGCTGAGTCTTGAGACTTTCCAATTCATTTATTTCACGACTATTATTATTATCTTTACTATTTTTATCTAAATCCCTTTTAAAATCCGCCTTTCTCACCTAGATATCCAACATTAATAATAATAAATCATAATCTATTTCTACATTTATAATAATAATTATTAATAATTAAACATCACTCGTTAATAATAAATAATTATTACAGCCGACTACCCGTCACAAGCCTGCCCGTTATAAGTCTTTTCCCCTCAATCGGCAGGTACTGAGTCCAAACAGCCCCCACTTAACCACTTTTTTGAGCTTCGTACCAGACATCCCGTTATAAGCCGCCGTTAAAATTCTCTAAATTATAAACTAACAATAGGAACAAAATATCAAAATTAATGATGAAAATTTACTATCGATCTTTCGCGGATAATAATTTAATAAATATTAAGTAAAATATAATTTATTGTTGATAATTGTAATCATTAATTACAATTAAAACTTCTGTTACAATTTAAAAGTTTTATTGAGCATTATGTTGATCAATAACAATTATTATTATTATTACTGTAATTAATACCGTTGTCATTATAATTTTTTCCATTAAAATAATTATTAGTGTAAAAAGATAAGTATTTATTTTAGCGCTATAAGCACTAGAAAAATCGGGACACTGACGTATGTAACAAACCGTAAATATGACGTTTGAAATCCCTTAAAATAAAACAGGCTTATAACGAGTAGTCGAGATCAAAACTAAACGCACGGTAGTGGGAGATTGAAATTCCAAGAAAAATTTCCCCTACGTCCCCTAGACCAGGCTTATGACGAGTAGTCGACTGTATTATGAAATAAAAATAAAAATAATAACCATAACAAACTACATGAAATCACCTACTTTTGGCTCTACTTCTACGGGGTGTGCAAGCAATTAATAAATTAAATATCGAGACACACCTGAATAATAAACTCTACATCGTTTTCAGAATTACTAGAAGTCTTATCAATGACCTGCTTGATCTGGAGCTTCGCGGGTTGCCGGTCGTTGTTCTGGAGCGCCGTCTCATCAATGGAGTGACGTCGAAATGTGTAGCTATCGGCTTTGCTCCCGGTGAAGCTTTTAGGTCGCGTTGGCTGCTTGTCCGACTCCCAGGTCGGACTGGAGGACTCGACCAGACTGGGGAGATCCATTGCCGAGCTCCATTCTGCTGACACTGACGTTGTCACTGGAGTTTTTGATTGATTCTCGTCTTTTATTAAATTTGACGTCGATGCCCAAGTTCTTCTAGACTCGGGACTTTCACTTGATCTATTTGGTGACGGTTCCCATCGTGACAAACTTGGTGTTGATGATGTATCTGTTTTTAAACTTGTTCTTTTTCCAGAGTGATCTTTGTAATCTCTGAATTATTTTATCAAAATTTATCAGTTATTTCTTATATTTACAATCACATACTGTAAAAAATTTACGGAGTGAACGCGGATTAAATTCGGAGTGAATGTGAAGCGGATGACTTTTTATTTATTTAATCCCTCGGAGTGAAATTTACTCCTTAAGGGAGACTATTTGAATATTAAAACTCTAAATCGGAGTGAATGTGAATTTAAATAAAATCCAAATCACTCCGTAATCACTTCGCTGAAAAACAAACTCCGAATTTATTCACGGAAAAAAAAAACTTGAAAAATTAGTGTTCGAAATTATAACCCGGAACCCGGGTGTCAATATGGGGAATTTTGAAATTCCAAATAATAAATTTTATAATACGTATCGTCAATTTTCTAAGTATCAGTTACGATTTTTAAAATTCAAATAGTAATTTTTTCTTACATAGACAATAAATTTTCATACTTATCCTGTAATTATTGACGTTTTAATCATAAACGAAAAAATTACCATTTAGAATGATAGTTTTTACTGATCACTTTATCATATTACTTGTCGTTATCAATTTATATAGTGCATTTTTTTCCGTGTTCCATATGCGGAGTGAATTTTTAAAAAACTCCGGAACTACGAGTGAATTCGAATTTGAATGAAATCCGAATTCACTCACAATTTTTTACAGTGAAAGTTAAAAATAGTAAATACATATATTTTCATTAAATTAATAAGCACCTGAGACATCTTTTGCAGCGAGTTGGCCATCGAACATGTGGATGAAAACCAAGTGGGCACATGGAATCCCCCTTAACGCTCCCAAACGTATGATGCATTTTTATTTTAAATATTTAACTTATTATCGAATAATTATAATAATAATAATAATACCTATTATTATTATTATTATTATTATTATTAATAATTCCAATTAATTTAATAATTGCAATAAAACTGCACAAACTCGCCATTGATTTAGGACTTAAACCCAGACTTCTATTTTCTATGACGCACCTCGTTAAAACAAAGTCTATCTTTAGATCTATCATAGAGACATTTTGAACACGCGCATAAGACTACATTAACTAATTAAAATATTTTCATAACAATTTATCAATAAACCGGATGTTTTTTTTTAAACTTCAAATTTATTCACTCACACTATCTATTAATTTTATAAATAAAATAACTCAACAATTTTTTATCACATTTTAAACCATTTACTTTTTTATTTCCGTATCAAGTCTTTTTTTTTTACCTTCATACATAATTATTTAAACCATTATTTAAAACCGCGTATTTATTAATACTAATCCTACCATTAAATCCAAGATAAATGAATATATAAATTAACGCGATTACGTAACTTTCATAAGCGCACCAACATATTATTTGAAATTAGTTTCAATCACTTAAATTGACTATAAAAAAAATTTTTCTCGAGTATCTTAATCACTTTACTTTTTAAAAATTCAAATACAATTTATAATCTCACATAAATTTATTTCAGTGTCATTGGTATATATATATTATATATATGTATAACGTAAACAAATTTTAGAAAGGAGAATATAATAAAAATTCTTAAAATATTTCAAACTTAAAAACATTTTAAATAAAAAATTAAAATTATTTTAATTTATTAAAAATTTATTATCGTACTGAGACAGACGAGACATTTATTTTTTAATATTACGGATTATTAAATGATTTAGTTTAAGTTATATATTGTATTAAGTTAAATACTGTATAAAAATAATGTAATAATAATAATATATGATATTATAATGTAAGAGTAATTCCGCGTGTCCCGCCATCAAGTAAGCGTGGTTGAACTGACGGGGGTTGCTATTACGGGCAACAGCTTACAGCTCAGCATCAGCAACTCAGATACTACGGACCACTGCACACATTACACATTACACATCACACATAACACATATACTAAATAAAAGCCAAAGCTTAAGCTCAAACTAAAACTCTCAGCTGTGTGGATCATTGGACTCGTGCCAAACTATATATTTATCCTCTAGGATATATATAGGTCAGCCGTATTCCCGCAAATTTTGTTAAATACTCACTCACGGGCCCATTTCTACAGTCTAAGCTATCAATTATAGACACGCGACCTAATTATTTGAATTGTAAATTATTAAATCATCATAAATTATCACTAATTGACGCGAGTGTGAATGTACCAGACAGGAGACAATTTATGAATTTTAAATAAATAAATAAATTAATTATGGCGTGTTCGGGTGCCTGTTCTTGGCTGCTTGGAGCTGAGCCGATTAATACCGAAATAATCTGATTGTCAATTTAAAAATCAAATTATTTTATTCGGAAAATTTATTGACGAATAAGGTTTTTTTTTCTTATATTTATACACAGAAAAAAAAGATTTCTTAGTTCAAAAAATTTTTACTCGCCCCAATAAATTCTTTGCATTATAAATTAATAACAAAAATTTTTTGGGATGAGAAAAAAATTAAAAAATCCCAAAATTTGTTGTAATGATCAAGTCGACGTTATCCATAAATTGTTTTTTGTATTTTTAATTAATCTATTGAAAAATTTCATATCTTTAACTAAACAATTTATAATTTTGATAAATATGTCAACTGGCTCATTATTCATGCGGCAACTGTTTAAATTATATAAATGTATAGTATTTGAAAAATTTCGTTGACTTTCAAAATTTTTCCGAGCAGCCCAGAACAAGCAACTGAACACTCCATTAATTAAAACAACGAAATTTAAAAAAATGCGCGTACTGATTTTTCAATTATCTAAATACGCATTTTTAAATTTTTATCATTTTATTCAAACATTCAAAAAATACCAAACGTCAGGTAAATTCACACTCATCTACTTGACACATTAAAAAAAAAACACACTAATTACTCCAAAATTTTTAAATTAAATTTTGTACTGTTCAAATGTCATAATAATTTTTTTTAAAATTTAACAATTAATTTAAAAAATCATAACTTTTTTCTCACTATTAAAAAACTTCTTCACATCCGGTTATTCGAGAAAAATTTCTACAATTAGCTGGCGGTATTTTAAAAATTTTGTCAGTTACAACATCGGGTAATTTTTATCCTCAAAAAATAAACTGATGAATAATTAGCATCCATCAGTAGTAATAGTCAATAATAATAAAAGTAGAGTTGAGTTATGAAAATAAATAATAATAATAAAATATGTTATAAATAATGAGCAATAATAAATGTTAAGACGGATATAAAGAAGTATAAAAGCCGGTAGTATCCGGCTTTTATCGTGTCCATGTACATTGGTATGGCCAAAGAACAACAAGAAAATAAAGTCAAGTCCTGCTCCAGGAGTACAGCAACAGCAACATCAACATCACCAGCAACAGCAACAGGAACAGCAAGTAACTACATATAAGTAATATGAGCATGGTATGGGTTCGGTATATATGGAATGGCACAGCATGGCATGCAATACGGATATATACTGAGATACCAAACATAAAGGTAAAGGTAAAATAAAAAAGTAAAATGAAAATCCGCCGTTTAAACGCCGCAACAAGACAACAGTTCACTGGCCCTCTCCTTCTCACTCAGCTTCGCCAAAGGCCACTAGCTAAGCGCCTTGTCCTATTTCTGACGTCACAACTCCTCGACAGCAAGTCGTGGTCGTAGTCGTGGTCGTAGTCATCGTAGTCGTAGTTTAAGTCCTAGTTGATATGAAGTTTAAGTCATAGTGCTCGCGGTTGGTTTCATTACAATCACGAATAGAACAACCGAACGTTGCCGAGTGTGAGTATAAGTATCATATTGGTTTGTAATGTATATGTATATACAAGTAGTATAAACTTGTTCTTAACAGTATTGTGTATATATTAAATATATACGGGAGCAAGTAGTGGTGATGATGATGGTGATGGTGATGCTGATGATTGTGGAGGTGGTGGTAGAGGAAAGGCGCGAATAAACCAAATAGAAGGAGAAAATATTTTGTTGCGCATGCGTAATTTAAACTAAAGATGGTGAACGTCTTTAGGACTCTCACTGACGGTTAAACTGTCCGCGGTGGTCCATTAGACGGTCGGTCATGTCTTTATTTTAATTTATTATACATTTTATTTATAGTGACCATTTAGATTTTATATACTTTTTATACAAATACATTTTTTTATTTATTTATTTCGAGTATTGAGCCAGTGATTGCTCAGTGACAGTGCCAACTTAAATATTTTTGTGTTTCGCGGGTTTTTTATTTCAAATTTATTTTTGTTTATTATTTTTAATGTGAGGTGATTATAATTTTCTAACACCAATAATTATTTTTATTTTATATTATAAATAAGTCCAAGGATTATGGACGAAATTTGTGCATGTGCGTGAAGATACAAATTTTGTTAATTTATTTTTAAATTCCGTGATTCCAGTTCCTGTCAATTTATTGGTACGTTTTTATTCTGATTTAATAATTATGCTGATGATGATGATGATGATGATGATAATGATGATAATGATGATGATGAGAGTATAAATGGAGGGTTAATTTGATAGTGTTTAAAATTTATATGAATAGATATTATTTTTTTTTTGGCAAAAAGAGTTTGTCGACCCGGGTGGTGGGTCAAATAACCAGTTTCTTCCAGTCGTTGAAATCTCCAACGAGATACCAACTCAGTATATAGAAAATATCCACGAGCAACATCGATAAAAGGTAGTTTTGTCCATATGGACATTGCGGATTAACTTTTAAAGAAATTATCTTTGCAAATATGGTATTTTTAAAGTCGCAACCAAGTGAAAGCCTGGAAATAATACAAAATCAGGGGACTATATAAGGATAATCCATATATCTTTACACTGCAAAAAGAGTCATTGCTCTTTTATCCGCATACACCACTAACAGCATTTATATCTACTTATCTATATATTTTTTTCTTATTCTCATTCTCATTCTCATTCTCTATATATATATTTATTCTCATTTGCATCAGGCTATTTTTAGCGCGCATTACAATTTAGTCTTATCGTTCAACACGAGTACGAGTCCTTGCGGATAAGAACAACGCCGAGGAAGTTGAATAAATAGAATAAGATTAAGGACGAGACAAGGCAACCAAAGACAAGGACTAAAGAAAGAGCACAAAAGTTTACCGAAAAAGAGGTTTAAAAAAACAAAATAAATATAAAAAGTCGAGTTTGTTGCACTGGGAGTTCGAGGCGTGGCGGAGAGCTGCTTGAGAGGCTGTTGCTCGTCCTCGACAGCCTTCGCATTCTTCGTGCAAGTGAAAGCACCCGGACTTGGAGAGATGAGACGCCTGGTGTTGTCGTATTCACTTCTACTAGCGTGAGAAGACAGTCATTTCTCGTCATTATTATTATTATCATCACCATCATTATTATTTTTCATTAGTTTTATACATAAAAAGACTATGAATTATTTTATTACTCTTTATATTCATTACAGTAGTAGTTTTTTAGCTTGTAAATATAAATTATAGCCCCACCATACAAACATAAATATCATGGACATGATAAACTTATACTGCCCGAAACTCTTTGCCTAGAAACGAGTCATCAACTTTTTGGGAATTAGCTTCTGACGTTTTGCATCCGCGTGCCTTATTCCTGTCGTCATTTGCTTATTTTTTTACCATGTAAACTTATATATGATATATTCTTGATCCCCTCTTGTGTAAAAAACTTTTAGCTGTCTTGAAACAAACTACGTGCCCGATTCCCGTCTCTTTCTCCGTTCACAGCCCGCTATTACGAAATTCGCAAGTTATATAAAAAGCCTCGGGTGTCTCGCGTGTCTTTCTCTCGTTCTTTCTCTTTGTTTGTTATTCAAGCCCGTTTATTAATTACAACAGACTAGAATCACACTTATAACACACACATATCTATATCTATATACATATATCTTAAAACAGCAACAAGAACTGAAGAAAAAAATTTATCGCGTGAAAAGGGAAATTTAAAAACTAGATAAACGGATAAAAATGTCCAAGCGTGTTAGTAGTTTATTATGGCAGTCGGAAAAAATATATATATCGGGCAACGGTGAAAAGTAATTGACGAACGGGGAAATATAACAGAGGTTTATGAGTATACATGTGTGTGGTACTCGTCTGAAGTCGGGCAACTTTTCCACTCTCTAAAGATAATAAATGCATACGGTATATAATGACCAGCCCTGGTTTATGCTAGACTCGCGGCCTTCGTGGAATGCCACGCTCCAAGAGATCTTTCCCGGCACACTTTTGCTACTTATATATATATGTATACATATATATTTTTTATTATTATACATATTATTTTCCTACATATGTTATCATCGCAAGTTGTCGTGGTCGTGGTCGCGGTCGTTTCAAAATATATACCTTAGTATTTATTAACCATATATATATATATATATATATATATATATATATATATATATATATATATGAACGGATTCAAAAGACGAGAGAAGATGATATTTCCATCGATTGAAAAGGTCAGATGAGTAAATTCCGTCATTTTAAATGTGATGGAAGATTGAAAGAGGGGGAATGGATTGGAAACTTTGACTGTGATGTCGTGATTACCAATTACGAAATTATTTTATCTAGGTTATTAAAAAAATTTTAATATTTAATATTATTATTTATTTTCACTTGTAGATTATTTGTCTATCGTAATTAATTGATATATAAATAAATAATTCAAACAAACGAGAGCAAGAGAAAAACAAAAATACTTTCGTTTGTCTGTTATTCAGAGCGGATGTAATTGGATACTAAAGATTTTTAAAAATATAAAAAAAGTTTTTGTATTGCGTTAAGTAGACAGATCGGTAGCTGTTCAATGGATATCCTTATCGAATAGTTTTGTTTATAGCAATCGGTAGTACGTATATACATGTGTAAACTAGTAAGTAAGTTAGTAAGTAGCTGAGATAACTGAGTAACTAAGTAAGTGTGTATATACTTTTATATATATGTATATTTATGTATATGTGTAAAAGAAATACGTAAGAGTGCGAAGGAGGTTTTTAGATGAAAGAGAACGGGGAATATATAGACAATGACTTTCGCGATACCGATTCGAGTAAAGGAAAAATGCACGCGAGACGGACACACAAACGAGCAAGGAGAAGATAAGAATAAGAACGTTCGCTACGAGGAAAAGTGTAGCAACCGGTAATTCCTTTCTTGAAGCTAATTATGCAAGGCATAAGGACTAGAATAGAAATGAGAATTTATATACTCTAGTCACAAGTCTACTTACTTGTATATATATCTATATATATGTATGTGTGCTGTGCTTAATATACATATTTTAAATTATTTGGAAATATATTTCATACCATAAATGATTCAATTTTTTTCATGGCAATATTTTAATTTGTTTGTAATCAAATTGCCCAATTTTCTAATCCATTTATAGTTGTAGCTGTAGTCAATTTGAATTATAAATTATTCAAAGACATTGAGTGTTGAGTAATTTATATAGTGACATATGTTAATTATTTATATGCTAATGTTTATTTTATAAACAATTTAACTACTAGCAACAAATATTTTTAGTGATTATATTATTTAATCCAAAGATTTAAATTTAATTAAAAAATTTGGGACAAAAAAATTTATGATACTAAAATTAATGATCTTGAAGTTAGCAGACAATTAAAAATTTTTGGATTTTTTGTTTTTAGCAAATTAATTACAAAAAAAAAAATCTAAAAATATGCACTTGTAGAAAATTTAAAAAACTATAAGTGCAATTTTTTTAAATATTTTTTTTTTGTAATTTATTGTTTCTAAAAAACTCCAAAAATTATTAGTCGTCAGTATCATTAAAATTAGCTGACGTCTAATAATTTTTTGGTTTTTTTAAAAACGCTAAATTTAAAAAAAATATATATTTCAGAAAATTGCATCCATAGTTTTTAAAATTTTCTTGATGTGCATATTTTTAGTTTTTTTTTTAAATCAAATTAAATTATTGAAGAAAAAAAATAAAAAAATTGTTGTCTGCTAACTTCTGCATCATAAAAATTTTTTATCACCCAAAGAAATTTTTTGTTTTCACTTCATAATAAAAAAAATTTCTCAGGGCAACTAAAAATTTTCTTGAGGCGGGTAAAAATTTTTTGGGCAAAAAAATTACTTATTTCTATGAGTGATAAAATAATATAAATCATGTCCTGACTCAATTATCGGTAATATGAGAGATTTTTCCATATTAAGATGATTAAAAATAGTTGCATTATAAATTATTCGAGTTGCAGTATATAAGTACTTTGTAGATTGTCGCCTCAAGTGAGAACTCGGGACTGCACAAGTGCAAAGTGAGAGGCAGTTATTATTATAAATAATAAGACTAAAAGGAATTAAAGAACATAATATATATATGGCAGTCAATAGATAGATATTTATATATTTATACACATATACCTATATTACAATATGTACTTATATATACACCGCGGTACTGCGGGCGTGACCAACGAGAAATTCTTTTGATCGTTACGTTAAACTAGAAAGTTTGACTTTCATGCTCGAACGATCATCGATCGCGTCCATCGATCCGTTTTACTTTTTTTAAAATTCATTTACAAATTTCGTATTACCTTACTTTTATATAAATTAATCCATCAATATATCCACATATATACATACATATTAATATAAATAATACATCTCAATACTTGATCCATGCAATTATATTATTTATTCCGAGTAAACGGTACACTGAGCAATTTAATCCACATGATAGTCGAGATTTCTAAGCCACTATCGCGGAACAAATTTATCATTCGTGTGTTGTTTAGAAAAAGGAAAAATAAAAAAGAAAATATAAGAAATAACTTCTTAACCCACTTTTTCTAATCTAACAACATATATATTTCTTATATATATTTTTAATATAAATACCAAACATCCGTTGTCCTTTTTTTTATTCATAACAGCTTACAATATTTTTTATTCTTCTCATTCTTCCCTTCTTTTATCGTGTTAGTTATATTTATATACAAACAGTGACGACACACAGATATAAAACACTCATTCAAAAATGCATACTGCATGATACACAACTATTGTTGCGACGTTATAGCGGTACTTTTAAATTTTTTACGACTCTGTCCGCCTTGGGCCGTTAAACGCCACTAAATTTGTCTATACATACTATTATTTTTATTTTAAATCTCCAATCATTCTCATCACTATCATTATACCCTCATCATCATTATCATCATCATCATCATCATCATCATCATCATCATCATCATTACCATCCTAATCCTAATCAACAAATTAGCACTTATAATTTTTTATTCAAACATTTCGTCACAATTTAACCCATTACATAATTCCTATAAAAATATAGAGAACAGTGGGCAAAATGGACCTTAAGAAAAAAGGGCTCATATGTAATATAAATATACCCCCTCCCCTAATAAAAAGTGTCCAATTATTTAACTAAATTGAGAACCTCTGCGAAGAAAACAGCGTAGGTTACATTACGTTACTCGAGGCGTAATTTCTGACCATACAAATACACATACATATATATGTATCTATAATAAAAAATTTTAAGTTGTGTAGTCTATAGAGATCGACAACTCGCGGTGTTAACAGTAGTGTGTTAGCACACACAACATATACCCACAGTTTGCTGAAAAAAAAAAAGTACCAATTTTATTAGTATTAGTACATTCTATTTATCCATGTATTTATTCATATATATGTATATATGACACTAACAACTGTGAAGCATATAAAGTTCTTGAGTATGGTAACGAGTGTTGTGTAGTGTGTGCTAACCCAGGTAACTTGCCAAGTAGTCACTGCATGCCGTGTTTCTTGCGCAGCCATTGCCCAAGGAAACTCTTAGGTTGTATAAATACATATATATTGTATATATATATATATATATATCTTACACTCTCTGTTACACTCACAACCAGCCTTCGCATTTTATTACGAGTGAAAGTCGACGTTTTAGGTGCAGGCTTACCATTAAATATGCCGCTGTTACTGACTACGAGACAGCATCGATGTGTATCCTTGCTCTTATTACCTCACCGATATATTTTGTTGAGACTTTTAACTTTATACACTTACGGTAGATTACATTACATATTTTTTATTTTATAATACACTTTTTTATGTCGAATTTTTAAGTCTTACCGTATAGATTTTATCTACTATTTTTTAACGGCGATTTTATGATGACAATTCGCAGTAGATACGGATCTGTATGATCAGCCTCTAAGGGCTTTTATATTTTGTTATGTAGGATTGTCGTCATATGTATGATAGATGAATTTTGAGATTAATTAACAAGAAAGTTTATTAAATAATTGTAAAATAAATGACAAAATGACACACAATAAATTTAAATTCATCAGACATACCGCGGTTAAGTTCCGAGGTTACACTTTCCAGTCTTAATTCCAGTTTCCCGCCAAGGGCATATCCAGTGCAAAACCTAACAATTCGTATCTTTTATTTTCATATTATAATTATACCATGGATATATATAAATAAATATGGATTAAGTTACTTATGAATCTTAATACGTATGAGTTATGAATTATGTGGTGTAATTATTGTAGGAGAGAGTAAAAACAAGTATATTTTAATAAAACATACTATTTATTTACATAAATATTTTTAATTATTTATGATTATTTGATTGAGTAATTAAATTCACGTTCTTAAAGTTCAAATAGTTATAAAAATATTGATTTAAGATAATGTTTAAATGTTACAAGAAAAATATATAAAGTTGATATTGATGGGAATACAAATATTTTGTATTTTTATATTAAATTATAAATTTTTAAATGGGATCGGTATTATTTTATATGCACTTACACAGAAAAAATAATTTATAGGCGCGAGAAATTTTTTTCATTTTGAATTAAAACAAAAAATTTCTTAAGACTAAAAAAAATTTTTTAGCGCAAGAAACTTTTATTTGTCCCAAGAATTTTTTTTTTTATTATAAATTGAAAAAAAAAAAATTTCTCAGGACTAGAAAAAATTTTTTGCTGTAAGAAATTTTTTCGCGCCCTAAGAAAATTTTTATTTGTGTCAAGAAATTTTTTTTCATTATGAATTAAAAAAAAAAAAAATTCGTAGGACTAGAAAAAATTTTTTGGTGCAAGAAATTTTTTTTCGCTCCTAGAAAATTTTTATTTTGAATTAAAAATGAAAAAAATTTTCTTAGGACAAATAAAAATTTTTTTTCTGTGTATACTTTACCTAGTAATTAATTTATAAGTATATATAAATATTTATATATTTATACAACGAATTAGTGTTTAATTAGTCTTCCTTTCTCTTTCTCACATTTATAAATCCAATTATCGTTGTCATATTTGTCATAGTTATTTTATAAATCTCCTCAGCAATGATTGATCTCAAAATATAATATTAAATACTAAATAAAGGTCATGTGAGCTTGATTCATCTGTAGGACTGTAGACATCCGGTCTAATCATCCGGTGAAGAAATCATATATGTATAAAAAAAAGTATATAAAGACAATTGCGAAAGCGTCCTTATAAAGATTCGTCAGAGTTTAAACTTTTGATAGTTGACTTGAGACACAACTGATCTTTCTCTTGATATATTTTAAATATAAGTGTATATTTTTTTTAAATTTTATTTTCGTATGTGGATGGAAATGTCGAGGCCGAGATCATTTAATATGATTAAAAAAATCGATGTATTATCCTGGGGAGTGCACGGCTCAAAAATCCCTCTCGGTTGTTAAGAATTTAAAAAAAATAAATAAATAAAAGTCGCTAAGACTTAAAACTGGGTATCTGCATATAAGTAAAAAAAGTAAAAAAAAAATAAGGGGCAATTCAAACTGACCAGTTCTCTGAATGATTTTTAGAGTTTCTCGACATTGGCAGAGAAGGAGCAAGAGGAGTGGAGAGAATAAGATGGTGTCGAGGCGAAAAATTCTCTCTCGCTCGCGGGACAACCTCGCTGATTCCCAGTACGATGATCAGGAAGAGGAGGACGTTTGGTATAATTTAGATAAGTTGTACAAGGTGAGTCTCTTACACGCCTTCGACCTTAAACTTTTATTTTTATTTTAAAAAACTCAACACTTTTATATATCTTTTAAATAAACTACAGGATCACATACAAGAAGTTCTGGACAAGTGGAACCAGATAGACGACGAAATATGGGCTAAAGTAATTGTCTTCGAAAGAAACAGACGAGTAGCAAAAGCCTATGCAAGAGCACCCGTTCTCACGGTCAACGGCTCCAACGACGGCTTCGACGGTTTTAGGTAAAAAAAAAAAAAAAGCAAAACTTCATATTTTTATTTTATTTTTTTTCGCGAATTTCGATTGCCTGGGGACTAAAAATAGAGACGATTCAAACTGAACACCGAATAAAATATAAATAAAATTGTAATTTAACGTTATTCGACCTAGTTTTTAATTATTTAATCAAATTTAAAGTCACGTAGATCACGTCTAGATATTCGTGATAAGAATTATTTTTGAGACACACTTTTCCTCAGGGCACATTACCAATTCCACAGCGCACACATTATTCAACATAGATACACTTTAGTTTAATTAGTACACAGAAAACAGCGCAGCTTTCGATAGTAATTTTTTAAAAATTTATCATTTACAGGATAGGCCTCTGTGGCTTCGACAATCCCATGAGGGATCCTAAGACAGAAGAGGCCAAGAGACACATAAACCAGGGGGTAAAAATAAAAATGGACGATCAGGGAAATATCCTTATCAAGAGACTGTGCAAAAGCAACGTTTACATAAAGACTACACACCCCGAAGACAATGCCGTGGGCGCGGAGATACTGAGAAATTCTCAGGGCGCACTGGAGCATGAAAAGCCTGGAAAAATATTTGATATGAACAAATATCAGACAAATTTGTCACGTGAAACAAGACGCGCGTATCCAGATCGTAAAAGACTTGAAAAACAGTGTCTCAGTGCGATTGTTTTTGTCAGAACTGAACCTGATTTACTGCAGTGTCCTGTTTGGGTTTTGATTGTCAATGTTGTTGGTCTGGATATGCTCAAGTCGAAATTACCCCCAAGTAATTTATTTTTATTTTTTATTTTTACGTCGATTAACTCTCTGGAGGCCGCCTTGGGTTAGTGATCACTGATCAGTATTCCGCCTGAGGCATTTTTTATTAAAAAAAAAGTCTTCCCGCTATTAAATCAAAGCTCGAGCCAGATGTGTTTTTAAATACTCAATTTTTTTTTGCATACAAACATTTAAAATAATTATTTTAATATTTATTGGCTCGTAAAAATTACAGGCTGCGCCCAAGGTTTGGTTGAGAAAAAAAATAATCGTCTCCAGCGGATTAATATCTAATTAAAAAATATTTATATAATAATAATTGCTTTAATTATCAGTACTAGCACTGCAGAGGCCTGTGGACATAAAGAACCGCCCGAGAATCCCAATACCTGATGAAGATCCTTACAGTGTCGCTGGCGTGGCATCATCTTCTGGACCAGGAGAATTACGGGACGCAGTCAGAGATCCACGACACGAACAAATTTACGGTCAGTCATCGGGTTATCATCCGCGACGTGCTGAAAAACCGCCGAAACTTCCTCCACGTGAGAATCTCTACGGCCAAAGCATTCCTAAGGTATTATAAAATAAAATATCAAATTTTTTACTCATTGATCACAAGTCCCCCCACCAGTCCAGACACCGATGACCTCAGAATTTATTGAATTCTTGTGCCTACTATCCATTATTATTAATAAAATTAACTGTTACAGCCTGACTATGACGACATTGAAGACGATTACGGCAGCAATGTTGTCAGACCGCTGATAGTTACCGAAGATGCTAAAAAAAATAAAAAGAACGACAGTAAAAAGTACGACGATCCTTATTACTGTGGTTTGAGAGCACGTGTACCAAATTTTGTTAAAATGGCTAAAAACAGCCAAGTAAAAATACTTCCGGCTTATGGAACAGGCAGACCGCAACCGGCACCAGCCTCTGCGTACGTCGGTTACAACAGTAGTCAGTCACAGTCCTCACATATTTATGCGAGTCACGCACAAAACAAACGACCACCTATTATGTATCACGCCCGAAGCTTCGAGAGTGGCTTAGGTACGTAGTTTTTAAGCCGAACATTAACAGTAACCAGCATTCGGCTTCAAAGAAAATATGTATTTTTATTACAGTCGACTATCCGTCATAAGCCTGGTCTAGGAGACGTAGGGGAAATTTTTCTTGGAATTTCAATCTCCCACTACCGTGCGTTTAGTTTTGTTCTCGACTACTCGTTATAAGCCTGTTTTATTTTATGGGATTTCAAACTTCATATTTACGGTTTGTTACATACGTCAGTGTCCCGATTTTTCTAGTGCTTATAGCGCTAAAATAAATACTTATTTTTTTACACTAATAATAATTTTAATGGAAAAAATTATAATGACAACGGTATTAATTACAGTAATAATAATAATAATTGTTATTGATCAACATAATGCTCAATAAAACTTTTAAATTGTAACAGAAGCTTTAATTGTAATTAATGATGACAATTATCAACAATAAATTATATTTTACTTAATATTTATAAAATTATTACCCGCGAAAGATCGATAGTAAATTTTCATCATTAATTTTGATATTTTGTTCCTATTGTTAGTTTATAATTTAGAGAATTTTAACGGCGGCTTATAACGAGATGTCTGGTACGAAACTCAAAAAAGTGGTTAAGTGGGGGCTGTTTGGACTCAGTACCTGCCGATTGAGGGGAAGAGACTTATAACGGGCAGGCTTGTGACGGGTAGTCACTACAGTGACTTGAAAATTTTTTGTTTTTTTTTTATATAGATAATTATGATTAGTTTATAAGTCGAGATAAATTTTAAGTGATTGAACCTTTTTGGTGCTTTCAGACTCCGACGATCGAATAGACTCGCCTTATAATCATATTTACGGACGTTTACCCATTCCAACACGCGGTGTTATACCACCAGCACCCCGCGGTATGTACATCGGCGAGTGGGATTAAATTATTTAACTAATAACTATTAAGTACATTTCTCTACACCGTTATATCTTTTTTTTTTCTTTTTTTTTTTTGTACCTACAATCTTGTATATTGTTCATATACCACATAAATACTCATATTTTTTATGCCACCTTAATTGTTTATTAATTCCCGGTTTGAATCCAATTTACTCAACTATTAATTATTAATTAATCTAGTTAATTATTATTATTATTTCAATATTAATAAATAAATATATTAAAAAATATACAGATAATAACAAAAGACTTATATTTGTGCATTTTAATCTGTATTCACCATGACTTATTTTTTATCATCGTTCAACGTTATAAAAATTCACATGTATATATATTTAGTATTAATGAAAATACATAGCACGTATTTAATACGAGTAATCTGTACGAATGATAAAAAATTCCTGAGGCCTTAAATATGATAATAAATGCACCTGAAGACCGGAATGTTTTTCACGCAACGAAAATTAAAAAATTCATGTAATTTAACAGCTTAAAGAGTAGGTCCGGAGTGTGGGAGTGGCCTAAAATTTTCGGCTGACATGCCAGCATCTACATGCGAAATATTTCAGAAATTTCATCATCCAGTAGATTTTTTACTTTCCAATTTTTTTTCGTTGCGCGAAAAATGTTCCGATCTTCAGATCCATGATAATAGAATATAAAAAAAAATATTATGTATATTATTGGAATTTCATTGGAAATGGATTTGATTATTAATAATAATATTTTTAAAAAAATGAATATCTTTTAAATGTGAAAATTGTGTAAAGAATGTATGATCATGATCACTGTTACGTTAAGCCTGAAGTAATTAGATGAATAAAAAAAATAAAATTTATTATGAGATATCTAATATCCTCTATTCTTTAAGTCTTTAACTTTGTAAATGCGCACGAGCCAGTGCTCTGTTGTGTAGGCCTCTTCTAATGTTTCTAACTCAAAGTCTTTGTTTCCGATTTCCATATTTCTGACCCTGTCGTACCCGGATGGTTTACCTGAAAATGAATAATTCATTATGTATTTATTTTTTTTTTATTCTTAAACGAGAGATCTGATAGCACTGAGAATGTATCTAAGTATTTTTTAATAATAAAATATATTAAACTTAATTTTTATTTATGATTTAAATACTCTCCCACTTGTCATATATCCCTTTTTTTTTTTCTTTTTTATTTCTTTCAATTAAAAAAAAAAAATTTATTTGTAGTTCAGCGGCGGCGCGTATTTTGATCATAAAAAATACTTCTTCCATATAATTTATGTTGTTTTTTTTTTATTTTTATTTTTATTCACGCGTCTACAGATTGATAGAAATTTTAGACCCTCCTGAAATCTCAATTTCATCAACAAGTTTTGTGTTCTAAACAACTTATTTTCATCAACCGACAGATAAGTAAATATGATTTTTTTTTTTTAATTTAATCTGACAGAATAGAAAGTTGACATAAAAAAAAATTTGAACATTTAAAAAATTTTGAACTTCAATAAAATCTGTAAAAATTAACATAATATGAAATTATTTATAATTTTATTAAACTCACGTACTTTTAACTGAATCTAGTCGTCGCTTCATTAGAAAGTTTTAAGAGAAAGAAATTATGAAAGTAAAGTTTTTAAATATTTAAAAAATTAAAAATGCGCATTATTATTTAAGTAATAGATCGATTTCGTTCATCTTAGAATTTTAATTAAAATAAAATATAGATATAAAATAATTAAATTTTCTAACCGATGATATTTTTGAAACCTACTCAATAAACAAAAACATTACGAAAAGTATCCACTATCTTATACCGGAACTTAATAATTATCAGCTCAAGGCCATTCTCAGACAGTACCCCCTCTCCCTACTTTTTAAAAATTTGCAATTAATTAAAAACTAAGCATTAATTGAAAAAAAAAGACAATTTCACCGAGATAAAGATTTAAAAAAAAATTATTTACAGTCGATATCAATCGGGAGTTAAACGAAATTTAGAAAATTTCAGTAAAAATTGGATGTCAATTTAAAAATTTTGTAGGCTAAAATTTATTCAAAAAATTTCGTTCAACTCCTAATTGATAAAAACTGTAACTAATTTTTTAAAAATTCTATATCTCGACGAAATCGCAACTATGTGTTCTTTTTTCAATTAATTAATACAATTTTAATACGCTAATGACAGTTAAAAGTAATTGCAATTTTTTAAAAAGCTGAGACACTGTCTGCGAATGCCCTTAATAAAAAAAAAAAAAAAAAAAAAAAAAAACTCACCTCCTTCAGTATAAACTTGTCCAAAACGATAATAACACATCTTGTACATCAAGCAGTTAAGTAAAGTCGGCGATCCATCTTTGTCAACTCGGAATTCACCTGAAGGATTATAATAATCCCACTCGGTAATCGATTTTCCTTCCTCGGTACTGCCACCAATGCGGACCATCCACAGGAACTTGTTAATATCTTCACACAAAAACAAAAACAAAAAAAATACACGTTCATAAATTATGTAAATTACATAAGTTGTATAAAAAAAAAAACCCAAAAATAATTATTTTTACGATTATAAAGTCTATATTTGTAAAAAGTAAACTCACCATCAGACGAGTATCCCGTTAGTCCGCCAAAAATGACAAGTACATAATTAACATCTAGTTCACGCATAATTTGATACGCCTTCTCTTCAGAACTAGCCATTGCTTGACCAACACGCGATATGTGAGTATTATTCCACGTATTATTGTCAACTAAAATAGTCCGATTAGCCATTGCCGTTATCTGATAGCCGTAATCCCACCATGACATAACTTTAGCGTCTTCTGGCGTATTCATACGTAACCAGTAGTAAGCCTCCCGGAAATCATCGAAGATCATGCGCCCACCGTCTGGAGATCGTGCTGATAAAACGATACTCGGTGAACTGTAGGCTTCGGCGGTGACCCACGTGCAGTGCAATGTGTATGAGAAAAATAGCATTCCTACTATCGCAATAAATAACATCGCTATTTCTCCTCGCAGTACATAATTATTTTCAAACTTGCGTGATTTTTTCTCAACTACTTTATTACTTTCAAGCTGCTTCATGTACGTTAATAGTAACGATGATACACCGATTCCACCTAAGATACACATCACAGGCGCAAGTACCAGCATCAAACGGACCATAACACCCGCGAAATAGAGACTAGTTACACCATAGAGTATAAGAAATATGTTTGAGTCTGTGAGTTTTGAAAAACAAATATATAAACCAGCTGGAAATAGAAATACGAGTACTTGGAGATCGAAGTAAAATGAACTCCATGATGTTGGCTGATGCTCGGACACTGATGCGATTATGGGGATATGATTTTTAGCATATGACGGGTCTAAAAGTGAGTAAAATCTACCCGTCCATGGCGAAATTTTACCTGAAATAATTTAATTATTTATAAATTAATAAAATTATTAATGATACTGAAATTAGCCGACGTCCAATCACTTTCGGATTTTTATAAAAATGATAAAATATAAAAAAAAATATATTTTTAAAATTTTTAAATGCACCTGTAGTTTTTTTAATTTTCTACAGGCGCATATTTTTAGTTTTTTATTTTGTCATTGATTTGTTGAAAAAAAAAAAAAAAATTCGAAAATTTTTAATTGTCTGCTAACTTCAAGATCATGATTATTTTTGAGATAATAATTGTACCTGTTATTGTTAAAATACCACCGATTACACAAGAGATAGTCAACATTGAAGCAATAAGACCACGGAATAATAATTCAAAGTCATTTTCAGATAATTTGCTACGCAAATAATCAACAAATGCGTGGATTTGGCACAACCCAAAAACTCCAAGTGCCTAAAAAATAATAAATGATAATTTATGAGCTGATAAATGTGTAATTTATGTAGCGAAAATAACTTACGAGCATGTGTTCAGAACTTTGAACCGGCTGGAAACCAACGAACGCAATCTGCATTGACAAAATAGTACCAATACAATAAAGAATACTGTACGCGGTATAGATTCTGTGGGAAAACCGTCCAGTGACCATGAGAGTCAGCACGTGGAGTGGAATAAGATTTATAAGGAAGACATAACCACCCCAGGACGAGACCATGTAAAAGTAGGCGAGGGCTGCACATGTTGACCAAAATATCGCTCCAGTTTTTACGGCTTTTATCCACATGTAGTAAGTGAACAGCATACAAAATATAGCTATTCCTTCGTTGTCATAAGATCCGGCTACAGATCGTGATATGTATCCTGGTACGATAGCAATCATGCAGGCAGCAAATAATCCAGATGATGAATCTTTTAACTCTTTAGTTAGTAAATATGTTACGATTGTTGTGAAGCTCGAGAATAGCGGAGCGAGAAATACGCAGACATTACGAATGTCTATTGGGATGTTTAACATTTGGGCAAGACGGTACAGCGTCGCTGAAGTTACCATCAGTCCTGGGTAAATTGTCCCTATAATATAATATTTTAATTAGTTAGTAATTAATAAGTTATGAAATTTATATTCATTAAAATTTAATTTTAATTAATAGGATACTATGTGATAAGGGATAAAATAAAACGATTTCAGACCAGGGTGAAGTTGATTGACATTAGCCGCAGTCTAAAATCGTGTTTCATCCTGAAACATGATTTACACACTAGATTTTTCATGATTACCTGCATTGGAACTCAAAGTTTCAGTGTCAGCAGCCAGTCATAAACAAGTTAATTCAAGACCAATGCTGTGATCAACTATTAGCGTAAGCGTAAATTGTCAATTGCAATTTATAATTAAGCAGAAACTATAAATAGTATTTATTATTGACACTAATTTTTATAAAACTTAATCACAGTCAGAACTGTCATTTACGTAAATAAAATTAATGGTCTAAAATTAATATTAAACGAATGACAAGTATCAGAGTTTAAATTGCAAAAGCCTTCAGTCAGTGGACAGAAACATTATTTTTCATCATACCTTCGCCGAAAGTTTAAATTCCTGCCCTGTTTAGAGGGAAGAAAGTCGTTCTCTTCTTTCATGAGAAAACAAATGATAAAAATTAGGGCGTGCGCCATTCTTCCCACAAACAGAGCCAAAAATTTAAACTTTCAGGTGCAGATCTGGTGAAAAATTGTATTCACACCACAGAGGCAGGCAAGACGTCCTAATCCACGGGTTTTCCACCCTCACCTTCGGCTTTGGTAGGCAATCATACACGCGGGTTGGAATATTCTACTTTTCTCCCTAGGTATGTAATATTCTATGCTTCTTCCCAAGGGACGAAACAAGTTTGTTTCCGTCCGCTAACTGAAGGCATTCACAATTTACGCATTTGCTAATATTAGTTCGCAGCATTGGACTGAAATTAACTTCTTTCGACTGACTGTAGACACTGAAACTTCAAGTTTCGATGCTGGTATCATAAAAATATATTTTTTAGATTGTGAAATAAAAAATAAAGTCTTGTTATCAATCCTGTTTAAATTTCTGACAGTACGCTGTCAGTTATTGTCTTTTGCCTTAACTTTAAACAGAAACGGCATCAACTACTTTTTTAATATTAACTCGGGCATAAAAACGAATGTGAATAAAAATCTACCTCCGATAATTCTCCCAAGTGGATACCATACTCGATCATCAAACCAATTATGAAAACTATAAAAGCCCTCTTCTGCAAGGTACTTTGTCGTCCTGTAATTGAAGTAAGGATCGAACTCATGGATGACACTTTCGTATCTCAATACTGAGAACAAACGTGTTGCAAAAGCTGCAAATAATTTTTAAAAATAAATAATTGTTCATAAATAATTTAAAAAAAAAAAACAAACGTTTCATTTATTTATTAATACTTACATAGAACAGCAGCTAATGATAAAATAGTTAATTTTAAAAGTGTCTCGTGTTTTTGTGCTGAAAAACGTAAATCCTTAACTTTCACAAAGGCCCCCATTTTTATTTATTTATCTGAAAATAAAATATAATAATAATTGATTTTTAATTACTAAAGTAAATTATAAAAGTTGTTGATTTTTAAATTAGAATATTTAAGAAGAGGTTAATGTGCTAAAATTAATTACAAACTGTCAAAATAATTTTAAATATAAAAAATAAATAAGTTTATTGATTTATAAGTAAATTCACATCGATAATCGCTAATTATTAATAAAATATTTGAGTTTGATTAATTAAAATTGGTAACCAAATGTTTGAATAAGCGACACGTACACAAAACCGGCCGGCATAATTGTTATGTGTACACTTTTATGCAATAGCGAATTATTTTTTTTGCAAAGATATTTTTAGCATTAAAAAATTCTGGATTAAAATAAATTTATTTTAATTTCTTTTACACTTACAATTATTAATTATTTAAATTTTAATTGTTAATAATACATTAAATTACATATATAATATCACTATATAAAATATTGTGTAAAAAGATAAAACATGAACACCACGAGCGTGGCATTCGTTGACGTGTTAACTTTACGTCAAGTTACATAGAGGGTGTTGGTATACAATTTAAAAATAAACAGGTTTCTTCTTTTAAAAATTTTTTGATTTCCAAGCGGCACAAAACAAAAAATTTGAATTTAGGTTAACAAATAGTTACACTATAACAAATTGTTGGCTTAAATTCAACAAAAAGTCATCAATTTTTTTTTGAGCCGCTTGGGTTACAATCCGCCCATCCAAGGAGTCCATCAGTACTTGGAATTTGAAACTTTGACAGTTGAAGAAAACTCGACTTGAGAAAAATAAAACCAAATTAATAATTTCCCTTTTATTTTATTTTAAATTTTTATAGCGGAAAGTTAGAAAATAATCACTGAGTAATTAATTATCATAATTATATTTTAAACACGATTTTTGCACAACACACTTGCGTTTTTTTGTTTTTTTAATTATTTAAAATATTTCTATCATATTCTGCTAGCACTTAATTTTGATATTTTTTAATCTAATTAATATAATTATCGACACAAACGAATTTTAATGGAATTATTAAATTTCAGTTTTGAAATTTCGCGCCAAGATGGCGCTACTGCGCATTGCTATACTCAACGTTCAAATTTTCGTTAAAGTGGGGGTGGTCGCTGAATCAAAAGTCGATTGCTTTGTATCAACTGACGGTTCGATAACGTCAGTTAGTATCATCGACAACGGCAGTACTAGTCCAGATCCTTCTTTGTTCTTTACGTTTGAATTGAGACACAGTATTGCAGTTAATTCGCGAAATTATCCATAAAATTTATTGTTCAGTCATTGTTTAATTAAATTGTGCAGTATTTGTAAAATTTAAATTGTTCAAAGTGTCTGTGGTGTAGTTAAATGTTAAGTGTTCAGTGCTAGTGTGAAGTGTTGCTGATGGCTGATGCTGATATCTTCCAAGTTCCTGAGCAAAATCATCTGACATCGTCTGGTGGGAAATAGCAGTTAAGTGACGATTTTTTAGCTGCAATACACTTGGAGCAATTTAATTCAAATCTCCAAGTGTATTAGGACACCCTTCTGCATATTATTTCCCCGCCAAGGTTTGTTCAAACACTTGCATGTTTTTTTTTAAATTTTTCGAAAATTATTATTTTTAGCTCCCAAAAAATATTTAGTGCTGCACAAATCATTACCGTCATGACGTAAATATGATTATTTAATTCAACGTTTAAAAATAATTCGAATAGCGATAAATTTAATATAATAATTTCATTAATGAAAATTCAGAGTATTTAATTTTTAAAAATTTTGAAAAAAAAATTATTAAGTTACATACAAAAAAAGTCAGTAATTTATATTTAAATACTTTAATTTTTTAATTTTTAATTACAAAGTTCATTCGGCACTGGCTTAGCCCGATTTACGCTGTTTTTAATTCCATATGTAAAATAAATAATGAGACCTAAAAGAAAGAAAAAAATTTAATCAAATATTTGTTAATTAATGCAATAAATAAAATATATTAATATTTTACTGACCAATTATCATCCACCCGGCAAATTGTATCCAAGTTATAGAACTCAAACCCCACATTAGGAGAAAGTTGACAAGGATACTTGTTGCGGGTAAAAATGGAACAAGTGGTACCTGGAATATTAAACAAAAAGTTATTTAATTTTATTATCTACGGATTGATAGCCGCGTAATAATTTAAAAAATTGCTATTAACTACATACTGAAAATGGAATTTTTTTATCAGATGTCGGCTGACAGTAAATAAATATAAGTACAGTAATCATTGTGATAATTAGTGTACTAAGTAGCAAAACTGCCCATGTCTCCATATCGATAACGTGTTTTAAAAATTTGATAATAAATCCCGCACACAGAAAACTAACAACAACTATAAATAAAAAAAAATAAACATGTATTAGTAAATTGAAACTTAATTGAAATCGTAATAAAAAAATAAGGGTATTATTGGTAATTATAAATACCGTAAATTGTAACAAGACAAGATACTATTTGAGATGTAAGTTTTGTTGAAAATACTAAATTATTAGCATTTATTAATTGCTTTGCAATATATTTTATTGTCCTCGGCTCTTTAGTTTGTTGTCTTTTTTCAAATACTTCATTTTCTTTGTACCTGTGATTAGAAATTATTTAATTAAAAAAATATAATCACTAATACATACGATTAATAATTACCGTAAAATGAGAACACATGCAGCAACAATTGAATATGAAAATAACGTTCCAAGACTCATCATCTGAGATAAATGTTCCAAGTCAAATATTGCTGAGATAGCTCCTGAATAATTTTTTATAAATATTAAAATTTTAACTCTTGATACTTAAATTAATAATGAAAATTTTATTACCAGTAAAAAGTCCTGCTAATAAAGTTCCCGTCATTGGAGTATGAAATCGCGAATTTATTTGTCCCAACCATTTGTACAACAATCCATCTTGTGCCATTGCATAGATAATTCTTGGCAAAGGAAACAATGCACCAACCAAACTAAATAATTATAATAATAATAATTATATTAATTACTAAGAGTCAAATTTAAATAATTTATTGTGTGACAAGGGATGAAATAAAATCGTTTCGATGCTGGTATTATGAAAATAAATTGACGTGTGTTTCAATTTACCTCGTAGTCAGTCCGCAAAATGCGCCAACACCAACAATATACGTGGCCCAGTTCCAGCCGACAGAATCGAACATATAAATAAAAGGAGCTTTATCATTTTGATCATAATAAGGCAAAACTGTAGTCAGCACCATCGAAATTCCAAAATACGCCAAAAAAACAATCGTCAATGAAGCAACGATAGCTATTGGTAAAGATTTCTTAGGATTTTTTGCTTCTTCACCAGCAGTTGCTATACAATCAAATCCAATGAATCCATAAAAACATCTCCCTGCCCCTGATATTATTCCCAATAAACCAAATGGTGCAAACCCACCATTACCATAATTAACACCATTCTTTTTTGGCAAATTATCAACGTTCAGTTTCCAATTGGTTATATCAGCTATTTTTTATAAAAAAAAGAATATTAATTTATAAATTCGTAAATAAAATTATAGTCAAAATCATTATCAAAAATACCTTTGAATGATCCAGCAATAATAACAAATAATACAATTGCTAAATTAATTAGCGTACAAATATTATTCGTAAGTGAAGATTCTTTCGCACCAAAGGCCAGAGCCACTGGAATAAAAATTTGTTTAAATAATTAGAGGTAATTAAATTTTTCTTAAAAACTCTGATTAACTCTGAAAAAGTTTTGAAATAGAGGCTCAATTTCAATTAAAAATAAGAGTTTTTATGAGTAATGAAAAATTTTTCGGAATTATTTATACTGTTTTAGAATTTTTCAGCAAAAATAAAAGTTTCATAACTTTTTTTTTTTTGCAGTACTATCAGAGTAAAAATTTGGAGTGGATTCGGAGTGATTACGGATTTTATTTAAATCCAAATTCACTCCGTCAATCGGAGTTCCGGAGTTTTAAAAAAAAATCACTTCGTATATGGAGTGAATAGGGAGTTTTTTTTCAGCCGAGTGACTTTAGAGTAATCTGGATTTTATTTAAATCTGCATTTACTTCGATTCAGAGTTTTAATATTAAAATAAATTCCTCTTGGGAGTGAATTTAACTCTGAGATTTACTCCGCTAATTTTTTACAGTGTATTCATAATTTTTTCAGAAGAATATGTCCATAAGGAAAAACAAATTACCTGAAAATGTAACTGTTATTCCAAAAGCAAGAAAATCCATGTAAGGTGACAAATAGTTAATATCAATTTTAGCAAATGATCTGAATGCATTGCTAATAGTCTGCTGGGTAAATTCATCAATATGTCCACTGAGTGCTTTTACAACACTCGCAGCACCAATAACATATTCAAGAATTAATGCCCAGCCGATGATGAAAGCCAGAAATTCCCCAATGGTCACATATGTGTAGACATAAGATGATCCTGCCTTAGGAACTCTGGTACCAAACTCAGCAAAACAAAGTCCTAATTAATAATAATCCATTAGCATCATCAGAATTTGTAAATTTATATATTTATAATAAAATTATAAAAAGATTACCAGCGAATATTGATGCTATCGCTGCAACAATAAAAGATATTATTCCAGCAGGACCAGCGTAATCTTTAGCAACTTCTCCTGCAAGAACATAAACACCAACACCAAGAGTTGATCCGATACTTAAAGCTGTTAAGTCTAAAGTCGATAAACACTTGAGTAATTTTGATTCAGGAGCAGAAGCATCTATTGTTTTTTTTCTTGTCAACGCGTTTCTTAATCCCCGCCATCTCAAAGTATTTGTTGACTCCGACATCTGAGTAATTATATTTTTAATCAAATAATTATGTGGTTAAATTTATTTAAATAGACTAATAATTTCAAGTTTTTTAAAAATAATATTTAAATAATTTTTTTAAACAGATAACTGCAGCACGAATCACTTTAAACTATTTAGTATTTACTCTACGAAGCTTTTCAATCATCTGATAAATTAAGTGTGTGCTAACCGGCGCATTATATTTAATAAATCCAATCTAATTGATCAAATAATTCTTCTCATCGCAAGTTCAACCACTCAGACACTTTCTATTAATATCTTTGATATACATACATTTTTTTTAAATCACTTATTATTATTATTATTATTATTATTATTATTATTATTATTATTATTATTATTATTATTATTATTATTATTATTATTATTATTATTATTATAATTATTATTATTATTATTATTATTATTATTATTATTATTATTATTATTATTATTATTTAAAAAATATAATAGTTATGTTATAACAAAACATACCTTTAGATAATTATGATAAATATTTGATTTTTGAAATTTGAATTAAAATTATTTTACTTATTGTTGACAATCACAGTCTGTACACACTCTGAGGATATTTTAAAGTGAACATAATTCGTTGGCTTTAAATTAATAGCATGTAGATAAAGAATTAAGAATACTTAAGGTATTACATCAGACTCTTTGGTATTTATTTGGGCGACAGGAGTAAGTAGAAACTTCAAAGAAAAGAATACACTTTCAAAAATGATAAAAAAATTTCATACTACAAATCGATAATGTCTTAATTACCTGATACTGTTATTTTAAAAAATTATACACTGTTACAAAAGAAGTGTTAAAAATGGACTCAATTTAATACTGGTGTAGACGGTGTTAAAATACCGGTGTTAAATCGGTGTAAAAAAAAATTCCACGTATAGAAATTAGAAAAAAAAAATTTATTATGTCTAAAAAAATATTAAAATTTAATGAAAATCGTCTAGAGGAAATTTCAATTTTGCTATTTACTTATTTAAATAATTATTTATGTTATATGTAATTTATTTAAAAATTAAAAAATTTTACGCCCGCCATTTAAATCACCAATAATTCAATTAATTAATAAAAACACTTTTTAACACCGAAAAATATTTTAACACCGGGAAATTTTTGAACACTGGTAAAGAATATTTACACCGGCGGTGGTGTTATTTTAACACTGCTTTCGGTATTAAAATTTAACACCTACACCCTGGACTTCCCCAGGTTTTTTTTATAGTGTATATTTTAGTTTAAAATTTTATTTTTGTAATAAATATCATGTTGTTATTAATATTATTATTATTATTAAATATTTTTTTTTATAAATTTAAACGTTTTATTTTTTTTTCAGTAGTTACAAGTAATTAAAAAAAATTCCATCATTTTTTTAATCAATTTAATGATCTATGAAGCTATAATTAGTATATTACAGTAATCTAGTTGATAAGAAAAAATGATATTTATGTGCATGTAAAAAAATTTTTGAAATTTGGTATAACAGATTTCTAAAATAAAATTTAATTATTTATTTTAATTTTCTACAAGTATTTACTAATATCATTTTTTTTTTGTTTTTTTAAATTAAATTTTGATACTTATTAATTTTATTAGGTAGCTCTTAATTAATAAAAAAAAAAATTATATCAAATGTATTTATAAATGTAATAGGATGTAACATTAGCTATAGATTGGCTAAAAAGTAATTAAACTTTATCACAAGTTAATTAAAAAAATATATAAAAAACAATATATAAGAACAAACTTTAGTTAGTTTCATCTAAAAATATTCAGCATTACTTATTTGAACTAAAACTTTAGTAAACGTAAGCAGTTTTACGTCATTTATTCGTAATAAAAAAAACATTTTTTTGAAATGAAAGTATTTCATAACTTGCTTAGAAAGTAAATTGAAGTAAAATATTTAAATAACGATAATAATTTTTTTGTTAAGGATAATATTTAATTACTTTGGTAAAAAATGATTTCGAAGACTTTATTGACTTTTTTCCTTGGATTATTTGTTATAATAACAACTATGGGTAATATCACTCATCCTCAATGCCGTTCTACTGGTGATCTTGTACGTACATATATTAATAACTAATTATTTTATTAAATTATAAATTTAATGTATTATAAAATTAGGGCAGAGCGGGGCTAGTTGATCATAGAGGCAAGTTGTGCAATCGAAATATCTCGAAAACTAAGCAACTTACAACAAAAGTTTAAATGGTAAAAAGAAAGGGTAACGGGAGGAGAACATATTGCATGATTATTAATTGCCACCCGGTGCTCAGACTAATTAACAGAAAGCTTTAACGCAAAAAAAACAGGTTTTCAGAATTTTTCTCCTATACTCGTATAAAAATACTTTTTCCTGAACGTAAATATTCAAAGATAACTTAATTATTGTTCTTTCGATTAGATATGGTCATTTATTTTTAACTCTTATCATCTTTTTATAATTTAACTTTTACTTTGTTGCCTCATTTGGGGCTAGTTGAGCAAGGCGCGCTGAATGCATTAAATGCGTCTAACCTATTTGTTTATATATATGCAATTGTGATAGTGACAAAAATGATTTAATAATTTAGGATTATTAATCATCTAGAAATATTTTTGGTCTCATAATTAGTCACTACTTTAATTTGATATTTATTTACTTGATAATTATTCTTAAATATATAATTTTAAATACAAAAAGTGTAATAATAATCCAAAGATTGGGAAGTTTTAATTTTGGTTGATTTTAATTTAAATATCAGTTATAATAATAATATAAGTATACAAGAATCATAATAAATTGTATTCAAATGATTTTATACAGTCATTCCGTTTATTTTAGCCATTGCACAACTAGCCCCATACTATGCTCAACTAGCCCCGCTAGTGGGGCACGTTGAGCAATTTAAAGCGCTCGCGCATTTCTGGGAATAACTTGTAAATTTACACTCGGGTCGTTCTTGTATCGTGAGACCTTTTGAAGAAGACTAAACTACGAACCTAACAGCACATGAATTTATTAAATCCAATTCATCGTCTTAAAGTTATGGAAGGTCAAACCAAAAAGTGATCAACTAGCCCCACCCTGCCCCACTTCTTAAATGGTAATTTGGGTGTCACGCGGGTAAACTTACTGGAAGTTTGTTACAATACCGCGTTACTAATTCCAAAAGGACATATTTTTATTCACCCGTTTGACTCTAGGGAGCTTCTTAAAACCAAAAGGGCCTAAAACCAACAGGGCGCATGACTTAAATCATATGCACCTTTTTGGCTTTCAAAAATTTTTTTCAATTTCATGTATATAAATAAGTCTCCAAAACGATTTGTAAAAAAAGTTTTGATTGAAGACCAGCTTTAAATTACTTGAGGACACCTACCTAATAAGTACACTAAATTCCACAGTTTAAAATAATTTTACAAAATTTTAAAAATTTATATTATAAATTTTATATATTTTTTTGTACATATTTATAAATTTAAAATATTATTTTATTTTTTAGTGTCAATTTGATCATGAATGCTGTTTGCCAAGTAAATGTATATCGTACACAACATGGAAATTTTGCTACGATCAAGTGCTTGTTATTGATGAACATCATTAACATACAGAGAATAAATAAAACATAAACAAATAATCAAAGACCCTTATAAATTGTAAATCTTTGATATTAATAAAAGTTTTATTCCCCAAAAAATACCAAGATTTTTAATTATTGTTAAAAAAAGTATTTCAAAAATTGCACCTATAGATGTTTCAATTTTTTATCCGTGCATATTTTTAATTCACTCCGTTATTGAAATTCCGGAGTTTAAAAATAAATCATTCCGCGTATGGAGTAAAAGAAAGTTTGTCTTTTCATCGAAGTGATCTGGATTTTATTTAAATTCACACTCACTTCGATTCGAAGTTTTAACAATAAAGTAAACTCCTCTTCGGAGTAATTTCACTCCGAGGGGATTAAATAAATAAAAAGTCATCCGCTCCGCATTCACTCCGAATTTAAACCGCGTTCACTTCCCAAATTTTTTTCAGTATGAATTTAGTCTCTCCTTAATAATTATTTTTTAAAAAGGAACTGCAATCAGTTTCCTGACCGAAGACTTACGATAGAAATTTTTACTTCGGAATTAACTGATTTATAGTACAGTTCAAAAGCAGTAATACATTTTGATATATAGGAGAATTTTATTAAAACTTTTTTTGAAAATTCCAATAATTTTATAGAAACATTTTACCACAAGTTACTTCAATTAAATTGATTTTTGCTTCCGTGGTCATAAATAATTTTAACTAGGACAACCCGCTGTTCGGATATGACCCCATTCTTTAAAAAATAATAATATTTATTTAAATGAAAAACCATTCGAATAGAGATAAAAATGTCTTTATTAATTTTTTTGTTTGTCATCGAAGTATATAAATATAAGCGAATAAAAATAACCACAATATAATATTATTTTACACGAAATATTTTTAATTATATAAAAAATTTATATATATAAAAAAAAATACAAGACACATAAATGTCACAATTAAATAAATTAAAATACATATCACTTTATTAATAATCGATTCTTTTTCTTTCTTTCATTAATTGACAAAAAAAAAAAGAATTTTCCACAGTAAAAAGTTTTCCAGAATAAAAAAATCAATTAATTATACACAATTATTTACAATTTATTATGATTTCCGGTGGGACGACGTTTGAGTTAACCAGAATTTATTTTTCATGTGATGATTAATGATTTAATTTTTATATAAATCAATAAAATTAAAAAAAAAAAAAAACAATAATTATTAAATTATTTTATACAGTCTTTGAATTTTAAAACTTATTAAAATTTTAATTATCCTGATTACATTATTTTATATCGACGAATAATATCGATGACCATAAAAAATAATTTCAAAAATTTTATGGCAGTTATACATTATTATTTTTTTTTTATCTGTCAACTACGATTGTTCTGTTTTCGTTTTGCATCTAAATAATATTATTTCCATGATACTAGCATCGAAACTTGGAGTTTCAGTGTCTCTACAACCAGCCGAAAGAAGTTAATTTCAGTCCATTGCCGCCAATTAAGCAAACGCTTAAATTGTGAATGCCTTCAGTTAGCGGGCAGAAACAAACTCATTTCGTCTCTTGGGAAGAAGCATAGAATACTACATACCTAGGGAGAAAAGTAGAATATTCCAACCCGCGTGTATGATTGCCTATCAAAGCCGAAGGCGAGGGTGGAAAACCGGTGAATTAGGACGTCTTGCCTGCCTCTGTGGTGTGAATACAATTTTTCACCAGATCTGCACCTGAAAGTTTAAATTTTTGGCTCTGTTTGTGAGAAGAATGGCGCACGCCCTAATTTTTATCATTTGTTTTCTCATGAAAGAAGAGAACGATTTTCTTCCCTCTAAACAGGGCAGGAATTTAAACTTTCGGCGAAGGTATGATGAAAAATAATGTTTCTGTCCACTGACTGAAGGCTTTTGCAATTTAAACTCTGATACTTGACATTCGTTTAATATTAATTTTAGACCATTAATTTTATTTACGTAAATGACAGTTCTGACTGTGATTAAGTTTTATAAAAATTAGTGTGAATAATAAATACTATATATAGTTTCTGCTTAATTATAAATTGCAATTGACAATTTACACTTACGCTAACAGTTGATCACAGCATTGGTCTTGAATTAACTTGTTTATGACTGGCTGCTGACACTGAAACTTTGAGTTCCAATGCAGGTAATCATGAAAAATCTAGTGTGTAAATCATGTTTCAGGATAAAACACGATTTTAGAGTGCAGCTAATGTCAGTCAACTTCACCCTGGTCTAAAATCGTTTTGTTTCTTCCCTTGTCACACAATATACTATTTAAATGGCAGCCAATATTAGCATAAAATATAACGATTATTATTATTATTATTTAATAATAATGTATCTATGCAAAAAAAAATTTTAAATAAATTACATTCCATTAATTCGTTGTGCATTCAGGCCCCTAATTATAATAATATATTCATTTTAATTTTATCGTAGTGATTTAATCTCAAAAAATTAAAAATTACTGAATAAATAAATTTAAAAAAAACAATAGATTTTTATATAAAATAAAAGCGCTAAATAAAATATTAATTACATATTTATATATAAATAAAAAAGTTTATCATTTCTAATAAATATGTTTCCGGTACTGATACAATTTTTTAAAAATATCCAGTATATTAATTTTATAGTTAAAAAAAATGAATAAAATCTATAAAAAGAATGACTTTAAAATATATATAGTAGTAATTCTACGTGACTATATATAATCAGCTCGTAATACAGAAAATACTTAAACTCGTTGCATAGGAGTCATTTTACTCGACGTATGGAAAAACTACCTGGGAATTTCTATGATATATATCACTGGTATATAATTCACATTAAATACCAACACATTAATTGTCTACTTTATAATAATAAAGATCCATCAAAATTACCTCACTGATGTAAAGATACTTACATATATTTCTATATGTATGACTAAAAAAAAAATTAGTAAAAAATATAATAATAGAACAAAATAAATAAATAAAATAAACATCTTAAGACGGATGTCGATGTCGTCGGGATACTTTGTCAGCCGAATGTTTCCAATTGGTCTGCCAACTTCTACTCCGCCGGTTCCACGAACTAATTTAAATAAACAAACAATTAGCTGTCAAAATAATTATCTTAAGACGGTATTACAAAACAGTTAATTGCTGTAAATATTATGTAAGCTTACTTTGAAACTTTTTTACGTCTCTTATTACTTCCCAGTTCGCTCTCGCGAATTATTTGCAATGCCGATGGTATAAACATGTCTTCTGTTAAAAAAAAAATTTCTTGTAATCATCATTTTTAAATATTTAAAAAAATTCTAATAAGCAGTAAAATTTCCAGTCCTCAGGTCCGTTTAAAAAACTAAAAATAAATAGGGGTAACATCGACATGTAATTTTTTTTTTTTTAATAAATAATTAAAAATTTTTTAATTTTCTTCTCAGGGGACCATTTTGCCCCTCTATTTTACACAAATTATTGAGATAAATCTTAAAGTAATTTTTAATGAACTGGACAAAAAAAGATTTCTTGGGGCAAAAAATTTTTTCTAATCCTAGAAAAATTTTTTTTTCCGATTTCTAATGCAAAAAATTTCTTGCGCCAAAAAATTCTTTTTTTCTGTGTGGAAACTCTACTCTTATTTAATTAACATTTAAAAATAAAATAATTTACCAAAAGAATTGCTGTACTTTCGTTTAGTTAAAAATCGTTGTTGCTGAATAGTATTAGTAGCAATGGCTTCCTTCGCACTGCCAACAGTACAATCCCTCGTTCCTTTGCACCCTTTCAAATGTTCCAATTGATCATGTAAATAAGATCGTTCAGCAGGCGTCAAAGAGCCCAATCTATTCCATTGCTCAAACGGATCAATTCTCAAATTATAAAACGTCGCAAAACCCGTCGTAAATTCACAGTAAAGAAAATTATGCGTTACATTAATAGTACGGACACATGAGTATGTATTATTATTGGCATTCATACAAAAACAGAACGGTCCAGCGTCCCACAGAGGTGCTGTACGCCAATGATCATTATCATGCTCAAAACAATTCATTTTTTCAGTAAGACATTCTTTCTCAAGCTTCGCTTTCTTTTTTAATTTACGTTCTTTTTTACGTAACCGCTCCTCCTTCAGTCTTCTTCTCTCCTCTTTGGCAATCTCCTTCTCGTCTTTCTTTGGCTGGTTGTCCGGCTCGCAGTAGCACTTATGACGTGACTCTAGCGGATTATTCAGTAACGGTGGAAGACGTCCGTTATTGCTCGTTGACGTAATGCCGCTTAGTTTGTGTTTACGATCAGGTGGCTCTAAAATAGTCACGTCGATTCTCGCTGGACCTAGACCAGTGCGATTTCTAATAATCTTCAATGGTTTCTTAGTTGTCGTTGTCGTTGTTGTTGTTGTAGTCGTCGTCGTAGCAGCGGTTGTTGTTGTCGTTGTTGTTGTTATTGTAATCGGAGTAGCAGTAGTAGAAGCTCTCGTAGGTGTCGGAGTAGTGGAAACTGATTGTCTGGTAGTTGTTGTAAAATCTTTGACCTGATTCTTCAAGACATCCATCGTTGATTCCTTGTCCTCGGCAATTGGCCAATTTTCTTGCGAGACATTTAAATTAATATTCAAAGTATTGTCATTAATACTATTTGTCAAAAGAGTATTATTACTAATACTTATTTTATTTATTTTGTGATGATGAATTTTTCTTCGTCGCGGTTTCTCTTCTTCATCTACATGTACATCAACATTATCTTTATTTATCTTTTGCCTCCGTGAACTTTTTTTAGTTTTAATGGTCGTCGGGATCGTAGTCGTTCTTGGTAACTCGGTCGTTGTAATTTTCCCCAGAGTCGATGATTCATACGATCGATCAAGTCCCTCAGGTACTGGAGTCTCAGTGCTCTCGTCACTTGTAGAGCTAGATGTTGAAGTAAAACTAGTTGTACTAGAATAATAAACTTGTGTTGATGAGTCAGTAGTTGACACGGGTAGTTTGTCGTGTTTTTTATGATGCCGTGTATGGTTCTTATTATGGTGATGATGATGCCCATTATGATGATGATTATTGTTATTATGTGAATGGTGTTCGTGTGGATGTAAATCATCAACTTCAGCATAATCATCATCTTCTGGTATAAAATGAGGACGTTTATTCATTAAATGCCGTCGTATCTCTTTTAAACTTTCCAACTGCATTCTCATTTCCTTTATCTGTTTTTCAATGGCACGTCGCGACAGCTTCCATTCATTTGGATCTTGATAAACAGACGTCGTACAATTAACACCACCCTTTGGTAATACCAAGCACTTTGGTGAGCTTACTTCTGACCCATTTGACTGGCGTACTTGACTCTCTTTCAAATCATCCAGCTCCTCTTCAATGCTCTCCATAATCTTTGTCACATGCTCGATAGTGTCTTTCTTCGTAACACTTCTCCTGACTCTTCGGTGTCTTTTAAGAAGATCATCAATGTTTACAAATCCTCTAACTACTTTATTTAAGCTCGTAAAGTCAAAGTCACTGACACTGTAGTCAGTTTTTACATCATCGTCATCATCATCATCATCATAATTATTATCATCATCATCATCAGCTGTTGTCTCTCCATTGTTTTCATTAATGCTATTATTAAAATTGTACTTGGCATACCCGATAAACTTGTCACCCATTAAATTTACCTCACGTTTACTTCGCTCGAGCAACCACTCCCGGTTAAGAAGTCTCAGCTCTTCAATAAAGTTTTCATCATCCTCTTCATCAATAGCTCGCCGGTCTCGTAAGTCTATATCCCCATCCTCATCACAACCATCTGATTTATATTCATACTCTGCATCATGTTTTATTTTTTCTTCCTCGACAATACTTCTCTTGCCACGTCTGCCGTTGAAAAATCTCTCAGCGTCGTCATAAAGTCCAGCACGATTTTCACGAGGAAAGTCATTAGACTCGAGTCTCGTGTACACAACGCCGTTTGGTGTAAAGCAAGCACACTTTTTAGAAGATTTATGTACCGTAGTAGTGGTAATTGATGATGCTGTTGTCGTATACTTGCATTTGTGACGTCGCCAACGATGTCCTTCTTTCTCACATCGCCACTTTTGACCAGGAAGACAATTAGTTTGTGCCTCAGGTCGTGAACATTCGTATGCAAGACGCTCGTGCTTTGAATTTAAATTCAATGAAGGATTTACTCCATTATCTAGATGAACATCACCATCTGTAACAAAATTGTTAGCGTTATTTTTATCGGCAATGTAAGACATTCGTGCGAATGCATTCGCACATTTATATAAATACGGTCTATGAATAAATATATAATGTATGGATGATATGTATATAAAGTCAGACAGTTGATATAGATGTGATATATGCATTTATAATGTATTCCCTCGCGTCTAGATATGCGTAACATCTGGCGTGACAGCTCGAGTCAACGCTAGAATGTATACCATCTACATGAGAGTTCGTCGAACGGCATCTGTTACACTCAATCAATCGAACTCTCAACTCTCAGTCTAACTCATACCACCCGTTCGCTGACTATATACTCTCTATCATCGCTCTATTCCATTACACATCCAACTGTTTGAATGTGTTGAACCAATAAAGATTTAATCAACTGAAACAACAGTAGCAACAATACCACCATCGCATACTACAGCAACAACAGTAACTACTACGTACTAGATTCATCGGTAATTGAATCCTCTAAATCCTCATCATCGGAAATATCTTGATCACTTCCTGTATCATTCTCCAATATACGATCGGCCTCAAATTCAGTATCAGCATCAAGAGCCAGGTCATCTGTGGTTGATTCCAACATTTGTTTTGCCAACGTCGCGTTCTGTCTTCTTGCTTCACGTGCTTTTGCTTCGGCTATCGACTCTGGAGTTTCCCGGCGGCCAGATGATTCAATCAAAAATGTATCTGGCCATTTGAATTTAGTCCTCCTGCCGTGTTTATTTCTGAAATAAAATAAATTTTTGTAGAGTAATTTCATCGTTTTTACTACTGTTTATAGTCTAAATTTGTAAATAAAAAATAGTGTAGTTACGTGAGGAAAAGTTTTTTGAAAGACCTCCCGTCCATTTGAGGCGGCGTATCCACTCCGGCGATATCCAAAAAAGTTGGCGCCATATCGATATTCAAAACAATTTCGTCGACTCTGAAAGGTCATTAAATTTTATCTCTATTCATTAAATACTTGTAACTTTTATTTTTATTATTTATTTTCATTTAACTTTTCGGCACACGGGCTGCTTTTTCTTAAAAGGTGAGTGCCCATTTCTTTTTTTCTTATAAAAAGTTAATGCGCGGATAATTTCGCTTGAGGAAATCTTATATAGTTAGATAGATATATATATTTATATCCTGTATAAATATATATTATTTTTTTATAATCGTCTTTACTCTTTCTAGATAACGTTGAAGGCTTCGCGACGGCACTCTGCCAGAGGAAAGATAAATGGAGAGAGTGCTAGTAGAGAAGCAAGCGGTAGTATTAAAAGTAGACATAGAAGAAGGATATTCTGAAAGCCGGTTTAAAGCGAAGTATAAAATTCGTCTGCCAAAATTCATTTACTTTTTATATTTATTTTATTTGAGCTTTTTTTTTTTTTAATCTTCTTTGCGTTCAATTCAGGAAACGTTGCCGTAGATTAAATTTTGTGTACGGATTCTTTATATAAAAAGAACCGTAAGATGAAAAGGGTTTCTTCATTGGTTAAGTATTTATTTTTATAACCATCTAAATAAATGTTTATCTTCATCGTTGAACTATTTCAGCAAATCTTTACAAATTGTTGCAAGTTTTTACAAGAGATAGCTCTATATAGCCAATTAAAAAATAACAAACGAGTTTAACAGAGGAAGTAACAAAAAATTTTTTTAAAAAATAAAATAATACCATAAAACTAGATAGTTAGGAGTTTTGGATTGTTCCAATTAGTACGGCTAGAGTGAAGTACAAGTAAAACTTTTATTTCTGAAACAGTGAAATGGGAGTTTTGAGGGTAAAGAGCGAGGAGAGAAAGCAACTGGGTAGAGAGTCATATATATGTATGGATGTATGGGTGAAAATTAAATAGAATAGAGATATATATGAAATGGATGAAGAAAGAAAGAGCGAGAATGAATAATCTGGCTGGTTGATTTTCGACGAGTAGCACGAGCGCGTACATTTCTCTTCCTCTATCTACAAGCTACAAACGAGAGAGCAGCTGGTAAATTAATTTGGCTAAATTTAGCTGCCAAACTCGGTGCGGAAACTACGTTATATTAGAGTTGATGTATCTCTCTTATAAAACAGGAAATAATATTTTGTTTCATGAACTGACATTCCTAAAATCTTGTATGCGTAGTAAGTATACATCTTATGATATTATGTAATATATATATATATATATATATATATATATATATATATATATATATATATATATATGTAGGAAGGGGGGGGGGTACTTAAAGAAAGTGTTTCTCAAGTTTTCCAGGACTCAAATACCCGAAATCTTTTTTTTTTTTAATAAAATTCAAAGTAAATAGAAAAAAATTTCAGTTGCCTTAAAAAAAAAAATTTAATTTTTGCGGGCAAAATGGATACCCCCGAAAAGGTGAAAAAAAAGAAGAAATATCTGGATATTAAATGAATTTGATTAAATTAAATTTTTTTGTAAGTAATTTACATAAAGAAAATTTTTTATAAAATTTTTAAGTACACCGTTTTGCCCTCCTATATATGTGTAATGTTTTAAATACTCACACAGATCCAGGTGCAATTCCAGGTCCGCGAATAAGACACGGAACACGTACATCAAATTCGAATGGAAAACTTTTCCCTTTAATAAGCCCGAATTGACCCAAATGATAACCGTGATCGGATGTATAAATAATATACGTGTTGTCGAGTTCTCCGAGATCCTTGAGCTCTTGGTAAATCTGTAAAGTCAAGAGGTCATTGAATATCTTCTAATCATGCAGATGATTTATAATTCAAAGATGTATAACACAAAAGAAAAAAAAAGTAGATATAAAAAATAAACAAACCCTCTCAACTGCCGCGTCAACACTCTGAAGTGTTTGCAGCCTCTTTGTCATCAGCAAATCAGTGAATTGTTTATGAATCGGCTGCATCTTCTGGGTCACCTGCAAAATCCACTGCTTGTCCAAATTTGGAGCATAATCATAAGCTGGAGTGCTAAAAAAATAATGAAATAATAAAATTAATATGAAAACTGAAACAATGAAAAGTTTGTTTGTACAGAAAATTCAACAACGGAATTAAATAAGCTCTGAATTTTCCCAGTAGTTTCATAATTTTTTATTTTTAAGCAACTTTTTTACGAGGGCACTTTATCTAGACACTGGACAGGCTGTCTAGCTTCGCCACAAAGCTCTTTGTCTACTTCGTCGTATCGTGGCTTATATTCTCACTTGCTCTTGACGCACATCACACCCCAGAAACAAAGCCACATATACAATACGTACAATAAAAGCAATGATTGTTATGTGAGTATTGGTAGTGTAGTCGAAGGGAGAACTGGGGAAGAGTAGTGTAGGAGTAAGACTGAGTCCGACAGAGATGGAGTTAGAAATGAAATGTAATTCAACACTCACTGATGGGTTGTGACATTGAAGAAGAGTTGGGAAAATTGCGGTGCCGAGTCTTCAGGTCCATGGGGCGCTGGAAAGCTCGCCACAAGCATAACGGGTTTTCGTGCAAAATTGTGCTTGCTCTGACGTAAAAATGCCACGCTGTCATTTGCTATCAAATCCGGATAATAGTCCTTGCTGTACTCAAACCCGTGCTTTATCTTCTTTCCGTTCATATTGACGCTGTAGTTGTAGTACCGTGAGTTCATTATGAGGCCACCCCATTCACGCCAACCCGGAGGGATATACGAGCCATTATACTTGTTCAGATATTTACCGAAGTATCCTGGAACATATAATGCGAACAAAAAAATTTATATAAAGGAGAATCGTTGTTACTAAATTTTTTTCTTTTTTTTTTTTCATGTACCAAAATATATTCAATTCTTGAGGTGATACTTCGTCAGACACATCTCAAGACTTTTAAATTTCAATGGACCGTGGCGATGAAGGCCAACAAAGGCCACACACATAAATTTACCCACACATACATGTATACATAAATATATATAATATATATATAGGGAGACTTTGGCTCTCTGTTACTGTAATATAACGAAAGCTACAAACTCGGTTCATATATATTTTCTCTCCTTCTCACTAAACTTTTATTCTTCCTTCAGCTTACAGTGTGCAGTAGATTTTTATCACGCCTCCTTTTTTCCTCATGTTGTTGCTTACCCTCCGGCCAATTTCACCCAACACACTCTCCTCGTTGTCGTCATCATTCTCCTCGTCGTCGTAGTTCTTTGTTAATTTGTCTCACTTTAACCACTCGAGACGAGACTTTTGACACTTTTACTTTGGCGCCAGTACAAAACGTCACGCGATATTAATTAAACTATTTAATTAACTTTTAACTAATTAATTTACTTTTCGGGGTAGAAATAAACAAGAAAAAATTTATTTTACATAAAACCCAAAGTAAGTCCATTTAATTATCATAACCCTTTAATTAAATACCTTAAAGTAATTAATTAGAGTAATTAATTACGTAAAATAAAATACAAACCTGTGCGATATCCAGCGTTGCTTAAGTAAGTAGCGAATGAATGGGGCTCGTGATCTCGTTGCCACTGTGGGCTGCTACAATTGTCATTATTAGTAAAGACTTGATGATTATGAACATAACGACCAGTTAAAAGAGAACTTCTGCTGGGACAACACATGGGTGTTGTAACATAAGCATGCCGTAACTCAGCTCCTTCATCTCTTATACGTCTTAAGGTATTCGGCATAAAATTAAGCGACCCTATTTAAATAAAACCATAAATAATAACACACTTTAAAAAATTTGCGAAGTGAACCCGGATTAAATCCGGAGTAAATGACTGTTTATTTATTTAATCTCTTCGGAATTAAATTTACTCCGAAGGGGAGTTTATTTTAATATTCAAACTCTGAATCGGAGTAGATGCGGATTTAAATAAAATCCAGATCACTCCTCTAAAAAACCAAATTCTTTATTTACTCCGTTTTCGAAGTCATTTTTTTTAAATCTCCAGAACTTCGAATGACGAAATGAATTCGGATTTAAATAAAATCCGTAATCACTCCGAATTACTCCCAATTTTATTTAAATCCACATACGGAGTAAATAGGAAATTTGTTTTTTCAGCGGAGTGATTTCGGATCTGGATTTTATTTAAATCCGCATTCACTCCGATCCAGACTTTTAATATTAAAATAAACTTCCCTTCAGAGTGAATTTCACTCCCATAAAAAAAAGTCATGCGTTTCGTATTTACTCCAGATTTACTCCACTTTCACTCCGTAAATTTTTTACAGTGATAATAAATTATAATTTAAATACATACCGAGTTCAACATCTTGATCATCGGTGAGTATTAATACGATATTAGGTTTTCTTTCACGTTGATAATTTGGTAAAAATGCTGAATTGTGTTGCTGTTGAGTATTGTAATTAATATTTGAATTTGAATTAATATTTAAATTACCGCGGCTTCGTTGACCGCCGAAAACATCTTCGTTTAATAATTCATCGCGCCTGGCGTTTGATCCAACCACTACCGCGAGCAGCAGCAGCTCAATTGCCTGAAGCAATACCTCCATTCTGCTAATACCAATGATGATTGATTTTTACCTCATATTATTATTTTTAAATTCTGCAATCAAATTATAAATACCGAGTTATTTACGCTGATAAAAAATTGAGATTTTTTTTTTTTACTTTCGTGGACTTTGATAAAAACAATTACGATCGCTTTTATTGAATAACGCATCAGTTGAATATTGCATTAAATTACTGCAGTCGAAAAAATAAATAAAGTTTTAAGTACTAAAATTATTACGGTATTAAAATAAATGGATATTTTTTCGAGTTAAATAAAATAAATAAAATTTAAAAGTAATTTAACTTTAAAATTATTATAAACACGTTTTATCTTAACATTAATATACATATTTTAAAAATAATTTAACGCTTTAATGAGAAAATTACACCAAGAAAATGTCTCTCTTATTTATCATAAAACTTTTAAAACTCATATTTAAATTATTTTTAAAATACTTTACGTTACTTTTTTTTTTAAAATAAAAAAAAAATTATCTAAACAATAATTTGCATAAACAAAAAATATCACAAAAGGATCGAAGATCATTTTGACAGAGAAAATGACGAAGCGTAAGAAAATAAAATATTCACACCAACAATGAAATTAAAAGGAACCTGACGACTCTATATATATACCAAAGTCCACTTTTCAAAAACTAATACAAAAGGATTCATTCAACAACAAGTGGCAAGGTACTAAATCCACTATACAGTAGAATGAGTCGGCAAAAAAAATATTGGAAATCGGATTGCTGAAAATGGCATTGAAGGGACGGGACTTACGTCCGTGGCGGTCTGACGGTGTATTCAAGCTCTTCCTCCCGACGATTCTGCGATGTCAGGTAAGGTACTTACGGGGAACAAGAGGTATACGAACCGGTCGTCGGTTGGCCAAGACAGACAAGAGAAAAAAAATTAGAGTGAAAGACCAAAGTGGGTATATAAGAAAAAGCTTAAGAGCGAAAGAGATAAATAGACAGATATAGACAGAGATAGCTGCCATATCCTATATATATATACATTTTACAAAAGCATCGGTGTAGTGATACTGATGCCGCAGCATAGCATTCCACGTGCCTTGTTCTCTGTACTTGTTTTTACCAAATTGCAATTTGATCATGTTCCAAAGTACCAAGTGGACTTGTATTAATCAACGGTATGATACGCGATGAAATTTTTATCTACTCCAATACGCTATCAGTAAAAAATATTAAACACCGATAGTCCATAGTGGACAGTTACGGAGTGCAAAGGTTTGCCATAAATAAAAAAAAAAGTTTCCTGCTCCGGTATATAATGTCAAGATCTATAAATAACAATTGTTATAGACCAATGAGCATAACGACAAATGGTTTAATATTATGTAGCAGCAGTTACGAGTTAACGATACACGTAAACGCGGCAAACATTAATGTAAGTGCAATAGTAACTAAACAACAGAGCTATTGTTTCGATCATTCAGGTCATGCTTAAACGTTTATACTATATGTACTAACATTCCAGTACACAAGAGATAACACGTCATATCATGGTTTAAATAACGGTTTTACATGACACTGTGTTATATATATAATACACAGTCTGGTGGTTATTGACTTGACTTAACTTAACTTAAAGTTTATGCGCTTTAGTTTTATTTTTGTTGCACGCCGCTTTTACCGCATGAATAATCAAACCCGTAATGATTAATTATACATAAAAAAAATGGGCATTAATGTATTGTATTGCACATAATACATTATGCGTAATGTACTATTGCGCAGAGTTTATTTAAAAGATGTATAGATAATAATGTAATGGAAAATTGAATACAAAAGATGAATGGCCTTTTAGATGTCAATTGTTGAGAAAGTCGTTGGCCCAATGTCGCATTGCAGCCATCATATAAACGCTCGTTCAAATACTCCTGCTATGTTACTTATGTTGAAGAAAAATAAAAAAAAATTGTTTTATTTATATGTCTATATCTATATATATGTGAATCGTTTTGGATGAGTGAGCGTAAAAATCAATGCGACATATCCTGCTAAATTATTATTATATATATTTATATTCTATATATAAATTTTAAAGATAAAATAAACCGGACTCGGTTATTCAACTGATACTTTATTTTAATTCCGAAATATTAAATGCAAATCTGTGTTTATTTTTTATCTCTAGATCATATATATATTAAGATTACAATTATACATTTTATATAGTAAAAAAAATATGACACTCATCGGGATTTACTGGAGAATTAATGAAGTGTTACGGTAAGACTACCGTGTAAAGATTAATTTGAATGTACGCGATATATGTAAACAATGTGGAGTACCTATATATGAATGTATGCATATATGTATATGTATATTTAAATATATACATATATAGGTATGCTGGATTTCCATTTCATGGCCAATTGACTTTGCATGCGAGCGGTTTGAATGACCCAATTCTACTTATCGTAAAATCTACTATTACCAAAATAATATATAAGTATTTTTAGAGATAATAAATTGAGTTTAAATTTATAACACATGTTTTATGTTTTATGAATATTGTATTTCTTAAAACATATATTATTTTTTATTTTGTTTTGTTTTGTTTAGATTTTTCGCGGTAACTTTTTTTAAAAAACCAACACCTCGTGCGTCAAATATAATCTTGATGCTGACATTTTAATATTGTAAAAACATGGTTACAAATAGAAAAAAAATATATATATATATATGTATATAATATATATAAAAAACATACGGGTAGACACTCACCCACAAATGTTCTCTCAGGGACAAGTTTTTTTTCGTTAGTTGCTTTTATCTCGATAAATTGATGTGGGAGCGCGAGAATTGACACTACACTTAACTAATTTACAAAAAAAAAAAAAAACTTAATTTATTTTTTAAATACTGCGTCTCTTATTTTCATTTATGTATTTTTAAAAAATTTTATCAATATCACGATAACAGAGCAAAAAATTGAAATTAGTAAATTGGAGCAGTGAAAAAAAAGTTAAATTTTTTGAATTCTAAAGTTCGGAATTTAAAAATTTGAATCGGAGTAAATGTTAAATTGTTGTTATTTATTATTTTATTTAAAAACACGTGGATAATTTAAAAATGGACCTAGCAACGCTAGGCTACGATGTGGCCTCGTCGATGGTCGCGACGAAACTAAAGCGTGAAGCCAAAGCCAAAGTTCCAGAGTTGACTCCGAGTCGAGAGTCGTGAGTATCTGATCTCTGAGAATGGAGTAAAGAAGAGAGAAAAGCGTATAATGGAAGAGGATGATGTTTAACGCAAGTATATACTCTCCTGCAAGTACATATTCAAAATATTTACGGGTATATATGTATGTTTGCATGTGTGATGATGGTAAAAAGAGAACTGGTATAGAAGGTATGAAATGGAAACAGCTGCTCAATCGTCTCGCAAACTATAAACTTCACATATATATATTATTATATTTAACTATATACATAATATAATAGTGTGTATAAGTAATTGTATAAGTACAAGTATTTAATATTACATGTTAAGCTTATAAATACCATGCACATATATATTATACCGGCGGGAAATAAATTTTTACTTAATAAAAAATCTAGCGTTTATATATGTGTACATATATTTTATATAAGCATGGATGGATCTTGGATGTATAAAAGAATTTTTGCACTTCATCACCTGCAAAGGTTCTTGTATTATATAGCGGAAGAACAACTATTTGAGAGAGGAGAATAATCAGACGTTAAAGCATTTTATAAAAGTTAACACCTGGAAAAAAAAAAGTATACCATTTTTTTTTTAATTCGTTTTTTTATTTGTTTGATGTATACACTGTAAAAAATCGGGAGTGAATTCGGAGTAATTACGGATTTATTTGAATCTGAATTTACTCCGTAACATGATACTGAAATTAACTGAAGTCTAGTAATTTTTTGACTTTATTAAAAACGATAAATTATAAAAAAAAAAGTATTTAAAAAAATTGCACCTGTAGTTTTTTTAATTTTCTAAAGGTGCATATTTTTAATATATTTTTTTTCGTAATTGATTGGCTGGAAAAAAAAATCCAGAAACAAAGATCCTGAAGTTAGTAGACAATTAACAATTTTCGGATTTTTTTTTAACAAATCAATTAAAAAAAAAAAAAAACTAAAAATATGCACATGTAGAAAATTTTAAAAACTATAAGTGCAATTTTTGAAAATCTTTTTTTTTTTTAATTTATCGTTTTGAAAAAAATCCAAAAATTATTAGACGTCGGTGAACTTTAGGATCATTCCGTCACTCGGAGTCCCGGAGTTTTTGAAAAAATCACTCCATATACGGAGTAAATATGGAGTTTATTTTTCCAGCGGAGTGATTTGGATTTTAATTAAATCAGTATTTACTCCGATTTGGAGTTTCAGTATAAAAATTAACTCCCCTTGGAATTAATTTTACTCCAAGGAGATTAAATAAATACACAGTCACCGCTTCGCATTTACTCCAGATTTAATGCGCGTTCACTCCGCAAATTTTTTACTGCGTATGTTTTTGTGATATAAGAATTTATTTAAAAATTATTGCCGTTGTTTTTTTTACAGGATGAGATTATCTATAGAGATTCTGAAAATAAAGTTTTGGCTTCCGGGTAACGTGATTCAGAAGTTGAGGGAACTCGAACGGAAAGCTTATAATATCGTCAGGATGATAAGGATTTTAAAAGTTGATGCTCCAAAATGGGGTAAAATTACCCGGGGGATATTACTAGAAAAAATGAGGGGATGTTTTATCACAATGAGAATCGAGTAGATTCGTTAAATTTATTGGTTTACTTGATATATGTCTAGATAAAATATTGTTTTTTTTTTATTTATTTACTTTTATTTTCGGAAGCGGGAGTAGTGGGAGCGGGATGCAATAAAGTGTTGGACGTTGATAAAATTGACGATAATTGAGTGATAAAAAAAACGATATGTAGTAGAAAACATCAAATTATAATTAAAACAAAACTTTCATAACTCGTAAAAATATAACATATATTTTTTGAAACCATTTAACGGAGCTTAAAAAATAATTTAAAAAAAGAAATGTTATTGCGTTTAATTTAACGGTTAATTGGTTTTGTTCTATTGATTTTGTCGTATGATTTTATTTTCATGTCAATAATAACGGCGGAGATATCAATTAAGCGAAGTAATAAGAGTTTATTACATTTGATCGATATAAAAATACAGTCAACTACCCGTCATAAGCCTCTTCCCCTCAATTGGCGGGTACTGAGTCCAAACAGCCCCCACTTAACCACTTTTCTGAGTTTCGTACCAGACATCCCGTTATAAGCCGCCGTTAAAATTCTCTATATTATAAACTAACAATAGGAACAAAATATCAAAATTAATGATGAAAATTTACTATCGATCTTTCGCGGATAATAATTTAATAAATATTAAGTAAAATATAATTTATTGTTGATAATTGTAATCATTAATTACAATTAAAACTTTTGTTACAATTTAAAAGTTTTATTGAGCATTATGTTGATCAATAACAATTATTATTATTGTTACTGTAATTAATACCGTTGTCATTATAATTTTTTCCATTAAAATTATTATTAGTGTAAAAAAATAAGTATTTATTTTAGCGCTATAAGCACTAGAAAAATCGGGATACTGACGTATGTAACAAACCGTAAATATGACGTTTGAAATCACATAAAATAAAACAGGCTTATAACGAGTAGTCGAGAACAAAACTAAACGCACGGTAGTGGGAAGATTGAAATTCCACGAAAAATTTCCCCTACGTCTCCTAGACCAGGCTTATGACGGGTAGTCGACTGTATGAATTTTCCGATGTCAAAGTTAATAAAAGTATAATAATAAGGTAAAGGATCGAGGAGCGTGTTCCCGCATCCGTGTACGAGCAACTATGTCAAGCTGTTTGGCCTTCCTCCTTGTGTCTTTTTTTATGTTTAAAATATCTCTTTCTTTATTATCTCAATCTTTCTTGGTATTTTAGGTCTCTCTCTAAACCGCGACGGACCCCGTACCGTTTGACGCGACCACCAAGAGACGATCAAGAGGCTCCTGAACTCTGTTTCGCGTCATGCATAATGCAGACATACGCGTTAGGGTACTTCTCTTGTGAAAGTCACCAGCATCCCATCATCAACATATATATGTACACATATATATATATATATAAAAATCTGCTCTCTCGCTTTCCGTGGGAACTTAACATCTCAAGTAAATTGCGATTGATGCAACTTTTTATCTATTATTTTTTTATTCCCACTCGACCAATAGTCTCTTCCATCATCATCAAGAGTCAACAGTCGAGATTCACGACTCCCGTCTTATTTAAACAGAATCCATGAGTCACAGTCATAGTCATTCGTGTATTTTCTTAAGCCCGCAGATACACACAAGAGCCTCAAGACTTGAGATAATGTGAGAGATTGGAGTGAATGAGCAGAGTGGATCTTTTGCAGCACGGCCCGCTAACTTGAGACGCGATAATTGTTTGTATCATTTAATTGGCTTCAAAGAACCATAAATTAATCAGTCAAGTCAACACTCTTTTAATTTGTACCGTTGCTATTGTCATTATTGTATCTACAAGAACAATAGTTTCAAATTATCCTTTATTTGTCTTAGTTTAAATTTCCAGTACTTCATAATAAACTTCGGTGCATTGCACTGTCAATGAAAGAGCAAAGGCTTATATATATTCTTGAATGTATTGTGACTCGAGAAAGCTGATTCAATTTTAAAGTATATATTCCAGGACTTACAGTTGAATAGACATGAACAAGCTAACATGTATAAAAGCATAAAATACACACGACTCTTCTTGTATTACAAAGATCATGTTACTGTGGTGCTTTATATACTCTTATATATCTTGTTCGTATTAACACAATACAGGTGTAAGTGAATGACCAAGTAAAGGTGAAGATAAAGACCAAGACCAAGACTACGAAGGAGTAACGAACAAATAAAATACACAATTTGAGTTTGTGGTGTCAAAAAGTTAATCTGATAATAAATTATTTGGCAGTCAGTATATCGTATTTCCTCATAAAATTATCACCATACAAAACACATTATTCTTGTTCTTGTATACTATTATATATTTAAGACGATGTATAATGAGATATACTTTGTTGGTATATATTCAGTCCCGGATGAAATGATTATTGTATATATCCCTTTTTGTAAACGACCACGCGCGCCCTATCAGAGCCCACGCGACACCCATTACAGCTAATCGGCTATTTAGACACTCCTCCGACCTTTTTATTGTAATCTAAACTCGGCAATTCTTCAATCTATGTCTTAATATATGCAATTGTTAATATTTATATTATTAGATATTTATATTTATGTTAATAAATTTATTTAGTTTTCGGCCTTGCGTTGTAATGCTCAACTCAATGTCACTTCGGCTCTTTCGTTGGCGGTCTAAGTGTTACACGTGGTGTAATCTTCACCGCATTTATCTGATTGATCGGGTGGTCATGCGAGATGGTAATTTAGATTAAATTCTACGGGTGAAATATGTAATAATAAAATGTCGCTGTTTATAAAAAAAAAACATTTTAATGTCTGTGTATATAAATTCTTTTTTTTATCTTTCTTGTAGAGGTCAACATTCGTATCGCATAAACATACATTCATTTACATTTACGTATGTATTTTTATTATATTTATAAACAATAAATTATTTTTTAGATATTTACAGTGTCAGTCAAAAATTTTTTTATAATAATAGTAATCTTGTTTTTTTTTTTAATTTATATTTTTACATCACAATTCAGTTGACTTTAAATTACTAATTTATATTAATCGTACACTTTCTTTGACACTATCACTGGAAAAAAAAAAAAATTAACAAAAATAATTTTTACTTCACTGTTTGTTTCACTGGTTTGTTCTTGAAATATTTATATAAATTTATAAACAAAATATTATAAAAACATATAAATTAAAATTTAACAAAATATTTATAACTGATCGACTATATCGTGATCATTAACAAACGGAACACGCGCCATGTCTTTTTGTAAATGTTTAGTCCTTTGTAATTCTTTAACAAAATATGCAATTGTCTTTTTTAGCCCTTCTGCCAATGATACTTTAGGCTCCCAATTAAGATACTTTTTAGCACGTGATATATCTGGTTTGCGCCGCTGAGGATCATCTTCAACAGCAGCAAGTCTTATTATTTTACTTGTACCCCCGATTAAGTCTTTAATAATCATAGCGAACTCTATTAAAAAAAAAAATCACTATAATGAATTTTAAAATGATAAAAATTTTTTTAAATAATTGAATTTATTAACAAATAAAAATTACCTTCAATAGTATGTTCTACAGGATTACCAATATTTATTGGCTGGGTATAATTAGAAGCCATAAGAGTTACAAGTCCATCAACTAAATCCGAAACATATTGAAAGGATCTGGTCTGTCCCCCATTGCCATAAATCGTTATTGAGTCGTTCTGCAGCGCCTGGAGGATGAAATTTGACACAACTCTGCCATCAATCATGTGCATTCGCGGTCCGTAGGTATTGAAAATTCGCGCCACCCGTACTTTTATATTTTCTTGATGCATATAAGCGTAACTCAACGTCTCTGCTACACGTTTCCCTTCATCGTAACAAGCTCTGGGCCCTAAAAAAAATAATTTTGTTTATTTACTTATTAAATAAACATATAAATTTCCTTTTATCGTCCTCGATACTGACACTTCGCTATCAAATGTTATTTTACTTTCATAAATATAAAATTCCGGCATGTTATTTAAATAAACATCTCTACAACTAAATAAACATACCAATTGGATTGACATGGCCCCAATATGTCTCTGATTGCGGATGTTCCATCGGGTCTCCATATATTTCAGACGTACTTGCAATTAATACTTTAGCACCAACTCGTTTTGCCAGTCCTAAAAATAATAATAAGCAATTAATTAATTATTAAATCCATTTATTTAAATATTCAATTAAAATTAATTGCTTACAGCGACACTCAACATTTAAATTAATAAACAAATTTATTTATAACTTTAATTTAATTATTTTAAATTATTCAATGACCTTATTTATAATCTTTAAAAAATTACATGCTGAGGTTTATGACCCTCAGTGTGACCTACTAATTTACTCTCAATAAAGAGTAAAATTTTACATCACATAAATCATAATTAAAATAATTAGATTCATTTATTAACAGTTTAAATAATTCAAAAAAAATTATTCCGATGCTCTGAATTATAAAATTCTCTATCATAAAATTATCCAAGTTATTTAATTGATAATTTAAATTAAAACTCATTAAATTATTTGAATAATCACTTGGACTTACAGATCGATAATTAAACCACTTACTCTAAGAAATATTAAAAGAGTTAGCAGATAAAATCTAACGTACCGAGCATATTAATAGTTCCGATGGTATTAGTTTTAAGAGTCTTAACAGGATTATGCATATAATGAGGCGGACTAGCAGGACTAGCAAGATGATAAATCTCATCTACTTCAAGATAAACTGGTCTAACAATATCATGATGAACCAGTTCGAAATTCTCATGGCCAACCCAGTGCTCGACGTTGCGTTTCCTTCCAGTAAAAAAATTATCCACAACAATAACTTCGTGCCCTTCAAGCATCAACCGATCAACCAAATGAGATCCAACAAATCCAGCACCTCCAGTAATTAATATCCGTCTTCTATTTTTATAATTCAAAAATTTAACACTAGGAAATCTTTTCGGCACACGATTATCTATCTGAGATTCCATTTGATTTATTTTTTCTTCCAATTCGTGGATACGATTTTTCATTTCTTGCAGATCATCATTGTTGTTATTTACAGAATTTATTACTTCATTCTCTTGGTAATTCATTTCTCGTTTATCATCTAGCTCACGATCACTAACAAGTGATAGTTTTTTTGAAATTGCCAATGATGGTCCATTTTCTATGTTGGACACTCCCTTATAAAATCCTAAACCTGCAACAAGTAAATAATTATTATTTTGTCATCAATTACAAATTATAAAAAAAAATTTAATTAACAGCAATGACAATTATAATTCATCACAAAATTAATAAATGTCACAACAGATATTTATAAATATATACATATTAATATTCTGTATTAAATTTACAAAAAAAAAAATATATCATTTGTAATTAATAATTTAACAGCGATGTAGGCGTAATAACTTTTTAATTTAGTGAAGTATAGATGGAATGCTATCTGATGTTAATTAATAATGAACGAAGCTTGATTGTAAAAAATAAATTTTGATGTATATCATCATAAATAAAGATAGTAAGAGGCTTAAAAAAATATATATCAATTGATCTTCAATGATTAGTGTAGTTTATTTTTAAATATATTTAAAAAAAAAAATAATCTATTGGAATTATGAGTGTGAATGTAGCAGGCATCAGACAAATTTTAAATTATTAATAAATAAAGTAAATAATTAATAAAATAAAATTTTAAAAAAATGCGCATTTAAAAAATTTTTAAATTAATAAGTGCACTTTTTTATAAATATTATTTTTTTAATTATTTAAAGTAAGAGATCCAGTACCCGATCAGGGAACTAGTACCCGATCACTTATATATTTGTATATATATATTTACTAAATTTTACTAAATATAGATATACAAATATATGGTGATCAAATACTAGTTCCCTGATCGGGTACTGGGTCTTTTACTTTACTCTATTCATTAGTAGTTTTAAATTTGATGTCTACTACATTCATGCTTATCTTGATTAAATATTAAAAGATTGACGATTGAAAATAATTAATTAATGTGACATAAGTAATTAAAATTCACTGTTATAAATATAAAAATTTTAATTCTATAACTTAGTTGACAATAAAATGATACTGAAAATAGTAGACATCAGAGAAATGTTTAATTTTTATGAACTAATTAGTTGCAAGTAAAATAAAATTTTTGTAATTTGCACAAAAAAATTTTCTAAAGTTTTTTATGTGCAATTATCTAAAGTTTTTACTTTAAGTATTTTACCTGTTTATTTAAAAAAGAAAAAAAAATTTTAATGTCTGCTACTTCCAGTATCATGATAAAAAACGTAATTATTGCAATCGAAGTTATAAAAAAATTTTTAATTATTATAAATAAAATAAATTGTTAATCTAATTACAAGAAACAACAATTAATAGAATTAATAAAAAGCGATACATAGCAATAAGAGTTAATAAAATGTCACAAGTGTTTTTAATAAAATTAATTCAGACTTATAATTTAAAGCTGGTATAAAATTTTTAAATATTTATGTAAAATACAATAAATATCATTAATCAACCTGAAGATAATTGTGTGCATAATTGACATGTCCCTGATAATAACTGAATTGAAATTAATGACAAATATAATTAATTACCGGTAAATGACTTTGACATGTCGGTGATAATAATTTAACAAATAATTATGTTAAAATATTAATTGAAATGAGTGGAAGCACCAGACAACGCATAATTTTTTAATTTTCAAATAAACAAACTCGATGATAATGAAAACAAATTTTAAAAATGTGTACATTAGTATGTATTTTAAAGTCCTCGAATTTGAAAATTTTTTTGTGCTTATTTTCAAATTATTTTTCTTAATAACGAGTAATTTATTATTATTTATTAAAATAAAAATATTTTCAGACGTCTGCTATTTTCAATATCACGGATTTGAATTTTGAGTAGCAAAAAAAAAATGAAAAAAAATATCCTACACGTTTTTAATTGAATTTAACAACAAAATAAAATTGTTGATGATAATTTGATAAATAAATTAACGTTAGTGACATGTTAAATATTTGTACTTGTCAATAATATTTACCTTACAAAATAAAAAAAATGAATAAATGAGTGTAAATGTAGCAGATATGAGACAATTTATGAAATTTAAATAAATAAATAAATAAATTACAATTATGAAATTTAAAAAAATGCGCATACTAATTTCCTAATTATGTAAATACGTATTTTTTAATTGTTATTTCAACACATTTTATTTATTTATTAAAAAAGTTTAAAAATTGACAGCTGTCAGCTACTTTTGGTATCATAGATTTGAATTTTCAATAGAAAAAAAAGGAGAAAATATTCTACAGAAATCTTTAACTAAATTTAAAGACAAAATAAAAATATTGATGATAATTTGATGAATAAATTTACGTTAGTGACATGTTAAGTATTTGTACTTGCCAATAATATTTACCTGCTGGAAAATAAAGAAAATAAATAAATGATGTAAATGTAGCAGATATGAGACAATTTATAAATTCTAAATAAATAAGTAAATTACAATAATAAAATTTAAAAAATGCGCGTACTGATTTTCTAATTATCTAAATACCCATTTTTTATTCTAAATTACATTTTATGAGTGTGAATGTGGCAGACATCAGACAATTCATAAATTTTAAATAAACTAATTAAAATAATGAAATTTAAGAAAGTGCGCATACTAATTTTTCATTGATCTCAATACGCATTTTTAAATTTTTATTCTATTTACTAAAGAATTAAAAAAATTACCACCTGTCAGTTACATTCACACTCATTTACATTTTATTTATCTATTTACTGAAAAGTTTGAAAAATTGACAACTGTCAGCTACATTCACACTCATTTAAGTAATTAAATAACAATGACAATTAAAATTAATAAATTACCTAATAATATACAGAAGACAACAAACCCAATTTGTTTCAATTTTCGTTGATTGACAACCATTATTAAATATCTTTACATATAAATAATTGACAGTTTATTATTATAAACATTATTTTTATCACAACCATTTAAATTTTGAAATCAATCAACAATAAATATATTTTAATTTCAGTTATACTTTTACATAACTCATTATTTAAAAACAACTATTATAATTACATACTACATTATCTTTTTTCATTACAAAATATGACTTAAAAAAAAAAGTAATTCTCAAAAAAATCCTACAGATACTGAAATTGTCGGACAGTAGATGGCGATATTTATACTAGCAAGTAATGACATCTAGTTGACTAAAATTCAAATGAAAGCCGCCAGTCGATCGATAAAATAGAGAAGAAAAAATATAAAATGTGAGTAAAAAAAAAAGTAAAACACAAATACTACATTACATATATATGTATATATAATATATATACATACAGACACCAGAGACTGAAGAGAGGAGAGAGAAAAAATATGACAGATGATCGTGATCGTGTGCGGATGATTGTTGCTGCTCGTGGTCGTGAAGAAGTTGTCGAAGAATAAAAGCGCCTCTAGAGTCTTTAAATAAAACTGAGTTGACTTAACTTACAATTATCTTTAACTCTCTTTAAATTACAATACAAGTTACGATATAAAAAGAGTATTAAAGTAATACAAGAGCTAGAAGAGTGAGAGTAAGAGAGAAAATATATCATCATTGTGATTGCGAGGCCGACTATCAACATCATCACCATCATCATTTAAAAAGAGTCCTCCTTCACCCGTTTTTACATATTTTTTTTCTCCGTATATATTTTTGTACGGTATTATATATAAAGACTGCTAGTTTTTTTTGTATCGTGGCAGAGGCATTTAGTCCAATATTTTATAAAATATTTTAAAAATGGGGGACGTCATAGACTGCAATTTTCCTGTATGGGGCCTCTTGCCAAAAAAAGAAACTGGAGTTAATCAATTCCTTATTAAGTATCCAGAGTATGATGGTCGTGGTACCGTTATTGCTATCTTTGATTCTGGAATTGATCCTGGTGCTCCAGGATTACAGGTAAATAAATATTTTATTTTTTTACTACAGTTTTTTTTTAAATATTTTAAAAAATTTATTATATTTTACAGGTGACAAGTGATGGAAAACCGAAAATTTTAGCACGTTTTGATTGCAGTGGTGATGGAGATGTTGATACCAGTACTGTTGTACAATCAGAAGAAGGATTTATAACTGGTATTACCGGTCGTAAATTAAAAGTAATTATTTTTTATTATTTAATTTTTTTTTTCTTTATTTTATTTTTGTTTTATTTATTTTTATTAATTATAGATACCATTTAATTGGACAAATCCAACTGGTAATTATCATATTGGCGTTAAAGAAGCATATCGTCTGTACCCAACAAAATTACGTGAAAAAATATCTGCTGAACGTAAGAAAAAATTTTGGGATGATGGTCATAAATCAGCATTAGCTGAAGCAACACGAAAACTTCAGGTAATTTATTTATTTTAATTAAATAGTTTATTTGATAAGATGATATATATTGTAATTGAAAATAAGTAAAAAGCTAGAGAGTGAAAAAGTAGAATACGAAACCAAGTCATCCAAAGATAGTGATATGTCAGTGAGGACATTTAATCACCGGCAATAAAATTAGGCCGAGTGTATTTTTATCATTAGTCCCATCAATACTACTGACTATATTTGTAATTGGCTGTTTGATAAAAAGAGCCGTCAGGTAGCCGTGATTGTGTAATTGATTTTGCTTAACGAAATGCCGTTAAACTTTATCTTATATATATAAAAGATAATTAAATTTTAATATTTAGTCTGATTTTTCGTAATATCAATTATTTTTTTTACTGCTCCAGGAGTTTGAAGCCAAAACTCCAAATCCGACCAGTGTCCAAGATAAATTAGTCAAGGAAGAGTTGGAAGCCAGAGTCGAAGTTCTGCAGAATGGAGAGAAAAAATTTCATGACGCAGGTCCGACGTACGACTGCGTCGTCTATCATGACGGGAAGATGTGGAGGTAAAATTTAAATTTTAAACGTTTAAGTTGATGCCTAGTTATCAGTTAATTTCAAAATTAAATATTTTTCTACAGGGTGTGTATTGATACGTCCCAAGAAGGCAACTTGGAGGCAGGAATTCATCTTGGCGAGTACTCGATCACTCACGAGTACGCTCCCTTGACTCAGCAAGATCAGTTGAATATATCTGTAAATATTCATGACGAAGGAAATACTCTTGAGATTGTGGGAATATGCGGTAAGAAAAAAAATTAATTAATTAAATACATAAGATTACCTTACAGTAATTTAATATACTTTATAATGATTGTAATATTTTTCAGCAAGTCACGGGACGCACGTAGCATCAATCGCCGCGGCGAATTTCCCTGATAATAAAGACATAAATGGTATAGCACCTGGTGCTCAAATAATATCTCTAACAATCGGTGATAACCGTATAGATCCAATGGAAACTGGAACAGCTTTGGTCCGTGCGATGATCTGGATAATGCAACAAAAAATAAAAGTACACGTGATCAACATGAGCTACGGCGAGCAAGTGCACTGGAGTAATTCCGGGCGTACATTTGATTTGATGAACGAAGTTGTTGACAAGTACGGAGTCACATGGATTGCAGCTGCAGGTAATTTTGGACCAGCTCTGTGCACTATCGGATCACCACCGGATATTAATTCAACAAACATTATCAGCGTGGGTGCTTACGTTTCGCCGGACATGATGATAGCCGAGTACTCGCTGAGAGAAAAAATGCCGGGTATGCCGTACACGTGGTCATCGCGTGGTCCGATGATTGACGGCGGGACTGGTATAACTTTGTGTGCTCCAGGAGGTGCTATCACCAGTGTACCCAATTTTACACTGAGGAAAAGTCAGCTGATGAATGGAACCAGTATGGCAAGTCCGCACGTTGCTGGAGCGGTGGCTCTATTGATCTCGGGTCTTCAAGACAAACACTGTCCTTATTCTCCATACAGTATAAAACGTGCGCTAGAGAACACAGCCTTGTACATCGACAACCTTGACTCATTTGCTCAAGGCTCCGGGCTCTTGCAAGTTGAACGGGCGTTTGAGAATCTTGTCGCCAATTGTCAGGCAATAGAGCGCGATGTCAGATTTGCAATCAACTGCGGTGTTAACAACTCCAAGGGTATTCATTTGAGATCTGGCGTAATAGACCGTCCGAAAGATTGTGCAATAACTGTTGAGCCAATATTCCTAGACACCGAAAATGTTGACGCGTCACGTAAAATAAATTTCAATTTACGGCTGTCACTTGTATGTGACGCTTCCTGGGTACAATATCCCTCTCACTTTGAACTTATGCACATGTCGCGTGCCTTTACCGTCCGTATTGATGGTGTTAAACTCCCAGAAGGTGTTCATGCAACGAATATACGCGCTTATGACGTTGAAAATGTGGAAAAAGGTCCAGTATTTTCGATCCCCATTACCGTCGTCCAGCCACTGGCTATACAAAAGTTGATGAATTTACCGGATCTCCATTACTCGCGTGTCCTCTTCAAAGCGAACACTATTGTAAGACACTTTATTCTAGTCCCTGAAGACGCGACCTGGGCTATGCTGAAAATCAAAAGTACTGATAAAGAAAAGACTGGTAGATTTGCCGTGCAGACGGTGCAGTTGAAACCGCGCTTAGCTTGTCGCACACTTCATACCAATAAGATGATAAACGTCACCTCGCAATCGGAATCCGTCCAGGGATTTGCCGTCCAGGGTGGGCTCATTGTCGAAGTTGTTATCGCTAAATATTGGGCGAATCTGGGGGAAATATATGTCGACTATTCGATTGAGTTTCATGGTATCCATATAATAGACAGTAATCTTACAATGCAGTCCGGTGATGGCATCCATCGTATGGAACTACGCAGCAGCTTGAGAAACGAAGATATCGTACCGAGTGTTACGTTGAAATCAATTGTTCAGGTGTTAAGACCAACTGAATACAAAATATCACCGCTTAGTGCACGTGATGTTATACCACCAGCTCGTCAAATTTATGAATTGCAGTTGACGTACACATTCCACATTGCTAAAGCTACTGAAGTAACACCAAACGCTGCTTATCTAAGTGATTTGCTCTATGAAAGCGAATATGAAAGTCAGCTGTGGATGCTTTTTGATTGTAATAAACATCTTATTTACTCTGGTGACGCTTTCCCGTGGAAGGTAAATTTAATTATCATTTTATTTTTAATAATTACTTTATTTTTTCCCTGATAGTCACCATAACCGCAAGTTAACTTCAAGCTACGGCAGAAATCTGAAGTCAACTTAACAGCAAAAGTTGGAGAGCAAAAAGTTGCGGTTAAGTTGACAGTAAATTGTAATTTGATTTCAAATGTTACTGTCAAATAATGACGATAAGTTGATTGAAAGTTTCACTTGAAATTGACGGCAAGTTTTTTTGTAAAATTACATTCAGATGACGGCAGTTGATTTGCATCAACTTGCACGCAAGTATTATCCAGCCGAGGCTTGACAGAAACTTGTCGTTAAAATGTTTCACTACAGAAACTTGCTGAGCAAAGTGTGGCTATCAGGGTTACTGTAAAAAATTTGTAGAGTAAACGCGGATTAAATCTGGAGTGAATTGCGGAGCGGATGACCGTTTATTTATTTAATTCCCTCGGAGTGAAATTTACTCCGAAGGGGAATTTATTTTAATATTAAAACTCCTAATCAGAGTAAAATAAAATTCAGATCACTCCGAAATCTTCATTGATAAGACAAACTTTCAATTTACTCCTTATACGAAGTGATTTTTTTTTTTAAACTTCGGCGGAGTGAATTCGGATTTAAATAAAATCCGTAATCACTCCCGATTTTTTACAGTATATTTATTGATCTATTATTTTTCAGTACACGGTTAAAAAATTAGAAAAAGGTGACTATACATTAAAAATGCATGTACGTCATGAAAAAAAAGATCTACTGGAACGATTAGCAGACATGGCAATACTGTTAAGTCAAAAATTAAGTTCACCAGTTAGTTTAGATGTTTATGCTAATCACTCGCAAGCTATTATTGGTGGGAAAAAAATGGTCGCTGCCACAGTACCACCAGGACATATTCTTCCTGTGTATATTGCTCCTATGAATAATGAAAGCAAGTAAGTATTTTATTAGTATTTATGTATAGAAAAATAGTCAAGCAGCTTCGCGATTTATCAAATTTATTATTATTATTATTTATGATAATTTATTATTTAAGATTTAAATTCATTTTATTTATTTTTTTCTTTTTTGATATCGTTTATCTGACAATGCAGCAATGAAAACAAGTGAGTCTACGGAATTATGTGAATTTCAAATAAACTGCACTTAATTTGTTTTTTTTTTATAAATTTAAAAATAGACAAAACTATTTTTTATTTATTGCTTATAACTCATCAACTTGCTTAAGACAATACTAAAAAAAGTATCGTCTTTTACATTCTTGCGGATTGTAATGAGATTTAAAAAAAAAATTATTTTATTTTTACGCGACGCATGGCTTCAATTAATGACCAACTGCAGCTATGATTTATTTATAAATTTTCGAAATGATAAAATTCTAATAAAATATAATTTGTTTTATAAAAAGAATATCAAAAGGTGCAACCCTGGGTACTTATCTCCAAGGATCAGTAACTTTCTGCAAAGACGAGGCGCGTAAAAAAGTTGACTGTTATACATTTAAGTATGTACTCTCAGAGGCAGCTAAAAAAAGTCCGCCGGTTGTTAAGCCGGATGATGAAAAGGTCAGCAAGTGGGATGAATATCAAGATACTTTGCGAGACATCAAGTGTACATGGCTCGCTAAATTGGGTAAGTTATATAAAATAAATCTGTACATTTATAAATTCCTTGCATTCATAATAAAATTAGAGGAAAAAGAGGTGAAACGGGCACCTATAACTTTTTGTTAAACTACTGAGGAGTAATAAAATGAACATCAAAAAAAATTAATTTTATAATTTTTTTATGAGAACTCATTTTGCCTCTTCCCTCATATAATTTTTATAAAAAAAAAAAAAATAGCTTTAATAATGATTCTTTTTTATTTTTTATTTAGCACCATCAATAAGTAAGTCTAAGTGTCAAAAAAGTGTCCGAATGTTTAAAATACCATGAATGTTTAATCCACTCTCTGTTTTATTTTTTACATTTTACAATTAAATATTTTATAAATTTATTATGATCCTGAAGTTAGCAGACAGTTAAAAATTTTCGAATTTTTTTTTTCAACAATTTAATTTAAAAAAAAAATATGCACTTATAGAAAATTAAAAAAATTACATGTGCAATTTTTTAAAATATTTTTTTTTTATAATTTATCATGCCTAAAAAAAAGTAAAAAATTATTAGAGCAGCTAATTTCAGTATCATAATTTATTCAATAATTCAGCCGCAGATTTAAATTTTAAGTCTCTGTAGCTCGATTTATATAAATATTTAACCATCCCCAGTCTTTTGTCGGACGATTTTATTGTTATGAATATAAATAATTGTTAATTAATGATTAATGATAATTTAATAATTGATATTAATTTCTTAATTTATATTTTCCTTGAAATAAAAAAGAGGCAACCGAGCACGCAACAGCTTTGTACAATGAATTAAGAACGTCATACCCAGAGCATTTACCAGTACACACTGCCATGTTGACATCGTTGGATTCTCCAGAAGCACGACGTCTACTTCCTCATGACGATCTCTCAGAAAGTGCTATTAGTTTCGCCGACCAAATGATTGACGTTGCGGACAAAGTTATCACAGCTATTGAGCAGGAAAAATTACTGGCCTTCTATGGTATGAAACACGATCAAAGACCGGATGCTATGAAAATAAAGTCAACGATGGACAAACAGAAGAATCTATTAATTGAGGCATTTGTTAAAAAAGGTTGTGCTTATGCACGACTGTATATTCATGCGCGAAAACGAGGCGAAACTGAGGCTGCGATGCATCTTTCTACTGTGACACAAATTTGGAATGACGTACAGAAGTACGCTGAGCCAACGGATAGCAAAGTAAATTTTTTTTTTTTTAAATTTATTGTTAGTTAATTGAAGACTCGATTAACCTTTTTTTGAATTTTGATTGTCTGCAGGTTTTAATTCTATCATTGTGGCACGCACATATTAATAAACATTACGGACGTTATCTGAAGCTGCTGACTCGTTACTATGAAGAAAAACCAGTAAGAGATATTGATGAGAAGTTTGTTGAAATTACAAGGACTGTTGGTTGGGATCACTGGGCACGTCATATAACAACGAGCTTACCTACACGTTATCCAAAAGCATACAGACCGTTTTAATTAATTAAATAAATTAAAGTGCTAATTTTTATTAATAATAATTAAATAAAACGAATAATTAAAACTTATTTTTTTTTTCGGTGCAAGTGCAGTGGTAATATTAAACTGCGTTATTCACATGTATGTTTCATTTACACTGTAAAAAATTTGCAGAATGAAAGTGGATTAGATCTGGAGTAAATTCGGAGCGGATGACTGTTTATTTATTTAATCCCCTTGGAGTGAAATTCACTCCGAAGGGGAATTTATTTAAATATTAGACCGGAAAAAGAAACTCCTAATTTACCCCATATGCGGAGTGATTTTTTTTAAGCCCCGGAACCCTAATTGACGGAGTGAATTCTGATTTAAATAAAATCCGTACTCACTTCGAATTTACTCCTGATTTTTTACAGTGCAAATAAATATCATTGATGTGTTGATTAAAGAATAAGCTCAAATTAACTCGAATTTTATATAATAATTTTTTTTTTCCGATTATGAATATAATTTTTTTTCGCATTGTATCGGTGCGAGTTATATATGGCAATCACTTTTTACAATATTTTAAAAAAACGATTTAAAAAGATTTTAATGAAATGAAATATTTACAATGTCTTATGGTGACGTTGTATGTACATATATATATGTGCGCATACGTGTACTAATAATACTTAAAAATACTTAAGACAGTTATTCTTGGACGTATATACGACTTTAAATTTTTACATACTTAATCATGTATTTTTATTTACACATTTATTGTCATTATTAATTTTTAACTGCTCATAAATAATTTATGTACATGAACAAGGACCCGAGTATAAATATTATTAAATGAGAGAAAATAAAATCGAAAAAAAAAGTATTGACAATGCGTGATTTTATGTAATTAAATAGTAAATTAATTATTTACGTGATAAATTGTTGTAAGATTGTATTGTCTTGATGAGCCGATTAATTAAGTGACGATTAATAAAGAAAAGAAATGAAAAAATTTCATTTTTTTTTTTTTTTTTTTAATAATTAATTACTGATATTAAAAGAGAAGACTAAAGTCGAGGATGGAAATTTATTTAGTAGATTTTTTTAAACTCTCAGTAGTTTAATTTTTATTTTTCAAATCTTTTACAAACATCAAAAATACTTCAAGTATAGAAGCGTAGAAAATATTTTCTTATTTTATCAAAGTGAAAATAACTTTAATACTAAGAAATAACAATAGGAAAATATTTAATATTTATGAATACGAAAAAAAAAACGTTTATGTTAATAATTAATACCAAGACTTTGAATCTTGGAATCCAATAATGTTCTTGACTTCGATGGAGAATAAAAAAAAAAAGTTTTTAAAGCTGCCCCCCAATACATCGAGTATTTGAACGGATATCAGATTTATTATGACGAAGAGATCAATTAGCAAGAGGTAATTTTTTTTCAATAGAATTTTCTGAATTTTTGTACTTCCATCCTAGCAATTGATTTTTTTTTTGTCGTAAAAAGTCCATATGCCCTCGACTGGTAATATGCTTATCAGCATTATCATAGCCATCAATAACAAAATCACAAGTCCAGCATCGCAATTGCTCGAAACTTAACGGAAAAATATCATTGATGGATAATTTTTCGCAAAAGTCTGGTGACAAAGCTTCACTATCAATATATTGATCTTTAATCCGTTCTTTAACATTTTCACAGTGTTTTGTAGACTTTACATGTTTCAATCCAAGATACCACCGGTAAAGTACTTTATCACATAAATTACAATAATACTTATAACCCATTGGAAAAATATAATTTTTGAAACAAGTAACAAACTCATCGACGGGTCTGTACCATGGCATTAACTGATGCTCGTCAGCAGCATGATCTATAACTGAACTTTTAGGAACATCATTCGTACACAATTTGCATACAACTTTCTCACCCGGAGAGTCGGAAAAATTACTAAAGAAAAATTTTTGTCTAAGTAAATGCTCTTGATCCATTTTATGTTTCTTCCATAATTGTGTTATGGAACAAATGAAACATGTTAATATTTTTTCATCATCGTCTTTGTACCTTGAACGAATGTACTCTGGATATTTTTGAATCTTAGCTGTAGTTTTTCCATTTTCTTTATTTATTTGTTTTGGTAGCAACTCATGATTATCCTGCATCAAAGGATCTCTATAAAATATTTCATCAGAAGTCACCTCTTCATTATTATTTTGTTTTGTTGATGATTTTAAAGTACCAAGCATCGAAGGAATGTCTTTAGAATGTTTTGTAACAGTAACTGATTTCTCATTCTTTTGTTCTGCTGATAATTGACAGTCAGTGAGCTTCAGTTTTTCAATTTGATGTTCTCGATAAAGAACATGTTGTTTAGCAGCTTTCAATGATCCAACAACGACCTGGCATATGTGACATTTCATCTTTTCATTACCAAATCGGAATATCCCATTAGTGAGGAAAATCATAATTTTATTAAATTTTTTTATAGGCAATTTGGAATTATGATATTTTTCTTTTATATTTCTCACCAAATTTTGATGATCCTGATTTATTACGGTAAATAATGACGGCAAATTAATATTACATGCATGACATACATAAACTTTATCACGTTTCTCAATAAAGTTTTCAAAGTATGTAAAAAAATCATTTTTTGATTCGGACAATACAAATAAACTATTTTTATCATTATTATTGTCCCCATTTAAATTAATCGGATCACTTGCTACAGCAAGAGAATCTAAACGGGTATTTTTTTTGTGACTTTTAATATGATCATCAACACTATCATCCAGAAAAATAATATTTTTACATGAGTAGCACTTTAAATGAGAAAAATCAAATTTAAAAATGTTATTTTCAACAAGTAATTGACAAAAATCAAACGAAAATGAAGTATCGGCAACAATTCCACGGCTACGTCTTTCATGTATCAAAAGATTCAAATGTACAGGATCTTCCATGTGTTCTTGTATCAGAGTCAATGATAAATATTCATTTTCACATAAATTACAATAATAATTATCATCTGCACGTTTTGCGATAAAATTATCAAAATATTTAGGAAATGGTTCTGATGTAGAATCCCTGTTTGTCACTGTAACGATTTGTAAGATTGATTTTGGTTTTTCTAGTGCTATTTCATGTATTTTTACGAGATTACTTTGATGAATTTTACTAGCAATGTGTGCTTCTGAATCCCTGTACCCTCCAATAACACACTGGCATATCCAACACCGCAGTAGCTTTGAATGAAAAGCAAAAATTCCATTTGCAGTTAATTCTTTTCGAAGTGTTGGTGGTATTTCTTCCCAATAAATATTTTTTTCAAAATTATTCAGCAACTCTTGATGAAATATCCTATCGATGTGTGCTAATAATTCAAGCCAACAATTAGATACGAGATTACATAGATGACAGTAGTATTTAAGCTGATCGTTATCTTTTATCGGTGATACGAAATTTTCAAATAATAATTCATGTTCATCTTCTGGTTTGTACCATGGCATCAGTTTGTGATTTCTTGCATGTTTTATAAATGAATAATTTGAAATATTAGTCTTGCATACTTTGCAATGAACAAGATCACCTGAAAGATCGACAAAATTCTTCTTGAAAAATTGTTCTCTCATAGAATGTTCTTTATCTTGCTTGTGAGTTTTCCATAATTTTTTATTTTCCGAATCGTAGCATATAAAACATGTTAATAATTTTTTATTATCAGCTTTGGTTTTTGACGTTATATTTTTTGGATATTTCTGATTGCTCGCCATCGTTGTTATTTAATTTTTCTATAAAATATATATGAATTATAATTAACCAATAATTATTACATTTCATATATTTAAATAGGTATTAATATATCATAATAATTTATTACAGTTTGATATGACTTACTGTTGACAATTGTTTGTGATTATTGAATTTTTTTAATCAAAAATAATTAATAACTTAAAATTTTAATTGTATTATTATTAAATACTCTTGAGAAATAAATTTGAACCATCGAATAGAGGATAAAAAAATTTACTGTAGCAATTTTATTCAACATAATATACTATCGCCGTCAATAATGTCAGTCCTTTTTTAAAAACACTGTGAAATAAACATGTCTATTTTATGGGAAACCATGTCCTGGGAGGTTACTAGGATCGGAGCTGAGGCACCTCCTAGACAGTGGACAGTTCGTTGTCACGCGGGACCAATTTTGAATTTGAAAAACTGATAAATTTATTGTTGACTATGATGATGATGATTATGATTATTATTTAATAAAATAATGAAATTATGGATAAGGATAGATGTAATTGATAAAATAACTTTTATCTGAAGACCGAGTTTTATTATAAAGTGTAGATAAGATTTGATCAGTAATAACAGTTGTGCTCGTCAATAGTTCTTGGAGAGAAGTGAAGTTAAATCAGAAGGCAGCACTGAGGCAGAAAGATCTCTGACGCTCCAATCTCCAACTTCTCTCCACTACTCTCATGTTCACACTCATGCTTATATGTATATATACATATATATCTATGTTTTACTAAATATACTTATACATTTATACTTTCTACTAATACAAGTTTGAGATATAAGCTTACACATTTACGTTCTTTATTTTATCCATTCTACGATTTTACTTATTACTTATTTTATTTATATTCTATTTTCCTGTACTTGGATACAATCTTCCAGTTAAATATTCTAGGCTATCAGAGGTGTATTCCTCCATAATTATTCTATACTTAATTATTTAATACTGTTGGATTCTCTGTACAAAAATCAATCTTTATTCTTATATATACTTTATTTAATTATTTCTCTTTACTAAATATTCTGTTCGAAATAATATTTTGAACAGTGTTGTATTTAAGTCGTAGTATATATATTTAAGTTGAGTTCAAAATATGTATATGTTTACTTAAGGAAAAGAAAGCTAGCATGGATCAAATTTTATGACCTTAGGTACTTGGGTCGACGAGAGATTGAGGCCCATGTTCCAAGTAAATGCAAGGCAATATGTTTTTCTTCATTTGCACTCATATATATATATATATATTTTGAACTTAGAGATCTTTGTTATACAAAAAGAGGAGAGGTTGTTGGACCTCAGTGTTAAATAATATTAAAAGAATAAGTTAGTCTAAGCTAAATCTCTTACGAGTGAAGACATACCCTAGAGCGCGTATTTTAATAAAAAGAAATACTTTTCATTTGTTCAATAAATTGATTTGTTTCATTCACGATTACCATACCTAAATTCCCAACAAATACGATTGACATTATCATTTATCATGAAAGGTTATTATAATTATTCTAATGCTATATTTCTATATTTTCATTTATTTATTTATTATACGAGTCACTCTTTATTTAATATATAACTATATATTAACAATAATAGTTAAGTTCTTGTGATATGGTTTTCATTAATAATTAACATTTATTTATCAGGAGACACGGTAGTGTCTCGCGCCAAGTACACGTTCAAACACATGTATATGTGTGATTATATATTTCCTTTTCTTATTTGTTTATAGAGTATGCATTTTTTTATAACCATATTTACTGTTAACTATAGAACAAGGGCCTATTCATGATTTTTATGCGTGTGTTTTGTTTAGGTTTCAAATATCGGGTGACAGGAAACGTTCCAAGACCACTCAAACTGTATTTATATTTCTCTGAATATAAAATAAAGATTTACTTATCTATTTATTCAATTTTTTATAATCTAAATATATAATTTAATAAATATGTGCCACGACGATTTACTATATAAATTATTGACCAAATATTGATAAGACGCAATAAGTATTAATATATAAATTTCAAATGGAGTTTAAATGCGCGCCTATTTATGTATCTCAAGTTCACTAATTAATTAACAGGTGGAGGCACCTGAGGCCACTGAGGACATAACAGTCAATACTCTAGAGACAGTGCTGCCAAAACGTGCGATATTTTTACCCCCTCCTGCCAGTACACTTAATGCTATTTCACCTCAGGAGGGGGTAAAAATATCGCACGTTCTGGCAGCACTGTCTACAGATTATTCTAGTAAGATCTTAGTGACAAAAATATATATATCATTGCTTAAGATGTCGGTGTGATTGTTGTTTCGTGATGAACCCATTAGGCCGTGGATATTGTTATATTTTATCCCGAAATGACTTGCTCGTTGTGGCAAAAATATATTAAATTTTGGCCTAAATTTATAAATAACAAGTGTTTTATTATTGATAATAACTAATATTTAACAATAATCAAATTTTGTTAGTGTTTTTATACAATACTTTTTTTTTTATTCTTTCGTTTTTTCTTTTTTTTTATTATTTTATTTTTATTTCTTTTTTTAAATAGACTAACATTTAATTCTTCTTGAAGAAGAGTTTTTACAAGTGTGTGTAACCTCCAACGGAGATTGAAGAACCAGTAGGGTCACAGACTGACGATACGAATCGACTTTTTACCAAAAAAAAAAAATTAAAAAAAAGTTAATTAAAATATTCGGAACGAACGCGTATTTTTAGGTATATAAATAAATATATACTGAAGTGAATATAATAAAATTTATTTGTTTAAAAATAAACAAAGCAGACAATAATAATAAAGTGTTAAAGTGTAATAAATAAAATAAATAAAATAATAATTTGTTATGGGAGCAAAAACAAGTACCGTAGCACAAGCTACGGGTGGAAATGGACAGTCTTCCACCGGTACAACAGCAACAAATGATTCAACAACATCAACGACAATGCAGGGTTTTTCAATATTAAGATCACTACCTGGTGGTGTTAGTTTACTACAGCATCATAATCAACAAAATAATCAAACTCAATCATCTCGAGTTGCTGGTGATAATAGACAACGAGCTAGATCATTGAGTTCAGTGCCAGATTTGTCAGGGGAGCAGGCGGTTAACCTAGCAAATACTGTTGGTTTAAATGTTGGACAAGCACTTGGATTAGGTAATCTTGATTCTGATGACGGTGATGAGGACAGTGGTAGAGTTTATGCTACACACAGCCTGCCTTCACACATCTGGTCATTTAATGGTACTTTTAAATTTATAACCGAATTTTAATTCCTTTTTTTCAGGTTTCCATCTTCTGATTAAGAAAAATTAGTTGAAATGATTTAAAACAATTTGAATTCACTAGTATAGATATACACTTAGCATGGAGTAAATCATTTTTCTTATGATAGTAAAGTTAGTGGCCATTTGAGTATTTTTAAAAACTTTTAAATAATAAATTAAAATTTTTATAAGATGAGAATAAAAAAATTCAGGTTTAGAAAATTCAAAATTCAGTACATGCATTTTTTTAAATTTTATTACTTTAATTATTTAATTTTTTTGTGTGTAATTAAAAAAATTTTCGTATGTCTGCTACATTTACACTCATTTCTTACTCAGGGTCACGCGTTTTTTTTTTTTTACAAATACATTTAATGTCATTTTAAATAAATAAGATTATCTATTACAGTAAAAGCATCAGATGATAATTTTTATTTTTAAATAAATAAACTCAATATTTATCAAGAAATAAATTATAAAAATCCTTACAAAGTATTTTTTAAAAATCTGCGCGCAAATTTACAAATACGTAATTTGTTAACAAGAACTTAAAAATTATCAGTCTGTTATTTTTAGTATCGTCATTATATACTATTTATTTTACACATTCAAATAAATATATATAATGGTAAAATAAATACATAAACGTTTAAAGTCCCTTACTTTCTTTTTGTAACTAATTTTTCCAATAGATTAGTCACTAATTTTTTCTAGAAGCAATTAAAAATACATTAGTACTAAATCCTGGTACACTCGTCATTAATGCCTGGCCCCCTGCTAGCTAAGATTCTATAGTCTGGAGGACCAGGCATTAATGACAACGAGTGTAATTTACCGAAAAATATCCTACAATTAATTTTAAACGTACATAAATATATATACATATATAAATATAAAGATATATGATAAGGTTATGTACGAAATAATTACAAGACGTAATAACAACAAAATAATTTTCTGCCGTACTGTTGATAATGTCAATGACGACAACAACGACAATGACAATGGCAATTCACTAATACATTCATATAAATATATATTTATATATATATGTAAGTGTACGACTTATAAAAGTGATGAAAGAATCATTAAAGTTAATATCAAGTTAAAGTAACACGAGCGAACATTCGATCTGATTTTTTTTTATTTAAAAAAATATATACGCAGTAGTCTATCCCTATATATTTATGTGTACTAAATACATGTATGTATAGATTGTAAATATATATATTGTATAGTACAAAGAAAAGGAAATACGTGGGTGTTTAACGGCATTTGTTTTGGCGCGTGTTGCTGAGGTGGTTGGCCTGGTAACCGTGGGTACAATCGATGCCGGCAGCGGCCCGGCACACGTTAGGTGATTTTATTGATAGTGTATATAAGCTGGTGTGTACATAGTTTACACGATCTAAATATCAAGGCTACTGTTGTACGTACATCTGCACTTAATCATTGTATTGTTTTTTTTTTTTGTTTTGTTTTGTTCGTTTGTTAAAAATTATTTGATGGTGATTTTATTTAAAAGTCTTATTATTTATTTTATTTATGGTTTGAATTGTTGAAGACTAGGATGGTGGTGATAAGGTTAGGCTAGGTCGCGAGGGCTTGGTGGTGATCACGATATGGGAGTTATTGTAAGCTCGTGTTTAAATGAATCAGAGACTGAAGTTGTACCAACACATCATGCAAGACGTGTTATCTATGGTTAGATTATTGCGTATTAATAAATTTTATTTATTTATTATTGATATGATGAAAATAATACTTATATTTTTAATTAATAGTGATATTTTATTTGTTTTTAATATGTATATATTTTTTTTTAAGGTCTGAAATGCCCTGTTTGCTCCAAATTTATTCTGCCAGATGACATTGAGTGTCACTTGGTGATGTGCCTGACAAAACCACGTCTTAGCTACAACGGTAACGTATTTATTTTTATTTTTGTTTGTCGAATTATATGAGTGTATCAGAAATTAGACAAATTTAAAATTATAAATAAATAGTGTAAAATAATTTAAAAAATGCACCTTATTAATTTAAAAATAATTTAAATGCGCATTTTTTAAAATTTTATTTTATTAATTATTTACTCTATTTATTTATAATTTTAAATTTGTCTGATTACTGCATTCACATTCATTAAATTATTATAATTATGTGTTTTTTTTTATCATTGTATACACGGTAGTTTATCGTAAGATTGTGATATTGATTTTTAATTATTAACTTAAATTCATTTTATTTTATTTATTGTAAAAACATTTTTTTTTTCTAACTTGTAGTCTTACTTTTATAAAATAATTAAAATCGTATTTATTTATAGAATATTTACTTAAATTAATGTAAATAATGGAATTATTGTTTATATAAATTATCATTGTATTTATAAAATACTGATAATTGAGTAGAAGTTTGACCTGTGACTTCTTAAAATATTTTTATGTTCAATAATGAAATCTCAGTATTCAATTTATCTCAATGTTTTGAACTATTTTTTTTTTTTTTTTAAATTAATTTATTGTTATTGATATGAATTATAATATATGTTATTATTATTACAGAGGATGTATTAGCCGATGAGAAAGGCGAATGTGTTATTTGCCTGGAAGATTTACAACCAGGTGATGTGATAGCCCGCTTACCTTGTCTATGTATATACCACAAAAAGTAAGATATATAATTATTTATATATATTATTAAATATTTAGTGAAGATAATTATAATGAATGATATGGAGCAGGAGTGTGGACAATACGTGGAAAATACTAGTTATTGATTTAGCGACGTTTCGATTCTTTTATTGAATCTTCATCAGACATCGATATAAATGTTAGATTGTGCCAAATAAAATCGATATTTTTTTTCGGTTCCGTACGAAAATCACGTTCTATGTACACGAAAAAAAAATTGTAAGTACAGCAGCTGTAGTTGAGGTTACTACAAGTTGGAGTAAAGAAATGCCAACTCCAACTTGGAATAACTTCAACTACACGTGTAGTAACGTCAGTACTATGTATGTAGTATCCTTTACTACATATTAGAGTACTCGCTACTACAATATTGTAGTTAGAAGAACCACAATTTTTTTTCCGTGTAACAAAAAAAAACTTGGGTACAAAGTTGGGTCCTCCAAATCAATTACAAAACGCGCGCTTGCTTAAATAAGATTTCTCATTTAAATAACATGGGGAACATTTTTTTTAACTGAAATTTTATAACTCGTTAACGGATCAATAAATTGAAATGATCATAACATATTTTTGTAGGGATTTGAATGCTCTACAAAAAAGGTATCTTATAAATTTTTGATTTATTTAATCATTCAAAAGTTATTTTTATTTACAAAAATTTCACTTTTTTCCGAAACAATTAATTTGTGTAAACTGTAATTTTTGAACTATGAAATTAAAAAATTATTAAATTACTTATTTTAATTGCAAAAAAAAAAAAAAAAAGATCTACAAGAAAAGTCTTATGACATTTTTTGATGACTGATAGTTTTGTAAGAAAAGTAAAAGAAACGGGAATTTTTCCATAAATTTGAGTTAAAATTTCAATAACTTATGAACGGTTAGATTTATCAAAAAATTATAAGATACCTTTTTTGTAGAGCGTTCAATTTTCTACAAGAGTATTTATTAGTTATGTCAATCCATTGGTCAATTAACGAATCAGAAAATTCCAAAGTTCAAAAAAATTTTTTCCGTTTTATTTAAATAGGAAATCTTATTTAGGCGAGCGCGCATTTTGTAATGGAGTTGGAGGACCCAACTTGGTATCCATTTTTTTTTTTTTTTTTGTTACATATAACAAAAATTTCATATGGAACCGAAAAAAAAAATATCGATTTTATTTGATAGTCTAATAAATATACATAGATCACAAATATAATAAAAAACATAAATACAATAAAGTAACTCTATCAAGTACATCACTAATATACATAAATTTGTAGTGTACAAAGATATAACATCTTATTGCACATGTTACAGAATTGTTTGTAGATAATCAACAAAACTTATAAATCTTATTAATTAATAAATTAAAACATTTCTGCTACATATCATTTATTAATTATAATGGATGCGATTAAACAAAGTGATAATTGTAATAATTACAAGAGTAATAATAATCAAACTTTTATTACAGCTGCATTGACAAATGGTTTCAAGTAAACCGCAGCTGTCCTGAGCATCCTGGTGATTGATTTCTACTTGGTGAAATTAAAAGTAATTTAAAAATAAAATAAAACCGTAAAATAAAGCAAAACGAAATCAACTGAGAATGAAAAAAAGTGAAACAAATAATTGGTTAAATAAATAATAATAATAATTAAACATAAATATTGGACTCGAAGAGCAATCGATAAATTGTAAGTTGAGTTGTGACAGGACAAGTGAGATGGGGGGTTTAAAAAAAAATACATATTTAACTAGTCAAGGGTGGCCGCTAGTCTGCGATGGTGATTTCTATTCGTAAACGTGGCGTTCGTTTGATTATAAATATTTAAATAATAATAATAATAATAATAAAAAAATGAAAAATAAACCAAGACTCGACTTTGATAAATTTTCGGGTTAATTAAGTAAATAAGATAAATAAACAATGGACAGATTTAATTAAATTTTTAATTTTTAATATTAATAATGGGAGTTTCATCGCCATACGATACAGCTGTTATGTGCTGATTATCTTATATGTACCTATAATTATTATTATTGATTATAATTATTACTATTATTATTATTATTATTTGAATTTTACTATTATTAAAATTTTAATTATTATTATTATTTTTATTCTATTAATGCTCTTTTGCTTGATACCGATTGTACCATATTTATAAATTTAATTAACTTAGTTTTACAATTTAAAGTCGAAAAAAAAAAAATAGTGTTTAAGCATAAAACCATTACCGATTAAGATCAATGAACATATTACTGTAATTATTATTATTACAATTCTGATTATTTTAATAATTATTTTTGAGCGGGGGAAAAAGTGATGTTTAGTCGAAGATATACAAATATATGTCTGTTTTAAAACAGGTGAGCTGTATCTTAGATAAATTATTATAATTATTAATTTTAATAATTTTACAATTAAGATAATGTATTGTTTTTTGTTGTCTGTTGGGGGATGAGTGTTAGAAAGGATATTTTTGATACTTTCATAAATGGGAGAGAACCAGGATGTGAAAGATATATTAATATGAAGTAAAGGATTTGTCATTGTGCTGTTGACGCTGTAGTAATAATAAAGGTTCTAATTGAATTTTTTTTTTTTAATCTTTTTTTTTTGTATTAAATATAAATTTATCCCGGAGGTAATTGTTATTTTTACACAGAAAAAAAATATTTTTTCGCGCAAAAAATATTCACTCGCCCCAATAAAATTTTTATTTGTCCCAAGAAATTTTTCGCGTTAAAAATAAAAACAAAAATTTTCTTGGATCAAGAAAAATTTTTTGAGGTGAGAAAAAAATTTTTTCCGGTCTTAAGAAATTTTTTTTTTATAATGGGGATTTTACAGTTTCCGTGGCGCCGCAAAATGATGGCGAATTCTTGTAGACCTCGACAAAATAAGATTTTTTTAAAGAATAAAATTTTTCGAAACCTCGTTTAGTTTTCAAGAAAAATGCGATTTTTTCATAAAAGTGAAAAATTTCATGAGTGTGAATGTAGCAGATAGATAAATTTCAAATTATTAATAAATAGAGTAAATAATTAATAAAATAAAATTTTTAAAAAATGCACATTTAAAAAATTTAGAAATTAATAAGTGCATTTTTATAAATTATATGTTTTAATTATTTACTCTATTTATTTATAATTTTAAATTTGCCTGATGTCTGCTACATTTACACTCATAACATTTCATAGATTTTAATATCTTGAATTTTTTTTGTATTTTTTTTTTCGGAATCTACATTTAAAGACGAAAATTTTGAAAAAAAAAGTCTGAATTAGTCTATTTTTGAACAAGTTATAGCTATTTGACAAAACGTCTTATTTTTTCAAGTCTTACAAAAATTCGTGGTTATTTGGCAGCACCACGGAAACCGAAGACTTCGTAAAAATATTTCTTACGCTAAGAAATAATTTTTTTCTGTGTACTTATTAATAACTTTTAATAACTTCTTTAGTAATTTAAAAAATTTGCTAAGTATTAAATTTTTTTTGTTTAAAATTTTTAAAGAAAAAAAAATAATACGGAATTATTTAACTGTTGATAATAAAGTTTTTTTTCCATTGTTATGTCAGTAGGAAAAATGGTAAACTACGAATTGTGTAGTTTGCTTATTTATCATCAGTATCAACTGCTGATAAAATAAACTTATATATATATATAATAAATAAATTTTTAATTTTGTGATAATAAATATCACGGAATGCGAGATATATCGCAAATTAATTTTACACAATAATTTTACACGACTGATTATTTAAAATAAATGTTTAATTAAAATTAATTTGAAAATAAACATGTTTATTAAATATGAAATAAACTAGTAAATTGTAAATAAATAATTGATGATGAAAGTAAAATGGATTTAAATATTATTTTTATAAAATATTTTTATTAAATTAAGTATAATAATTTAGTGAATTGATGGGTAATAAAATTTTCCAGAGGGTTGAGAAGGATAAAAAAAAGGATAATGCTGACACGTGGCAATTCCCGTGCCTGGCCATACATCACAGCGAGCCTTGACATCGATGTGACTCCCTTAGAATTAAGCTCGCAGTACCCTCTGCTCCGCACGCCCCAAATATTCAGAGCGAATGCCAGGTGCATTGTTTCGTGCTCCCGTCATCTACGATTACCGCGAACCCAATCCCTTTCTGACTCTAACATTCTGCAACCCTCTCCATAAGCGATACTGAAAGAGTAATAGTTGTAGTAGTAACAGTAGCAGTAGCAGTAGCAATAGTAGTAGATGTCACCCTTGGTAGGCAAAGCGATCGTGTCCTTGCTTTAGGGTCGATGTCATCACCACTTGCTTCGTTATACACTTGCAATACCTGGGATGACAAGTTCTAATTCCTGTTCTTTGACACTCTTTCTTTCTTTCTTTCTTCCCTTATTTTTTTTTTAAATCTAATAATCATTTGTAAAATTCGCTATTCATCTTATGGGCAACATCTAGATGACTTGTAAAATTTTAATAAATAAAATAAAAGTTTATTCGCATATACTTTTATACCTAAGATTTGATAAAACAACTAAATTAATGAAATAAAGTAAAAAAGATGGAGGGAAAAAAATTCCATATATCCTGTGGCTAAAGGGACGAAGAATAAAACGTTAAGGATATTTCTGGAATACGTGGCACAAGCAAAGCACCAAAAGCTCAAATGTCTCGTATAGGTTTTTTCCTACGTTTAATCAAGAAATTCGCGGTCGGCTGGTCGCGCGTATTCCCGACTACGAGAGGATTGTCACGAAAGCTCATTTTGTACCTGGTTTTTCCTTGCTGAGTAGAAAGCTTTCGCTCTACAGAAGACGATGAGTAAAAAAGATCTGGCTTAACAAAAAAATAAATGAAATAAAAAAAGTTTGAGCACATTCTGCTGCCAGTTAGATTACGAATCTCACTGGGGCCGGATAGTAATCAGTAGAAACTACTCGACTTACTTCTGGGATTACTCACAAGTTTCATCGGGCTGTAAGTCAATTAAGAAAGATAATCGTTAATTTTTTATACTTGATATATACTTGTTATACTTGATATGAATACTAAAATGTATTAACATTACTAATGGCGGTGCTTGATCTACTTTCCTAATAATTATATCATTTGTCATTTTTATTTCATAATTATACTACTGCACTTTTGTTTAATGCAAATTTCAAAAAATAATTATTAAATTAAATTTTTTTTACTCTGCTATTTAGTAATGTTGTATTAATTCTGTGCATTATAGTTTTTTTAAATAATAATATAGAGCGAAAAAATTAATAGGAAAATTCATCAATTGTAAAAATAAAAATTTTAAAAGTCATAAAATTTTCACACATGCGCCAATTACTACACCCCGATTAAGAAAAGCGATTAAAAATGATTAAAAGAAAATTTTTTTGAATACTTTTTAAATCTTCCATAAACTTTAAAACCTAATTTTTAAACATTAAATCCTTTTGAAAAGTCCCAAATCACCCATTATTCAATAATTTGGGGAGATTTGAAGTTATTCAATTTTCTAAACACTTGACAATAATTTTTAATCCCTAAATAATAGTCGAATTTTTTAATTGTTGAAAGACTTGGGACGATTCGAAAATATTAATTTTTTTTTAATACTCTTAAATACTTTTCAATCACATAATAATAATTGAATCCAATTTTATACGGAGATTCAGAAAAATTGAAAAATATTAAAATTTTCAAATACTTAAAAATTTTTTTTAATAGCTAAGTAATACTGAAATTTCGATTCATGGAGAGATTTAGAGGTCTAAAAATACTAAATTTTTTTGTATATTTCCAAATACTTTTAAATTACTAAGTAATAGCTGGATCTCATTTTATAGCAAGATTTGGAACTGTTTAAAATCATTAAAGTTTTTGAATAACTTTTAATCATTAAATAATTGTGAAATTTCGGTCCGAGAATCCACTCGCTCACGAGCGATTTAGAATGACTCGAAAGTACTCAATTTTCTTAAATACTTCCAAATACTTTTCAATCACTAATACTTTTTAATTTTTATTGAGAATTCAGAAAGATTAAAAAACATTCAAACTTTTTTAAAATCTTTTCTAATCACTTTTAATAATCAGGGACGTAAGTGATGATAATGGTATGAACTGTATGTACTATATATGAACACGCATTCTAGCTTACGTACTACCTATTGCATTCAATACGCTCCATACTACCATTATATAGGGTATAGAGGTACCGTTTTTGGTCACTTCAAAAATTTAACTAAAATCATTTTTCAAAGACACATTAACATAATTAATTTCAAATGTGTATACAAGATATTTTTATCACACTGCTACACTGGAAATTTTATTTTATGCTATTTTATTAATTAAAATAAAGCATTAAATGCCCAAAAATGACAGTGGCTACAAATGGTTCTTCTACCCTATATCTTGTCCGGCTCTCTTTGACTACTTCGCTCTGCGCAATTATTTTGTTCCTTACACATTTTCCTTTCTCTTTTCATGCCCAACTCTATATTTATACATCCCTTTTTATGCTATTTCTCCTTTTATGTTCACTCGATTTTAAGACTTACACCTCGCTAAAGAAGTTTCACTTTAAAAAGTTAAAATGTTTCATTGTGATTCCTATCAAAGACTTTGTCACAAAGTTCTAACCCTCTCAAAAAAAATTTTTTCGTGCCTCCATAATTTTTTCTTGTTACTGTCTTATAATAATCTCTTACTCTCTATGAATTAATATCAAGACTAGTATTTTTTTTTAGACATTATCAATAATAAAATTGACGTTTGATAAAAATAATATTGAAAGTATTTGCATATCAATTGGCTTATTGAAAAATTTTAGGTAATTTGAAAGAAGATATGATAATAGCAAAAACTCAAGAGTCCATAAAGTGATCTTTAACCTAAAGTCTTCAACTCTTGGTATTCCTCAATGTTCCCTTGAGTCCATTGCGTATATCCTGATGTGTCCCCAACGATTCTCGTCCGCAAGTCAAGCGCGAGAAAAAAAAGTTCACTCAGATATTCAAAGTTGGAAATAGTTTATTCATGGCTGGTCGGGAACTTCAGGAGTCAGAAAGATATTGGAACCGGCCGTGTACGGCAATATTGGTCGGGCAAAAGTGTCCCCACGGGGAAATGGAAAACGGCATATAGTAAGGGACATCGTCTTACCGATCAGATGAAGAAGCCAAGTGACACCCTTGTGGTACGATACTACTTGCTTTTCTATCTTTTCTATCCTTCCATTTCTTCATGATCCTCCATCCTCTCCATCTATACTAACTCTTATATCCCAAGGTGATCTGCGTGCCGCGTGACAACCGAGTTACCGATAAAATTCAAATAAATTCTGTCTTGCATACTAAATTATCACATCTTGATCTTCCATTACCCATCCTCAGTATCACTATATATTATATAATGCTATACTATCTATATTATCTATAGCTTACATACATAAATACATTTATCCATTTCATTTCATCTTATATTTCACGTTTCAAATTACTTATATATATTTTTATATTCTTGCATCATCTAGACAATTCAACTTTTATCTGCTTGCAATGCCTTAATGTTTCTTTTCATCTTAATCACAGTACGTGACAATATAACAATCAACATCTCTATTTATATACATATATATATCGATGACTATTAAAAAAAATTTATCACCATCATTAGAAACAGTATTATAGTATAGAACACTAAATAAAATCAGTCAATGTCAAAGATCATTAAATGACACAGCAATTATGATCCTTTCAACTAAATATATATGTATATATCTATATAGTGTGATGTAATATTTCTCCTAATTCACGGTATCACACTCATAATTATCCCTTATATACTCTGGAGTAGTATTTATTTATTTCTTGCCCCCGACAAAGCAGCTGTGTTTTTCCCAGAAACGCCCCAGATTTCAACATTACTCAAAGAGGATCAACCTGCCAGAACTGCTAAGACCATTGTTCCTTATTTTATTTGGTCGTTACTTCTTACGCTTTCAATAGGTATTTACCACGTCCATTAATACCTATACGATTTTTTCAGCTGCATATATTTTTAATTTTTTTTTTTTTTATGTATAATACTAATTAGCGCACAGAAAAAGAGGATTTCTTGGCACAAGACATTTTTTCTTTCCCCAAGAATATTTTTATTTTCAATTCATAATGCAAAAAAATTTATTGGAGTAAGTGAAAATTTTTCGCGCAAAAAAATCCCTTTTTTCTGTGTGATAAAAATTGTTATAAATATAAAATAAAGAATTAAGAAATGACATTTAGTTAGAGAGTCTAGTGATTGAGCTAATTTGAAAAGTTAATTAAAAAGAGAAAAAGGCTTAAAGTGCATCAGTATAAAAGGTGTGAAAAGAAGAATAGTAGATGGTCTTTTAGCGGTACACTGGGGGATGCCTTTAACTTGGTATAAGAAATTAAAGTGAGCTAACGGTGGACACAGCATCAGCAAGCTTCAAGAGTCGAGCCAACGGAGTGAGTTAAGGGATGAGAGTAAAGGTGTAAAGGAGAACGGAGAAAGGTGATAACATTGCTATCCACCCTAACGATTATACTAATAGTCGGGGCGTAGACTACTACTCAATATAATAGGGGATGAGGACTACCTCGCAGTACTAATTGTTTTACACCCCTTCGACACTCACTCTTTTTCCTTTTTTCACTCTTGTTACAGACAATTTTCGATACTCACCAACACACTTGACATCTAATCAAATTGTTTTATTTACTTTAACAAACTATTTTCTTTTACTATTCATTTTACTTCAAAATCATATTATTATAAAAATAATATACGAATTTATTTTTGTTAATGCGTAGCCAATTGATTATTATCGCGACAGATCGAGCGTAATCTTGCGATAAAGAATCAACGGTTAAGGGTGTGTGAGCTTATATTATGAATGCACCTGATTTAACACACTTGTTTTCTATTATATATTTTATAGTGTAGGAAATTATACATTTGTAGAGTGAATAAGAGTTATGTACATATATGTATGTATACGCAGAAAATTGAAACCCCTTACGGGATAATGTCTCCATTGGACGTAAACCAGGGGTGCGTTCTGCAATTTGTTGGACTATTGTGGCATTGCGGCACCCTACTCTCAACTTGCCTCGCGAGAACGCCCCTTCGATTCACGGATAATAAATCTACCGTACAGTTTACATATGTGTGTATATATTTATTTATTCGTTAAAATTGTGTAAGTGAGCCATCGATAATTGACGATAAATCGTTAGTTTACATTGTATAGAAAAAAAAAAAAAATGAAGACAGCTTATTTATAAATATTTTAAATTATTTATTAATCTCAATGTTTTGTAATAAATTTGAATTTATTTTTTACTATGCAAATATTAAGTACAGATGAAAAAAATCTATAGAGCAAAGTAGTAAATAAAAAAGTAGAATTGAGCGAAAAAAAGAACATCCAGTAACGACATATGGCCATTTAAATTACCAGATAGGGCGGCAGTAATAATATTTACAGAAGGTTCGGGGAACCCCGGTGTTTTGTCAAGACTGCAGCGCCGCGGGGAGTTAAAACGCGATGGTGGCACATAAGCGTTTAAACGGAGGCGTCCTGTACTAACACATTGCTACAATATACTCTTTATACTTTATTAGTTTTTCATTCACTACAACACAGACTGAATTCTCTTGCTACTGGTAATCCAACGTAATGCTCTTGAGTGATCTCCAGTTCACAGCCGTGAGTAATAAACCCGCCCTTACATCCAATTTCAATCGACTTACACCTTGTTCTATGTTCAAGCCGATTAGCATTTTGATTGTGCTTTGTGCGGTTTCACTTTGTCACTTTGTTTTTTAACAAGATCTTTATACTTCTGTTCTTATGATACAATTAAGAAATATTTGTAAGGAGATCGGAAAACGATGGGCAATCTAAGAGACTACAAATTTTACGTAAGGTTTAGATAAAATTGTAATTTTATCGTGATTTTAATTGAATGGTATTCAAATTTGAGAAAATTTTTTTTGAAAGAGTTGAAATGTAAGAAAAAATTCAATTTTAAGTCAATACAGTCTAGTAAGTCAATGAAATTTTTTTTTTTGTTACTTAGAAGTTAATCGCAATAGAGGTAATATTTGAAAATTCTGAAAATATGAAAAAAACATAGACCGCAAATTCAAATTGGTCCAAGTACTTCGTCATGATGCCCCGATTTTTTCAAAATATTTTCGACACGTTCAATTTCAAGCTGACGAACTTTTTAACACAACTATCTTTATTTTTATTCATTTTTGTATAAATTTTGGTACACAGAAAAAAAGGATTTCTTGGCGCAAAATAATTTTACTCGCATCAAAAAATTATTACTTGCCTTAAGAAATTTTTTTCATTATGAATTGAAAAGGAAAATTTTCTTGAGGTAAGAAAAAATTTTCTTGAGCCAAAAAAAAATTTCTAGTCCTAAGAAAATTTTTGTTTTTTAAGTCAAGAAATAATTTTTTTCTGTGTATAGATGGAATGAAATTTTCATACAATTTTTTAGCTTTCTATTTTAGTTTGATGCGCAGTATAAATTTTCTAAAAATAATTTTCAACTAAAAACGAGTAAATTTAAAAAATAGCATATTATTGAATAAAACAAGTGTCAATCAAGATATAAGTAATTTCTGTACATCGTTTATGTTGTAGTTGTAATGAGATTAAAAACGTGGCCGATAAAATTGGGGAGATTTTAGCGTGGGATATATTTGCTCAGAAGCTTGGCAATCACGTCAGGGTGGTCTAGCATCATTGGATATAACTTCCAACAACTTGCCCTACGGTACACTATTGGCGACTTTGGTATTAGCGAGATCATAATCAACGGATCGTTGATATACGTAGGGTAGTAGTAAGATCAGAATGGGGTTCCAAGGTGTCAAATGTCAAATCTCCAGAGACGGGGTTGCGATTTATTTTCAATGATTATATTTAGGGTTCTATATACATATATATCTATATACATATATGAATAACATATTTACTAATTTAAAAATTAAACAATAATAATAAAATAAAAATAATTGCGTCACAACTTTTTTATTTTCTTTGAATGGATAAAAATGAGTGATGATGAATCAGCGCGGAGGATATATTAGAGTCATAGAGGTTCCGGGTGTCTAGAGATATGACTTATACACAGTTGTGTCCCTCTTCAAGACACTTTACGACTCTTGGCCTCTTACTCTTAAAGTTTTATTGTAGTAGAAGAGTGTAATATAGTAAGAATCATAAGATTTGCTCGACAAATGCGTACAAATGGTAGAGGGCGTGGGAACGTCAATGGACATGGATATAGTGAAACAACTCCTGCTGATGGTAATTGTCGTAATTGTGATGAGTGATTCACACATCAGGATCGACTGTTGCACTGAGCAACCTAATGTGTAATGTGTGTATTATAAGTACATATATATATATATACACATGTGTAAACGAGAGTAAGAGTATAAATGAGAGAGGGAAAATGGAAAGAAGGTTTTGAACACTGTGCGATAATTCGCATTATACAAGCTTACTATATACTACATTACGCGTATATGATACGCTTTTTATCTCTTTATTTAAAGTTTATTTTTATCTCTCTTTTCAGCATTACACTGCTGTATATGTATATATATATATATTGAGAGAGAGAGAGAGATATATATATATATATATGAATGTATATATTAAAGCATTGTATATGCTGCACGGCATCTGCGCGGGATTTCGGAAACAATTGCCGACAATTCTCGCCACTTGACTCGCGGGCCTGGCTATTACCGTGAGAATCCGTTTAGCGTGGACGACTGCCACTGAGTCTCATGAGGTCATCTTCATTAAATCGTTCACTGCTTAATGAGCGATTCTTGTTTTTTGCTTTTTTTTTATACTCGATTATTGCAAGCTCTATCGACTAGCCTCTTTTTTTACACACCCACGTTATGTTATTTATCACAATATAGAAGACAACAAATACCTCTATGAAATATATACTACTTTTTATTACTATTATTAATTTAACACCAGAAATTATTTTTTGAAATTTAATTTAATTAAAATAAAAATTTTATTATAAATTAGACTTCTAAACTCGTATTGTCTGTAAAAAATAATTCTGAAGGTTAATAAAATCGCAAATAAAAAAAAAATTTATTTAGTTAGAAATAAATGTATAAAGTACCAGTTAGTGCAAGTCGTCCATGGATATATTTTTTATTCTTAAACTACCCTCAAATGTCGTGCCAAGCAATACAGTACATATATACATATATAGAAGGCAGCATTGCTGTACAGTAAATCGGATTTGGTCCAACTATCCAGTAAAGAGAATTGGAGTCTGAGCCAGTGTCTCGGGGGTTAGTGTATGAGTGCCCGATGTAGTCTGTATAGCCTCGATCCTCACTTCTCCACATCTTTACCCTATTCGTTTTATTCTCTCACACACATACTTATCCATACCCATCCATCCACTTACTCATCCATGCACATATACACTAAAACTTGATTCTCGAGTTTACTATCTCTCTCATTTGCGTGGGGACTAAGGGGCTTGATAAGGCTATCGTGCATCCCGTGCATTTAGCATACATTTGAATAACGGGCGGCCAGTAATCCCTTAAACGGGGGAAGCCCTCATTCCGTAACTAGGTATCCTTTCATCTCGCGGCCCGTTTCCCCGAGTTGAGTTTGGAATACCAGTTCAGTTCCTACCCCTCTAGCTACTGGCTTCACTTGCATTGAGACTATATATTTATATCTATACCTTTACCTACTGGTAGTAGTATTAGTAGTAGCAGTAGTAGTAACAGCAGCAGTAGTAGTTGTAATAGAAATAGAGAGAAACTGCGTTTGTGAATAGTAGGTGGTTCAAAACCATCCCATCCCCATCCTCTTGTAGCTCTACTCTTTCTCCTTGTACGACCCGTTTAAAGATATTTCGTTAAAATAACAGTTCTGGTCTGGTCGTCTCTCCTGATGTTCCTGCTCCTCTTCATCGTCGTCGGCCTCGTCGTCGTGATCGTGGTGGTGGCAGCAGGTCCTGGTGGGTACGAGTACGCGGTAAAAAGAGGGTGGCATTTGCAATGCAGAGCTTAAATGAGAAGGATGAGATGAGCATCACGTTGATACACAGACTCGATTGCTTTTTTACTTGCCGACGGATCTTTTAATCTTTTTCTACCTTTTTTTTATACTTCCTGTCTTTATAAGTTTTTATTATTTTTTTTTTTTTTCAACCACTAACGCCTATCATGTTCGACAAAATTAAATAAATAAGAATGAGACTAAGATTATTTATAACATTTGAAATAGTAGAATTTTTAAATATAATCTTTTGGTTTTGTATGAGAATATACTTTATATACATGTTGTTATATATCTATGGATGTGTGTGGATATTAATATACATCTGTATGTGTATATAGAGTTGGCTCTACTCATATATGTAGATTATTATACAAATATGAGAGTTGGGAAAGGAGAAAAGGAAGATTAGTCCGGCGGTTTTCAATCCCATTTTCATCGTAACATTTTTCCCCGGACGCTTTTCATCCCTCTGGGCGTATTATTGGAACTCATACCCTCTTTTTTATATTTTTTTTTTTTTTTTACAATATACCTATTCTCGTTTCTCCTTTTCCATTTCATCCGCATGTGCATAATAAGCTCATGCGTATAAATCATAAAGTACGAGGTGGAATAAAAAAAAAAGAAATGAATGAAAATAATAAAAAAAATTGTCTTTTTTTTATTTTTTTCAGGTAAAATGAGGAAGAAAATGAAGAGGAAAAAAATTTAGTGACGTATGATGGCAGGTCACGAGTAAGAAAAAAATCAGTCGATGTTGCGCTTCGTTGTGTCATTAGATTATTAATCATAATAATAGTAGAGGGTCAGTAAAATACGTCAGATTTAATGCAATTACTAATAAGCATCAGGAACTTGATGCTTGATGTCTTAATACATGTACATCGAGTGACAAAGTGAGTGAAGGAGAATAGTACTATAGAGAATGAGGGAGTATATAAGGGAGTAAGGGATAGTCTTATAGTCGTTTTTGATTCTCAAGGGATAAACACGCCCGTTGGTTCACGCTCAACTCGCACTCGTTGTTTCGTTTTTGTCGTATCCCTTGAGACGAGCGTGTCTCAATATACTTACGTACATGTGCACATACTCTTAAAAGTTACGTCTCACATACGGCGTTACTTTGCGTCATTTTTAGTACTACCTAAAGCTAGTATAGTTACATATGTAACTAAGGATGTGTGCACAAATAAGTGTACGTAGAATCGCGTGTTGGTGCGCAGATAGACTGTAATGGCAAGCAACCAAGTCCAGGTCATACAGCGAAGCTATTGTCGCTGTGTTTAGTATATATCTTTTTACGAATAGCCCGCCGACACGCCACGTCTCTATCTCAGTTCTATAAACTTCTACGACACAACCGATTCAATTCAATTCCATTCGAAATTTTTCCTCTACACCCTCTACCTTAAGGGAATGTATGTGTGTATGTGTGTGTGTGTGTCTGTGTATTGGTTTGCGGGTGGTTCCAGCTCTTTTTGGTCCCGCGAGAACGATACATTTTACTCGCGACGACTAGAACGAAAAGTTTTCGAGATAGTTGAAGGGTAGATAATGCCGCAGACGCACGGATATGCTCTGTATTTAATTCGTGGATTATGTAACACCTTGTTATATGGTATGTCAAGATTATTTTTAAGGATTTAGATTTTACTAGTATTTTTTATTGTATAATTTAGTAAAATTTTTATTTATGATAGATAAAAATAAATAATGAATTATTGAAAATAATGTTAAGTAATTATTATTGTTAATTAAACAGCAGATAATTATTTTAATTAATCATATATATTGTGGCAAGGATCCAAATGATACGATTTCAGACGAAGCCGGGGTTGGCTGCGATTACACGAAATTTAAATTAGTGTTTTATCTTGTCCTGCGCACTATATTTTTCATGATTTGTTGTCAAAGACTTCAGAAAATATACTTTGTTTTTTTCGTACAATGTTTTGTATTATCCCATACTCTCTAAAAATGAATTAGTGAAATTCTCGCGAATCAGTGGATAGTCACTATTTCTACAGCTCGATACTGCCATTCTAATATGCCCTATCCCAAAAAATTTTACATTTTCAATTTTTTTGAATAATGGAATGATTGTAACAATGTGCAGCTTATGTAAAAGTTTTAGAGTTCAAATTGTTTATTTAGTATTTTTAAATAAATATTCTAATATGTCGTATCCCACACGCAGACTTTCGCGCATTCTAATATGTCGTATCCCACATTCGTATAGGTTTAGTCACGCTTAACATTTTTGATTTTAAGTTAATTTTAAGGAAGCAATTAACGACATGAGTAAGAAGGTGATGCATAATTTTTTACTCTTCTTACAGCATATAATTCAAAATTATTTATTCACTACAAATGCCTGTATTTTATGAAAACATGAAAATAAATTTGTAGGTTATACCAATGTAAACATAATACAAATAATTTTTCTTTGCCGACCGTGAAACGTTTTTATCGTCTCCTGAAAAATTTTCCAAATGTGGGATAGGGCATATTAGAATGGCAGTATCGAGCTATAAGTATACCACTAATTCAACCGCAGTGTTATACTTATAGCTGGTTCCCAGTGAATATTCACTAATTTGAAGTGAATTTCACTTATTCATTTTTAGAGAGTACTGTTATTATAATAATTACCCATAATTTTTGAGAAAAATATCCATAACTATGGAAACAATTTCTAACATTATGGTGACAGTTCCTATGCCGAATGGTTATTGTCTTATGGTAATCATTACCATACTCAGGAGAATAGTTTCCATAGGTAGACAGGAATAAATCCTGTATATGGTAATCATTATTATGCTTTTATGTTAACTGTTCTTTTCTTGTATACTCTCTAAACATGAATTAGTGAAAATAAGTGAATATTCACTACACGCAGAGAATTTTTGAGTAAAAATTACCCATAAAATTTGGTACTGTAAAGACATCTAGACAGTAACTAAATTTTTACAATGCTGTTAGTAAAAAATACACTTCATTTACATGCTATCGAGTAGTATGTTTTACAATGTGCATGGGAAAAATTTACATATTTTCCACATGTCCTCATATTATCATATTTTTCGGGTAATTTTTACTAAAAATTTCTCTGCGTGTAATTCCAAGTGTAAACCGAACCATTGATTTCAAAAAGTGGTTTGATTGGCACTCAGAATTAGTGAGTATTAACTTATTTCTCGCTTATTCATGTTTAGAGAGTAGTAATATTCATTATTGTTGATAGTAATAGTTACCATCTAGATGGTAATATTTCTTATACCTGAAAAATTCGTAAATTTTGACATCTGAGATAGTAATGATTATCATCTCGATTGAAAATAGTCACCATTTTCTAAAAAAATTTCTACTCGTCCTAACAAAAATTTTGCATTATAAATTGACAACAAAAATTTTTTTGAGCGATAAAAAGTTTTCTTGCGGTAAGAAAAAATTTCTTGCACCGAGAAGTCCGAAGAAAATTTTTGTCTTCAGTTCATAATGTAAAATATTTCTTGCACTAAAAAATTTTTTTTTTTGTGTACTGGTGCCGTTCCAATAATCCGGTAATTTACTTTATTATTAATAATTGGTATATATTAATAATTTTTTTCTTTTCACCACATTTACTAAGTTTTAAATAGCATGAAATAAAAATAAAAATTTTGTGTTTATCTTTGTGACTTGATCATTAAGCGCGACTAAATAGTCGTCGTTTGTTATCAGTATAAATATATAAATATATATCATATATTATACACACTATACACTTACTATAAATGTACACGCGTTTGTATATTAAAGTTGTAACAAACCGATTGTTAACTGTACTAATTAATTGACACCCAGGGGCTAGACCGTTGCGTGTTCCATTCGTGTGTGGTGACTAATTCAATTATCGTTCTGGCTCCCGTCGAGTGTTGATAGGTTCTCGCGTTTTGGCACTTCTCCGCGTCGTTGCCAAACCGACTCCGCATTGATGATTTTCTATTCTCATTAATTAGTCGCCAGTACTTTTGCTTTACAAAGAAGAGTTAACCATAACGATCATCATCATTCTAACAATCATCAGCATCAGTAACAGTAAACATCAAATAAATAAATCAATAATAATAATAATAACCATTCACAAGACGTTTATTTAATTAAATGACAGTCAATAATATAATACTATCAACTAATTTATGTAATGTTTTATGGTGTTAAATTTTGATTAATGACATGAGCAATTGAAAGCGCGGTTGAACTGGTGGTTTTGAAATTGATATCAAGGGATGGTCTTGTTTGCGTTTACCGCAGTTTGAATTAGATATATACAGACAATCATCAATCTTTTCGCACAACGTTCCGTATATATATAATATAACCTGATGATATAAATGCTCATCTACGAGCGTAGTCTCTCATCTAGCGTCCAGGCACTCCCGGGTGTCTCATTCTGAATTGGTCAGTTAATAACGATGACCGGTGTATGCTACAGTCTAGCCATTGCCTCGTGGTTAGAGTTGAATCAGCCGCATTGGTGGTAGAGAGTACCCACTGTGTATTAGATAGATATGGAAGGTGGATGTTCTGCACCGTGTACGACAACATTTCCGTCCGGGAAGCTTAGGGCTTTACCGTTTATGGAAACACAACGGGGTTAAACCGTTGTTGCTTGAAACCGTTGCCGCAATTTATATATATATATATATATATATATATGTATATGTAGGACTGACCAAAGTGTCCGTTTTCCTCGCGAATTGGGACTTGTTCCTCGTTTTAATTAAACTAGACAAGAGAGAAGTCATCATGGCCTCTTCATTTTATACTGTCTCTCTCATATTCTATATTATTTGGTATATACTTTTCTGTCTTTCTCTTTTTGTTTTTGATGTTGATGATGATGAGGCGTATGTGTGATGTGATATGCGTTTTCAAGAGCATTGTCATGAATTTAGTAAAATTAAACGTTATCAGGATGTGCGCGCAATTGCGTTTATTCTTGGTAATTCCGGTTTAATTAAGTATACTCGATTCACACAATGCTTTTATCTCAGTTTTATGTATATTTTTATATAAATATACTATTTGTTTTAAACTCTATTTTATGAAAAAAATTTGTATTAATTAAGGTTATGATAAATTTTTTTTTCTTCAATTAAAGTTGCATTTAAAACTTCAATAGAACATCACAAATTTATTTTTTTTTTTAAGTATTAAGATATTTATTTTTTATTTTTCTATAATCGGTAATTGTATGAACACAAGGGAGACATTTCAAGTTTGTCAGTTGCGGAAGAAGGCGAAAATGAAAGAAGCAAGAAAATACAAAAAAATATGAGGCAGTTACTTGCTCGTCAAAGTACGAATTATCTGCCAACTTATTACTCGTGGCTATACCTTTTTTTTTATATCTTCACCCCTATTCGTTTTCTTTTATGGTTCTTTTATAATCTTTAATTTTTCTTGTTCATTGTTAGTAGTCGCGAGATAAAAAAATCTCATCGTTTCGAGCCACGCGAAAGATAAAAAAAAATATCACTCTAACCCTCGAGACATTTCGGTTGTTAATGAAACAACAGAGATATTGCGGTTATTTTTTTTAAGTCGTCTTATTAAAAATTTTCAAAATGATAAATATTTGAATTAATTGTTTATTCTAAAAGAAATTTCATTAATTTAGGAAAGACTAAGATAAAAGGGTGAAAATTCATTTTTATTTTATTTATGTTAATTCATAGAAAAAGTAAATATTATTTAAATCGAGGAATTAGTTAAAAAAAAATCAAAATTTTTTTTCCTAGTAAAATTAAATTTACTTTTTCCACAAATTTCCTATTTTTAATAATTAATTGCGAAAATTTCATTAAATTATTGAAATAAAAATTTTTAGGACTGGTTAAAAATTTTTCGTCATAAATTGTATGTGCTCCAAATTTCTCCATAACATCAATGGAAGTGCTCTTAAAAAAAATAGTGTTCTGATCGATTTTAAGATCTTGATATTAGAATGGAATTAACTAGAAAACAATGCGGAATTTAAAAAAACTTTACTAAAGATAAGTTATAAGAAATAAAATTGTCTACAAAAAAGGTCCTATGACATTTAGTGGTAAGTCTGATAGTTTCGCCGGAAAAGTAAAAAGATTTCGAAATTTACTATAAATTTGACTTCAAGTTCCAATAACTTTTGAACAGATGAATTTATCAAAAAATTATAAGAGATTTTTTTTGTAGAGCGTTTCATTCCATACGAAAATGAATCCTAAGCTTATCTGTACAATGAGTCATAGCCGAGGTATAAAATTCCAAACTTAAAATTTTTTTTTTCCCATGTTATTTAAATGGGAAATAGAAAATTGCTATGAGTGATTTCTAAATATTAATATTAAGAGTTCATCTTTTAACAGGCATCTTATTTTACCTCCCTGCAACTATTTAACAGAGGGTTTCGAGAAAAAAAAAATTGTCGATTTTTTTGAACTAGTCTAATGCAGAAAATTTAATCTCTTGTGTCAAAATTACAACGTGTATTGTAAATTCTGTTCAATGTATTTAAAAAATTTCTATGTCATCAGCTAATCTCACCATAATTCCATAGTTTTCTTATTCTACTATATCTATATTTATTTTTCGATCAATTTTTGATGTAAAAAATTTCTTGAGTGTAGGGGTCTATTTTACACCTTATAATTTTATTTTCAAAAAAATTTTAACGAGCTCAATTTGGCCCTTTTCCCATTTATACTTTTAATTTTTTAAATGTAAGAATAAGAAATAATATTAATGCTATAGAATACTATTTAAATTATAGTTAAAAAAAAAATATTTCGATTAATATCATATTAATTTCTCATATTTAATAGTTCGATTAATTCTAACATCTAATATGTTTCAAGGATTATGTTAATCACATACTATTACATATAGAGTAAAAATAACATCCTGCAATTTTCTCACTTTTAATAATTTTAATATATAAAAAAAAAAAAATACATATATATATCAACCCTTTTTCAGTTTTAGTTAAGTAGTCATAATTACTAAAATATTTTTAGATGTAATGTGATAAAGTGTAACAGCTGGATTCTTCGTAACTAAACAAAATCCTTAGGTGGGCTCTATTGTTCTTATTTCCCCTAAGTATCACGATAATTAATTAATTAAATGATAGATAATTCAATTAGATGAAGTTTATTCACAATAATTGTTGTACAAGGAAAAATTAATTTGAAAATCCCAGGGGTCATGACGTTTATATTTTCATGAATGATAATAATGAGAATATTTAGGTAGTTAGTAGTAATAAGTGAAAGGTATAAAAAAGAAATAAGAAAGTACCACACCCCTATTTGCCACTCACTACCCCTGATTAGGTGAACTTCCTGTCGGACGAGTTGGACACAGCAAGCCGTCAATTGATATGACCCCAACTTAATGATCCGGGTATTGGTATTACATATGATAAGTCGATAACCACGGTTTATAATAAATGACAATTGTTTACCAAGGGGTTAATGATTGAGCTTGATTGCTTAACAAACATAGGCGAGCCATACACTATACTCGCCAACTAACATATATCTGACTAAAATTTCTTTTACTTTTGCACTATTCTCCCTTTCTTATAGAACCGTTTAACACACCACGGATTATTAAAACCTCTATAGTTTATTTTCATTATGATTTCTCATTCGGTGAGTCATTTGTTAAACAAATTTTTTTTAATTAATATAGAGTAGGGGTGTCGATTTTGGCCAATTTAAGGCTAGTTTTAGACACTTGAAAAGTTTAAATAAAATAATTTTTAAAATATGCAATGACATAATTAATTTTTTAAATTTGTCTAAGATACATTTATAATACTGTTATAATGGAAGTTTTTTTTTATACTTGGAAACAAAGTATAATGTTCAAAAATGGAGCATCGGTTACAAATGATACTTCTACCCTATATTTGTATTTAATAAATTTATTCTTAATTTAAAAAAAATATATAAGGTAAGAGACCCAGTACCCGATCAGGGAACTAGTACCCGATCATTCATGTATTTGTATATCTATATTTACCAAATTTTACTAAATATACTAGGTACTAGGTATTTTACCTTATTTCTTATTATTTTATATTTTGTTAGGTTTTAAAATATAAATATTTGAAAAAAATGGTCAAAATGGATTTACTTTAACGATTTGGTAGTATTATAAGTGAAATAAAGGTATGTCCAATAATAAAAAATTATGACGTAAACCAAATTTCAATTAGTTTAAAAAAAATATAAGAATTTTTTATTACTACACTGTCAAAATTTGCGGAGTGAACGCGGATCAAATCTGGAGTGAATGTGGAGCGGATGATTGTGTATTTATTTAATATCCTTGGAGTAAAATTCACTCCGAAAAGGAGTTTATATCAATATTAGAACTCCGATTTAGAGCGAAATTCATTCTGAAGGGGAGTTTATTCAAATATTAAAAGTCCGAATCGAAGTGAATGCGGATTTAAATAAAATCCAGATCACTCCGCTAGAAAAAACAAACTCCCTATTTACTTGGTATGCGGAGTGATTTTTTTGACTCCGGAACTCCAAGTGGCGGAATAAATTCAGATTTAAATAAAATCCGTAATCACTCCGAGTTCACTCCCGATATTTTAATTAATTATTTTTTATAATGAATATATTTATAAAAACTTTTTTTAAGAAAAAAAAAATAATGATTATTTTGGTACACTATCAATGATAATAAAATAAAATAAAGGCTTGTTTAAAAAATAGAAATAGAGGAGTTAAAATTATGATGATGGAGATGATGATGATGACTAGTCTAGTTTAGTATTCTCTTCATAGTATGACTCATATTGGTCGAGATTGAGAATAGCCACATCAGGTCAACTGAGGACGGAAGTCCAGACTTGACCATCTTGTTCGTAATTTGACCCAAGTCCACGCGAGTTTGGCCAATCGTCCAAGCAACGCCGCGGCAACGACCCTCATTGATCTGCGATCAATCGCATTAATTGACGCCGGGTGGGCTCGCGCCATCCTCTTACATCTATATATATGTATATACCAGCTAATAAGCTCTGAATCACGATAAACTCGGGTTCGACATCCTCATTATAAATATACATCCGTATGTACTCGTATCTGCCATTCAAAACAACTTATCATTTATCTCATCTCCAAGTAACTTATCGACTTAAATTACATTATTTACATTTATTATTTATTTGTAATGTTTATTAGTATAAATTTACATTTTTATTCAAATTATTAAATTATATATTTTTTAGTAAATTAACACGTTTATAAATTTTTATAATAAAGTTGAAGATCGTGAGGTAAACTTTTATATTTACGTTATAGTTGTAGACAGTATTAGCAAATGTATATGTATATGTATATGTATATGTATATGTATATGTATATGTATATGTATATGTATATTACATAAGTCCGTACTTACACATAAGCTTATTTGAATTGCGGCAGGGATAAAGGCTTTTAGTGGCGCAGGTGGCTCAACGTGATCACAGTATCTTGACTATATTATTTCAGTGGTGTTCATGGTGTGCTCCAAAGGGGCACAGATTGCCGCAAGGGCTGTTATTACTCCGATTCATCGACTCAAGGCCACCAGTTCTCAATACACATTTGTACAACAAATTAATATAATATTATTTTTTTTTTTTACACTGCAAAAAATTGGGAGTGAATTCGGAGTGATTATGAATTTGATTTCAATCCGAATTCACTCCGTCACTCGGAGTTCCGGAGTTAAAAAAAAATTACTCTGTATGCGAAGTAAATAGGAAGTTTGTTTTTTCAACTGAGTGATTTTGGAGTGGTCTGGATTTTATTTCAATTCGCATTCACTCCGATTCGGAGTATTGATATTAAAATAAACTCCCCTTCGGAGTAAATTTCACTCCGAGGGGATTAAATAAATAAGCAGTCATCCGCTCCGGATTTACTCCGCGTTCACTCCGCTAATTTATGACAATGTAATATTCAGACAAAGTCATTTTTAATAATGATCTGGAAGTTAGCAGACAATTAGCAATTTTTAATTTTTTTTTAACTAATTAATTACAAAAAAAAAAAAATCTAAAAATATGCACATGTAGAAAATTAAATAAACTACAGGTGTAATTATTCTGAATATTTTGGTTTTTTATAATTTATCGTTTTGAAAAAAATCAAAAAATTATTAGACGTCAGCTAAATTTAGTATCATTTTTATGTTCCAGTTAACAGACAATTACAGTTTTCGGAATTTTTTTTTTTATCAAATCGGTAACAGAAAAAAACAAACTAAAAATTTGCACATGTAGGAAATCAAAAAAACCATAGGTGCAATTTTTAAAAATAATTTTTTTTCTATAATTTATTGTTTTGAAAAAAAACCTAAAATTATTGAACGTTGGCTAACTTCAGTATCATATCATTTTTAATAAACTAATAGTTAAAAAAAATATAATAAAATTTTTTATTTATTAATAAAGTTAAATTATACGGTTTAAATGATATCGTAATGAAGTTTGTTGAACTTAGTAAAAAGAAATAAAATGCTTGTGATGCGTTGTAATTCCCTTAATCCGTGATTATATATCTTAAAAATATGAAAACCAACTGGTTCCGGGAATAAAAGCGATAAATCTTGAATACGTTGACTTTTGTCGAGATTATTGATAAGTTAAATGTACGATTATGGGTATTACATTGTTTTTACATCTTTCATTGTCTTTACTTATAAATAAATTGTCATGATTTATTAATTTTAGTAAATAAAAAATGAAATAAATATTTTATTAAATCTGCGGTTGTGGGAGGAAAAAATAATGTATACATTCGATGCAAGATGAAGATCTAAAAAATTATTAAACTTTAGTGGACTTTATATAAAGTCTTTGATATGCGAACATACTAAAATTATAAATTCAGATGAGATAAAACTGCGTTTGATCTATAGTTCACCCTGTTATTGAACCTGGAGGCTATACTATTTACTTTTAAAATGTCCCTTATATTATTTAAAATATATTTAAATACTAAAAATAATTATAATAAATTTTTTTTATTAAACGTAGAAAAAAAAATTTATTAAAAGATAAAAATAAAAAATTCTTTGGTGATTAAAAAAGTCAGTTCGTAAAATGAGAATTAATCGTTTTGTTAATTTTTTCAATTTCTCTTAATAACAATAGTGATACTAAGTGTTTTGTTCGATACCGCCTAATTTACAATTATAAATTAGTCAATTTATACTTTGAGATAACCGTCAATATGCGGGCAGAATCATAAAACATTTAATTTTGTTGTAAAAAAAAAAAAAAAAAAAAAATAAGAGATGTTGAAAGGAAGCTGTTTACACCCTTATACATAAACGATTATCTATCATTATTAATTTAATATGTGTACATGTATTTGATTCTCTTGATGATTTGATGTACATCCCAACGCCAACAACAATCATATCCCGGGCTTTCAACTCCTACTATATACATATGTAACGCAATTATCATTTAATTCCGGCAGTCATACGCGCAGTGGTTGGCGCCAAGTCAATCTAAGTCAACCGGATATGCCTCTTTCGTCTGCCGACCGTTCGGTTGCTGACGTAATTCCCGATTTTACCGTTTAAATGATCAGCCATCATACCATTAATTTAATCATTTAATTGGATCTTGAAAAATATATATATGGGCAAAAAAAATATATTTTTTCAAACTATTATCAGTAGAATAATATACTAGGCTTGCTTATAGATTAATAATATATTAAGTAGACTTGAATTGAATTTATTGAATAAACAATTATTCAATACCTATATTCTGCCAATAAAAGATAATTACTAATAATTTTTTTATTACCTCTTTTCCTTATGAATTATTTTGGTTAGAAAAATATAATTTATTTGGTTAATAGAAGCCGAAACTTCTAAGGTTGAGTAGTAATAAATATATTAATTTCATTTTCTCTTTAATAAAATTATATTTGATATTTATCTTCTACTATTTCTTATCTATACTTAATTGTTAATAATTAAATGATAATAAATTATCTTTTCACGAAAAATATTATTTTTTATGAGGGACGCTGTACTAAGATGGACCACCTAAGGCCGCAATTTGGTATAGTTTAAAAATAAAAACATTTATTAAAAGTATGGTTTATTGAATAGTCAACTATCGGCTGCTATTTTTAAATTTATTTTAGTGAATACTAATTTTGAAATTATTAACATTAACAGCAGGGTGGCTCCCCAATTTTTAAATTTAGTGAAAGCAAAATTTCGAGTACAGTTTTTTTTTTTTTTTTTTTTTATACTTAAAATATATGTGGCACATTTTCTAGTATGTTCAGAAAAATTTCCCTAAAAACCATGATATTGAAGTTAGTCGACGTCTAATAATTTTTGAATTTTTTCAAAACGATACGAAAAAAAAAGTATTTGAAAAAATTGCACTTATGGTTTTTTAAATTTTCTATCTGTGCATATTTTTAATTCTCTTTGTTATAAATTTGTTGAATAAAAAATCCGAAAATTTTTAATTGTCTGTTAATTTTAGGATAAAAAATTATGAATTCTTTTCATTTTAATAATCTTTATTAATATCTGCAAGAGTAATCGTTGTTAGTTAATTAAATTCGGAAATATTACCATTAAAAAATAGCCGTAATGTCTCACAAAAAACGAATTTAAATGTGAATAGAAAAAAAATTTCTTTCGTTACGAGTGTTTTCGAACTCGAGATTTGAACAAAACTTATTTTGGGATCTTGGAGCTTGAATACGTACCAGTAATTATGTTTTTGAGCTCTTCGAACACGGAATCAGCATGAAATTTTTAGACTGACCCGCAGGGTCAAATTTTTCACGATTTTTTCCTATAGATAAATCTTTTGATAAATTTTTTTTTTTTTATCATCGATTCGCTGGGAAGTAGACCATAAAAAAAATAATAGTTTGTGAATAGAACGATCATAAATTAAAATATTTTCATGACAAAGTGGGTATGAAATAATGTGTATGTATCGAGTATTAAATAAATTTTTATAAATTGATGAAAAAAAATAATAATATTTATTATGAAAGATAAAAAAAGTTTTAAATGACTTAGTGGCTTCATTGTATGATTTTGGGTAGATAGAACTAAACTGGCAACCGGCATTTGACACTCGTGCACAGTTCATCACCCCCCGCATAGAAAGGGCTAATGAATATCGGCCCTAAATATCAGTCCATAGGGAGTCGAGTGCTGAGAGAGAATGTGAGGGTATCACACGATCACGCATATGCTTTATATACATATATATCTATTTGGTCATATATATATATATAGGGGATACACAGCTTTACTGAATACTGTATATATTCATATATACATATACAAGTATTTTAGTTGTACTTATGTATATATATATACGTATATGGTATAATTGAGAAGCGCGTAAAGCGTGCCAGGGTTGGTTACGCTCGTTTGTCCCCCGTTAATTCTCGATGGACAGGATGAAACTACATATGAGTATGTAGAAACGTAACCTCGAGCATGCCATATGCTACTGCTCACATACTCACACAGCAATGTCCCGATGTCTGTATGCTGCTTTTATTATTATTGTTGTTAGATTTTTTTTAGCTTAATTAATTTAAATTTATATCATTGATTTGACCAGGATTAAGTATGCGCTCATGAAAAATAATCAACTATTTTTTGTCTTTCAAGTATTTTAAGAATTTTTTAGATCTCGATTATTTGCAATATTGAAATTAGCCGTCTAATAATTTTTAGTCTTTTTTTTTTTAAACGATAAATTAAAAAAAAATATTTCAGAAAATTGCACCTATGACTTTTTTAATTTTCTTCATGCGCATATTTTTATTTTTTATTTTAAATTAAATTAAATTGTTGAAAAAAAATCAGAAAATTTTTAATTGTCAGTTAACAAGGATCATAATTATTTAAAAGCGGGGAAAAGGGAGAGGTGCCGTAGCCCACCTTAAATAAATGTTAATACTGTAGTTTTTTTATTTTTTTTACTAATTCTTATTTTCTTTTAGATCCCAAGTAAGTATTTGGTATTGATGTAACCTAGCAAAAAATTAAAAATAAAAGAATACATCAGCCTCTTAGATAAAAAAAATTGAAATTTAATTTTTATATTTATGATGATGATTTTCAAAAATTTTAATTTAATTACTATAATAAAAATTTTTAGGGCTAATTGCATATTTTGTAATTTTTTGCAATTAATTTTTAATAACCCAAATTTTCGTATCATGTCTGAGTTACCACAATATACAATTAAAAAAAAAATCACGTTGCTCCAATTTAGTCTCTATAATTACGGATTTATATATTTGCATTAGACATAATCATAAATTATAAAATTTGTAACTATTTTTAGAACTATAAACACAAGTAATTATTTTGATGAAAAAAAAAAAAAATGTTATTTAAATAATCGTCTGTGAATTTTATCTTTCGATTGCCCATTCTGCTTCAATGCTTTTAATGACACATCGAACCTAGAAAATATAAACAACAAATAATACGCGAATTAATAAAGTTGATTGTCCACAGATAAATGTAAAAAATACAAAGTAAATAAAATATAATATGTATGATAATACTTCCAGTCATTAATCTAATATCAATATATTTAATATAATAATCAACGCGATCGATCAATTTTCTGATGACTCTATACTGATCTAGGTGACGATTAGATTAACATAGAGTTCAAGGTAAGGCAAAATTAGAATAATTTTTATTTTTATAACTTTTTTACTACTATTTAATTAGTATAATTAATTATAATAAATTTAGTTTTTTAAATATAATTGTATTTAATTTGAATTAAGTAATACGTATTTAATAAAAAAAAAAAAAAACTAGCAGGAATTTATACTTTTTCAGTAACAAAATAAAACCGGGCTTATAATTTTTTTTTTTTTACATTTTTATATTTTGACCCTCACATTTTGGATAATATCTAAAACTACCAACTGTCACCCACATAATACATAAATTCTGTGTGACATCCAATTGGTAATAAAGACAATCACTAATAAGTTGTACACTTGATTGAGAGTAGACTGTGAGTCACACAATAGTTGGACGTCATCGTTGGTGTTGTTGTTGTTGTTATACCACTGATGTTGTTTAATATCATATATACATATTATATGTCATGCGCGTGCAGTCTGTGACTTACTTGCTGTATAGTATTTAGTGTAATGTCATATAGATATATGGGTATGAGTGTGTGTGTGTGTTTGCGTGTATTTGTGCGATGGGTGTAAAAAAAATTGAGTATAATATAGATGGTATTTTATTTAGTTGTAGGTGGCGAGGGACTAAGGAATAACATGAGGGAGATTAAATATCTAGCACTGGATTTAAATTGTGGCGCCGCTAATCATCTTTGTCTGTCACCGTTAGGCTCGTAACCTTTTTGAATTATATATGTGTACATTTATATTCATTTAATTTAAATATATTAATTAATTACTTTAAACAATCGTTAAATTTTTTAAATATTTTTTTTTAATGGCAGGGGTGTAATTTTAGTGGCCATGAGTTTTAAAAATTATTAAAAAATTGGTGTATGTTTTTTTTTGTTGTTTTGATAGATATATATTTTTTTCCTCATATACCCTTGAGAGAGTTTTTCTATTTTTCACGTATGGTGAGTGAATAATTTTCTCGTGCTACTGTAAGATAAAGCGATACGAGTATATAGGAGAGTTCAGGCCAAGACTCGAGGGAACAAGCGACGAACTAAGTGAGCGAGTATGATTGATACAACAACTAGACTGTAGGTACTCATGTCATTTTTCTCAACTTTTTATTTTTTTATTTTTCTGTGTATTTTTTGTCAGTTGTTTTGTACTGTAGGCACTTGGTTGAGAGTTGGAAAGTGAAATAAAAAGGAAAAATTAATTTTTTAAATCTCATCACTATTGTCAAATTTTTGACTTTTTCTAAAAAATATTAATGATGTAGGGTAACGGTATCAAGTATTGACCGAGTTCCATTTAATGACCGGGTTCCTAAATACCCTCAAAATGGAAAAATTGGTGAATTTTATGGATGGAAAATTAAAAATTCATAGTTACGTATTTTTCATAGAGTAAATTTACCAATTTTTCAATTTTTGAGGGTATTTAGGTACACAGAAAAAAAGGATTTCTTGGCGCAAAAAATTTTTACTCGCCCCAAGAAAAATTTTACTTGTCTTAAGAAATTTTTTGTATTATGAATTGAAAACGAAAATTTTCTTGGGGAGAGAAAAAATTTTATTGAGCCAAGAAAAAATTATTTGGGGCGAGAAAAAATTTCTTGTGTCAAGAAAATTTTTGTTTCCATTTCATAATACAAAATTTTTCTTACACCAAGAAATCCTTTTTTTCTGTGTAATCAGTCATAAAATGGCGGTCAATATTTGAAACTGTTACCCTATAAAAAAAATTTAATCATTGGACTTAAGTTGATTTTTGAATATTTTTTTTTTACAGACATTGAAGTTTCGAAGCCTAAGAAATTACTTCTGACTATTTTTGGAGGGAAATATTGAATAAGTGTGTGGGCTTTCCCGAGTCGAAAAATAATTTCGGATTTTGGCCTCAACAGTGGATTTTGGACTCATTTAGGTCTCATTCGGCAGTTTTTGTTGGATAAGTCTCAACAGCCTCAACAGCTTAACTAATTGATTAAGTCTCATTTTGCCCTCAACGTGAATATCATTACATGAGGACAAAATCCGTTCAAAATGGGGACTTAGAAATAATTTTAGCTTCATTTATTATTGAAGGCAAAATGAGTTTGAAATGGGACTTAGAAAAAATTATGTTTCATTTTTAGATGAGAATAAACTGTTAGAATTTCAACTTAGTAAACTTTTGCTATTCTCCGAAAAGGTTGGTCACATGTGCACGAACATGATATTTATATTTTTTTTTTAAATAGAGTTTTAGACATAAAATTATTAAATCTTAAAGAAAATTCTGGAAGTAAATTCCTTGGTATAAATATAATAGAAAATCAGTCGTCTCTGAACTCTCAGGACGTTCACATCGTATATTTCTATGTCTATACATTCACGAATTGGAATAAATGATTTAATAATTGTTATTACGAATTTTTAATTAAAAAATATCCAAAGAACATGCTTTAATTTTTGGGCTTGAAACAAAGCAGTTACAAATAATATCAATAATTCAAATTTTAAAACGTTTTCGTTATCATCATGTGACAGTGAAACTGAAATGGCAAGATCCAAAAATTAAACAAAATGATTACTTGGATACTAAAGTTGTTAAAATGAACGGCAAGTACATCTGTTATTTATTTATTTATATTTTATATTTTTTCTAGTTAAAACGTTATTAATTATTTAAGAGAAATACTTCAGTTATTTATTGACATTTTTATTTTTCTTGATTTTAATAAATAATCTGAGTTTTGATTTACTTTACAGTAGAACCCGGACAAAACCAGCAACAATAAAGCCAGCATCGAAAACAACAATTTAAAGAACAAAATGAAAAATATCAAAAAGATTGGTTTATTATTTTTGATAGCGCTAATATTCACTTATTTTTGACGAAGAATAAATATAGCTATTATAATTTAGTAAAGTATATCTTTTAACAAATATAATAATAATTTATGGTTAAAATATGTGTTAAAGTTTACAATGTACATATACTTCAGTTTAAATAAATGGTTAGTAATTTAAAAATGAATTTGTTTATTTAAATTTGAAGAAAAAAATACACTCGAGACATTCCTTATTTTGGCCTCATCCTAAAAGTATCGAGACGTGAGGTTAACCTCATCTTGGTCTCATCCACAAGAACTATACGTGAGATAAACCTCATATTGGTCTCATCCATAAAATTATACCTGAGGTTAACCTCATCTTGGTCTCACCCTTCAGAAATATATACGTGAGGTTAATCTCATCTAGGTCTCATCCCCAAGAACTATACTTGAGATAAACCTCATATTGGTCTCATCGATGAGAAATACATACATGAGGTTAACCTCATTTACGCCTAAAAGTTGCAAAAGTCGCACAAAATGAGACTAACCTCATCTCAGATATACATGAATTTTAAATGGTGAGGACAAATTGAGGCAAACCTCAAAATCTTTCATTTGAGGTCTAAAACCGGAATTATTTTTCGACTCGGGTTTTTAAATTAACGAGAGATTTTACCAATTTTTATTAATGTTTATTACCTAGGAACGAGGTAAGTCATTCAAATAAATTCAATATCAATGAAAAAAATCAGTCCAATAATTTTTGAGTCGATGAACTTTGTGAAGAAAAATTTTACGAATGCATCGTAATCTTACAAAATGTTATAAAATTGTTCCGATAAATTCCGACTTATAGTAAAAAACTTTAAAGTCTTTGGAAACTTTAAAGACCAATTGGTACAAAAACGTGTGAGAATCGTTTAAGCAAGCTATTAAATTGGCACAAGAGTATTATAGAACTTATTTAATAACTTTTTTATTACATTAAAAATTAATAATTTTGTATCATTTTATAGGGAATTAACGATTTAATTTTTTGCATGTCGAATAATTAGCGGAGTGATAGTTTTGACACCGAAAGATTTTAATTTTAGTTGCCGGATTCAGTTTTCATTGAAGTTCATATTTTTTTGCATTTGTAAATGAGATCAGAATTTTTTATCTCATCACTTATGAGAAAATAATCAAAAAGGTATAAAAAAAAAATATTGACTCTTATAAATTTCGTTATTTAATTTTATCGTAAATCTTATGACTCTTAAAAAATTAGTAAATTTCATTTGTAGAAAAAAAAAATTTTTCAATAGATACCAGTATGATGCCTATCTAAAAATATGTTTAAAAATTTTAAAAATTATTGATCAAACGGTTTTTAAAAAATTATCTATTTTATGATATTATCTTGCATCTGTCTTTCTCTTCAGGCAGACATTTGTCGTTAAAATTTGATGTTAGAAGTTAGATTCAGTAAATTATATACAGTCGAGTCGCGTTATAAGTACGGCTTGTATCTTTTTCTTTTAACCAGACTCGCGTTAATATGAGAGAGACACTAAACGGACTTATAACGCGACTCGACTGTACGTATAATTAATATAAATAACAATTTTTTTAATTTTGGTGCTAAGCAGTTTATTTAAAAAAAAGTCAAATTTACTATTTTTTTCTAAGTAACAATACTTTTAGCATTTCAAAATAAGTTTAAGACTAAAATTTGAATTTGAATGAATGACTACCAATTTTGAATTTCCCGCTTTGAAAATTGAAAATTTTTAAAAAAAGGGAAGTTGATTTCGATCCGATTTTCGAAAATCGAGTTTTCATCAGATGTCGACGTCTTAAAGTCCTAGGAAATTATTCTGACCATTTTCAGGTGGACGTCCGTGTGTGTAGGTGTGTGTGCATGTGTGTAAATTTTTTTTGTTCTACGATATCTTTGAAACGGTTCAAATGATTTGAACGTACTTTGCGGCAATCGAAAGGGATCATCAAGACAGAGCTGATGAGATTCCGAAGTCTATCGGTCGAGTAGCTTACAAGTTATACGAAAAATAATAATCAGAAAAAAATTTTGTTTTAAGGTTTCGTAGCATAACTCGTAAATCGCTTGACCGATTCGTTTCTAAGTTTAATCTAATCTAAATCTCAGGAAACTCTTTCGATTGCCGCAAAGCACGTGCAAATTGGTTGATTTGTTCCGAAGGTATCGTCGGACAAAAAGTACTTTTTATTGCAGCGAAATTTATATATTTTAGGTCCAGCCGCTTTTTGCGCTCGAAGATCTCAAAAGTTTACTAATAATAACGTTTTCGAGCTTGGAGAGCTCGAAAACAGCGGGAAGTCTTGGGGTTGGCCCGCACACAGAAAAAAAAATTCTCGTCTGAAGGTAAATATTTTTGATTCAAGAAAATATTTTTGAAAACCTGAAATTTCTTGGATGAAGTAAAAATCTCCTCTGACCAAGACAAATTTTCTGCGCTCAAGAAAATCTTGACTCAGTTCCCGAAAACGTTTGACTTCCAAAATATTTTCGTGACTCAAGATATTTTTTTTCTGGGCAGGGTCAACCGTTTTTCAGATTTTTTTTTAACAATAAAATAAAATGTTATACAAGAATCCCTGAAAAATATCAATTCTTTATTTAATGACATCAGCAAACTTTTTCAAATCCGCGCGGGGGTCTGTAAAATTGATCATTATCAATGAGTGCAATAAAATTTCGATAAAAACATTAAAATTAATACATGTCGTCATTTATACTTTTTCTTTACTTCTTCATTTTAATGCATTCATCAGAAATCAAAATCTATAAAATTGATTTATAATGAATGTTATCAATAATTAATCATCGTAGATAAAAATATTTTACGGGCTACTTTAAATCAGATTGAGATATTAATTTGCAATTAATCGATATAATCAAATTCTGGAAAATTATTAAAATACATATCAAAAAATTAATTTACAGTTCATCATTAGTCAACAAAATTTTTTTAATTTTCATTAAGAAAATTAATGAATAATTGATTTTAAAAATAATTAATAGCAAAAATATAACAATAATTATCACGATAAATTTATTAGTCATCTACTAAATCAAAAAGTTTTTTTTACAAGTCATCCATAAAAAAATGAATTTATGAAATCTCCAATGAACTTTCTTGCAATCTAGGATTGCAAACGTTCAATTGCACATTTAAAAAATTTTATCATTGTTTCTCTTGAATCATCTATCATCCCTCCATCTCACTCTTTATACCCTCTTTCATCGGAGTAGATACAGCTTTTCTCATCACTGCTATGCACCGATCGCAGTAGCAGGAGTAGCATCAGTATCAAAATATATCCATATATACAAGATGAAGTGAGCAGTGCGCCTGCTTGAAGATCTCGGCCTCGCTCTCGACAATGTTATACCCGCGACTCGTATCCGCGAAAGAGAGAAAGAGAGAGACAGAGAAAGTGAGTGAGCTATATATTCTGCGTATGCATGCGGGGGAGTAGGGATAAACCAGGCGTGGTCAAAAATAGGCGTGGCTATGACAAGAAAATCCCGTATATATATTTTGTCTCTGTTGGATTTAACACATACAAAAATATAGTTGCATCTCGCTTACGATTAAACCAATTCACTATCTCTCTTACTTTATTCAGCATGCATGTATACACCCACCCATGAGTGAATGAGTGGAATTGAGAGTGTATAAGGGTATGGTGTGTAGTGTGTAGTATATGGTATGACATAGCATGGGTATAAGGGTCTCTTTCAATCTATTTCGTCTATCTTTTCTTGTTGCTCATTCTCTCTCTACACACAACCCACCGACTTTTGTCCGTCAACAACACGGGGGGCTGGAGGCCACACTATCAGATCCGTTAACAGCAGTCGACTCTCGAGACGCACCCGCTATCAACGTCTCTCTCCTCCCTATAAGTGTCACAATTAAAAAACTGCCGATTAAAAAAATATACGTTTATTCTTTTTTGTTTTCTTTACGCCCTAGTTCATTTTTTTTGTGCAATCAAATTATTAAACAAATCAAGATAATAAAAAAAATTATTACTAATATTATTATTATTATCATTATTATTATTAATAATTTATTATGATCGCGAGTAAACGCGAAATCTGTGGTGGTGGGAGAGACAACTTTGGTGTTTAAACGATTGTTATGAGAACGATACTGTCAGTATTGTATCGACAGACAAGAAAAGAACAGTTGTGTGAATTTAAAAAAATTTTTTTTTCGTGGTTGTGGCATTTAAATATATATGAATATAAATATTGTTATATTTATTTTAAAAAATTAACATGTGTTAAAGTGTTTTAAGGATTATTGTTGATATTCTGTATCATTATACATAACTAATGTTGATTTATATAAATATATATATGGACATTTAGTTTATTTGGATAATGATGATGGAAATTCAGCAACAACATTCGCCGGTTGTCGTCGGACCATTGGATTTTTCGCGACGCGGAGTTGCTGAAGCGTCGGCATTTAGAATTGTCAAACCTAAACAATCTTCTTCGATTGTTCATCAACAAAATATTATTCCTGAAAATAATAACAACAATAATAATCATACCAATAACAATAATAGTGATAATTTACAAGATCATTCGGCTGTTAATGGAAGTGGTAAGCTCTTTTTTTGTTAATTTTGTTTTTATCAATAAATATTCCCAATTAATTTGATAGTAAAAAAAAATTTGTCAAAAAATTTAATATAAAAATTCAAAAAAAAAAAAAAAATAAAGAAAATTAGCTTAGAATTTTTTTTTGTAAATTTTTAGATGAAAATTTTTTACATTACTTACATAAAAATTTAATCAAAATTTTCTTACTGAAAGATAAAAAATTTACATACAAAATTTCTTCTATAACTGTCAGTTAAAAAATTATGATACTGAAGTTATTCGACGACTAATAATTTTTGGATTTTTTTTTCACAATAAATTATGAAAAAAAAAATATTTGAAAAAATTGCATCTATAGTTTTTAAAATTTTCTACATGTGCATATTTTTAGTTTTTATATTTTTATAATTGATTTATTAAAAAAAAAAATCCGAAAATTGTTAAATGTCTTTTAACTTCATGATCATTACAAAATTTCATTCTGTATATTTCTTCAAAATAAAAATAACTATTTGTTTATTAAAAAAAAAAATTGTATTTATTTAACATTGAACTGTTATTACGTACAAGTATAATGATACGTGCATTTAATCGTGATAAAGGGATCGAATGCATCGTTTGTTATCAGGACGTCCATTACCTGGCTATTATCCTTGCATCTATTCACCTCTGCTTCGTCATTTGCTGCACCGATACCTCAAATTTCATGTGACATTTTTTTTTCCACATCTATCACACTCTCTAATTCTACCATTAATCGTCACCTTTAATTAAAGAAATAATACATATAGATCAGCAGACTAGCGTCATATATAAATTAATTATTTTCAATTTCCAAAAAAAAAAAATATAATCATGCAATTAAAAAATTTATTACTTACCTACAGTAATTAATTGTCACATATTAAGGATAGCTTTAATGTCATATATAAAGAAGTGAATAATGTGTGCGTGATTGCGTGTCAGGTGATGTGTGATCACCTTGGTTCAACAGGTGAATTGCTTGAGCATTAGACCACCAATAAGGGCGAAGGATATGTGTATATACACGCAATATGTCTGTTTGTATATACAGACATACTTAAGTTAATTATCTGTTAATATAACTGACAAGTTAACCCAATAACGTATACAACCATACACCTTTGACTTTATACTCTAGTACTAATATAGTCGGTAAGCTTATTGAGCTTCACATGTTGTTGCTTAAAAGCTTCGTAAATGATACGCAAATGCCGTAAACCTGATGTATTTATCTTTTGAAATTTAATCTATAGTAATCTGCGTCGTAAATAATTGTTATTAATTACTTGATTTTTTTTTTTAATATTTTCGTTTATTTTTATTGCATACTTTATTCCCATATCTTATCATACGTTTATTTTTAAAATCAATGTGCGAATAATTTATCTTAGTGATTTAATTTTGACGATTTTATTTATTCTCTTATCCAAGATTTATATCACTTAATAATTGTAACTCGATTATTACGATAAACTATACATGATTCAGTTCATTATTTATTTTCTTAAAATAAATATATGTAAATATTAATTGTTCGTAGACTGAGGTATAAACCGGAAAACCTCAAAAAAAAAAATAGTATTATAATTTTTTACTGCGGGTTTTAATTAGAGGATATATATTACAGTCAACCTGAGTAACTTTGACCCATTTGGGGTAACTTGGTCCGTTTCTTTGAAAGTATGTTCAAGTTTTTTTTCTAAAGAATTGTGTTATTTTTTCGAGATGGACAAAATGTTACCGTAGCAAGCCAAATTTACTTATGATGTATTTTTATCTTAAACAAAAAAATTCTTCGGGAAAATAAAAAATATTTTCTTTAGATTTAAAAATTTTTTAAGTGCCCCGTTTTACCCCACGTATTCTGTATTGTGCAAAAATGAAATAACTAAAAAATTATTGAAAAGAAAAAAAAAATATTTACTCTGAACAATTTAGTGTTTAGTAAAAGATTGAAAATTTTAATTATATTGGGGGGTAATAAATTTTGATTATATATTTATTTATTATTACAAAAACTGAGTCAGAGAAAATAAAAAAAATTCATTTTGAATTCTTGTAGGTGTTCATTTTGCCCCCATTAGTATTATATTGATATTTTGATAGACTATTAAATTTTAGTCACCAAAAGGAAGCAATTTTTTATACTAAATCATATCTTTATTATGGATAATATATCCAGGTGTGTATTTTATGTATAAATATACAACATATATATGCGTTTGAGGTTGAGCATATTGCTATCGTTTAAGTCATAAATCTATAAATCGCAAATCCATCGTGATTTCTACAGTTAAAAAAAAATGTAAATATAAAAAAAAATTATTTATAGATATTTTAGTGTTCAAAATTCTAAAATTTCTTTTTTATAGAAACAAAAAGAAGTTTACTACAGAAGTTTTTTTTTTACCAAACAAATGATTTTTAAAGTAAATTATATAAGAGAATAAAATAATAATAATATTTAAAAAAAGAATTTGTGGCTTATGAGTTTAAAGTTAATCGTTGAACACGCGTACAAAAGAAAAAACCGTTTGTTCTTTTTCCTCGTCCGACAAAATACACTCAACAATATTGCAGCTCGTGTTATCTTACCTAAACATGTGATTACTTCTCTTTGGATGTATAGGAATATATATATGTATATAAATATAAATATAGGTAATAGGTACACACATATCAGGGAAAATATATGATTTATTCTCGATAATCCCGGACGCGAGATAGCTTTGCGGCGAGGCTGATTCTAATCTGTATGACAGAGGGACCTCGGTGGGCTATCAACATTCGGATTATCCTGCGCTTCTATTGCTCTGGATTACATACTTATTTTTTGTTTTACGATAATCTTAACACATTTTACCTGCTATTGAGATTTTAATTTTTCATTAGTCATTCATTATTTACATTACTCATAAATCGTAATATATATGTCTCATTTTTCATTTTATTCAATCAAAATATAATTTAGTATTTTATTATTTTTAAGTTCTGATAAATTATAATTTATAATTTTGAATAGTTTAAATTAAAAACGAGGTTGATAAATAAAGTTTAGCCCCTCATTCATTCTTCTAATAAAGATGCCCCTGTCGAGGGGTTGATCTTATCTACGACCGAAGAATACCAAATTCGTCTTCATGTTTGAGATGTTTGATCTCAAATTCTTTTCCTTCTACGTCTTCTTTTCCGAATACTTTTTTTTTTCTTAAAAATAAAGAAAATTTTACGCTTGATAAAATCAATAAATACCAAAAATAAGAGTGCAAACTATTCGGCTATTTTTTATAAACAATTTTTTTGTTTATATTTTTACTGTATAAATAAAGTCATTTTGTAAATATTTAAAAATATTAAGGCTGATATAAGTTCTATAGTATTTATTCTCATTTATATATTTGCTATTTTGGAAATATTAAATACTGTTAAAAAAAATTTTTTATACTTTGTAATTTTTGGGTGGAATATTTTTTGGACCTTAGAAAATGTATTTTCCACTTATTATATGTTTGTAATTAGTGGTTTTGAGTGTGCGTATAATTGATTTTTTTTTTTATGGATCATTATAAAAAATTTGCTGGTATGAAAAAATCTTTAAAATCTACTTGAAGTATAATGAGAGAAAAAAGTGCAAATTTCCAAGTAAAATTTCTTTATTTTATGTGCAAAAAAAATATATTCTTATTAGCTGTAAAAATGCATTGTCTGTAAAAATTTATCAGTAGATTGAAGCAATTTTTATAAAAATAAAAAATATTATACTTCGATGTAGTAAATTTTTTGTTTTTGTTTAGTATTATGAGTCAAGTAAACATGTTTACTGGAATTTCATTTTTTTCTCTTTCACTATTGTAATTATTCAATTTAAAAAATTATAAATTGCAAAAAAATGAATTTCTACACTGCAAAGAGTCAAAATTTGTTGATTTAACATTTAAATATTTATTTTTTAATTTTTTTTTTTAAATCAATTATAATGCATCATAAGTAAAGGTAAGAGAAAAAATTTAGGATAATAACTGGGATCAGAAATTAATTCGAAAAAGAAACTTAAAATGATTATTTTCACAAGAATGGTAGATTTTTTTTTTTATATAAGGAACTTATACTTGAGAAAACTCCTGAATTATTTCAATTGATTTTTAAAAAAAAATGTTGAATTTTAAGTTTTCTTTTTATAAAAATCATTTTAACCAATTTTTCATTATCGAATTTCTATATTATAGATTTTGTGATTAATGACAAGCATGTTATATTTTTTGCTATTTTTCCTAAGCGATAAAAATTTTTAGCTTAACAGTTTTGTGAGAATTTCAAATTTTGGAAAATGGAAAATAATGGGATTGCTTTAAAATAATTTTTGTGGCTATATATCAATGAATTCTACAGGAATTTGACTAGATTTTTTTTTTACTCAAAAATAAAATTAAATCATTTTTTTATAATTTTTTAATTTAAATGAAGATTAAAATTTTTTTCTTTAAAATGAAAATTTGTTTTACCGTATTGGTGTCAATCTCAATGGGTGTTTGGTGTTAAATTTGACTTTACGACAGTCATTAAAAATATATCAAAAAGAAAAGTCCGTTAACACTTATTAACCTGAGTAAATTTTACTTCAAACAACAATTTATTTCCGATTATTTTCTTAACACTGTAGAGTAAAACATTATTATTATATGGATAATATTAAAATAAGTAAAAAAATTTTTGTTCACAGAGGAATATAATGTCAGATTAATGTTTCCAAGGCTATGGACACCTTTTGGCACCTTAACGGCAACAAATTTACCATCTTTTGGCAGAAACCATTCAGGTAAATATATATTTGATCTATAGAATAAAGAAAAAGAAAAAGAAATAAAAAACAAAAGATAAACTATCGTTTTCACGACTCAATATATTTTCAATATCCGTATAAAAGTATTCGATGTCAATATGTCAAACGAAAAAATATCTAATAATAAAATAAGTAAAATTATCCGATTATATTTTCAGAAAATTTACGGTAGAAACATCTTTTTGGACATAATAGCATTCGTGGTTATTTTATAATTTATTTTGACGTATGACGAATATAAAAATATCGTCACAATTGAAGTATCTTTGAATACGATAGAAAATCAATAATACTTTTGCATATTTTATAAATTACTTTATCATACCTCTGAAATTGTGAAAAAATATACAAATATATGAAGTGATCTAGTAGTTCTCTGATCGGATACTGTCTTTTCTTATGTTTAAGTTGCCAGATATTTATTTTTTGAATATTTTTAAATGGATAATTTAGTTATGGTCATTTAAAAGACCTAATGATACCCAATCGGAGACGTACCCGATCACTTCATGTATTTGTACATCTATATTTATAAATATAGATATACAAATGCATAGAGCGATGGAGTCTGAGTCCTTGAACGGGTATTAGGTCTTTTACCTTCTTAAATTACACTGTAAAAAATTTGCGGAGTGAACGTGGATTAAATCTGGAGTGAATACCGAGCGGATAACTGTATATTTATTTAACCCCTTTAGAGTAAAATTCACTCCAAAGGGTTTATTTTAATTAGAAACTTCAAATCGGAGTGAAAGCGGATTTAAATAGAATCCATTTCACTTTGCTGAAAAAAATAAACTCTCTATTAGCTCCGTATGCGAAGTGATTTTTTCTAAAACTCCGAAACACCGGAGTGAATTCAGATTTGAATAAAATCCATCATCACTCTCGATTTTTTACAGTATAATTACAAAAAATTGTATAGCAACTATAAATTTTGAAAATTACAATTAAATTATTTTGTTGTGAAAAATGCATAATTATCAATAGTACATGACCTGTGACCCCTTTCTTCTCAAATATATACATATATATATATATATATATATCATAAAAACTTCCTTTAATCCCGGATGACGGCAAGTTTTTCTTTATCAATCGTCATAAGTTGTACGACCGGTCTGATGATTGAGGATAAATGGTAGCACGCGTCATGTGTAACCTTTTTCCTCTCATATAACTTAATATATTGCTTCTCTGTTATATTCATTGCGGTACAATATCATCCGTTTGTTCTTATTCTTCTTTGCATTACGCATATACAATATACAATAAAATAGTAGCATCTTCTTCCTCTGTACTACTTCTATATCCCCTTACTCGGTTTAGTATATGTGCTTGCTACACACTCTATACACGACCGTCACCCCAATTGGAGCAGATTAGAGGCGCAACACAGGGATTCGGTTGGTCGGCCCCTTTGTACTTGAGCGCCGGCTGCGGTGGCGGATCTACTTGTAGTATACCTACTCTGAATTAGTAACGTCTTGTCATGTTAAACGCACCCACATACGAGTCATCGCGGCGGTACCTCGCACGTGACCGCTAGTCCTACTATACTCCATACTCTATACTCTAGACTCTTCTTTACTCAACTCCCTCATCTCTTTTAAATCATTAAAGTATTTCAACGAAATTGAAACAGATTATGTACGCCTTGCAAGGGGTATTCATGAAAATAAAAAAAAAAATATTCTGTGTAAAAAATTATACCCGGAGACCATTGGAAATTACATTAAATGGCATAATAAATCTTGAGTAGTAGCTTTAATTGTCTCCTTTTTTTTGTTTAAAGTTTAAATGTGAACACACTTTTTTCGTAATTGGAAAATTTTTACACCTATAAATAAAATATATTGATTAGTAAAAAAATTTCTTAATTTTAGATTTGCTGAAATTTCTAATACAGAATATTTAAAATTTTTTTTTATGTAAAATCGATTTTTTCCGACAGCATTAAAAAAAACTTCTATTGACTTCATAACTAAAAATTAATATTGCAAAATGCCAATAAATTCTTTATTGAAAACCTGTCAAGTTATTTTTACTATTCCAATAAATTCTTACAAAAAATCAGTTCAATTTCACTGAAAATGTTGTAGAGAATAAATAAAATTTTTAAAACTAGTGTTAATATTTATCTTAAAAATTTTTAGAAAATTCAATTGAATTCCACACGAATTTATTTAAAATTGCACATGAAAATTACAAACTCCAGATTCTAATTTTTATTGACAAATTATTTTTGTTAATTAGAATAAATAAAAAAATAACAAGTTTTTTAGTCATTTTTTACACAGAAAAAAGAATTTCTCCGCGTAAGAAAAGATTTGATTTGTGAAATGAAAATAATAATTTTCTTGTCCCAAAAATTTTGTTATTGGCTCAAGAAAATTTTTTTTCACCCCAAGAAAATTTTCATTTTCAATTTATAATGCAAAAATTTTCTTGGAGTGAGTAAAAATTTTTTGTGCCAAGAAATTCTTTTTTTCTGTGTAAAAAATGAGTTTTAATAATTGTACTGTCTACACAACGCCTGTGATAAAGACTTGAAAAGTATTACATAAGGTTTGAGATAAAAAGTTCTAAGTCGCTTAGTATCAATAATGTATCGTTTTCTACCGATAAATGACAGTGAGAGTTAGGATTAAAGTTGTGTCAGTTAACTCGATCTAATTGTCTCCCCTAGCTTAATCTTACCATACAATAATCCTACGGGCCGTCAATAATCATCAATATTGTCTTTAATAGTTCATAGGCATCGTATATATGTATATATGTATATGTATAATGTCTCTTGAATCTCTTGCCCGCGTATTACTCTAATATACGCCTGTAAAATAATATTTTATTAAAAACGCTAGCCAGTATATTTTTTAATAAAACTAATAACAAATCTCGCGTGACCCTAAATAATTATTATATATCTTGCGTCATTATATATATTAAATCTTATTATTACAATACGTGATGTTACAATACTTTTAAATTTCTCTCCTCTTCATATCACGGAATGAGATTACTTAAAAAAGTTACTCAAGATTTTATAACACTCATGGTATAACATGTGTTATATATGTTGTATGACATATTGTAAGTAAAATAATAAATTAAATAAGTTTTACTGCAATACGAATGTACCCGGACGTCTTGGTAACACTTTTTGAGTTAACTTTTCCTTTTATGAATCCACTTTTTGATTTTATTTTTCCTGCACCATCTGTACATGACTATTGCACTTTTTTTAATATAATATTTCAAGTTCATTATACATATATATATAACACAACACATTGGGTTGCCACTCTCAGAAATTTTTTACTGCATTCCAGACGCGACATTTGCGTAAGCACTTTTAGTTGTCTTGCTTTCAATCCCTTTTCTCTCATATGAGACTTTCTGCATTTGCTTATTACACTTTTTTATTTTTTTTATTTGTCATCCTCTTCATGTGTCCGTAATGTGCCCGTAAACTTTAAATTATTCCTGAGAAAATAAAAAATACTGGCGAAATAAATAATTAAATCAAGTTGTTTTTTGTTAATTGTTACATAACTTGATTGCAAGTAAAGTAGTTACTCATTTTTTATAAAGTATTATATTATTATCAAAATTTATGGATGCTTCCCTAAGATTTGAAAAAATTTTCCCTCGATCGATAGTGTCAAATTTAATAAAACTTTTAAATTATTATTTTTTATTTTTTAAATTCAAACTTTCGAAAATATTTTAACAAAATTATCATTCTCTTTTAAATTTTTTGATTGTATGAAATAGATATAAATTATGTAAACACTGTAAAAAATTAGCGGGGTGAACGCGGGGTAAATTTGGAGTTGAAAAAAAACTTCTTATTTACTAAGTATGCAGTAATATTTTTAAAACTCCAAGTGATGGAGTAAATTCGAATTTAAATAAAATCCGTAATTACTGAAAATTCACTCCCGATTTCTTACAGTGTATAACTAAGAATGATTGAATATTCATGTAAGTGTTAAATTATATATATGTATATATAAATGGAATTTGAAAAGCGAATAAGTGAAAAATAGATGATATATGATTATAAATTTTTGACATTTTTATTTGATTAGAAATCAAGAAGCAGTTTGCTCGACATCCCTCGATACTCTCCTTTATAAATCACCCCTAAATATTATATATCTATATATAAGAGTGTATAACTGGTGGGGTGTGTGTGCAGCCAGTTGGTTTTAAACGTGATTATGGTGCCCACTTTCTATATAATATACTCAGACACGTGCTCGCGTGTAGTCCACGCGGATTATAAATATCATATTAAACCCAAAAATAATCGTTTTATTTCTTGAATTATATATATATATATATATATATATTTATATATATTAAATATCAATGATCCACCGCATTCCATTTTAAATAACAAATTATATCTCCCATTATCTATTTATATTTATATTTACATTCTCATCCTCATCATAATCAAAACCCCTCCTCTATTCTATTCAGCATGAATCTGTGATAAATTAATGTCAAAATAAATCATACATACATATATATTTTTTTTATTGTGCTTTATTGCTTTTAATCTTTTTCATTCAAGTATAACTTGACCCTATAATTTTTTTCACTATAAAAGTGAAAAGGGTAAAACTGTTTCTGGAATTTCTACGATTTCATTTTTTCTTCCGACGTATATACAAGTCAACTCGTTAGTCCGTCGCACTTATACTCTCCCGAGTTCTCTACTCTTTTTTCCTCAAAACGAAAGACCCACACCAACGTCAGAGTACGTGACTTAAATCTTATTTTACAAGATGTATACTCTGAGAATTAAATATATTGCAACCAAGAAAGATTTTTTATTAAATCTTGTTTTTTGTTTTATCTTTTATATAATCAATTTGTTTATTTAAATTAATTATAAATAATAATAAAAATGAAATGGTTTTATTTGCAGAAAGATTATCATTTGGCGTGGGTCGTTTAGTAGGATCACCATCACCAAGAAGTCAATCGTCATTGCATTCCCTGGGTCCATCATCACCGCGGCCATCGCGGCATCCCGAAATCGATGTCGAAGCTGAAGAAGACGAGGAGGAAGACGAAGAAGTGGACGTGGATGTCGAAGAAGTGGGCGATGAAGATGAAAATGAAATTAAAGGTGGATCGAGTGGAAGAGATTTCTCATCACGGTCCACTCATTCAACCCCCTCACCGTCATTAACCCGCGGATCAACATCGCCATCATCAACAATTCGGCCTCAAAGAAGATCTGGTGACAGTTTTAGTGTATCAGCACTTCTCAGGCCAGATCCACCGACGAGCCAACGGAATTCTTCACCATCTTCACAAACAGATTCTTCAACAGTAACAACTGTTGCTAATCGACATCAACCTGAACCTATAACAATGGCAGCGGTAGCAGTAGCTGGAATTGGTTTATACCCACCGTTACATCTTCAAAGTGGATTATTACCACCTCATCCGCATCATGCGCTGTCTTATCTACAACCACATCTAATTTCTCATCATCTTTTATCGCCGCATTTACATCCCCTTCTGAGAACAGTACATCCGTCCCATCCGGGACTACATTCAGCTCACTCGACTCATGGTCTTCATCATCCACATCCACTTGGTGATGTTTACAGCTGTGTTAAATGTGATAAAATGTTTAGTACACCTCACGGTCTTGAGGTAATTATTATTTAAATAATTTATTGTTCAGGGATGAAGAAAAAATAGTAAATATACACGCAGATAATTTTTGAGTTAAAATTACCCATAAAGTTTGGTACTGTAAGGACATTTAGCCAGTAAATAAATTTTTACTATGTTGTTGGTAGAAATTGCACTTCATTTACATGCTATCGAGTAGTAAATTTTAAAATGTGCATGGGAAAACTTTAGATATTTACCACATGTCCGCATAGTATCAAACTTTTTGGGTAATTTTTACTAAAAATTTCTCTGCGTGTACGAGTTTGTAACTAATAATCAAAAATACAAATATCTCAAAACTAAAGTACGATTTTTATTACTTTGAATGTTAAGTAACGCGGAAACGGGGTAAAATGGGAAGTTTAATTGAATAATTTATTTTGCGCTTCTGAACACTGATAATTTGTTTTTATTTACTTCAAATGAACCTCTCATTACTTTACAATAATTAAAAAAAATTTTTTTTTTTTATTTTAAGATGCCCGTTATACCCTCAGTACTTCGTATCACTTAAAAGTTCATAGTAATCGCAAAATAAATAAAAAAATTATTGAAAAAAACTAAGTTTTTTTTTTCACCAAATTAAAAAAATTTCCCAGTCTCCATTATAACTTTGGGTTCACCATAAAAAAATTCCTCTGGTCACAAAATTATCACCAATTCAGTGATTTTTTATTGACTGGGATTTATTAAATAGTCACCTTAAATTTGTTCATTCCTGATTGACTGATAATAAAAATCCTAAAATTAAAAAATGAATAAATAAATGATATTTTTATTTTTAAAGGTACACGCAAGAAGATCGCACAATGGTAAACGTCCATTTGCGTGTGAATTGTGTAATAAAACGTTTGGCCACGAGATAAGTTTAACTCAACACCGTGCAGTACATTCTGCTGAAAAAGTGTTTGAATGTAAACAATGTGGCAAATCATTCAAAAGGTCAAGTACACTGAGTACACATCTGCTTATTCATTCAGACACTCGGCCGTATCCTTGTCAATTTTGTGGCAAACGATTTCACCAGAAGAGTGACATGAAAAAGCACACCTACATTCACACAGGTACGTCTGTTAAATACTTTTGATTTTCATTATTTATTTATTTTTCTTTTTCCTTCGGTTGTATATAAATTATATATAAACCACAGCATCACATCAGGTATGAGAATAAGTTTCTCAATGTTTTGAATTCTGTTAAAATTTATCTAAATTACCGGGGATGTGCTGTGTAATCTAAATAATTTATAACTGTCTGGATAGACTGTCTGGCTATTTTACGGTAGTAGTATATATTGTCGAGAATTCATCTCTTTTAACTTGTATCTGGATTTTCTACCAGTCCGGTTTTCCCATTTACACATGTGGCGCAAGGGTGTGTGGTAATAAACGTAATGCTCTTTTCCAAAGCTTTACCATATACCATATTACACTATATATATATACATATATAAAATATCAAGCCATCCCCATTGGTCTCATACGCCCTGCTTTTGTATACTAACTGTCCCGTGTATCTTTCATGAATCTCTACTATTCTGGTGACTCTTTTCACTTTATATTAGTACAGTGGGTACGTAATTCTGTAATGAAAATTTTCGAATAGATTTAAATAAGATAAATTATTCGTGGGAATATAAATTAATTTTTATAAATATTAATGTCTGAGGATTTTTATGAAAAGTGACTTGTTTTGTATCGATAAATGTGGATCAAAATAAGTGGTAACACTTGACACTTTGGTGTCACTGTAGGAGTGGGAAGTAAAATGGTTGAGGGTGAATAAGAAGTTGGTGTAGTAGGTGTATAAGGCTGCTGGGCGATGGAGGAATGGTAGATAATAAAGAGGATAAGAAAAAAAAAAGTTGAGAGGCGTGGATGAGGGTGAATCTTTCTTTCTCGGTGTAGTATCAAGGATCTCGGGGTTTTCTGTCACCATGGTAACACTCCTGATGTCTTATCAAATTATCACCTTGTCCTCTCTGCTGTAGATATACTCGTGGTACTTGCTTGGCTCTTTGCAAAAGGCTGAACCAGCCCTTTGGACGCAAGCCGTCACTGTGTACGAGTGTACTTTTTGTTATGACCCTTCGACGCTTTAGTAGAGTGGAAAAAAAAAAAACTGGACAAAGCAAAACTGTATGGTCAATTGGATGGATGTTAACTACCTTGGGGACTGAAACTATAGAATATATTCGCGACATCCAGATTAAAGGAAAGATTTCTTTTAATTAAATTTATAAAAATCAATTCTTTGAAATAAATTTTTGTTTAAATAATTTTTGTATAGTAATATATTTAAAGCCGTAAGATGGACTGTGGCGTCTGAAGGTTCACCTAAAGTTTACAAGTCCAATGATATTCATGTTTGTAAACTTTGCTACTTGAAATTGGTTATTTGTCAGTTTTCAGTCAGTAATCTATCGGTCATCTATCAGTCATCTCGATGGAAAATCTATAGAAAATCTGTAGAAAGTGTCTGGGAAGTGTATGGAAATACTAAATATTTCGATGAAACTAGACCTAAATCTTGACGCTTACGAAAAATTTTTCGACGTTTGCGGAATACTTTCGGAACAATTTTGAACCCATGCGACCAGATACCTGTCAAAAACACTAATTTCACATAATAAAAAATTTCAATTAATAATAATATAATTTTTTTTTTTTCAATTCAATTTAATTCACAGTCAAAGGCTGGAAACCTAAAATAGAGTCTTTAGCGTTTTTTAAAACCTTAACAGAGGACTAAATATTTCGTATTTTCAAAAATTCTAATTCGTCTCCGAGAAAAATTGTCTTAAAATTCTCATTCACTCTACGAGTGTAACAAAGATAGTCCCGTTTATTTTTCTGAGTGTGAAAAAGAGATCCGGTAGCATTTCCCCTTAAATGCATGATTTTTTATTTCCATTTAAAAAAAAATTACGTAAAGTAAAATGTGTTTTATCCATAAATAAACTGATGTAGATCTGCATCACTCTGCATTAAAAAAAAAGTCTGGTCTCAATGCACAAGTGACGTTTTTTTTTTTTTTTTAGCAAAGGCGCATGACATTCAGTCATTAGAATATTATGTAGGCTGCATCCTACTGCATGAATTTAAGGGTTGATTTGATTGTTTCTTATACTTGCATTGATTTAAAATTTTTTAATTTAAATAATGAAACAACACATGGGTCATATTTGAAATAAATAATAGGTTTTATAAATGACAAGTGCGTAAAATCTCATCTAAGGTATGGGAGTGATAACGTGGCGTGATGGGAAAGCGTACGTGATGCGTGTGTCGAGGCCGAATGATTGTCCCGAGCGACTCGAAGCTCTAATGATAATCAAACTGAGCAGTATGGCTCTTTATACATTTATATATCTATATATGTTGGGTTGCATATCTCTATCTTTATCAGACTGGTGTTAACTCATCTCTCTAGCCACCAGTGGTAGTGTGCTCGGGCCATGTGCAGCGAGGGTGCGGCATCACAAGATTCCCAAGGGACCAGAACGGCGTGTGGCGTTACGTAAAATCATTATTAGCTTGCTAGACTATAGGTATTGTTCATTGGTGACACTGACTACGTATCAAGTAAAAGAGTAAATTAAATAGACAAAGATGCATTATAGATTCATATATCAATACATATATGTATTATTATATTTAGAGTTTAAGTGAATGAGACAAAATACATATACATACACACGGTGATATATATGTATATTGAGTGAATAAATAAACCTGACGAAATAACGACAATGGAATGAGTGCTCGGCAAATATTGTTCAGCCGCTGGTATTTCGCGGCAATTAGTTTTCATCGCATTTTCGGGTACTCTTTGTGGTTAAAATCCTTCACTATATTTTCTCATTGCTATGTATGTAGTATTTTTTTTTTTTTTTTTTTATTGAGTACTCGGACACGATAAATAATAACAAAGATTTTTTTTTTACGACTATTTTGATGAAATAAATAATTCTAAATTATGATTGAATAGTAAATGATAAATTAATTATTAATTTATGTTATGTAAATAAAAAATATGATCAAAATAAAAAAAATACACACGCAGAAAAATTTTTAGTAAAAATTATCCAAAAAGTTAGGTACTGTGCGGACATGTAAATATCTAAATTTTCCCCATGTACATTGTAAAATATACTACTCGATAGCATGTAAATTAAGTGCAATTTCTACAAACAACATAGTAAAAATTTATTTACTGGCTAGATGTCCTTACAGTACCAAACTTTATGGGTAATTTTTACTCAAAAATTATCGACGTGTAGTTATTTGATATTTGAAAAAAAGTATAATATCAAAATGTAAAAATAAATAATTTTATTGTGTGGTCAATAAGAATTTTTGTTGGAGATAATTTAAAATTTGAATAAATTTTAAATTGAAACAAACGATAATAATAATAATGATAAAATATTTACAAAGAATACAAAGTTATGTATACAGTAAGTTATCTGATGTTTAACTTGTAAAAGTGCGATCATATTTATCCATGTGTGTTAAAAGACCAAAGACTTTGAGTACATTTAGACCAACTGGTGATGAAACAACAAGTGCGTGCATCAACTTTCATTTCACAGAAGCCCTAACCCCTGATAAGTAAACACGCGAATGTAATCTCTGGCCCTACTGTCGTGGTCTCAAATAAACACCACTTACCAATCACTTTGCGTTATATTATTTTAGATGCTTAAAATTTTTTTCAATTATTAGTTTTTTTTTTTTTGAACCAAACAATTGCTGTTACTTTGTTCATTTTTAGATAAAAAAAAAAGAAGCAAATTTGAATAATTTTATTGAAAATAAATTTTAAAATATATTGATAATTAGTATAAGATAAAAGAGGATTACAAACCGATACTCATGTAAATTTAAAGTTTACTTGTCTATTTTGTTCACCCCTCAAGTTGTCAAACGTGAAGTACACTTTAACAAAATCGACCCCAATGTTTTCACAATAAACACAACCTGCTCGATCGTCAGTCGAGTAGAATTGAGTAAAGTGAAGTGAACATATTTCACACTCTACTATTTTTCTTTTATAACTTGACACAAGTTAATTAACATCCTTCATATTTTTTGACTAAAACAATTTTTGTTTATTTTTTAAATATTACAATACATATATAGGGGGAGAGAGGGGGGCAAAACGGGGTACTTAAAGAAATACTAAATTTTCGACAACTCAAAAACGTTAAATCTTTTTTTTTTTAATGACATTCAAAGTAAATAGAAAAAATTTTCAGCTGCTGTTAAAAAAAAATTTCAATTTTTTGCGGGCAAAATGGGATACTTAAAAAAGGTGAAAAAAAGAATTTCTGGATATTAAATAAATTAAGTAATTTACATAAAGAAAAATTACATTTCACATAATTATTGGATGCAAAGGAAGAAAAAAAAATTTGGAATAGTTTTTATCATAAAACAAAAGTCATTACCATTTTTCGACTGACACTAGATTTTTGAAAAAGTTTAACTGATTACTTTAAATTGGTAATTTTTTATTTGTTAATCACTATTTATTATTAACTTCAAAGTAAAGAATTTAAGTTAGTTTCAATTCCAAAGAAGACATTTTTAAAAAATCAATTACATGTTGCTTAAAGTAATAAATTAAAAAATCATTAAAAGTTGATTAAATTTAAGAAATTGTAAATATTTTCAAGTTAATTATTGAAATATATCTTAAGTAATTTGACACTGGGAGCTCTTTTATTGTAAATTAATAAGGAAAAAAAATTAAATTGATTTCATACTATTTTTTTACAAACAAAAATTTCCAAAATCGGTGAAAAAAAAAATTCAAAATAATGCTCAATCATATTTACAAGTGATTTCAAAATATTTAAAAAACATTTAAAAAAATAAAAAATCTTTGTATCAAATTCTGTGGGTACCCCATTTTGCCCCTTTCCTCTATATTGTCTTTTTTATAATCTAAAAAATTTTTTTTTTAGTTTTGATACATGTCATAAATAATTCACGTATAAACACAAGTGTATGAAAGTGGTTAAGCATTATAACTTGAAGAGAGTGAGAGTGCAAAGGTCGCTTTTGCTCCCTAGCCTATACTATTAGAGGTTTACGTCTGACTACATTGGCTTTTCGAGACTATCCTCACTCTATTCATGTACTGTATCATTGACTCACTAACACCACAACATCACTTCAGGCCGTTTAAAACTTTTGGACAGGGTTATAATAATTTGTAATAGAAGTTTAGAAGTTTAAAATCATCATTTATCTTACAAGTCATCTTTATAATTGAAATCTTTAATATTTTATTATGAAAAAAAAAATTGCGTGATTTTTTTTTATTTTTTCTTAAGTGCCAAATCAGTATTTAGTGTCAATTTGAAAAAGTTTTCTAAATGTGAGGCCAAATCGACCTCCTACAAAAACAATAAAATTAAAAAAAAACTGTATTTTGATCATATAGGGGAGGGAGGGGCAAAACGGGGTACTTAAGGAAATACGAAGTTTTCAAGGACTCAAATACACTCAATTTTTTTTTTTTAATCATATTCAAAGTAAATGGAAAAAATTTTCAGTTACCGTTAAAAAAAAAATTTTTCATTTTTGTGGGCAAAATGGGGTACCCCCTAAAAAAGATAAAAAAAAAAAAGTTCTGGATTTTAAATGAATTTGGTCAAGTTAAATTTTTTTATAAGTAATTTGCACACTGATAAAAAAGTTGACTTGATTCAAGAGTGAAAATTTTGAACCAAGAGTTCCATTTTGAAGAAAATTATTTTCTTGAGTCAAGAGAAAAAATTCTTGAACCAAGAGAAATTAACTTGACCCAAGAATAATTTCTTGGCTTAAGAATTTTTTCTCTTGACTTAAGAAAATCATTTTCTTCAAAATGGAATTCTTGGTTTAAGATTTTTTCTCTTGAATCAAGTCAACTTTTTTATCAGTGCATGAAGAAAAAATATTTTTACATGATTATTGGATGCAAAAAAAGAAAATCAAATTTTTAATACTTTTTATCATAAAACAAAAGTCATTAATATTTTTCAACTGAAAATTGATTTTTGAAAAAGCTGAACGAAAAAAATTCAAAATAACGCTCGATTATATTTACAAAAGTGATTTTGGAATGTTTAAAAACTATTTAAAATATAAATTTTTGAGATTTCCCGTTTTGCCTACCCAACCCCCTTGTGCCCCCCCTTCCTCTATTGATCATATAATAAAAGACTGCGTACTTAAGAATATATTTTTCTTTCAAACATAATTGAATTATAAATGAATTAACTACTTTTAATTAATAATATAAATGTATTTAAGTGCTTGATACTATTTTCTGATCCTTGGTTTAATTTTATACTAATAATCGTAAATTTATGCTTCATAAATATAAATTTGTGTTGAAACTATAAGACAAATGATTAAGTGAAACATTAGACGAGAAATGAAGGTAGGAACGTAGTGGCGGTACCTACTCAAGAACTAATAGATCGGATTTGTCACGATTCCTAATGTGATCGACGGCGTAATAATTTAATAGCCATCAATTCACCACAAATGGTAGGGAGAGGATTACTAGCAGTCTCCCTGCGGTATACCAGAGAGCACTAAGGAGCTAACCGACTTAAGTTTTCGGTATCACGTTTCTATTGCTTTCCTTCTTCTATCTTGCTTACCAACTTGGTTCCTTGTTTCCTTTATTCCTTGGTGTCTACATTCAAGATTCAGCAATTGTATTCTAAAACTCTCAGCTGTTAACATTTAACAGTTTAGTTAGCGATTTGCTTTAGTAACCATTCTATTAAGTTAAAATAAAATAAAACAATGGATTAGGAATCCAGATTTAGAGTTGTTAATTGAAAAAAATTCTAGTATGGGTTTACCTCGTGTGTCGTTGAACACTCGTGTTATTCGTTCCACTGTGCAAAGAGGGTGGTGTTGTACATGGATTGTATGTACACTGAGTTCCTGGTTCTATGTCCCATGGTAACACTTTATCTCGTGCCCTATTCATGTACCACGTTTCGTTCGGAATTAGTCACTACAACGCGCTACTGTACAGTATTGCTAGTAACCTATAGTTATACGTTCGTTGCTTTTCACTTCCGATGAATTTACTGCTATCCTATGTAAATACCCCAGGGATTACTTGTCATCGATCTATATCAGCATATATACTGCTAGATGTTTTTAAATAATTCCTATACCATATTAGTACCATACATATACATCTGATTGTTTGAAAATTATTATTTTTTTACTCCGATTCAGTTTTAATATTAAAGTAAGCTCCGTTTTGGAGCGAATTTTACTCCGAAGGGATTAAATAAATAAAGTCATCTGCTTCATATTCACTCCGGGTTTAATCCGCATTCACTCAAAAAATTTTTTACAGTGTATTAAATAAAATTTATTTTTATTGAAGGATAACATTTTTCATTTTTGTAAATGAATAAATCGATTATTATTAAATACTGATTAATGTTATTGGGTATGAAAAATTTTTTCTATCAATTTATTGGCAGACGAGAAAGAATGCGGATTGAAAAAAATTCGCGTCACTCCGAAATTACTCCGTCAAAAAAAACTCTATTCACTCTACATGCGGAGTGAGTTTTTGCAAAAGCTCCACAACTCCGAGTGACGGAGTGAATTCGGATTTAAATAAAATCCGTATTTATTCCGGATTCACTCCCGATTTTTTTCAGTGTGAAATAGATTTTTTTGAAAATTAGAGTTAGTGAACGGAAGTATAAATGATAACATTGAAAGAATATTTATAATCCTTTTTTTTTTATTCGTGAGTGAAAAAATAATTGTGTATAGATATAAAAAAATAATTTAATTAAAATTGTAATTAAAAAATCTATCAAATATAAAAACGTCTGATGAGATAAATAATCACTGTGAAATAAAAAAAAAAAAAAGAAACAACTTTTGAGCCCCATGTGTATCCAATCGGATTGAATGATATCCGACCTGGTAATCCCGGCTGGAAGCTTTCTATACTCTAGTGTAAAGAGAAAAGATGAAGGAAAATCCAAGCTGTCCTCGATATGAAATATGAGATGTGGTTTTCTCCAGGATTCGCTCGCGTCTTTTTTTTACGCTATATCCTTTTTTTCTTCTGCTAACGCCTGCTGTGAGTTGGGTTCACTTTTTCTCGTTCATTTTACACCATACCAAAGCTCGACGTCCTCTGTCTCAATAATATTTTCTCTCTTCTCCTTTATTTTATCCTCATATCTGTAAAAGAGAGCCAGAGCTAGAGCTTGAGCTTGAGCTATAAAGCTTTATTTCTCTGTCAGACTTCTCCGGCTCGCGCATTCGACCTCACCTCTCGCGGGGATTTGGATTGGAGGGCAGACACGAAGCCCCGAGAGTAGGAACGTGGTCGATGGAGACGAGAGGAAATCAATGCCTTTGCCAGGCTCCTCCGCCAACGCAGACCCGGCCCCACCTCGAAGGACCTGTACTACTTGCTTTCTCCGATCTATACTACTTTTTCTACTAGTCAACTAATGTCGGATTTTCTTTTTTTACTTTTCTTTTTACATTCTTTGTCGTTTTATCTATGAACTTTTTTTTTCACAAGAATTTTTATTCTCTAGAAATTTTTTTTTTTTTTTTTAATTTAATCTCTTAATTTATTGCGCTGAGTTTGTAAAAATTTTTATTTTAGGCTATTAAAATATTTTTTTTTTTTTTTAATTAATGAAATCAACTATTTTCTCAATTAACGGATTCAGTGCTTCTAATTATTAACAAATAATAAATTACAGAGTAATAAAAAATAAAATTTTGAATAATTATTTTAGTAAAAACTTTCTATTGATTAAATATATAATAAATTAGATATTATAATAGAGTTGATAATGAACTGTAATAATAAATGATAGATTCCCCGGTTGATGTTTGAAAATTGATGATGGAGCAAAGATCCCGAGTATAACAAAGCACCAGCAATTGGTTTACGAGAACACGGGTTAATAATCTTCGAATTAATTTACCCTGAAATCACGTCGGCTTCATCTAAAATCATCTAAGATATTCATCTCAGCTGTCACAAACTTTTCAAAATAAAATTTAAGACATTTTACCCTCTGATAATTAAACCCTATTATTATCCTTTTATTTACTTTTTTTATTTTTTAATTATATCTTTTAAAAAGTTATTACTAAGACACTAAATAAAATAATGGAAAAAGTTTAAGGAGTTTTGCCACTTGGAAAGTAATAAAAGTTTTCTTACACTAAAAGCAAAAGACTCTGAGGACATACAAAGGGTAAAAGAGGGAAGAGGAATGGTTGAGTTGGAGTAGACGATCCCTAAGATTTCTCGGAGTTTAATATAGTTTTAGGGGCGGCAATAGCGGTCGCTGCTCCGGGCATGTAATGGCGTCTTAAGTCTCCGTGGTTCTCAAACATTTCAGTCTGTGAAATTATAAATTATTTGATTTCTTCTTTCGAAGTATTTCACTTTTTATTTCATTTTTTAAATATTTATTAAATAAACTATAAAAAAAAATAAATAACTACCAATAAATAAAGTAGATTTTAGTAATTTACTCAACACGCAGTAGAAAATTGTGTATGAAAATCAATATAAATCAAGGGTTCGGAGTAATTCAGACAAATTAAATATTATATTTTAACGTACTAATGAGGAAATAATCAATTAGTGTCACTAAAAGCTTATTACACATAAGGTAAAAGACTTTAAACCTGATCAGTATACCACTATAGTCGCTCATTTTAACCAATTAAGGCGTTTTTATAATTTTTATAAACAAATAATCATTGATAAATAATCATTTGTGAATCTAAATATATTTAAATAACCGAAATATTTTATAATTTATTATAAATTAAAATTGACTGTTTTCAAAACCGGGCTCAGTCGGCCATTTTTCACTTTAACGTTCGTTAGATTAAATTTCAGTTAGATTAAAGTCTTTAGTAATTGTTATAATTATATGTTATTCTGTACAAAGTACTCCCTGAGAGTAAGTCTCCGTCGGTTTTTACCCGCACTATTAGAAAACAATTCTAATCTCACGCCGTTAACATTACAAACCGAAAATTTCCGACAATTCCCGACGGCGACTTACTTTCTGGGAGAATTTTATATTTTAAGTATGTGAAAATTTAATAAAGTAGTATATTTTATAAATTGTTCTCCAAATCAACTCTCTTAAATTTGAAATAGTGACAATTCACTGTTTACTAGTGAAAAGTATGTCACTAATTCAAATAGTGGTATACTTTTCACTAACAATAGTGATTTTCACTAATTTTCACAAATTCGTTTTTAGAGAGATTATACTTATCATAGTTTAATTGACATTATCTTTGAGCGAGTATAGGGCCATGTGTTGATCGAGTAATGGTAGATCACAACTTTTAGTGAGCGACTATTACACTCAACGACCTTCTTTGAAAAATTAATAATAATTAATTATCAACATGAGTTTTTAAATTAAAAATTGTTTCTAATATTTAAAACTACAAAAGATAACTATGAAAAAAAAATGGTTTTTCATTTCATTATCAGTTTATATTAAATGGTTTAATCTCACTCCAATCAAAAGTGAACGGGTAATGGGACTTTTTTCTTATACTAAACAATTTTTTCCAGATTAAAAGTAATATAATTATTTAATTAATTATTCAAACAACTTTTTCTTGCGATTTATGGTTCTTTATAAATATATATAAATATACAGCTTATTATGTATTATGAAAGTTGATTTATATATTTTAAAAAATTTGTATATCACCGAAATTCAAGTTTTTTTTTTTAGTTGCATGGAAAAAATAATTCAGATCTACCGGAATCTGATTTTTTCAAATTTTAGGGAAAATAATTATTACGAGTTTTGTCTTATTTTGTCTGACATTTAAAATTTTTTTAAATATTAAAAAATTTCTGTTTTTTTTCTTTCTTTGGAAAATAAATGTTGTATACATGTAAATATATGCCGTTGGCGAGACGATGAATCACGAACTAAAGCTAGAGAGAATAAAGAAGAAAAGGTAGAAAATAAAGAAAGTAGTGTGTGCAGTATAAGTTTCTTGCAGAGATAAAGACGGGATAGAGGTAACCTCGGTGCGAGCTTCGGACGGTTCTTGATTTTTACGAGCTCGTAAATTCCTGGGAGTCTTCGCTCTCTTCTTTTACTTGTCTTGGCTTACCTCTATTTTTATGGTTTTTTTTTCACTTCTTTCCTTCTTCCTTCATTGTTATTATTTTATTTTAAAATATTTCTTAGCTCTCAAAATTGTAAAAATTGTTTTATATTTTAAACAGGTAATTGCGCATGCGCATACCCACAAATTCTCCACTTGGATTTTTTATTTATCAAAAATATTTTTTCTATCCACGATATCGCAGTATAACTATTACAGGATGTTGAAATAAACGTGATAGAAAATAAAACGTATGGATAAAATCGATTGGTAATAGTAGGTGGGCTTGCATCGACGAGATTGTAGGTTCGATTAACTAGTTGTTTATGGCGGCGCGTTGTGATGTCGATTTTAGGCGTTATATACGTCTGTTGCTGTTACAAGTTTGACAATAGAACGTTCGAAAACGTTTAAATAAAATAAAATAAATAAAATAAAAATAAAAGAAAATTAAAAAGGATAAAAAATACGAGTAAAAAGTCCATTAACTCCAAAGCTTTGAGTTTTTCTTCCTTTTCATTTGAATTTCCTCTTTGTTCATCACTCGTATAATAAACTCGTGCTTTCATTGTCTATCTCTTTTCGTGAACTCGCCCCAGGTACATTCGTTGTCGCTATGGTAACAGGGGGTTAGAGCCGCCCCCGGCCACCAATCAGAGCTCTCGTGGCCGAGATGAGAGAAACGAGCGGCGAACGTTCTACCCTTTTCAACCTACCCTCTTCTCCCCTTTACATTCTCTTTCTCTCTTTTTCTCTATTCACTATTTCACTCAATGCCACTGCTGGCTGCACTTTCGCCCACGAATTTCACCCACTGAATGTTACTGGGCTGAGAGAAATAACCTTGTGTATAAGAGAATGAGTATAAGAGAGAAAGCAAACTCGTTGCCGGGCTGGCTGTGATTCTCGCTTGGGAGGAAATCTTGACCGGGCGTGCCCCGCATCCCCGATACTACCAACCCCTTGTGCTTTACTGTTTTTTCTTTTACTTCATCTTTATCATCTATTATATATTTTTATTTTTCTATTTCTTTTTTACTTTTTCCTCTTCTCTTCTTCTTTTTCTTCTTTTTCTTCTTCTTCTTCTTCTTCTTTCATTTTATATATAAGAACTTAAAGAATATATATCTTAGCGTGTTACTTCAACTGGGATTCAACACAAGTGCCAGCTATCTTACTCTATATAACCCTCTATAACTATTCCCAAGCGAGAAGTTTCTGCAATTGACATCTCGGAAATCTCGATATTCGATACCGATATTTTCAAATCACTTTGATTGATACGTTACTTTTTTTCTTCAATATGATTTATCATTTAAAAATTTTATACTGATTGTCTCATGATTCTTCATTTATTTTTAGTTTACTTCAAATAGAATCTAAGATAAATTCAAAGATTAAATTCACTTTTTTTCCACACTGACAACTTTATATTGACTTGTTTTCAAAGTGACATCTATTTATATTAATACCCAAAAATACTGAAAGAAATTAATATTCCGTTTAGTTGAATCGTCAATACCGAGGATATTTTATTTAATATTTATGTAATTGTTCACAACAATTTAATATTAATAACATGATTGGTTAACTTTACCTAAAAATTATTTAAATTTATTAATTTTAAATTAGTGGATATTAAAAAATCAGCAGTGTCTGATCGAAATTAGGTTGTTCTACTTACACAAACTAATAATCATTTTTTTTAATCAGTTAAATTTACTTTGAAATATTAATAGTCTTGTTTAATGAAATAAAAAAAAAGGAAATTATTTAAATAAATTACAGTAAAAGTAAAATAGGGAAGCTGGGGCATGACGGACACTTTGTAACTCTCTAGGAAACATAAATTTGATGTAAGTGTGAATGTAGCATACATCAGACAAATTTAAAATTATTAATAAATCGAGTAAATAATAAATAAAATAAAATTTAAAACAAATGCGCATTTAAAAAATTTTGAAATTAATAAGTGCATTTTTTATAAATAATACTTTTTTAATTATTTACCTTATTTATTTATAATTTTAAATTTGTCTGATGTCTGCTACATTCACACTCGTAAATTTGATGAAAAATAAATTTTTTTCTTTTCCAATTTTTGTCAAGTGCCACACTGTCGAAAATTGGGAGTAAATTTGGAGTGATTACGGATTGAAATAAAATCCGAATTCACTCCGTCACTCGGAATTTCGGTGTATTAAAAAAAAATTAATCTGCATACGGAGTAAATAGGGAGTTTGTTTTTTTAGCTGAGTGGTTTCGGAGTGATCTAGATTTTATTTCAATTTGCATTCACTCCGATTCGGAGTTTTAATACTAAAATAAACTCCCCTTCGAAGTGAATTTCACTTCAAGGGGATCAAATAAATAAACAGTAATTCGCTTCGCATTCACTCCGGATTTACTCCGCTAATTTTTTACAGTGCACTGAGTCACAGCCTTCCCTATCTATGACTTTGTTATGAATTTTAAAATTTTTCAATTCTAAAATAGAATTATCGTTTTAAGTTTTTCATATCCATTATTAATTAATATAATAATAATATTGTTTTTTAATTTGATTACAGGAGAAAAGCCTCACAAATGTCAAGTATGCGGTAAAGCATTTTCTCAAAGCAGCAATCTGATAACTCATTCAAGAAAGCATACAGGTTACAAACCATTTGCTTGTGAGCTTTGCAATCGCGCATTTCAACGTAAAGTAGATCTCAGAAGACATCGGGAAACACAGCACGCCGAATTAGGCAGCTCTAACATGCCAACAGTTTCACACCGAGTCTCAATAGTCAATATCACTCAGAACAATATCGTTACGTCAAATTCATCGATGAGTCAGTAAATTTATAAATAATATAATTAAATAGATAATTATCACTGTATTATAAATCATTGCAATTAGTAAATAAAAGAATAATATTAATAATAAATAAATAAAATGTCATTAAATTTTTAAATTTTATTGACAAGTGATCTTTTTAAAAATTATAGAAATAGTGTGAAACTTTATGCTTTTTCCGATAACCAAAGACTAATTATATACTCCGAACTTTCTTATATCTCATTAATTATGATAAACAAAAGAGAAAGTATAAGAGATAAAAAAAAATTATATTTAAATTTAAGTATCAATATTAATTAATTCATTTTTAAAAATAATTATTAAAGTCAAAAACTTATATAATTAAATTTTATTTTCTCATTTTATAAATTGAGATAATTCTCGTACTGTAAAATATAACATACTTATAAAATAACATTTAAAAAATATATATAATGTACTAGTGAAAGTTACGTCAGAAGATAAAGGTGTAAATATTTGATATATATCTTATAAATTAATTTAGTTCTATATATGTATAAATATAATAATAATAATAATAATAATAATAATAATAATAATAATAATAATAATAATAATAATAATAATAATAATAATAATAATAATGACATATTCTGTACGCGGCATTAATGATTATTAAATATATTAAAAGTATAATTAATAAAATGCAAATATATATGTATAAATAACAAATATAAATAATTATAAATATTAAAAATATAAATAGTTAATATTAAAAAAGTATTGCGAGATAAATAGAAAAATTCCTTCCAGCTTTAAATTTATCTTTCCGCACCTAATTAATTATCTCGCCTACTAAATTTAAAAATTAAAAATCTTATTATTGTTTTATTATTGATGATTATATTATTATTGTAATGAGTCTTCTTCGCTATTAATTATTAATTAATACAATTATTATTGTCATCATTAATTATTATCATTATTATTAACAAAAATAAAAGCTGTTAAAATTTGTAAACATTATTTGTTTTAATATTCATACATATTATTAGACAATAATATATATATGTGTATATATATAGCGTTATTTTACCTCAGCAATTTTTTTTAACTTCTTTACCCTCCCCCCAAGCCTCTACATCTATTTATTTTTTCCTCCACTCACGAGCTTTGAGGTAATTTTTATGCACATAAATTTTCCAGCTCTGTATTAAAGCTTGAGAATTTGCATAGAGAAATATATTCCATAAATTTTCATGAAGCTTTTTTTCATAATGCGAATTAAATTCGTGAAAGAAGGTAGAAAAATTTTTCATACATTCTATTTAATATTTAAACTTGCATTTAAACTTTTCGAATATATATTTTATATTTTTTTTATTCAATCATTGTTTAATAATTTTTTTAGTGATATATATTATCATAAATATGAGGTGCTAATTCTTAATTCTTAAAGTAAATTACTTGAATTTTAAAATTAAAAAAAAATAATAAATAAGTAAATAAATTAATAAGACAAGAGGAAAAAAAAATTAAAAGGGAAAAAACGAAATGAGAAAGGGAATGAATGACGATGGCAGTAGTTACTAGTTAGGCAAACTGCCCCATCGTTAACGATCCAATATGTTTTCGCTCCCTAGTATGTAGAGACGGCAGTGGAAAAGCTTGACGATGAGACGAAACGATCTTAGGCTACAGACTAGCAAAGCAATGTTATATACACCCCTTATATAGATTTAACTCGCCCTTTTCACTTTGTACAAAGTACATTTAACGTCGAATGATATTTTTAGTCTCATTTTCTCAAGTAGTTTGAGATTTTCCAGTTTACTCGCTCGTATGTGTCTTAGTCTCAGAGGAGAGGAAAGGAGACAAGTATTTGATACACGACGCTTACGTTAGAGGGAGTATACACTCAGATGAGATAAAGTAGTACAAATAGAGTTTGTCGAGTTGAAGAAGAAGAGGATCAGATGGGAAAAGTTTTATCTTCACTTGAGAGAAGGAGTTTGAGATAACTGGTTAGGTAGATGGCGTGGCAAGTTGTACCACGACACACAATGACCCACGCGCGCTACCAACAGGGCAGATTGGACAGTTATTGCATTCTGGGTAAGATTAATTGAGCTGAGAGTATGCTATATACCAGAAAAGCCAAGTAGATCATGTTTTTCTCTCTCACTTGCGCTCTATACCCTAAATTGTTTGTATATGTGTCTGTCTTTGTCTGCTAGCGGTAGTATGTACTTACTACTATAACCCAGTAGAGTTAACCCACTGCTATCTCCGGATGTTTTCGAAGCTATGCAGTTGGTTAGGGAACCAAGACACGACATAGCAGACTGAAACGACTGATGATTAACTACTTCGTACAGGGGGAATCAATCCAAACCCTCAACTTATAATCATCACTTGGCATTGATAGTAATTGAGATGAGAGTTATTAAATAACTTTGGTTAAAGTGATTAAGTTTTATTATTTTTACTCAATATACTTGGATTTTATTAGTTTGCTTTATTGTTTTAGATATTTATTATATTTCATTAGCGACTTGTACACAAATATTATGATTTTATTTTTTTTATAATTATTCTATTTATTTTTTTCAGTTTGTTTTGTAACCCAGTTAATAACTACTGTTAAATATTTTTTTAAGTTATTTAGTAAAGAAAAATTTCCTTTAATATTGAATTTATAAATTTCACTTAAATTCGAAAAAAATTTTAAAAATGATAATTTTATAATTTTTTTTAAAGACGAAGCTCTGGTATGATTTTTTGAATATTTGAATTGTTAGATTAGAAGTTATGCAAAAAAATGAAGACATTTCATATCTTTCAAATTTTTTGTCCCCGATTTTTTTTTTTGACAAAATTAACTCATTTTAAGTTCTTTGCGTCTTCAAACAAAGTTTTAGGGGTTTGGAGCTAATTATATACCAGAATTGATCGGTAGAATAATTTCAACGTTATTTAAAAAATTTACACACACACACACACACACACACACACACACGCACACAGACACACCTAGGACCTCAAAACGTTGACAACTGATGAAAACTCGATTTTCGACAATTGAACTGAAAGCAATAACATCCTAAGTTTTCGGCAATCCACTGAATTGTACCTTTTGAAACTTAATTTTCCTCTAAAGTTGTTAGCTTTATTTCGTTCATCATTAAATTTAAATTTTATTCAAAAAATAAAATAGAATGGGTTGATTTTGCAATATTTTACACTGTGAAAAATTTCCATTAAATGTTACTATGGGTGCATTGTAACACCGGACCATAAGAAAACTGGTACAAAATTTACAAGTGTCCCATAGTAAACGTATGCGCAGACGACACGATTGGGACCTATGCGCATACGTTTACTATGGGACACTTGTAAATTTTGTACCAGTTTTCTTATGGTCCGGTGTTACAATGCACCCATAGTAAAATTTGTTGGAAATTTTTCACCGTTTATTAATTACTGATTGATACCACGAGAATCTTTTCCAATTGGATGCCAGGCTTCTATTTAATAGCATGGAAATTGTTGCATTTCTTGATCATTTTTATTACTGTTGGAAATCTCTTGAAAAGTTGAGTTCAAGATTTTGAGTATAAAATTTTACGATTTTTACATTTTTTCACACCAGTATTGTTTTTATCACTAAAATTTATCCAGCTATCATTGAAAGAATTGTTGATAAAAAAAAAAAATATAATACCACACTTTTAGAAGTTTGGAAAGAGTCAATAATAAGCTGATTAAAAAAATTTTGAATTATCTCGTGGGTACACAGCATACTATGAAAAATATTTCCATAAACTTGTGTGTTATCAATTAGATGGTGAATTAAGAGCAAATTGGACACTAATGATTAAATAAGTTGCCATTGTACCAGTAATCTAAAAATAACATTATCTTAGAACATGTTTCTTAAATATTAATGAACTGATTACAAAAATAATAAATATAACTCACAATTGATAACAGCGTACGATCTAAGGGTATAATATCGCAAGCACTTATTTTAATCTTCAAATACCAAAGATCATTCGAAAATTTGGCTAACTGAAATTCAAAAAATCATTTATCCTTTTAATTTAATTTATCAATTATCAATATCATTATAACGAAAAATTTATTTACTGCATGTTTGATGTTCTCGTCCATGGAATACTGATCCATCAGAAAATTTATTATTTTTCCGAGTTTTATATTCTAAAATCAAAAACAATGTCAAAACTTCCCATACGAACGATATATATATCCTTGCAAATCTGCATATATGAGACATAAATATTTATATATGTCACATATATGCAGATTTGTCCTGATGTATCCAGATATATATTTTTTTCGTATGGGTTAAGAAATTTACTTGATAAATCGTTACCAGAGTTTTAAACGGTCGTGATTCAAAAATTTAAAATAAATTTTTGTGTTATAAAAAGTAAATTTTTCGATCATTGTTCATAATACTTTTGAATACTACATGTCAAATATAATTTTAATTACGTTTTTGTTATTAAATAATACTTACCTTGTAAAGTATAGATTTATTTTATCAAATTGCCTTACCTGGTTCATCACTGTGGTAACATTCGAAGTTAATGCTATAAATAGACTAATAATCCATGACATACGTGTTCCATTTAGATACCATCTAATGTTTATATCTAATTTCCCGAGCGTCGACAAAATAGTAATGTATACAGTAATTACAGTTCTTACGCCAAAACAAAAAATACCAATCAAAATGGGTATTCCATAGAAATCAGCAATATCCTGACAGATTTCCCATAATTCTATGTAAGCATACTTAAGATTGTTAATATCATTAAAAATCGATTCGCGCGACAGTAAATTTTGTGCGACAGATAATATTTGTGTTCGAGATTCATTCGATATTGAATATACTAATCTCGAAATAGTCGAATTTATACTTTCAAATCTCTTTTTAGCTCGATTAAGTAGCTGAACATATTGTATGATTACTGCACCACTAATTACCGCTGGTATATTTTCAAAAAATATGTTTATCGATGGAAAGTAATACAGACTCATTATTACAACGCAAATAGATGTAAAAAAATATCCGATAAATATTAAATTATTGGTGTAGTCATTCTCCATTTCATAACTTACGCACTTGTTTAATATTTCGTCGACATTTTTGAATCGATCGTTAACACTTATCAACAGTTTTTGCCGACTTACATAAATAAGTGGTAGTAAACTTGCACTCAATAATGTTAAATATAAAGATCTTACTATTACTGGTGCTAATTGTGAGTTGGAAAAAACACTAACTATTAGTTGACCAAATAATTTGTAAAGACTTAACGATGAAAAAGCTATAAATAATAAAATATTATAACATGATCCAATGTATGAAAAATTCCATTTGAAATTTCGATTTTTAACTCCGCGGTTTTTTAAAAATATTTTTGATGTATCCATAGTCCACGGTGATATTCCAACCATTTTAAAAAAAATGTGTTGAATCAATATGATAAATCGGTGAAACACGGAATAATCTTGAATATAGTTTGATTTTTTTTTTAACCTGTTCCAATTTAGTTGTTCCATTATTCGGTTTGTTTTTGTTCTTTAATTTTCAGACCAACGTGTTCATTTTGCGAGGTCACGATTCTTACTGACGATTAGCGCGAGAATGATGCTTGATTCTTGTTTTAGATAATACTTTTTTCTATAATTATTGCAGTTGTTTTTTTTTTTTATGCATCTGATAGCTTTAATAAGCTAGCCTAGAAATCGCATGTAAATTTAAAAACGGATTTACGTTGATATGAAAATAATTACGGTTATTAAGTATTGAAAATATAATTGTTGTATATATACATAAAGATAATAAAAGAAATATACACTTGTACAGGCAGTAAAATCAAATTTTTAGATATTATAATTAATGAGAATAGACACTAACTGCACGAATCGAACGATAATATCGAGATTATAATTTGAACTTGAAAATATTGAAAAAAAAAATTGGAAAACGGTTAACCCTGTGGGCCAGTCTCAAAATTTCCCGCTGTTTTTGAGCTCAATGATAAAAATTATTTTGATCTTTGAACTATGAAAATTCAAAAAATCAAAAATAATTAAAACACACATACACTCAGACATTATTTTGAAAATTGCCAGAAAAACTTCTTAAGAGCTCAAAACGTTGGCATCTAATGGAAACTCTATTTTTGAAAATCGAGATGAAAATAATAACTTCCCGAATTTTCCGAAAATCGACTATTTTCTTAGCGGGAAATTAAAAAAACTCGGTTTATAAGTATGAAAGTCGATCATGTCTAATTTAATTGATATTTTTTTACTTTATGTTGCTCACGGAAGGATGTTCGAGATGATCAAGGCAATATATAGCAGAACTGTGAACCAAATAGACACTGAGATCTTTGAATCGTATGAAGGAGTGCGACAAGGCTGCGCACTAAGCGCAACTCTGTTTAATATATTTACAGATGACGTGGATGAAATCTGGAGTACGAAGGACATTGGTGGTGCGGTGATGGGTGGTAGGAAATATTACGTGATAAAGTATGCAGATGACATGTGCCTAGTTGCTGAAACTGCTAAAGGGTTGAAACAAATGTTAAAAGAGCTGGAAAAATACACTGATGGTAACGACCTGGTGGTCAATGCTTCAAAAACAAAGATCATGATAGTAAAAGCTGGCTGCAGAGAGGTTGAGGAACAAATATGGAGCTTCAAAGGAGAAAAACTGGAAGTGGTCTCAGAATTCAAATACCTAGGATACTGGTGTACAGCCTCAGGTTCTTTCAAGAAGCACACGAAATGGCTAGTAAGCAAGACCCAACAAGCAATAAACGCGACTTGGGGACTTATCAAAAGAGCGGGAAGAGCTACGCTAAGAGAGAGACTACACCTGTACAGCACACTGGCGAATTCAGGGGCACTCTATGGAGTTGAAGTGTGGGGTTGGGCCTTCAATGAAGACTACAATAGGTTGTATACAAGAGCACACAAAATGGCGCTTGGTGTGGCTAAAAATACACCAGAGTATATCTGGAGGTTGGAAGCGGGAGTAGAGAGCAGCCTGTACATGACACGGAAGAGAGCCAGCAGATACTTGGTGGACATTCTAAGAATGGAGGATACCAGGTGGCCTAAATTATGTCTGAGGGAAGAGGTAAGAAATATATTGAATAGTAAACCGTCCAAGTGGGGTAAAGCAGTAACACAAACGCTGGAATTGATGAAATGCGAAGACATATTAGAGCTCATCTGGAGACGACACGATCCAGACGAAGTGCAGCAAAGGCTAGATGACGGTTTCGAAGTGCTACGAGTCCTAGAAGAGAAGAAGACTAGAGAAATGGTGCAGAAATCAACTTACTGCCCACTCTACAAATTCACAATGACCTCAGAAGGTTGCGAGGACTATTGGAAGGACGAATCTGGTGAAAGTTGGGTGAAAGAAACGTGGGCCAGACTAAGATGCGGCAATATTGACCGTTGTGGCAAAAAAGGATTTAAGGACTGGAGCTGTCGTATTTGCAACAGTCAGCAGGAAACACTTGCTCATCTTCTAACTTGTAGAGAAGCCAGAAACTTATGCAGTGAAAAAACAGCGCAAGCAATCCAGGCACTGACTGTGAATAAATACGAGGCGGATCTAGACTTCTTGGTTAAAGAACTTTTAAGAGGTCCGCCAGTTCGAGAGGTGTGCAGCCTGATCGCAGCAATCGAGAGAGCCGGAAAAAGAGAAGAGTAAACAGACGCAGTGCAATAAACACTAAAATAAAATATATGTCTATATGAAGGTAGCTTCTGAAGTTACTTAAATTTTTTTATTATGTTATTATGTTATTATGTTATTATGAATGTAAAACCGTTCCCTAGTCATACATAAGTATTGAAGTATGGAAGTAAATAGTTAAACTAAGTTATGTATAAAAAGTAAGATATAAAGGGCATTTAGGGATGGGAATGTAAAATAGTGATAAACTGTACAGCTTGAACTAATTAATAAATAAAAAAAATACTTTATGTTGCTCAAAATATAATTTTATCAAAGCAGTAAAAAGTATAATTTTTTTCCTAAAAATTATTAGTCAAAATAAAGTAACTCAACTTTTTACGTCCTGTGTAAAATGATTCAAAATTTAATTAATAAATAGAAATTTATCTTTACTATGATAAAAATTATTTCTGAAATTTATTTAAATTAGTCTAATAAAAAAAAAGTTCATAAAAACTCATATGTCATTTATTTTTTAATGTTCATGCCCATATATTTATATATACATAAGTATATATAATAAAAGAAAGTCTTATAGAACCATAAAAAGACAAGCGCGTTTTAGAGCGTATATACAAGACAAGAACGATATACCTTATGTCTATTAAGGTATTCACGACCCCTTGGAGGCCGTCCCTTCTTTTTGAAATATAACCCTTGGTTCATACACCACACTTGCATATACATCGCACCTAACCACTCTTATTCTTTTTATTTTTCATCTCGTACTAGTGTTTCTGTGCAGCTAAAAATATGAAAAAAAATAGTATCTCAATAGCGGGAAAGAGTATACGCGACATGAGTAGATAATAGAACTGCCAGTATAACCAACTTTACCACCTTTACCGTGGTTTTTCATATTATTTACAATCTTTGTAGCTATACGACATATTACAATGAGCTGTTTTCTTGTATTTTCACTTTCTATATTCCGTTTAATTTTACTTCTTTCAGTAAATTGGTTACAGTCAAAATATTATTGCATTTTTTTTTTACACATATAAAAAAAAAGTCAACTTTAACGTCGTTCCGATTTTCAAAATCATCTTTTCGACATGTGTTTAGATTTCAGTCTAAGAAAACTTGGAAAGCTTATAGACAGCCTGAAATTATATGACTGACATCATATACCTTTAATAGTTTGTCGTATTTGCTTTTTCTTTTATTTTTAATAAATATATAGATACACATAAATTTATCGCAATATCCCTTGGGATGCACCCAACTCGAGTTTCAATATGAACGACACATCCTCGTGAGTAATGTACTTTCCCGTGTCAACGCAGTGTGGGGGATTAGAAAACCGTAACGGACTTGAAGCTTTATTTACACGCTCGGTTTGCATTCAATCTCATGAAATTTTACTTCGTACTGAAGTTATCAAATGAATTGTTTTTATTTGCGTTATTAATTTTTTACTTTTACGTATAATTCATTTAATAATGTCATATATAAGATTTTGTTAAGAAAGTTCGAGCATTGCACAGAGAAAGAAAAACAGTAAGCTCTCCTATATTATATGATCATTTTTTCAATATCTATATACGAATTATGCCTTTACTGAGAAAAAATCTTTCTTATGTGAAATTTTATGATTTCGTATTTGCGCGGGGATATTTCGGACATTAACGCAAATTGAAATAAAAATGTTCAAAACAAGTAAAAAATTAAAACTGACAATGACTATATGAATAAGAAATTATTATGACTGTAGTAATTTTGAGTATATTTTACAATCAAATTTTTCTTAAGAAAATACTTTTATGTCATTAGAAAACATATCTCTATAAAATGTCCAAAATCATAATGAATTTTTTGCTAAGTGCTTATAATGAAAGAAAAGTACTAAGTTGGATTGAAAATAATTTTTTTACGATGGACAAATTTATTATTCATAATATTAGAAAATTTTGATTATCATTATGGAATATTCTATTTTACAGAAATATAAATTTCGTACGGAATCATTTGAAAAACCAGGATACCGGCATCTTTTTGTTTGGATAAAATTATAACAATTCCTGATTAGACAAAGTTAATAAAAACAAAAAATAATATTTATAAAAAATGTGAAATTAATCTCACAACATTAAATATAGCATTTCTTGGCGCAAGAAATATTTTGCATCATGAATTAAAGACAAAAATTTTTTTAGTATTTGAAAAAATCTTAAGCGCAAGAATTTTTTTCTCGCTTAAAAAAATTTTTTCTCGCCCCAAATAAAATTTGTTTTCAATTTATAATGCAAAAAATTTATGGGACAAGTAGGAATTTTCTTGAGGCGAGTAAAACTTCTTGCGCCAAGAAATCTTTTTTTTCTGTGTAAAATGAAGCTAATTATCTGATGATTTATTTGTCACACTATTATTAAAAATAGTGTAGAGTTTTCAAATTTAATTTTAATAATATTCAATTTTTATTGGTTTACGTACAGCAAAAGGTTATTAATTAAATAGATGTATAATTAATAGAAATAATTGACTAATATTAATGCTAAAATGATTTTTAGTGACACTTGGTCACGCCTTGCTGATTTATGAGATATATAATTTAGTAAAACATATTTTTTTGGGCGAGCTCTTTAATGACTGACAAACATACAGCTATAATATAATAGTATATTTAATTATAGTATTATCTCCTGTTATCTTGACATATTTATATTTGACAGCGATATAAAGTGTTGAGATGAAAATAAATGTCTATGTCAAAAAAATAATGGTATAAATTTAATAAATTATAAAAATTTTTCTTTTATGCAAAATACTGATTTTATTTTCCCGTAATTTAATTAAATTCGGAATTAATTTTGCGTAACAACTGAATTTGAAATGTAACGTCAAAATCATTTACTATAATTGATGATATCATTGAATATGATTTTGATTGAGCACAAAAGTGATTAGAAATTTTCCGATTGAATTTAATAAATTATATAATCAACAATCATGTAATAATTACAGTATAGAGATTTATAGATTGAAAATTGAACAAGTTATTAATTAATTAATTAACTTTTATTTTAATTAGCTTAATTACGGGTTTTATTTTATTACAAAATTGCTAATAAAATTTTTTAAATTATCTAATAATAAAAAATTTAAGTATCATAATTTAAGTTTATTATTTTACTATGAATATTTTTAATTTATTAATTTAATTAAAGTATTTTTATCTAGGAATAGAAATTTTTTGACATATATCTCAATAAGCCATTGAATTTAGTTATAAAAATTTCATAATAGGAAGAAATGAAAAAAAAAAAAAAAAAAGAAAAGAAAATGAAAAATAAAATTGTTATTTGTTGAAAGAATATAAAAACAGAGTTGTTGGGAATTGAAATCTCACTGGGATAAAATAGGCGTGACGAGTTGATTCGTTATAACTCGTTATACTCGTTGGTATAGTATTGTGTTGAGTCTCATCACACGTTATATTTCGAGTCATACACAAGGATTTTCCGCGTCAAGCGCTCGTCATATCACCCAGCCTCTATCTAGTTATTTTCATATATATGTCTGTATATGAAGGTCGGTAGTGTGGATTAAAAACAGCGTCAATTTTCAATTATTACCCGCAGTATATGAACGACTATGAAGTCATAAACGTGAAAAACAGGGCTAATAGAATTTTTTAGAAGGAGATTATTTTTGCCAATTTTGATGCACTCATCTAACTTTATAATTCTTTTTCTTGTTATTTTTCTTTCTCTTTCTTTCGCACATACGCTCTTTTTTCTTTACTATTTATACCTATCCAAAAGCTACACAACAGGACAATTTTTGCATCAAACAAGTGTTTATATGTTATGATCAGACAAGATAAAAGAGTTTTAATTCATTATTTTTCATTTTTATTTTTTCATTACTTTTTTATACCTTTTTTTTTGTCAACGTAATACGACTTTGACAATTTAAACACGACTAGCTAACAGAAAAATTAACTTTCTGCTGAATGTGACAGCTATGGAAAATTATTGTTAGAATTGTTTTGTACGTGTAATCACTTTAACGTAAAAATTTCATTCATTCATTTTTTTTTATTTGAATTTTTCATATTTTAAAATTTCAAAATTTATATCCCCGTGTAAAAAGAATTGTTGACTATTGTAAGCTTCAAAACGTGACACAACGACGAATTTTTTTTTAACGTTTTTTAAACTTAAAAATTAAAGACAAAAATCATTACATATCCTATGTTACTGAAGCTAGCCGACATCAAATAATTTTTGAATTTTTTTAAAAATGATAAATTATAAAGAAAAAGAATATTTAAAAAATTGCACCTGCAGCTTTTTTAATTTTCTACATGTGCATATTATTTTTTTTTTTTTTTTGCAATTGATTTGATGAAAAAAAAAAATTCAAAAATTGTTAATTGTCTGCTAACTTCAGGATCATCATATCCTAATATTATTAAAATATGCTAAAACGAAAAACGTTTAAAAATAGTTCAAAATCAGTTTTTTCGAACGTATTTTGCACTGAAAAGTTAATTTGTAGTATCAAGTCAGTTATTTTTTTCTGTGTATTTTCAGAAGTATAAAAATCGTTTAAAAAAAGTTCGTCATGATGTCACGTTTTGAAGTTTAGAATAGTCAACGCTTTTTTAACTTTTTTTCAACGATTTTTTTTTTACACGGGTTAGAAAAAAAACTTGAGTAAGGTAAGACTTAGTACCTGATCAGGGAACACGTACCCGATCACTCCACGTATTTGTAAACATCTATATGTAGTCAAATTTATCAATTATAAATATATAAAGACATGAGTGATCAGGTACTAGTTCTCTGATCGGGTACTGGGTCTCTTACCTTACATTATTTTTCTGAGTATTGATTCACAGTACAAACAATTTAATTACTTTTACTTAAAAATATTATTGGTATTTTTGTAGTTTAGTAATTAATTAATTTTTTTGTTGTTAAAAATGTTGTTTTGGTTCTTTAGTAAATAAAATTCTGTCAAGCATTTTAAAGTGAAATATTGAAGAAATATATATTTTTTTTATTTCAAACAGAAGTAGCTTAAAAAAACAGGGTTAAAATAAATAGCCAAACGAGTAAAGAAATTCTCGAGAATAAAACAAATAGCATTGTTGAAGTGAAAGGGCTCGTAGCACGCGCCAATGCGATCAGTCAAGAAGTACACCGTGGTCTGTTTTGTTGGCCACAAAGCTAATAAAAACTTAGATCGATTACCTTTACAATTGTAAACTTGTCTTGTTATTTAATGGTATTTTTATTTTAACACTCCGCATTAAAAAAAAAAGTAATCATCAATAAATAAGATCATTATTGAATAAAAATAATAATAAAAAAACTAACAACTAAATCATTCAACAAATCATTAAAGTACCCAAGAGATTGTCCGTTGATGATACTCATAAATAAATAATGTGTCGTGTCGACGATCGTTTTCACAAGAGTGATTATTCGTCGGTTAGTAGACTCGTCGTTTCCACGACACAGGGAATGGACCCCTAAGGACTAAAGGATCCTTCGACGAACAACCTTTATATACAGTCTATCTCATTCGACTTGCATCATTGATGAAACGATCTTGCCTTCTAAATATATATATATATATATTCTATACTACTATTTCTTCTCATCTGTCCCTTATTTTTATTATTAGTTTATTCCTTATCAATGACTCTATTGACTTATTTTTAACTCGATAGTTTTAATTTTATTTAAATTTTTATTCTCAAGACGTTTTCGAACGAGCGATTAACTTTTGCGTGTTAAAAAAATTTTAAAAGAAGACAAAAAACGTTAAGTTTAAGACATTAAGAAAGAAGGAATTATTGCGTGATCTCTCGAGACTATTTTCCCATTTCCCTTAGGTTAGCTTTAACTTAAAGTCGATTCTATATACTCACTACTGTTGAAGAAAATGAGATGGGTGACGGGACCACGTAGCGTCGTAACTCAGTTTCTACGGTATCTTCTCGATCGACGGGCAAGAATACTTTATGCGAAACGTTTCGACGTCACCGCCACTTCGACAAGCGATAGAATAAGAGGATGAGAAAGTGGGTAATGGTAGAGTAAGAGAAGGGGGAAGAAGAGGATGAAAAAAAAGAATAAGAAGAAAAAAAAGAAGTTGAGGTGGAGGAAAACTTTAAGTATTCTACGCGTCGTGCAGACCAAGGCTCAACGAGGGACGCTTCTTATACAAGATGGAGGATATAGATGGACTTTTAGCCTCATCCCACTTACAACCCTATCACTACTGATACAGCCACAACTATCGATAGCTATAGATATTAAAATATCTATGTCGCAACCAAAAACATTTTACTTCTTATTGGTTATGTATTCCAATGCACTTGTGTATATACCCGTGACATCGATGTTGGACATTTTTCACATAAATTTTTTATCTCTGAAGAGAGCTGTACAGTTGTTACGTTTCATCGAAATGAGAAGAAGGGTTAGAAAATAAATATGGATATGATATCGATATTTAAACGATTCGAAAAAAATAAGTAATATTTTCAGTGATCATTTTCTGAATACCGGTATATTTTTTATGATAAATATATTCTAGATCAAATTAGACTTTTTTTCAATTTCATTACTGTATTAAATGATTCTAAAAATGGTGTAAGTCTACGCGGTGTCTGCTTTCAGATTTTTAAAATAACTTCAATGGCGGTGTTACTACTTTTTCTAGGATTGATCGTTATTGAAAATAAATCAAATCGATTAAGATATTTACAGAAAAATCGTAATTTGTAACGCCAATTTTACTCCGATCAATTGAAATAATACGATTCACTAGTTATAATATTATTACACCGCGAAATAACAACGGTACATCGGTGTGTTTAGAATTTTCATCCCCTGCTAACGTTAAGATTGAGTTTATTTGAACGCCGCTCATTTTAGAGTGCAATAAAAATTTTAGAATTTAGTGACCAACTACATGTGAATTTGCAGTTACATTTTAAGTATAATTTCAACTTTGATAAATATTTATATCATCTTTTTTTTTCTAAATGCAGAATGATTTTTTTGAATTGTAATAATGAGAAAAAATTATTTTAATAATTCATTAACTAAATGACAAAGTATTTTCTCTAATTAATTGATAAGGATCTTGTTATACTTGATTACATTTTTAAAGAACGAAAAGTAATAAAGAAACCCACAAAATTTCTTCTTTCCTTTTACTATTGTCTGGCAAAAGCTCGTAGAATTTAATGTTTCTAAGTGTAGATATTATGGGCATCTACAGTTGCAACTGCTCAGACAGCTATTTCGTCCGCAACTTGACGTAAACTTCAGCTGAAACTTGATGTCAACATTTCGGCAACTCGTTGGCGCACGCAACAGTTGATAGCAACTTGCCACCAAGTTATATGCAATAGTTAGGCAAGTAAAAAGTTGCCAACAACTTGACGACACTTTATCTGAGCGAATTTAAAAAATTCCGAATGAGTTGTTACCATCAACTGTGCGTGATAAAATCGTTCCCCAAATAACCGCACCCTGATAGCCAAGCTGACAGCAAGCTAGCGACAACCTACTACACCAACTTGTCACCAAGTTGGCTGCAAAAATTGGCATTTCCATAAGTTGACGGTAACTTTCTGAGAAAGTTGGTGGCAAAAGTTAGCATTCCATTATAGTTGACGCAAAGTAACCGTCAATTTGCTCAGAAAGTTGGCCACAGGTTGCGGCAGTAGATTGTCGCCAATTTTCTGCAAAAGTTGGTAACAACTTGTAGTCAACAATTACAAAAGCTGAAAGTTGTCCAATTGTAGTCAACTTGATCGCAACTAATTGACACCAACTTTCTGACCATAAAGTATTGCTATCACCCTGATAGCCAAGTTGGCGAGAAACTAAAGAGAAACTTGCAGCCGCAACTGGACACCAAGTTGGCCGTCAACAGTTGGTCCCTCCAAAGTTGATAGACATTTTCTGAGAAAGTTAGTGGCAAAAGTTGCTTGCAAAAGTTGGCAATCATAAGTTGACGGTAAGTTTCCTTTCAATTTTCTCAGAAACTTGCATTCCAGTTGCAGCTCCATAATGGCGCCAACTTTCTGAGAAAGTTGGCGGTAACTTGTAGCCAAAAGTTGCAAAAGCTAAAGTTGTCGACAACTTGTCGTCAAGTTGGTCGAAAACTAATGAATGACCAACTTTTTCACGATCAACTCGTGCTATCAGGGCAGGGCAATTTCTCCGCAACAGCTCGACCTGACGAAATGACTATCTGGGATGATGATAACAAAGAAAACCACACTCTTTTCATTCTACTTTTTGGAAACTGTCCAAAGGGCATTTGATTGGAAATATCGAAACTTCTGCTTCGATTTTAATTAGAGTTAACTTTGACCGACATAAAAAAATTTTCAACCGTTGTATATAAACAAAAAAATTTCTCAATTTCTGGAAAATTTGACCGTCATCATTTGACTTCTTCAAAATAACGTCTAAAAAATGACATGTATGTCATTTTTTTTTTTTTTTAGACTAATTAAACCCGTTAACAAGAATAAAAAAGAACCGAATCACCAGAAATAAAAAACTACAACTTGTATAAACTCAGAAAACTTTGATAGAAAAATATAAAATAAATTATATAGGAAAGACAATAAAAAGTCAGAGATAAATGGGAGCATACTCTTTTGACTCGAGTCCGAAGGCATTTGGTAATATTGGTAATAATAATAATTATAATTATAATAATAAATTCATCAAAAAAAATATCCATGCAAAAAGTCACTCACCACGCCAAGAAATATCCAGAGCCGCAAACAATTCTTTCAATTTCTGTAAAACCAAAAAAAAAAGTAACAACTAATTGATTCGTTAATTAAGTTGATAATGTTTTTATATAAATTAATCAGTTTTATTGATGATAGAAATAATTTACCTTAGCGGACGTTTTTCTCTTTTTCCAGCAACCGGAACTAACGACCCAAAGTGCATGATGATCACATGAAATAAAATCACGGCTTTCATTTTTACTGTACCCTCTACTCTATTATTTATACAGTCAACTGATTGACATTTTCGCAATAGCTATAAAAATTTACAGATAAATTTTAATAGAAAGTAATCTTACAAAATTTTAGAACTTAATGAAAAATTTTTACTAAATATCTTACCAAAAACACTATTTGTTTATCTAATAATTGGATTTTAGTTATTAGATTAATAATATTTTGTTTTAATCTTCGACAAATGATTTTGAATAATTTCACCAGCCAAGACCTGTAATTTGATATTGATTTATTTAGATTAATATTTAGAGAAACGTAAGTCTATTTTTCATTATTAAATCAATTAAAAAAAAAAATGTTAATGAAAGTATTTAAATAATTACTCTAATGATAAATGAAAAACGAAATTTGAATTATTTACCTCTTTTTAGCCGAGAAAAAAAAATTTTGATCACATCGTCCTTTTCTAATAGAGCTCGTCATCAAAATCATTGTTACTGATGGTTTTATTGATAAAAATAATTCTTCATCAAATAATTAAAGAACTTGATCATTAATTTTGAATTCTATTGAATGATAAGCTAAAAATTACAAATAAATACATCAATCACAGATCTTTATTAAGCAGAAATAATTTTTTTATTGATTTATAAAAAAAAAAAAATAAATACCGGAAATGATTTTGGAGAAACAGAAACAATGGAACAGCTGATTTAAATCTTCATTGTCGGTCACAGTGGTCATACTCTTGTTTATATTGTCAATAAATAGTTTCTTCTTGAGTTGAACTCTAGATTAAAGCTGAGATTCATGGTACAAACTCGACTAGTTTGAAAATTATCTTTAAAATGAAATGTAAGATAAAAGTCACGAATGCAAGACTAAAAATTTAATTGTCCTGGTCTATTAATTATTTGTTGTTTTTTAGGTATTTAAATTGGAGCTTTGCAGATAATTAAGCTGCTATCTGAGCTTAGATAAAAAATGAATTGTAATCGAATTTATTTTGGGTGGGGACTCGGACAGTTCCAGTTAAATATTTAAAAAAAAAATATATCAGAAAACAATATAAGCCCTCATCTTCGACTCGAGTCAAAAAATAAATTAAAATAATCCTTAATTTATTAGACAAATATACCATGCGAAAAATTACTCACCACGCTGAGAAATATCCAGACCAGCAGACAATTCTTTCAATTTCTGTAAAAATAAAAATAATCATTATTTATTTAGTATTTTTAAAATGAATTAATATTTGAACATGTTTTCATTGAAGTAAAAAAAAAATTACCTCAGCGGACGTATTTCTGCGCTCCCTGCAACCGGAAACAGCACAAGAGATGTATATTGATGAAGATCATTTGGAAAATTTTACTGCATCAATCTCCAACTCTGAATTTTTTGTTTATTGCCTGAACAAAATCATTTTCGCACGATCTGAAAATTTTATGAAAAATAATTGATCAGTAATAAATAAAAAATTTTAGTCGGTGGCAAAATATTTTAAACAATTGAAAATAATTTTTTTTTTATTTTGTCAGTGTTACAATGAATTTAAATTATTAATTTGGATAAATGAGGTAAAATAATTAAATGATTAATTATTACCCAGACAAAATGGTCAAATAATGGTTTTGAATTTCTCGACTGCCGCCTGTTTGCAATTATACTGCAGACAGCGGATTTTAGAATTTTTTTTAATTTTAGAATTTGATTTGTTTTCTCGGCAGCCATCTTTATTAACAACAATTGAAACTTAAGCACAAAAATCCCTCGTTTAATTTTAAAAAAAATATATGTAGACAATTTCATCACGACCTGTAAAATAATTATGATTCTCTAATTAATTAAACAAAATAAATATTTTTCACAAACAGAGGTCAATATTTTCTAAAAACAATATTAAGTGAATTGAAATTCTCAGTTCAACAAAAAATATTAATTACAATAATTTATGCTCAATCATTCAAATCATTGGCTAAATGCTAATGCCAAACAAAAATATCAATTAATTACTGAAATGTTGATTGAGAAAATAATTTAAAAAAACTTTCTGTGGTCATTAGTAAAACCAGATACTGAAATAAGCCGACTTCTAATAATTTTTGAATTTTTTTAAAAACAATAAATTTAAAAAAATTGCACCTACAGCTTTTAAAATTATCTAAATGTGCTTTTTTTTGTTTGTAATTGATTTGTTAGAAAAAAAATTCAAAAATTGTTAATTGTCTTCTAACTTCAAGATCAAATCGGAGCTATTTCGGACATGTTATATTTTATTTATGATTAAGGAATATTTATTCAAAATTATTATCTCAGATTGATTATTATGCCTTTAGAAAGATATCGAATAATTATTTACCTGTCGATGTCATGAATAACTTGAATAAAATGAATTAATTAATGCAGCTTAGATGAGAGATGATTGTTGAGCAGTAGACATGACAGTTTTTGAACAAAGGCTGGCTCGTGGTTGTTTGAAATTGCACAGACGCAAGGCAGCGACGGCGACTTTTGCAACTACGGCGCTAGTGTTCAATTTTGAAATTTGAAATTATTCTAAGTGGCCATTTTTTTAGTCACAAAATTTTTCGTGACTATCAAAATCCAATATCTTCATCTCCAGTAAATATTTTAAAACTATTCATATTCTTAACACCTGAAATGTAATTTAAATATGTTAATTAATTTGATCTAATATAATCTAAAACGATATTTAATTAAATTAATTTACCATTTGGAATCAAACTATTAAATTCTATTGATTTAAAACTTAATTTATTTGAAAAAAAAATTCGTCATTGAACGGTTCCGAGCAGCCCAAATAAAAATACGAAACTGCGTGTACTTGACACTATTAACCCTTTTAAATATTAAAAAAAAAATTTGAACTCAAAATTACCCGGAAAATTTCGAATTTTTTCATTTATTTAGGAAAAAAATCATGAGAATTATTTTAAATGGTTCATTTCCCTCCGCTATTTTTTAATCTTACAATTAAATATTTACAAAAATAAATTACTTACACTGTTGCACTGGTCATTAGAAGACTCTTTACCCTCAGCAATTAATTGGAAATAATAAAAAAATTATATTACAAAATTAAAAATAGTGGAAAATTTCCAAGTCGGAAAAAAAAACTTTTACACTAATTTCTGAATAACAAAAACTTATTAAAAATTTCCAACTGATGATGAATTATTTTCAAACTTTCTGATACATAAATAATGATGAGTCCAAGTGTGTTAAACTGATTTAAAATAATACTTTTCAACGACAACCAACGCCAAGATCCAAACATCGTAAAAGTTGGCATAAACTAATTTAATTTTTTTCAAACTTATATTCAGAGTACAAAGAAAATTATTGACACTAAATATTTCCCGGATATCAAAGAATATTTTTTTGCACAATTTTCAATTAATTATGAAATAAAAATAGTTTATTAGTTAATTAAATCGCGAACTCGAGATTACGCGTCACTATCATGGCGGTGAAATAAATTTCGAGGCGACTCAAGCGCTGCAGTGGCGACTGTCAGAACCCGCAAGCGCAGTACTGAGCAGCTTTGCTGTTACGCGACGCAAGTCTAAAACTCAGTCTCCCGCTTGAGTGTGTCGACAGTTAACACTGCACTTCATTAAAATAATCAGTTTATTAATCACAGAACTCAGTATTACCTGTCTAATTATTTTAAACAAATTCTTAAGTGACCATTACACAGTTTTAAATAGTAAATAAAGTGTCAGAGAACGTAAGCTTTCGAATAAATTAAATTCAGTGCCGGCTCATGACTTTCGCGTCGTGTTGTGCGACAGGTTCGTTGTCGACGGTTAAATACACGAATACAAGTAAACAAAATGTCCGAGTTTAATTATAATTATTATTTTCAAATGATTTTTAGAAATTGTAGTTTATTAGTTGCGGTAATTTTATTTTTTTAGGGTGTGTTTAGGTTATTAATTTGAGTGTTTGTGACAGGCCGGCTTGCAGTAAAAATGGCGGCAAAAGTAAGTTGATTTTAAAATTCATAAAAATTTTTTTTTATAAAAATAAATTAAATTTACGACTTACTTTTAAACAAATGATTAAATATTAATTAGTAATGACAAATTTGATTATCTATTAGAGACCAGAAAAATATAATTAGATATTAGAAATTAATAGTGAATATAATTGTCCAATTTTAATCTCGGATAGTCAAGAAAATAATTTCCATTTATTTCTTAGTTATTTATTGATTTTTATTTGATATGTTTTATTCAGTAGTCAGACGACTGCATCTCATCCATATCTTGATTACGCATCGCGAGAAATGAACGTGGGTAATTCAAATAAAAATTTAATTTAATTGACTTATTACCTGTTTAAAATTATCGTAAGATCGATTGTTTAAAAATTAAAAGTAAATGAATAATCAGGTCTTTTTTTTTTTTTTTTCTATTTTTTAATTCGAAATTCAAAATATCCGCGCTTTTGATGAGGGCGCGCGCAGTTACAGCTGCCGATAGCCGTTGAGCAGCTTCTCCTTCGAGATGATTCGGGCTTTCAGACCTCAAAAAGTGTCATGTCTACGATGAGTCAACATCTTCAATGCACTTCCATGTTGTTTAATCAACTTTTTGCGTTAATTCAAACTCAAAATCTGTAATTAATGTCATCATTAGCTTAATTAAATCTTGAGGTATACATTGAGGTAATAATTTTTGTAAAACGCTTGATATTTAGGGTAGGTGTTCATCACGCATATCCCGTTTACCCATATGTGTAAATTACCCAAATCCCGATGACACATATCCCAATTATTCAAATTCTTATAACACATATATTTGATGATACATATGTTCAATGATTCGGATCCCAAAGATACAAATATAATTTACTGTTCACAGCAGATTAATTGATTTGAGTTATTAACCGCAATTCATAAAAATGTATTTTCTTGCCATGTTTGTAAGTGGAGCCACAATATTCAAAATATTTTAAACTTGAACTAACCATATTAAATAAAGCATGGAAATAATCTTAGGTATTTTCAATATAACTATTTTTATTGAAATAATAAGATTTCCACCCATTTTTTACCACTGGAGACCCTCTGCATGGCTTTCTTATGGAATCTTAGTTCATACTCCGCCTGATTTCTATTCAAGGGATCAAAATCTACTTCCAAACCAATTTTTAGCCGTTTACAGTCATAATTAGATTTTCTACGTCGATTTTCGTGCCGAAATTATTATATGTGTCATCGGGATTTGGGTAATTGATACATATGGGTAAACGGGATATGCGTGATGAACACCTACCCGATATTTATTAGCCAAAATAAATTAATTAAACAGTCTTCTCTTGGCACGAATAATTTATTTTTATTGGAATTTTATTTTTGAAAATCCAAATAATTAATAAATATTTTACCTTTGTCTTTTCATTGAAATAAAATTCAAGTTGGAAGATTGATTGTTTTTTTTATTAATGAATTTATTTAATTTAATCAGCACTTAAATATTTCAATATGACGAATTAGGAAAATGATTAATTAATGAAAATTTTTAATCTTTATTTCAGGTTCAAGTCCAAAATGTAAAACAAAAAAAATTCATAACATATATTGATATCAAGACAATGGAATCCGATGAAACAACACGATAGCTAGACATCATGGAACGAAAATGGCCGCCGAGTGGGAAATTCAAATTCAAAAAAACTGCCATCAGCGCTGGAGCTTACAGAAGTCGCCATTAAAATATCGATAGTGTTCACCGGTCAAGATCACGTTGCACATAAATTTGTTCCATTATTTATTGAGGATGATGATAAGGTCAGAATAATTTTCTAAAGCGAAAAATTCAAATATAAATAATATTTTGGTTTTCATTTTATGAATTTAATTATTTAAATAAATCAATTTTATTTCGATAGAATTTTAATGAATACTATCGAAGTATTTTTAACAAATATCAATTATTTTATGTTTTCATAGTTTAGACATACTAAAAATTTTGAATTCTATTTTTCAGTTGTTCCGAAAATTTTGAATATTGCTATCAAGAAAGTCAAGAGTAACTAAGTTTGCTTCCAGACAGAATGGCTTCAGCAGCGGGAAATTTATAATACCGTCCGCCGAGGTAACGGAACATCAATTTTATGATCCAATAACTTGTCCATCAATTCTTACGTATTGACTTATGGAAATTATTTTATTATTTTTGTAGAAACTGAAAGAATTGTCTGCTGGTCTGGATGTTTCTCGGCGTGGTGAGTGAACTCAATTTTTCAAATTTATAATTTTTCACAGTTAAATAATTTTATCAATTCAACAATATTGTTAAACTGTTTAAAGCCGAGCTTTAATGCTTGGTTTATATAACCCCCTTTTATTATTATCACTCTCTAAGTACAGAAGAAAAAATGGTAATTGTTTGGAAGTGGGGTCAACAGGTATATCGAAAACCAAAAATCCAAAACCTGGCAAATGGCTTAGGGACCACGTTTAATCCCAAGCATTTGTCGGCGGATTGAAGTTGTTTTTGCTTAAATAGATGTTATATAAGCTTTGATAAACCTTGGTATATAATTAAGGTATAAATTATGCTTAATTTCGAATTTATCTTTGAGATTTTTCAATTCCGTGCTACACTGCACTATTTGACATATTTTTCTTTTCATTCTATGTATTGACTCTTAAGTCAACCACCAAAACTTAAGGTATATGCCTATTTGCCATAATGTTTGTAGTTTCGTCCTAAGTACGTTAACGGACTCGTCAGTAAGGCTATGTTAACGCACTCTTGCCTTAGATTACATCTCTTACTAGTACGGGCCGGCATAAAACAGTGTTGTGGGTTTCTGCCAGACACTATACCAGCAAGGGAAGGCAGATACCATCCAAACTACTTGCAACAAAATGTTATGTGGGCTGTTGTACACATTAAAATACTGAAATAACAAAAATATGCTGATTTTCACTATTACAAGAGTTCAAAAATTATTTGTAATTCTTAGATCGACCTTTCTATCACCACCGTCCATCTTACGGTATTATATACAGTCCCCTACAAATTTATATATTTGTTAATTTAAATAATCAATGAACTTAATCATTTTCTCAAGGACCTTTGACTGCCTTCAGTCACAAAATTTTTTAGGGCAAATTATTTAGAAAGTTCTAGGAGCGAAAGTGATGAAATTCAGTTTACAACACGCAGAGAATTTTACGGTATTTTTTACATAAAAAATTCCTATGTTATATAGTAACAAGAGGACAATATGGAATTTATCGAACAAATTACCGGTAACGTAGAAATTTTTAAAATACATCGAGCAGAATTTACAAGGTGCATTGTAATTTTGACAAAGCATCAGATTAAGAAATTCAAATTTACTTGGATAAAATTTAATCTGTGGCTTTGTCAAAATTACAATGCACCTTGTAAATTCTGTTCTATGTATTTTAAAAATTTCTACGTTACCGGTAATTTGTTCAATAAATTCCAAACTGTCCTCATGTTACTATAATATAGTAATTTTTACATCAATTTTTGATGTAAAAAATACTATAAAATTCTCTGAGTGAAGATATCAAAACACGTCATGTCAAGGATAATATCTTTATATTATATTAAAATGGTAAGACATAATTATTAATTCGATATAGTGAAAAACTATGATTTAACCTTTCGTTCGTCGCGTATCTTTTGCCGAACATCGTAAGTCACACGATAGAATCACCGCAATGTTTATTTCAGTGCAATGTTGTCATGTCGATTTCGAAGTTTTCCTAATTTACATCAGATTATTAATTTTATATCAACATTTCTTTAAAATAAATATTTTCTATGAAACTTATTTATTATTTATACGACTAGGTTCCATATTTTTTGACTGATTGAATCAGTTGAGAACGTTTTTTGTAAACATGGCAACGTTGCACGTCGAATTTTATTTACGAGATCAGTCGCACAGTGAGGGAATTGCCGCGATTTTACGATTTATTCGCATTAACTTAAATTTAGAAAAAAAAAAAATAAAGCAACTAAAATTATAGAAACTTTCTATATTTATTAGTAAGACACTAATACACGAATTCCTGAATCAGTTTAGGAAAGTAATGATTAATTTGTATAAAATTATCATTAAAAAAAAAAAGCGGGAATTCCCTCATAGCGCGACGAATGTGAGGTTAATTTCATGAATACTTGAGTCAATAAGCGATGAATCGAACTATAAAATTAATTATTATAATCTGTGATAATGTACATATTGTTTTAGCCAGCAATGATTCCGTTTACCAAAGAAGTAAATGTTCCCGCTAAAAATATGAACTTAAATTTAAAATTTAAGTAATTAAATATGAAGCTTACTAAGGTCACCCCTGTGATCCAGTAATACCCGCCACTCGAGGTGACATAAACGGAATTCCATCTTATTAATTTTCAATAACTATTCAAGATCACGACGATAATTAAGGTAATAAGAGTTTTGGAATTTACAGAATTAGAATTTAAATAAAATTTTTGTTTGATTTTAAAAAATTAATTATTTGAATTAACAAATTTAATGCTGATGACATTTTAGTAAATTACAATAAAGTACTCAATAGTTCCTAATTATTTTCTCAAGCTAATGAAGCTTTCGGATTTTATTTTTCAGTTAGTGCAAAGATTTCGATGGCGTATTAATCTCAAGACAAAATAGTAGAGGTGTCTTCCAGATCAAATGGATCTAGATGCTGAAAAGTTATGTACCTAAAGTTCGCGAAGTTTTTCAACAACAAAAATGAAAAAAAATAAAATTATAAAAAGAGGTCGCCTTACTCGCTGGATTTTTTTCATATTGTTCATTGCAACATAAAAAATATATAGAAAAATCGCGGACACCCCCGTTGCTCCGGAACTACCCCTAAGACCTACCCTAAAGTTGAAATATAAAAAAAAGTCAGCGAGTAAGGCGACCTCGTTCTAGGGTAAATAAATTTTGATTACTTTAGGGTAGGTCTTAGGGGTAGTTCCGGAGGAACGGGGGTGTCCGCGATTTTTCTATATGTTTTTTATGTTGCAATGAACAATATGAAAAAAATCCAGCGAGTAAGGCGACCTCTTTTTATGATTTTATTTTTTTCATTTTCGTTGTTGAAAAACGTTGCGAACTTCAGGTACATGAAAAGTTAGAATTACGGCCGCCGAGGTATTAAAAAAAAATTAATCTCAGACAAAATATTTTTTTTAGTGAAAATTAGACGTTTATTAAATACTTTAAGTTTTTTTTTTTTTTTTTTTTTATAGAAACTGAAAGAATTGTCTGCTGGTCTGGACGTTCCTCGGCGTGGTGAGTGACCTTTTTTTATGAGATTTGGAAATTTTTGATAGTGTTTAGATTCGAATAGTTTAACAATATTGTTGGATTACCCTTAAAGTCAAATTTTGACTACATGTTTAGTATCTATCCCCGTAAATATTATAACTCAATCATTGTAAAAAAAATCAACTGAAATTTTAAACCGGTACATAAACTGTAGTTGTTATACTTCATCATCTAATTAGTTTCCCCCAGCTAATACATTTTTCCTAAAGAAATAAGGCCCTGAAAAACAAAAAAAATGAAATGTTGCGTCGGGTAGACCGTGAATTATCCAAAGTTTGTTTTTTAAAATTTTAATTGTAAATCATGTTTTTTAATTTATTCGAATGTCTATCTATTCTAGTTTATGTACCTTTGTTATCTATCCTAGCGAGTTGAGAATCTGTTGAGCTTAAGAAAATTAATTGTCTAAGAAAATTTTCAGCTTTATTTGAAAGATTAGCTAATTTTTTAGGATTAAACTAAAAAATAAGTGTTTAAAGCCAGTTTCATATTGATAAGAATTAATTCTGACAGTGCTATCTGTTAATAAAATTTCGAACTCGCAAGTATGTAATGATAAGAGTTTCTCACTTAACATCTTGAATATCCCTGCTAATATACTAGAGTATTCATTTCCTTAATAACCAGTTGAGCTCAATTTTACGTAAATCAATACAATTTATGTATTGTTTGATATAAATTGAGCTCAGAAAGTTGGTGTACATTAGTTGCGACCAACTTGATGACAAATTGTCGACAACTTTCAGCTTTTGTAACTGTTGACTACAGGTTACCGCCAGCTTTTTCAGAAAGTTGGCGTCTAGTTGTCGTCATTTTACGGAAATGTTAACTTTTGCAATCAACTTGGTGACAAATTGCAGCAATAGGTTGCCGCTACCTTGATAGCCACACATTGTTCGGCAAGTTCTGCAGTGAAACATTTTTGACTAACTCAACGACAAGTTTCTTGGAAGCCATGGCGGAGGAATAATACTTGCGTGCTAGTTGATGTAAATCTGCGGCCGTAAACTAAATGTAATTTGACATAAAAACTTGCCGTCAATTTCAAGTGAAACTTTCAATCAACTTAACGTCATTATCTGACAGTAAAATTTGAAGTCAAATTGAATTCAAATTACAATCTACTGTAAACTTAACCGCAACTTTTTGCTCTCCAACTATTGCTGAAATTGACTTCAGATTCCGGTCGTAGCTTGAAGTTAACTTGCGGTTATGGTGGCTATCAGGGTACCTGATAGCCAGAATTTCTGATTAGAAAATTGGTGTACATGAGTTGCGACCAATTTGTTAGCAACTTGGCGGCAACTTCATACTGTGAAACTGTTGGCGACAAGTTGGCTACAAGTAGTAGACAATCTACTGCCGCAACCTGTCACCAAGTTTCTGAGGAACTTGTAGTCAACTTGTAGACAACAGTTACACAAGCTGAAATTTGTCGACAAGTTTCTCGGAAAGTTGCTGTCAACTTATGGAAATGCCAACTTTTGCGGCCAACTTGGCAACAGGTTGCGGCAGTAGGTTGTCATAAAGTTACGGCCAACTTGGCTATCAGGGTAGCTTGCCGTCAGCTTGGCTATCGAAGAAAAGCTCGACCCAGGAAAAGTCAGGAGTTTTTTCGAAACCCAATCGATTGAATTTCTTCTTTATCGACAATCTTTTTTATCCGTAGATACTCAAGTTAAATTTCCTTTTAATCGAATTGACATCTTCAATTAAACCACGGTGTAGACCGGAAATAAACACAATTAAAAATATATTACCTGGTACGGTTGTACCTGAGTATAGACTTCACTGAATAAAGATGTTTCGAGTTAGACTAACTACTGAGTAGACACGTAACTGTGCCGCGCTTTGAATGCCGAGTATTTGACAGAATTAAACATGTGGTCATATTTTTTCATAATTAATTCATCAGTTATCTTATTTTATCCAATTCCTAATAATGTCGACAACTGATTAAGATAAAAATTTATCTTCTGAAAGTAAAGATATAAGCGAGTATACTTATTTTTTATCAGATATTCGATTATTATTCAAGGTCACTTATTTAAAAGTTTATTAATCAATTATTTAATTAAAAATTTTTTCTAATTTAATTTTTAAATATTGAAGAATTTCTCCATTTGAATTAAAATATTTTCATTGATTTATTGAAAAATTTATTAAATTCTTTCGATCATTAATTATTTCTTCTTTAATTTACTGCATATTATACTGAATATTAACAAACGAATGTGAATGTAGCAGACATTAGACAAATTTAAATTATTAATAAAATAAAATTTTTAAAAATGCGCTTTTAGAAATTTTTGAAATTAATAAATGCATTTTTTATAAATATAATTTTTTAAATTATTTACCCTATTTATTGATAATTATAAATTTGTCTGATGTCTGCTACATTCACACTCATATTAAAAATTAAAAATTGTCATTATAAAACTATCAATAATTTAAATATTGTCTTAAAATTATTTTACAATTCGTATATATAAATTATTCAGAAAATTACGTAAAATATTTAATAAATAATAATAATAATTAAATAAATTTTAAACAGTGCAATATGACGTTCACAAAACAACATCATTTATCTATTCCTTTCACTTTATCTAAGGTATTACAAGGACACGTAGACCAATAGTCGTAATAATATTATTAGTAAAATAACAAGCGGTAGAGAAATACCGTCTAAATTTAAAATAATAATAAGCAATAATAATTATTTTATAAATAATATATATTGAACTTTGTAACGTATGATTTAATAATAAACTTAAGACTCGTGGCACGTAAAATATAATGATAGCGGATCATCAACGTCACTGTCGTGAAGATACTTTCAGTGTCTTATCATCACTCTCAGCCACTTAGTCCAAAGTATGAATCAACTTGTCATTTAGTGTTTAACCTCCTATCGATACATTTTATTTATAAAAATTTTCCATCGATATAATTATTGCTCGTGTATGTAAACATTAATGAGTGGTGAAAAAATAATTTTAGTTAAAATAATAAAATTTAAATTATTATTTATATTAAAGTGAGTGATAAAATGAATAATCGTAAATCAAGACGAGACTCCGATGTAATTATTTCAAATTATAATCACAAAGAGTTACTGTTTAAATTTCTTATCATCGGTGATTATGGAGTAGGTGAGTTTGTTTTTCATTAAATATAAGTAAGTAAATGGCATTGAAATCTCGTGATTATAACTTTGCGCATGCGATTTTTTAAGACAATTGCGCCAATAGACGTGCGCATTAATTTGACGTGTTTTTTTCTTTTTTTTTGCTTTTATTTAAATTTTATGAAATTAATTTAAAAAAAAAATTACTTTAATAATTTTCAGGTAAAACTGCGATCGTGAGAAGATATACGGAAGGTATTAATTATTATAATTATTTAATTAACTTTATTTTAAATAATCATAATAATAATTACAAAAAAAATTATTATTATTTTTATTATTATTGGTAGTATTTTTTTTTTTTTTTTCAATGTAATTAAAGATTTACATAATTACAAGTGAAGCCTCGTAGATTACCGCCAAAGCTTAATAGAACACTTGCTGATTAACATATAATTATTAAACTTGTACATATGTTTTCTGAGAATTATTTTTTTTTTTGTTTAATTTTTTACTTTTTTAAATAAATAAATTTTTTTTTTTAGGAAAATTTTCATCAAATTATAAAATAACAATAGGTGCTGACTTTGCAATTAAATCACTTGATTGGGATCCTCATACTAAAATAAATTTGCAATTATGGTATTTTTTTTCCTTAATTAATTAATTAACTAATTAATTGTTGAATTGTTTTGTTGACGTCAAGTAAAAGAATGCGGAAGTTTAATTTAAGGAGATCGCTACTTTTTTAAATAATTAAATAATTTTTTTTTATTCTTGAAAATTTTATTCTAAACAAAGTTATTAGGTAATTATTTATGACCAAATATTTTTTTTATTTGAAAACAATTATTTTATGGCCAAGTCGTGGTCAGTGTTATCTTTAAACATTTTCTCGAAGTATTTTTTTAAAATTTTTATAGACATTTATTACTTACTTACAATTATTGTTGAAAAAAAAAGGTGAATTAAAATAAGAGAATATTTTTTCATTATTTTTTAATAAAATTTTTTCGAATCTCATAAAAAATATTTATAATAAGTAATAAAACAAAAGACGTCAAAAATGTCTTGACAAATTTTCAAAGTACGCGATTTTTTATCTATTTTATAGTTGACGATAAAAATTTATCGGAAAAAATTGCGAGAATCGATTCTTGGAATTTATAGACTAATTTCAAAATCATCGAATCAAAATTAATTATTTCGTATTGATAAATATGCATTCAAAATACTGCGAAATTAATAATCTTTTGACTGTATGCTTCAAAATAATTAATTATAGGATATAAATATAAAAAGTACTTAGTAGCGGTCGCCTTACCTAATTTTTAAAACTTATACTTACAGTTTGTTTATTAACATACTAATTAAAAATTATAATAATGATTTAATTTTGAATATTAATTATAATATGTAAATTTAAATTAACTTTCAAAAGACTTTCTTTATTTTACTGACTGTCTTATTAACTTTCACTTGCACTTATTTGTTTAAATTTATCACGGCTTTTATTTTAGGGATATCGCTGGTCACGAAAGATTTGGATATATGACACGAGTTTACTATAAATATGCGTAAATATTTGCTTTATATATAATAACTATTAATTATATGTTATATATTTTTTGTGTAATCTAACTTGTACAAAAAATTTCTTTTTTTTTCGATTTATGAAGGTAGTAGAATAATTGTACATCAAAGTATCGTAATTAATTTTGTTTTGAATTTTTCTCAGGGTCGCAGCTGCTCTAGTTTTCGACATATCGCGAGTAGCGACATTCCAGTCTGTTAAAAAATGGTTAAATGATCTACGAGAGAAGGTCATTTTACCGGATGGTTCTAGTATTCCGATTGTTTTGTTAGCTAATAAATGTGATATACAACATGTAGCTATTCCTACTGAACAAATTATTAAATTTTGTAAAGAAAATAAAATTTCAAAATGGTACATTACATCTGCTAAGGAAAACAAAAATATTGGTAATTATTTTTATTTATTACAATAAATCATAATTATTTATGTGTAATTTATTCAACAATACGGGCCCAATTTCAAAACACAGTAACTGACAAAAATGAAATTTTTGATGTATGGATTGAATCATGTTCACAGGACTCTTCTGGAACTAAAAATACTAAAAAATTAATTCTGAAAAACTTGTCTACTGTGTTTTGAAATTGAGCAGTCATATAGAAAAAAAACATCTTGGCGCGAAGTTTTTGTATTTTAAATTGAAAACAAAACTTTCTTAAGACGAGAAAAAATTTCTTGGCTCAAAAAATTTTTTCTTGATCTAAAAAAAATTTATTCTCGCTGCAATAATTTTTTTTGTGTTCAATTCATGATGTAAAAAATTTCTTGAGGCAGATAAAAAGTTGTTTAGGTTAAGTAAAAATTTCTTACACCAAGAAATTATTTTTTTCTGTGTACGAGATTAAAGTTTCTCTGTAATCTAATCCCTTTGAAAATCAAGTCATAAATTTTCCATTTGTGAAAAAAAAATATTAAGAATTTTTTTTTACTGATTATGTGATTATGTAATGATTGAATGTAATTTTGATGTTTAAAATTATCAAGAGGTTTATATAATTGAAGAAAAAAAAAATTAAGTAACTAAAGCAGCAAAATACAAATAATTGATCTTTTTTCGATTTTTTACTAAAATAATAAGTCAATGGATTGAAAATAAGATTTTAGAGAAATAGATTCAATCAGATAGAGAATTATAAATTATAGTAATTAAAATTACTTGATCAATAAAATTAATTAGAGGCGGGAAACTGACTGGAGTTTAGTGATGGAGAATTTATTTCTGTATGATGATTTTTTTTTTCTTTTCCATTGAGTATAAATCATTAAGTTCAATTTTATAACAATATTTTAAGAATTGATAGATTTTCTAATAAGTATGTATTTATTTTTCAATTTATACTCAGTTATAATTATAATAATTTATTTTTTATCTTATAGTCTTTTAATTTTTTAGTTGAACGAATACTTTAACAAGTTTAAGTAGCGAAAAATTTATAAAATATTTTTCTCAGTGATAATAATTTAAAATTAATTTTTATAAATATTTATTTAATATTTTAGATGAAGCAATACATTATTTAGTAGAAAATGTGTTAAAAGCTAAGATAGAGGATGAAATAAAAGATTCAATAAAACTCCGTGGTGCTCCACTCATCAGTGAAAAAAGTGGATGCTGTAAATCCTGAATTATATGAATAAATAAAAACAACACACATCCATAAATCATAAGACTTTAAAATAAAAATAAGACTTGAGAAGAAAAAAAACGAATCATAAAGTTTTTTTTTTTATAAATAATTTATAATGAAATTAATTTGTAAAATAAAAAATAATTTATATATATTTTTCATTCCATAATATATTGATAATTATATTATACTTTAATACATAATTATCATTGAGATAAAATATGAGTTTGCTGGAAAATAAAGTGAATAATTGCTCACAACAGATAATAATAATTTTATACATATAATTAAATGTAGATATATTTATTCACTTTTATTATTCACTCAGTCAGTTTGTATATACACAATTACTCTTAAAATATTTTTGACATATCTTTGTAAATACATAATAAATATATATAATAATAATAGTAATAATAATATAATTTGTTTTTGTGATATTTTAATTATCAAATAAAGGTGCTGATTTATATTTACATCATGTCTTTGGTTTTATTTACCCGTTAAAATAATTATACAGTCAGACCCCGTTATAAGACTACGCGTTATAAAACTCTTCCTCTCAGTTTGTTAAAACTTGCTCGGGTCGCTATCCCCACCAACTCAAAACAACTCAATGAAAATTTTGCGTCGAAACCTCACTGTAAGACTAACAAACAGTACGACTAAAATCGAGGTAAAATGTACATACATATAAATTGTAAATTAAATAATTTATTTTCTATAGAATACTTAAAAACTCATGGCTTCACATAATTAATCAAGAGAAGAGAATTACAAAATTCCGTTTATTTATAGGGTAGAGGTACCGTTTTTGGCCACTTTAGGGCCAGTTTTGAACACTTGAAAAATCTAAATAAAATATTTTGTAAAATACGCAATACCATAATTAATTTTTTAAATTTCTTCACGGATACTTTTATCCCACTATTAAAATAGAAATTTTATTTTACACTTTTTCATTAATTAAAATAAACGATTAAATGTCCAAAAATCGAGCAGTGGCCACAAATAGTACCTCTACCCTAAATATATATAAAATAGATTCACTGCATAATAGAGCAGAGTTGAAGCGAATACTTAAATAAACCGCAAAACGGCGATAGTCTTATAGCGAGGCTCGGGCCTAAAAACTATCAAGCACAACAGTGGGGGAACTTCAATTCTAAAAATTTTTTCCCCTTCAGTACCGAGAAGTAGTCTTATAACGAGGTCCGACTGTATTTTAAAACGAATGAATAAAATTATTAATTTTTTTATACAATTAATTGTTAAAATAATTTTTACGGCAAATAATTTATTGACTTAAATATTATTATTATTTCAATAATAAAAATATTTCAACTTAATTAATTAGCTAGTATTTATTGCTACAAATAAATAATTTAATAATACTTAATTTAATGGCTGAGTAGAGTCTGAGTATAAAAAATTATATTTATAATAATTATATTATTTTTTAAAGGGTTTTAATTTTCATAGATAATCATCCGGAAGCTCTGATTTTCGTACCACAGAATTCATAGCCATGGAAACTGTTGACACCATAGTCTTGCTGTAATCCTTGGAATAATCTAAAAATAAAATATTTTAATTAATTCATTAATTAAATTTAATAATAAAAAAATATATAGTCAATAATTATAAAATAAATGTCATTTAATCCCAGTGAAAAATTAGTTTAGTGAAAAATGACGTAAAATTATTATTAAGGGCTCATTATTAATAAACTTGTTATTCTTAATTTAACATGTTAATAACTAATTTAAAAAAATCATTATTATTATAAGCTTGTAGCTGTCAGCAATGCGTTAATTGTTAAACCCGGCGTAATTAATTATTTTTAGCGGCAAAAAAAAAAGAAAATAATAATGATAATTATTATCTATATTATTTTCATAAAAATAACTCAGCATTATATTTCGGCTCGTAAATTATGTGTCAATTAGTACCTAGCTCATTCTCCATTTAAAAACATGCTACAGTAGATCCGCGTTAGTAGAAAAGAGTAACTGAGCTATTTATCTAGCTCGCATCTGGCAGTCCTGAAAAACAGGTCGTGAGAATCAACGATATTAATCTTTGTATCATGTGAATATTCAATACGGCTATTTTATAATTTATTGTTTTGATATATAGGCCGAAATATTTATAAAAATATATATTTTTTATAAATGTCATGGTCACTTGATTGTAATAATTTGAAAATAATTTAATTGAATTTAAAAATTTTCGTAGCATTTTTTAATTAGAACCATGCCAGGCCCAGTCTTAGAAACCAACATTTTTGCCCTTGACTTACGACACAAATGAGCCGTGCTTTCGATCAGAGCTTGGTGACCGTTACGATGTGGTTACCTTGGCCATAATTATTTTGTCCTGGATTGCTGCTCCCGTGGGGTGTTAAACTCGCTCTAATTTTTGAACAGCTTATTACACCTGCGTACGCTTGTCTGTATTGTTTGTTCATTATCACGTAGATTATTGGATTGACACATGATGCAAAGTATAACAATAAATATCCCATAACGTGGAGTCCTAAGTGAAATAATAAATAATTAATTAATTAATTTTAATTGACCGTCTACTGTAAAAAATTAGCAGAGTGAAACTCCAAGTCGGAGTGATATTCACTCCTAAAAAGAGTTCATTTTAAAATTAAAACTCCGAATCAGAGTGAACGCAGATTTAAATGATATCCAGATCACTTTGAAATCACCGCTGAAAAAACAAACTCCTTATTTACTCCGTATCCGGAGTGATTTTTTTAAAACTCCAGAACTCCGAGTGACGGATTGAATTAAGATCAGAATTCACTCTCAATTTTTTACAGTGTATGGAAAATTTTGAATAATTATTTACCTGGATATCTAACTTCTGGATCGGTTACTTTAACGATAGTGATTGGTAAATAACAAGCAACGAAGCTCAGAAAAATAGCTAATACCATTTTTGTTATCCTCCATTCGCTTCGCTTTTGCTTTATCTCCCTCGTGTCACGTCCTGGGGTATGAGGCGACTTAATCGTCGGGCTCGCGTGCTTGCGCATTCTTGATTCCGAACTAAACAGTTTATAAATTATTTATTGTTGTTTTTAAATATATATATATATATATATATATATATATATATATATTTTATCGGACAGAGTATATTATAACTGACAAACGAAAGTTCAGTTGATTAATTAAGGTCATATTTATTATTTATGACAAGTAATTTTTTTTATCTAAATTGATATTAACGGAACCGCTGTAGTAGTTACTGTAAATTTTAAACACGATCCCGATGTGCTTTGTCGATCTTTAAATATTTATTTTAAAAACCAACAAAAATAGTTATAAATTTTTTTTTTTAAATAAAAAAAAAGGTAAGGAAAATATGTGTCGTCTATAACTTATTCAAAATCACGGATTTCGATAAAAAATTTTTATCATTTTTTTTTATTTTCCGATTCTCATAAAAAATGTTCACAATAAAAATCCCGATTCGTAATGAGACAACAGACGTCAAAAATTTCTGACGAATTTTCCAAAACCGCGAACGCGTTTTTATTTAGTTTAAAGTTGACGATAAAAGTGTACCGGAAGGAAACACGAGTATGGTTCTCTGAATTTATGACCTAATCTTACAATCATAATCGAAAAATCTAAGATATGGGAGAGAAAAAATATTTTTTTGTTCATAAATGCTTAGTTACTGTCCGTTAAAAAGGTTGGGGCAAATTAATCAATCCAGACAGTGGGGCAATTTAAGACAGTAAAAAATACATTTTTTTTTATGTTTCAAGTATTTGCTATTTAATTTATTTTATTGAATACTAGAAAAAGTGACTGAAATAAAATGAGCCACAATTGAAATTTAAAAAATCCAATAATGGCTCATTTTAGAACAAAAAAATTTTCAATTTTTTTAGCGGGAAATTAAAAATTTGAATCCAGTAATATTGCCCGGACTGACTAACGCCTCATATTTTTTAATAAATCGTAATTAAGCATTTTTGAAAAAGTTGCAGAATTTCTTTTTTTCTATGAAAAATAGTGTCTAATTTAGCCCAGTCGGCTAGTCAATTTAAAATTTCAAAAATTTAGCAGTAATCAAAACAATCAAACTGAAATTAATTATTATCAAAATAATTAATTAACAATTACCTGTGAACAACCCAAAATATTTTGGCATAGCATCCAACAATAACAATACAAGGTATTATAAATCCAGTAACAAAAAGAAATGTTTTAGAACTTCGACCTTTGGAATCTTTAATTATTGAACATGTTTCCAAATTTGAATCGTAATCAAATTTTCCTATTTGTTTAAAAAAAACAAAAATTATAAGATGATTAAATTTATTAAATTATTTTTTCTATTAATAAGAAATAGTGTCAAATTACCCCAAGCACCGATCAAAGTGGGAACTTGCATTCCATAAGAAAATATATAACAAAAGGCAATCATAATAGCAATCCAATGTTTTTTATAGACTCTACTATAAAGACTATGATGTGTTATCATGATGTATCGATTAACTGTTATTGCGGCAACACAAAGTAGACTGACGCCGACATTTCCGTATCTTAAAAAAGGCACTAGCACACATAAAAATCTTACATCAGTCCATCCACTGTTGACAAATCGGATCGAGTCGAAGGGTAATACTAGGACACAAAATATAAAATCTGCTACACAGAGACTGAAACAATACCATTTATTTATTTAAAATTTTTTTCGTATTCCTTGTAAGGTTTCAAGTGAATAAGTAAACTATAAGGACAAATTCTTTACTAAGAATTTAATTTATAATAAATGTTCACTATTGAAAATCATCAGTTGCTATAAATTCAAAATTGGTGTTTGCAATATTCTCATGAAGTTTAAGAAGGCCAAAGAATTTTTATTATATCTAATTGAATTAACTGGTTGTAGTTCTGAAGAGATTAATTTAATATTGGACTGAATGTCGGTGTATAAATATATCTTTACAATTTTTATTGACAAACAGAAGACAAGTCAGACATACTTTTACTACTTTTTTTTTTATTGAATAGGTCAATAGACTAATTTATTTATTTTTAGAATTTATTCGTCTAATTGTAAATTGTAATTACAAACCTGATGATAAATGCGGCAGCAACATTGCGCACTTTTGGATATTTACATAATGCAATTATAGTTAGAAGGTTTCCAATTAGACCTGTTATCATTATTAAAATAGCTGCTACTGCTGCGAAAGTTCTTAACGGCTTTGGAAATCTAAAAATAAAAAAGTGAGGTTAAAATTTTTTCAATTTGTATTCAGAACAGATTTTTTTTTAAGTCCTAGTCATAGTTAGCCGACGTCTATAAATTTTTGGAATTATTTAAAAACGATAAATTAAAAAAAAAAAAAAAATTTTTAAAATGCACCTGTAGTTTTTTAAATTTTCTACATGTGCATACTTTTTGTTTTTTTTTTTAAATTAAATTACTAAAAAAAAAAACCCAAAAATTTTCAATTGTCTTCCAACTTCAGGATCATGTCATTGACAGTATCAATTATTGACACTTTATTTTAGTTCGTTTTTGTTTATCCCACTCCTTTAAAATTTATATAAATATAATCTTTAGAATATATAGAGTTGTAAAAATAGATTTTTGGTACGTAGTACAAAAAATTGGACAAAAGAATTAAATTTTATCACGTCAGTGTAAAGAGCAAATTACACAGAAATTATATAAAATGTCAGTAATTGGTACACTCTAATTTAGAAAATTAATCTATTATTGATATTAAATATGATAAATTATAATGTCTTACATATTTTTTCTAATGTCAACTATTAGGATTTTTGGCAAAAATTATTTTGAACTAAAAATTTACCCTTATTTATTATGATATTAACTCGAATGAAGCAAAAAATTTTCTCTTATCTTGATAAATTCTTGAGACAAGAATACACAGTAAAAGAGAATTCGTCAAAGTGTAAAAATTTAAGTGTTTCTAACACTTTCAAGTGTTAATTCAACACACTGTTATTATTTTGCTTGACCAGCTTTAGTCCACTGATTTTGAACACACAAAAATATTATTTTATTCGAAAACAATATATGTTAAAAATACTCTCGACCATTACAAAAAAACTCTTGGAAAATTTTTACTTTTAACATACACACGTGTGACTTTTTTTACACTCGAAATATATGTAAAAATAACATATTAATAAGTATAAACCGTTCGTTTTACACACGACGTATGTAGATTTTGACAAATCCTTTTTACTGTGTATATTTTTTTGATAATTATCAAAAAATTCTTTATTGTAAAAATATTAAGTTTTTTTGACGTACAAAATTTTTATTTTCTAATTATAATTATGGTAATTAAAAAATTAAAATAATAACAATAATAATGATAAAAAGTTTTTTAATTTATATTATGCAATAATAACTTTTGGATAACTTGCTACGGAAATATCATAGAGTAATTTAGGATAAAACTTGAGTCATTTCCTGTATAAAGGTGTTCTTGCGAAATTCTCCGAGAACTTGATATAATAAAATCTTGATAAATATTATCTCTTAACTTTGATTAAAGATTTATTATCATTTTAGTTATTCGTATTATTATTTATTTCATGTAATAAATAAAAATAAAATTCTTAAAACAATTTTTAGTTTATGATTTTGCAATTAATAGAAAAATAAATATTCTCTTGACTCAAGAATTTATTTTCCTGAGTTTATTTATAGAATAATGTCTAATAAAAATTTTAATTAATGAACCTTGATATTTCTCCGTCAATGATTGTATGATTAGCTGCATTAATTTGTGGAAGCCAAGTCGCTACGGCTTCCATACTTAAAGGTGACTCGGTCCTCGTCATCTAAAATAAAAATAAAAAATCCATTATTTAAATCACATGTAGACAATTTTTTTTTTTTTTACTTTTTAACTAAAAATAAATATTGACGTCATAAAATATAAGATTCGTAGAAATTAAATAATTACGGATGAGATAAAAATTGAGGATGTGGCTGCGATAAATTTATTAATTTCTATAAAAAAAAAAAATTACTACAAGATTCTTCAATTAAATAATTTATTAATAAAAAATTATTGAAGAAGATAATAGAAGAGTTTGAAAAAAAAATTGATAGTGTTATAAAAACATTGATGACAGTAATATTTTTATCTTTCAACACATGGATTGACAAAAACGAATGTGCCAAATGAACTGAATAAATTTGATGAAGAAAAAAATAGTGTTATGATACACGATGAGTAACTGAAGGAATAGAGAAAAAGGAAAGACAGCTGTTGTGTTGCACCCTTGTCGTCATATTAAATTTAGTATATAAAGATATAGTTGTGTGATATGAGTCACTATAAATGGACAAGAAAAAGTATTGAGGTGTAGATGAATGTAAACTTTATAATTTCATATCTACTCTTACGTTAACGTTACATTACTCATTCCAACTGGTCGTATAGATTAAATTATCATATATATCTATATATAATATATGTATTTACATTTGGTGGTATCAAATATAATACACGTTTTTATATCCGTGTTGGTAATATATATAATACGACAGTAAGTAAAAAAATATATAGAATATATGACTTCTTGAATTTAAATACTTATAATTATCATATACTATTATCGGTTGTAAAAATATATATATATGTATATACATAGGGAAGCAAAAAGCAAAACGAGGTATACCCAAAATTTTCTAAAAAAAATTTTTTTTTTCAAATGAGTATTATTTTGAATTTTTTTTCACCATTTCCGAAAAATTTTGTTTTTGTAAAACAATAGTATGAAATCAATTAAATTTTTTTCTAATCAATTTACAATAAAAGAACTCCCAGTGTCGAATTATTTCAGATGTACCATAGTATATTAATTGAATTCATTAAATAAATTTTGTTTATTAGACTATGCAGACTTTTTTCATTTAACGAAAAGAAATTTTAAATTTTTCTTCGTACGAAAATTTGAATAATAAATTTTTAATTGACATATTTACACAACTCGTGTAATAAAAATAAACATCTATAATGAATTATTTATAATTTATTACAATACTGCAATAAAAATAAATGACATAAATTTTGAACAGTAGAATTCTATAAATTGTTGACTTGGTTAAACAACAACGCCTACCCTTGTATTAAATACAAAAGCAGAAATTCAATCTGAACTACAAATACTAAAACCTTAGCATTTAATTGAATCGCACAGTCTCCCTCATTCTCAAATATAATATTATATACAAAGCCTACATCCTGCATCTGACCATTCATACGAAGGATGAGAGTTCAATGAGAAGTAAATAATACTAAACTATATAGCCATAGGGGTAGAAATAACCATAATAGCTTAATATTCCTCAGGAAATCTACGCCTCAAATCTCGATATTCACACACGCACACATCATATGTTTACTATTAAAATAAAATGACATATTTGTTGCATTATATTAAATCTCCCTGAATATACAAAAGATAAATTTCGTGATCTATAAATAATCAATAACGTACTCTCTAAAAACGAATTAGTGAAAATTACGTGAAAATCACTAACTGACAGTGAATAGTCACTTATTGCTACACGGAGAGAAATTTATGGTAACAATTACAATATATTATGGGAATGGTTTCCATAATGCATGGTAATCGGTTTTTTTGAAATGTTAATTATAGGAATGGCACCCATATATATTATAGTTATCATTACTATAATATTATGATAACGATTACTATAATATTATGGTAACGATTACTATAATATTATGGTAACGATTACCATAATATATAGTAACGATTACCATAATATATGGTAACTATTACCATAATATTATAGTAACGTTTACCGTAGTATTATAGTAACGTTTACCATAGTATAATAGGAACGATTACCAGAATATTATGGTAATCATTACCATAATTCTTTCACATGCGATATGGGAACTGTTACCATAATGATGGGAATCGTTACCATACTTATGGGAACTTTTCCCAGAAAGTATGGGCCTATATCCCATAATTTCAAGTAATCATTACCATAACTGTATGGGATGATATTTCATAAACGTACTAGGAACGATTACCATAAATTTCTCTCCGTGTAGTGAAAAGTATACCACTATTTGAATTAGTGACATGCTTTTCACGAGTAAGCAGTGAATAGTCACTATTTTCACTATTTCAAAAGAGAGTACTCATTATCAAATTTCTTAAATTAATTGAGTAATGCTAATAAATATTTTTTTTATTACTCTATTTCTTTTAGATTCCTATTTTTGTAACAATAATAAAATTAATTAAATTCAATAAAATAAAAATTCGACATCATTAAAGAACCAGACAATTGAATTTACTATATTTTAATTAAAAAAAAAAAAAAAAAACTTTATCTTTTGTTTTTCGGTACTTTTTTTCATCTCTTAGCGGTTTAAATTATTCTTTTGAACTGATGGGGGTGCTGGATTTAGTAAACTAGGGTTAAACAGCCGTACATTAACCTCGATTGAGCTTAATTAAAGAAAATTAACAAACACCCAGTCCATATATTTATATATATTTATTCTCCCCGCTCTTGTAATTCTGGGTGTCTGGTACTGGTGTAAAAAAAAAGTGCGAGAACCCACTAGGTTTTCTATATACATCAACACAATAAATTTACACTATACATTGAAAGGATAAAACTAAACGTGGGAGAGCATGTTGTGTTTTTTTTACATTATCTATATAGCAAATTATAATCATTTTTTTTTTAATTGCAATAAAATACACATTATAATTAATTAAATGCGCAGTAAAGCTGTAGTGTAATGATATTTAAAAATATTGTTTTATATATTTTTATTAATTGATAAATGTGTTTTAGAATAAATTAAATAAAATGAGGGTCACGTGATGAGGATAAAGAAATATTATATTAATTCACGCAAGTGTCTCTATGGAATTTCTGATGATACAGTGATGTCATTGAATCATTCTTGGGTTAATCATACACAGCCGAAGACGTATGACTCAAAACTTGACTCATGCAATCTAATGGAGTGAAAGTGCCTCAGGTGTATCGCGATTCCCTGACACACGTGTTGGTTCGTTTTATTACTACTATTATTATTACTATACACTACACACTATATTTGTCCGCGTGATTATTTTTCAGTACCGTTGCTCATTGTTTCCATTACTGAGAAATTTTCATTGTTATTAGAAACCAAACTAATTAACGTATTTATTAAATACCTCAACTTTTAATTGTTAAATTAACTTTGACATTCTGCTGTTTTATTTGATTAATTTTTTTTTTTTTTTTAGTCTTCAATCTCATATATTTATATATATTGAAACAAATTTTGTATATTAAAATAATAAGTAAAATTTATCGATGAATTTTATTATTTATTTATTTTCTCTGTTTTAAAAATAAATAAAATAAAAAATAAAATACTAACATGAAAAATAAAACACAGGTCATGGAATCAACTTCCGCATATTGTCTTGACGCGTTGGGTGACATCATTATTCTATGTACGTATTAAATTTATCTGACATATTATATCATGTGAATTATTATCGTCAATATATTTTAACCGTATATATTTACTACAGTAGTAAACACCATATATATACTTTATATACTTATGTTCATGTATGGAGAGAATTTCCAGGTGAGAACAATGAAAAAAATCGTCCCCCAAAAAATGCTTTGTTCACAAATTACAATGAACACACAGAAATTGTCGAAACATAAATTGCTGAAAAATTTTTAATAGTAACATATATTTATTATATAAATTATGACATAATAAATGTGAAACCTTCGGAATATAGTGAGTGAGCATGAAAATTAGCGATGAAAACTCGCGGTTCAATGATCACCAATTGTACGTACATCGAGGTATGTTCTTTTCTTTTATCGTTAAATTAAATGGAACGAGACGTTATTATTTAGTACAATGGGCATCGGTGGGAGCGAAACAGATTGGTCGATAAAACCCATAAAAGGGAACTTTAACTAGTTTTATGGAGCATAGGGAGACTTTAAGTTACTCATATTTGTTTAGGTCTACTTTCTCATATAACCGCCGTCTGAAATTATTATTTTAATGCAATTTTTATATTTTTGTATCCTCTTTTTTATATGATCCAGAAGTTAACAGACGATTAACAATTTTCCAATTTTTTTATAACAATTTAATTTACAAAAAAACTAAAAATATGCGCATGTAGAAAATTTAATTTTAAATATTTTTTTTAAAATTATTTATCGTTTTGAAAAAAGTCTGAAAATTATAAGACGTCGGCTGACTTCAGTCATTTTATTTTTAATTATGATCAGCAAAATTGTGTCAATGGAAAATTTAAGAAAAATTAATTTTATCTTCATTAAATATTTAAACCCTCCCATAAAAAATTAGACGATTAACAATTTAACAATTTTTTTAACAGTTTATTTAAAAAAAAAAAAAGTAAAAATATGCACATGTAAAAAATTAATAAAACTACAGGTGCAATTTTTTTAAATTTATCGTTTTTAAAAAAATTCAAAAATTATTAGACGTCAACTAGTTTCAGTATCATAAAAAATTGTCGTTTTATGTCTTAAGAATAATTCGAATTAAAATGAATAATTTTTTTTCTAATGGAATCATAAGTTGTTAGCTTAATAAATATTTCTAATAATTGATAGTTTATCATAAAAATTTATCAAGAAAAGAAAACGGCTGGAAAATTAGTCAGATTAATATATATAGATGATATTTTTTCTCATGATTTCTTCCGTCAATAATAGTCCAGAGCTTCTAGATGTAATACATCATTCGCACTTGTATTGTGTTGGTCAAGTAAATAACATTTGTGTACAAAAGTATATACATATGCACACATAACATGAGATAGTATAGCAGTCAAACTTCTATGGGAATAGACATGTTGATAAACGAGCCATGAAACGAGCAAAGGAATACGGAAAGAAATAGAATGAAAAATGAAGTGAGTAAAGAATAAAATAGTTTAAGTTGTCGATGCAAATCACGTGTAAACGTAAATCTTTTATATTTTTTCAATGTCATTATTTTTATTAAATATTTTGCTTACTTACTTTTATAATTTTTTACTTTTAACTCCTTGTTAATTATTTAGCTAATCCACATTTTATTTTGAATTTGAATTTTTTTTAGTAGAATATTAAAATTTTTTTTTTAGTCTTGACAAGAAAAATTCATTTTATTTTTTAATAAAAAAAATGGTAAATATTTTATAATACGCAGCTTCACTTGTCTTTTATCGCAAAAAAAAGTTAATAAATAAGATAAAAAAAAAAAGTCTTATATTTCTTTTAAGAGCAAAAGCTACTTGTAAACACTTAAACTTGATCTTCAAGTGTCAATACACTTGAATTTTATCACAAACACACTTTGCAAAAAATTGTAAACAATTTTTTTTTTAAATCCATAAATAAAAAAAAGTATAGATATAAATCTGTAGTTGAATAGCAGTAATAGTTTTTCAGTAAACTGAAAAATTTAAACTCGTAAACTTAAAGTTGTTTATAAACAACCGCGGGATATTAATCCGCGGGTGCTCGTCGCAAGTGTCACAGTCCAACTGGTAGAGCAAGAGCAAGAGCACGGCATTTTCATTCTGTTCTGTTCTGTCAAACGAATAGTATAGAGCCAGTGTATTACGAGAGAGGCAATAAGAGGGGGAATACCGCGATGACAAACGCACCCACGAGGTCGTATCCTACTACATGTCCTTACCCTCCATTCGAAATTTTTTTCTACTTATCAACTCTTCTCATGTTTCGCTGAACAGAATAAGGTAAATAATAACTTTAATAAAATAGTTAAATATAAAATCTAAATAAAAACTAAAAACTCGCCGAGAAAATCTATTTTATTATAAATTTAAACTCCAGGTGTTTACTTTTATTTTTTATATTCGTTGAAAAGAAAATTGTTTAGCGGTCGTTAAGTTTAAAAAAGTTTAAACTTGTCTCATATTTTGTTAGCACCTGGACTGCCAATTTTATATTCTGAGCTGCGTGATCACGAATTTATAAAGAAATATTTTTACAATTATCTATTATTATTATTTATTTATTTTTTTTTTCAGGTATCATGTTTTGAAAAAAACGTGGTGATGAATTTAAACTGCGTTATTAACTGATAGATATTTTTTTAAAAAATATATAAATTACTAAGGAGTGAAATAAATAAATAAAATTAAAAAATTTTTAACTTACTGTTAAATAATAATAATAAAAAAATATGTCGATTAATCTTGAGTGTATACGTCAGTTAACAAAATGCAATTATTTTTAAAAAGGATGTAGGGGTATAGCTCTAAGCATCCACGACCCACATGGTCGCACCCAGGTTCCTCCGCACTTCCACTCACTTATATTACACTCTTTTTGTCCCTATACAACACGTCCTCGGACCTATACTCTGATCTCTTCCTCTTGCTTGTACGATTTATGTATACTTATATATTATAAGCGGTATGGTGTATGATAATAATAATATTGAAAATACAATAGCTATGTAGAAACATGGATGTTGTGCGGATACTATTATACGGGTATATGGTCTATGGTCTATGCTAACTAGATTCGATATGTTTATATCTAGTTTATGTGTGTTGTATATGTCAACCACCGTTTGAGTAGCCGGTAGTGTCGACAAAAATCGTCGACGGTGTCCCCGGAGGCTGGTGTAATATGTGTTATTAAACACCAACGCACATCATAAAAAATATTAAGAGGGGAAAATAATATTTTATTATATGTTAAACTGATTTTTTTTCAAGGCTCATTTATTACTACTATTATTTTAGTTTTATTGATGTTCATAAGACAGTTGAGCAGTGATTTAATCTAAATACACTAAACTAAAAAAATTTTATTGACTTAAAAATTTACTTCATTAATTGGTAAAAAATATTTTTATCTCAAGAATTTATTATCATTATCCAATAATTTTTTTTTTGCATTGAAAATTGTCATATTTGAATAAAAATAATATTTATTTACGTAAAACTTAGTAATTAATAAAAAATAGTATAAACTTTAATCTTACAAAAATTGATTGAAAAAAAAAATTTTTAATTAAAATAATTATTGACTCAAGATACTCAACATTTTTTAATAGTGTACTCAGTGTACTTTTTATATTTCAACCTTCTAATTAGCAAACAGTCTAACGGCATTTCAAAAAATCCTCCATTTATGTGAAAAGAAAGTTATTTAAAAATTTTTTTCCATCTAAAAATTAATTCCATATTTAATATATGTATAATAGTTTTGTCTAGGTTACTCGAATAATATTTTTTCTGACTATTGCTATCTAAAAATTTCACAGAATTACTAAAAAATATTAAGTTAGACAATTTGCTAATTAGAACGTCGATTTGTTAAACATCAAATTTGTTCGAGTTAATTACCATTTTAAAAACTGAATGAATAACAGAAAATTAAGCTGACAATTCATCTAAACAATTTAATTTGATCTACATTTCAAGTTTGTCTTGGAGAGAAACAAATTTTCTAGTGTAATGGATAAATTTTTTTTTGTTTTTCAATAAATTATAGAAACAATTTCTGGATGTTATGGAAACGGTTTCTACATATTATGGGAAATTTTCATATAATTTATAGTAGGAACTATTTTTATATTCTTATACCTCACTGCTGATAATTTTTTAGTGTATATTTAAAAAAATTGTATGGCCTTCATTCAACTTAAAAATTGACATTAAGAAAATTTTCTGTTTAATAGACAAAAAAAAATCGTTTTTATTTTCATTGTTACTTATAATTAAAAAAACTTTCTTGCCCTTATTAATCATACACAAAAAAAAACTTTAAAAATTAGTATTGGAAATTATAACCCGGAACCTGGGTGTCAATACGTAGGGAATTTTCACATTTCAAACGGTAAATTTTATATCACGTGTCATAAATTTTTAATATTTAAGTTACGATTTTCAAAGTTCAAAAATTAATTTTTCCTGCATAGGCGATAAATTTTAATATTTATTCTATAACCATTTACGTTTTAATTATAAATTAAAGAATTTCTATTTATAAATCATTCTATAGAATGGTAGTATTTATACGATTACTTTATCATTATATTGCTTTTCATTTCTTGATTTATAAACTGAGAAAAAAAAACTTTTTTCAAGTATATGTATGATTGTATAGTACTGTGTAAACTATTTGTTTAATCTTAGTAAAGATATACTCCAACCAAGTTGAAAAAAGTCTTTTTTTCTCAGTGTATAGACCATTTTTTCCGTATACATTTCATAGTGAAAAAAATTCATTTTAAAATAAGCGATCAAATGAAGTCTGTATATTAGACAGTTTTTTAATTACAGTTGAAAATTTGACTTTTTATTTAAAATCCCATAGAATTTCTATCAACTGCTAAAGTTTTCACGTTACACAAAAAAGTTAAATGACGAATTTATAAAGAGCAGTATCGCTTATAAAGAAGAGTTCTTACAAAACATAGACAAATTCGAAATTTTAAAAGCTAAACATTTAAAAACTACATCATAATAATAAAAAAAAAATCAACTCCTTGAAAAGTTAATATTTTTGTACTTTACATACATTTACAGTATATTTAAAATAAGAAGGCTGGAAAAATATATTCTGTTAAGTAAAAAATGGAAATAAATGATTTTTTTTTTTGTATTTTGAATAGCAAGTGAAATTCTCAGAAGCCTTTTAAAATTCTAAATGAGGGCTGTATTATGCTTCAAGATTTTTTTTTGTTACCGTATACTAAAAGATTTTGAATAGCAAACATAAAAAAAATGCTGCTGTAAAAGGACAGTCTAGTAGCCATAAATTTTGATAATAATCTAAAACGCCGAGTTTATTATTAAGTCATAACCGTATCGTAAAATTTTGAGTTTTTGAACCGACAAGTCAATATATAAATGGAAAACTTAAATGACCTAATTAATATCGCAGATTACCGCAAATTTAAATTTAAATATTTAAAAAATTTTTTTGAGTCGGTCATCTCGCTCTCTTTTTTAATTTTAAAGCCCATAAAAGAAACCATTGAAAACTTGTTTTAGATAAAATGTAATAAAAATTAATGATCGGTTTCTATGTAGATAAAATTTTTAGATCAACCTTCTTTATGAAAATCATTAAATATCAAAGTTTTCATTAAACTTCTATTTTAAGCTTATCAATTTAAACTTACGTTCCCATAAAATTTAATTGTATTGATACTCCTATGCATTGACCTTTTTATCAAATAAATGCTAATAGCAATAAAAATATAGTGAGAATAGAGGGAAAAAGTAAAATAAAAAACGTCGAGTATAGTTTATACCCTGAAATTGGAGAGAATAATCTGTAAAAGGACACCGTTACCACGTGTTCCCGTATGTTTTCCCATGACGACTATAATATAAAACGTGTTGGGTCGATTATCAAAGTTTCAACATGTGTGTTACACCGTCTTTTCTACTCCTTTTAGTTTTTGTTTACGATATTTATGTGCTTTACTTTTTCTTTTTGCACTCTCTTGCCTTAAGTTTATTCTTGCATGCCTGTCTACACATGTGACCCTCATTTTTTTTGTTATAAACTCCAAATTATTCCTCTGTCTTCACTAAACTCAATGTTTATCTTCACCTTATTCAATTATTAACAGTCAATTAATTCGAATTTCAAATTTTTTTTTTTTTTTTTCATTTTGAATAATTTATTTATTTATGAATTAATAAAAATTTACTTTTATATTAACGATTGAAAAATATTGAATTTAAGTCAATAAAAAAAAATGAATAAGGTGTGTTACCTTTCTACAATTTATCGTAATTGTGCAAATATACTCTTATTGTTACCAACGGAGCGGTCAATTACGCTGTATGTACATTTTGCGAGCACCAAAAATGTGAAAATTTTTACCCGCCTTTTTTTCATGTAAACCAGCAACTGCTGACGGTGATAAAAAATATATATAATGTAATGTAATATAATAGAATTGAGAAACTCAAGTGAGTTTAGATAAAAGACCATTTACTTTTCGGTATCATCATTTCATTAAATATTTTTTTAATTTTATAATATTTAATATTTAAAAAATTTTTCTTATTTTTTATAAATTATCAAAATAATTTTTTTTTTACAAACAAGAAAAAAATTAAAAAAAAAAAAAATGCGCATGCGTTTAATTTATCTCAGTAAATAGAGAAGTATGCGCGGGTCTTTCACTCTCTCTCTCTATTTTCCGCTGATATGAAAGTCTCTGACTCTGAAAACGGTTTAGTTGTGCCGCGAAGCTGGTGCGACGTGTCACGAACTAAATTGTTCGTATCAATTTAATAAAATAAACTTTTATTTACATATGGTAAAAAAAAAGTTGACAAGTACATCGAAATAATTTGAATTATTTAAAAATTAAAAAAAAAAAGATTTATCACTTTGCAATCAGTAAACAATTAAATTGCTAAAAATAGTTCAGTATAATGATAAAAAGTATTTAATAATTGAATTAAAATAATGAACGAGATACAGTTACATTACAACGTAATGTGTGGATATTAAAAATAAATGATCGAAAAGAAAATATAGTATGAAAATAAATGTGACATAGGTGTGGACATAATTGTGAATTGCGGGATGCTTTACACTGTTAAATTATCATCAAGAAGTACGAATTTGAACTTTGCAAGCTCAGCTGTTTTACTTGGCACCCTATGGTTATTCATTATTACTCGTCTCTCCAGGTCTCTGTGGGTGTTACTGTGCCTCTACTGACAATGAAAGTGGATCTGTGTAACCTGGCAACACGCTAAAGATGTAAAATAATGTTTTTCACCCTTTTGCAATCGCAACGTTGAATTATTATCGTCATTATTTTTTTTTTGAGGTACATAAATTTAACTATAATTTTTTTTTCAATATTTTATTACTGTATAAAGCTATACATATTTATTTATTTATTTATTTATTTATTTATTATTATTATTATTATTATTATTATTATTATTATTATTATTATTATTATTATTATTATATTATTTTTTTGTTTCGTAAAAATGAGAAATTTTTTAAAATTTATGCGTGATAAAAATGTCCTGCGAAATTTCAAAGGGATAAAAAAAATTGTCCTGCCTTATCTTTTTTAGTATCTACTTTTCATTTTTTATTTTTCTCTAGACATTCGAAATACTCACGGCTGTCGTGTACCCTCGATTTTTCACTCTTTATTTTATTTATTTATTTTTTTTTTTTCAACTTTAAAGTTCAAGTTTACTTTTTTGTTCATTTATATAAATACCGAAAAAAAAAAAACAAATGTTTGGATTCCAAAATAAAGTTTATTACCTTATATATATAGTTTCAAGCTTCATTAAGATCCATTAAGAAAAATCGTGCAGTTTTTTTTCTACATGAGGATAAAAAAGTTAAGAGACTTAAGTTAGTAAAGATAAAAAATTGAAATAAAAAAAAATTTATCAGAGAAAATTTGTATAACTCGACATTTTTAACCGTAAAATGAAGCTTTCAAAATAAATCATACATCAATAAACTCATTAACGAGATTTACCAACTAAAGTTCTTATCAATATTTTTTCTTATATTACTTAATTATATATTACATATTGTTATTTATTTGTATTTTTATTTTGTAATTTCCCAGGAGAGTTAAAGAGAGAGAATAAATACTGAGCAATACAAGAGTGATAACGAAAAAAATAAATAAAATAAGGAACATTTATGTTTTTTGCCAAGTAAACTTTTGGATAAAATGACGCATTCCTGAACGTTTTTCTTTACGATTAAGTCCCTCTCGATGAACTATATCACGCTAGTACACCTCTCTAATAGGCTCGTCCATTTTCGTAATAATAATAATCCTTTTATCCACTCTCACTTTTCTTCATTTTTATTCTCACTATCAGCTTTTATTTACCTCTACTTTTTTTTCTTTTTACATCTATATAAAGTATTTTTTTATTTTTGAAAACACGAAATAAAATCTAAAAAACATAAATAAGTTTTAGATTAACTAGAATAATAATAATATATATAATATGAAACTCTGAGGTAGGTCAACGTACAAGTCAAGGTGTCATGTTCCCATAGTAAATGGATAAAATAAACATTTATTATTTTTAGTGTACTCATAAAAAAAATCAGTAGACAAATGAAATAAAACAAATTTATGAATAAAATCTAAAATTGCTGAGTCTACGTCTCTCCCTATTAAATTTATATTTAAAAGACTTTTATGCTTTGATTTTTCTCTGTTAAATTCTGTTATATCTACATATATATAGATATTTATATATTTATAATATATATTAAACTTTCTGGCCCAGTTAAAAGGGATTCTCATATTTTTTCTTAACCACACGTCTTTTATTCTACAACCTTGAATTATCTCTTGACACTATCGTAAAAATATTTTCGTGTAAAATTCATTTTTCATTTTTTACATATATATTAAAAATTATTCTGACAGTTTAATGACAAATTGTTTTTACATGTGCAAATTTTAAAAAATAATTTAATGACAAATTTAAATAATCATAATAACATATTTTTTTTTCCAAGATGCTAGAGCACTGGATGGCTATCAACGATACAGACACAAATAGTAGCATATTAGAAATAGAAGAGGTAATAGAAAATCCAGATTCAGCGATTTTATTCGGTGATTATCCTCAATGGCTTCTTTATTTCGCTGCCGGATGCTGCGTCCTCTTCATGTTTATTGGCATACCTGGCAATCTCATCACAATCGTCGCACTCTTCCGCACAAAAAAGGTAAGTTGTTATGGAGATTTAACCGCTTGGATTGCGGATACTTATCTACAGCAAGCTTGGTAATAATAAACTAAGCAAAGTTCATTTTCGAGATAAAGTCTTTAAAATTTTAAATCATCATTATTACTTTTATAGCAATAAATGCTGATATAAGTTTATTAGTAGGGCCAGAATTTTTGCTTTGATTTAAAAAAAACAATTGAGAATTAATGCTGTCAAATTTTTGATATTACGGCGGAAATATTGATCGTATAAAAAATTTTTTCAAACAAAAGTTGTAGGGAATTTAATTTTATAAAGAAAATGTCTCTTATAATTTTTTCTTAGGACCAATAGGAAAACCGTAATTTCAAAATTGAGGTTTCATAATTATCAAAAATTTGAATCATTCATTATGAATCTTAATTTTGTAATTGCAGTGAAAATATTGGTCGTATAAAAAAATCATAAGAGACATTTTTTTTCGAAAATAAAATTTCATACAATTTTTGTTTTAAAACTTTTTTTATAAGACCAATATTTTCACCGTAATACCAAAAATTCTAACTATTCATTCAAAACTAAGGCAAAAATCTTGTCCCTATTTATTAGTAAACAATAATCGAATAATTTAAATCATTAGAAATAGATTTAAAAATTTAAACAAAACTAACATTTATTCTCAGGCAAATGAGTAGACTGCAGTCAAAATAAGGTGCGGGTAAACTAAAAATAAAATAAAATTTTTACTGGCAATTCAAAAATTTTTTTTTATTTTATTTAAATATAGAGTAATTATTTTAAAGTGAGAATCTATAAAACGTGAAAAAAAAAAAAACATTTTTTTTAAGTTTTAAATTCAAAAAAAATTTATTTATTTTTTATTATCGTTTTATTTTTTTGTTATCAATGCGCTATAAAGTAGAACAATTTGAAAAAAGAAATTTTTATTTTTCTATTTTTTAAGGCCAAAAATAGTGTAAGACACTTACAAATAATTACTAAATATATAGATATAAAATTAATGATATAATTTATTTAGAGTAAAACAAATTTAATTTTTTGTTCAGACTCCCATTTTACCCTTCTCTATAATGAACACTTGAAATATATATCTAATGAATGTAAACAATTTTATAATTAACAGAGTAAATTTAATTAAACAGCGATTAAACGTACTTGCGTCGAGTACATAGAATCAGCAACCCTACTAGAACGTAAACATGCTTAAAACGATCGTAATTTTGTCAGCAGGGAGTTACTACTGTTTATTTAAATTTAAACGATAATGCAATGGATGAAATTCGTGAAAGTGTTGACGTACTTATGGAAACGTTAACTTTGAAACTGAGCTGACATTGATTAAGATTTATATTTTATCTACAGATATCAGCATCGATTGAGCGGTGGGTCAGAAAGTTTGTATAAACACTCATCCTATGTCACCACCAGATTCTCCAAAAAATATATATCTATCGAAAAGTAAAAAAAAAAATTACCGACCATATATCATCCACTTCTCATCATCTACTTTTTTTTTTTTTTTTTTTTTTTTTTTTGTAAATCTGCGATCTTTTTTTTAATTAACTTTTATATACTTACTTATTAAAATAATAATTATTACTACATATATAAAACAAATTAAACGAAATGAAATGAAATAAAAAAAGGCTTGACAATGTCGGATAAACTAGAAAAATATCTCATCCATATCAATTAATAAATTAATGTTCTATTATAACACAAGCTCTTCTGGGATATGAAAGTCGCAATAGCACTTTGGCAAATGACTATTACTACATAACTATATATGTTTATATATATGAAGACTAGATAAAAACTACAAGAAAACTTTTTAATTAATTAGTTTCACAATTATATCAAATTATCCTGGATGCATGACAAACATTATTACACTATCTAATTCACTTTAGATAATAATATAATATAATATAATAAAATGTCAGTTGATACGAGAACTCGGGATCCATGTGTGCGCTACTTGACGGTTTAATTTATTTCTGTTCAAACTGTTAAGAAATTAATTTTATTCAAAATGTTATAATCATTTTTTTAATACTTTTTTTTTTTTAAGAAAGAGTGATGTTAAAATTATTTGAAATAAAAATTAACTTACATTTTGTTCTTAGCGACTTTTTGTTTTTAAGGGCGTAGTTTCCATTTGGTAATCCGTGAAAATAAAAAAAAAAATACAAAATTTAAAATAATTTTATTTTTCAATAAAATTATTTAATGACATTCTGATCTCCTAAATATTTTACAGTACGATATTAAATTATTATTTAAATCAAATTGAAAGTTAATTAAAAAGTTATTCTGAAGAACTGAAAAATAAAATTTATATTAAAATAAAAATTTTCTAAAAACTATTAGTTTTTTAATAAATTCAAAATATTTTTTATAAGTACGAAATTGGAGATAAAATATTTACTAAAAGCTTCCTCGAAGTTCGCTGAATCTTATGATTATGATAAATGTTTGATGTAAATAATAATTTTCCCGTTTAGTGGCAACAAAAAAAAATCTTCTTTTTTGTAAGAATAGATTATCATTATATCAATATTTAATAAAATCGGAATCAATTTATTACATTACTGAGAAATATTTGAGCCGAAATAAAGTTTATTTAATCATAATAAAATAAGATTTGATTAAGATCTGATGGTATAATTCGTCGAATAAAACAAGGAAAGTGCATTCACGTAAACTATTGTAATGTGCAGTGTTGTTTAAGATCGCGAGTACTTAACGTTGAGGAAAAAAATAAAAATAAGGAAACGAGAGAGCATTTTAAAACTAGTTTAAATCTTTTTGTTGGATCTCTGTTTAACTCTATATAAATGTCTCAGCCATTTACGATTTTTCCTTTTCTACAAATTTATTAATTTAAATTACACATAAAAACATATACATAAATAAGATATATACATATTTATCTTCACATACTTTTTTATTTTTATTTTTTCATCAATAAATTTTCTCAACCCAAGTTAAAAATTTAATTTTATTATAAAAAATAAAATTCGATTTTAAAATTTATGATAAATAAAAATTAATCAACGGTACCTTTAAACAACTTAGTTATCTCTACAATAAAATTTAATGCGATCGTAAGATAAGCGTTTTCCTCGTTAAAAAAGTATCGTAAAATTTGAGACATAAAAAATAAAACAATTAAAAAATTTATTAAATAATATAATAACTTAGTAGTTATAAAAAAAGTAATTAAAAATTTTTTGATACATATAAATTTATACATATCTATAATATGTATAAATATATCTACATAAATTTATACATATCTATACATATAAATTTATATTTAGCTACCAGAGGTCACAGCATCTCTAACGATTCACTTGAATTAATCATCGTGCCAAAGTAATTGGCCAAAATTATTTAATCTAGATAATATAATAAATATTATTTATTAATTTACCAAATTAACCACCAATCGATTGATATTTCCTGATAACTACTTGATTAATTGTTTATTTGGAGGTAAAAATAAACATTGATTATTTGAAATAAAAAAAAAAAGAATGATAATTTATTTTTTTTCAATTTTACTTTTTTATGCACAAACGAGAATTAGATCAATATGTCATTTTTTATCGTTCTCGAAAATCTCCTCCAATGCCCATATTCACGCAGACTTGCAAGAAATTGAAGGTATATATAGAATTACGGGTAATTTATTGTCTTGGGAGTTTCATTGATATATTTCAACTCGAATAACATCCACTGCACTTTTTTTTATTTTTAACACCATTAATTTTTTTTTCTTTTTAATTTCTTCTCAAATGCAACACATTTTTTTTTACAAAAAAAAAAAATAATTTTGCTGACTGACCTGCCTTCATAATCTTCTTTAAGATTTACTTTGCGTATTTGTCTTGAAAGCTTTCTTCAGATATTTTTAACGTTACGTGACTTTCATATAAATTTAAAAATCCTGAAAAATATTAAAACTTTTCCTGAGAGATTCTTGTATTTTAATAAATATTAAGTCTAGACTTATTGCAAAAAAAAAATGAATATGTTATTTTAAATCTATAATTGAATTATTTAATAAATTAAATTTACATGAAACAAAAAAAAATTTTCAAGTAAAAATAGAAATTAAGTTCTACTCTTACTCAGTTTATACTTGACGTTCAATAATAAAGTAGCTATGAATTTATTGACTTTTTTTTATCACAGTATAGTGACGTGAGCTTTACGAATGATTGTCGTCACTTGTTCCGGAAATCCTACTGAAAGCTTCAATCCTAAAATGACAAACTTTCTTATTTCGTTCTTTCGTCTTAACGAACAAATTGATATGTTTAATCTTTTAAATCGATATCCATAATCCTTTTGAGATAAAAAAACAAAACAAAAAATGACAAAATCTCTCTTTTTTTTATCGTATAAAAATAAAAATGGTAAAGACAAAAGATTGTTAATATCCGTAACTTTTTATTCTAATACTAACTGTGATTTTTGAAGATTGTGATTTTGTCCAGACAAATACTATTACAGAATTGAATTGCTGTAGCCATCAGTTCGTTATCCTCGTGCATCTCTTCATTCTGGTCTTTTACAAAGTGCAAAACATACGCATTTAGACCCTTGAGCCAACGGCTACTTTCATTTTCATCAAAACATTTAAGATATCCCAGTCAATGATTCAAAAAGATAATAACAGTTTACATTTTTTTATTTTTTATTTCTATGAACAATCTGTGAATGCTTTAAATGCGTGACCACTCAAGAAATTCAAATATACAAACATAGAATATAAATTATTATATTATTTATATAACTATATTCTATATTGTCAGGAGAATTACAAAAATTTTGTTAATGTAATGAGTAATTGACATACACGATTAAATAAATTAAATTATTAAAATTAGGTATCATTGGAAATATCTTGAGTTAAATTGGTGTTTTTTCTGTTTCAATATTTTTATACCAATTGACAATAGAAAAAATTAATATGCTTTATACTTAAAAGAAAAAAATGAAATTTTCCACCTTATTAAACATCGCAGCAAACTCATTAAATTTCTTAAACTCACTAAGCTATATAATAAAATCTTAAGTCAACGTAAATATGAACGTAGTCGTTCATGACCTGAGTTGTTTATAGCGACTTTAAATAACTCAATAAAAAAAAAAAAAAAAATTCGCCGTTCATACTATTTGGAATATTTTATTTTTCTGTTGAGTTAGGTCATAGACAACGGTTTTGAACATAAACATCTGAGAACACTCGACACTTTATTTCGATTTATAAAAAAAAAACCATAATAATATAAAAAGTGTAATTGAAGTGTCTTTTGCTACATAAATTTTAATAATTGCAATACAAGTAGTCATTTCTGCACATTTGGGTTCGGATGTATTTACTAATTGAACAATAACTTTTGAACTTACTATTTTACGTAAAAAATTTAATTTAAAGTTTAATTACATAGATTTATTAGTAATACGTGTGAAAGTACTGACTATAAAATTGCCAATAAATTTTGAACATAATTAAATAATGGTAAAAAAAAATAATCATTAATTGACTCTAAATAATTTTCTCCAACTTCAGTGTCAGCTAATTTTGAACGTGTGAATAACGAAAACCAGATATTACGTCATACTTGCGTAAATTAACAAGTAAAACGTGACGAACAGTAATTTAAATTTATACTCATTTCATATATATAATATCGATTAATCAAACAAAAGAATTATTAAAATAATAAGACAATAAAAATTTTCTAAGCTGACTTATTGTTCACAGAATATCTTATTTATAAATGTAAAGTAATCAAGTTCATTGACTTAGACAAAAGAATAATTAACATTCATCTTTGTGATAAAATCTCTCAAATATTTATGACACTTGAAATATTTAAATTAATTGTATGATCCTTTTATTATAATTTAGACTACTGAAATATTATAATTGTTAATTTAAAACAATGGATATAGTTGTCGATTTTACTGAATATTTTCTTCCCAATGATAAAATTTTATTGAAAGAATTGGCTATAATGAGTTTGCATCCGTACACTAATAATATTTTCATTGATAAACATTATGTATTTAAGCCGCCATGTTTATGGGAAACACTTCCAAAAGAATGTCAAGATGATTATTTAAATCGATGTAAAATACATGGAATTCTTTGGCAAACGGGATATGCTAATGCTAATTTACCTGCTACGATTTTAAAAGGATATTTCAATGCTTCTAGACGGGTCTTTGTTAAGGACATGGATAAGAAAAGTTTATTATTTAAAATTGTTGGTGAAACGGATAAAATAATTTTGCATGAAACTTCTGTTGTTTCTGATGAAAATCCTGATTTATCTGAAGAAAAACTTATAATAAAATGTATTCATCATCAGAATCGTAATGATGACAATTGTGCATACGAAAATGCTTTTGAAATGAAAAATTCTCTTTTACAAAAAAAATGAAAAGAAAAAAAATTATTTTTTCATAGTTTAATAATTAATAAATTTTTAAATATCTTTTTTATTAATTTCATCTTTAATTAGTATTCCGTACAATAATTAGTTTGAAAACAGAAATTATTACGTAAATTATATGTCTTTGGTTGATAAATTCAAAATTAATGTAACGAGACCGAAGTCTGCCTCCTTTTTACATTAATTAATTAATTAATGTAACCGGACCTAAGTCCACCTCCGCCGACCGGAGGCCGTTTCCTCGCCCTTTTGGGCATACACGCGTTGCGAGCGGTCCCTATTTTACTTCTACCATAATATTATAAAAGCGAAATGTGGGCATGAGCTCACATTAGCTTACCCATTGGGCATGCAGTGCATGTGGGTGCCTTACCATCAGCCACCACGAGTCCAACCTCTTCTTGGGCCAAACACTGCTTCCATCTCAGGAAATAGAGAGACTCTGGTCACAGAGGGCTTGGAAAGTGGCCCCCCGTGGTACCAGACTTCGGCTCTGGTCAACCGGTTGCGTAGGATTAGTGGTGGGACGCAACTTCTCCCCATACCCATAAGGGCTTCCTCCACTTGCACTTATACTCACTCGGATGTATGACAGCAACTATAAAAGATTGCCCTCTGTTGTCCTCCGAGTGATTATCACTGTATGCCAGTGATAAGTATTGTTTACGGGCTACTTCTTCTTAGGCTTTTAGGCTGCCTGAAGATGGGCTTACACCCGCGCAGAGGTACCTATTGGCTTCCTGCAACCACGGAGTTGCCACATGTTACAAGGTGCAAAACATGCGGGCACCGCTAACGGTTGGAGTACTGGTCCCAGAACCCACGGAGAGGGTGGTACGTACTTGGTCTGGCACCCCCTAGAGGGCGCCAAACCCCCTTCTGGGGATGAACATAGCAAAGTAGATATAATTATTGATTTTCATAAATATCGCATTAATAATAATAAATTATTGATAAAAGAATTGGCTATAATGAGTTTACAGCCGCTTTCAAATGATAATTATATCAATGAACATTATCTAGTTAGACGACCATTTAAATAGAAGAAATTATCACTGTCTCGAAAAATAGAATACTGGTACGAATTACACATCCATGGAATCCCATGGGAATTAGGGTCTACTAAAATTAAATTCCAGAAGTCAATTTTGAAAGATAGCTTAAAGAAAGCTAAGAAAATTTATTTACTTGACACTGGTAAAAAAAAATTATTACAAAAAATCATCAGAAAACTAAATATACCAATTTCATGTATTTCGAATGAATATTCAAATCCAAGAGATATCGAATATGAACGGAATGTGATTATCATGAAAACCCGCATTATAGTAATTGTGCGTACGATAATGCATTGAAAATCAAATATTGGTTTTCGGGTAACGTGTGAAAAAGTAAATATTCATCAGAGCTATTATGAACTATGAGTAAACAGATAGTTTACTTACAATAGCAATTTATCTTAATCGAATTCATATGAACTGACAATTTATGACCAATAGACGACAAAAATTTAATTAAGATTATTACAAAATTAAAATTTTTCAGTGTCATCTGATATTGAAATTTGAAAAAGGCTTCATCGGGGTTTCCAATTAAAACTGCAGTTAAATTTATCATTTTTTCAAACTATCCGAACTCTCGTAACCCTAAAAAATTATAATTTCGAAGTATTTATTGTGCTTCTCGACATATCTTTGTTAGAGACGTAAATAAAAAAAAAAATGTTCTTTAAAATTGTTGGTGAAATGAATCAAATAATTTTGCATGAAACTTCTGTTATTTCTGATGGAAATCCTGATTTGTCTAAAGAAAAACTTATAATAAAATGTATTCATCATCAGAATCGTAATGACAATTGTGCATATGAAAATGCTTTTGAAATGAAAAATTCTCTTTTACGAAAAAAATGAAAAATTATTTTTTCATTGTTTATTTATTAGTAAATATTCAAATAAACAGAAAACAGTAATTATTACGCGAAGTAAATGTCTTTGGTTGATGAACATAAAAAAGTAAACATAATTATTGATTTTCATGAATATCTCATTGATAACAATAAATTATTGATAAAAGAATTGGCTATAATGAGTTTGCAGCCACTTTCAAATGGTAATTATATCGATAAACATTATCTATTTAGACAACCATTTTTATGGTCCAAATTATCACGGCCTCAACAAGTAGAATACTTGTACAATTACGAAGTCCATGGGATCCCATGGGAATTAGGGCATACTGATATTGCGTTCCAAAATTCAATTCTAAGAGATAGTATTAAAAAAGCTAAGAAAATTTTTGTACTTGACACCGACAAAAAACAATCATTACAAAAAATCCTTGGCCAAATAAATAAACCAATTACATGTATTTTGAATAAATATTCAAATCCGATAAGTATCGACTATCAAACAAAATGTGTTCATCATGAAAACCCTGATGATCACAATTGTGCGTACGATAATGCATTAAAGATCAAATATTGGTTTTCGGGTAACGTGTGAAAAAGCAAATATTCATCAGAGCTATTATGAACTATGAGTAAACAGATAGTTTACTTACAATAGCAATTTATCTTAATCGAATTCATATGAATTGACAATTTATAACCAATAGACGACAAAAATTTAATTAAGATTATTACAAAATTTAAATTTTTCAGTGTCATCTGATGTTGAAATTTGAAAAATACTTCACTCGGGGTTTCAAATTGAAACTGCAGTTGAATTTATCATTTTTTCCAACTATCCGAACTCTTGTAACCCTCACAAATTTTATTTTCGAAGTATTTATTCTGTTACAATCACTTCGATGATTGAAATCTACTGAAGAACAGAAAATTTATTGTAAAGTTTCAATTTTTGATTTGAAAAGATGTTAAATTTGGAAAATAGAGTAACTTTACTAAATTCTTTTGAGAGACAGATGAAATTATTTATAATTAAATATTAATCAAACTATAAATATAAAACAGTAACGAAAATATAATTAAAATTAATTTCTATCAAGATTTATTTTTATTAGAACCATGATAGGAAATATTATACAAAAGATTAATAATGAATCTACTTATTGATTTCCACGAGTATAGTAGACCAGATAATAAATATTTAATTCAAGAATTAGCTGTACTGAGTCTAGAAATAAACGTTAGTGATAGTTTTGTAGATAAGCATTATTTATTTAAACAACCATTATCACGGAGGAAAATGCCTTGAAAGTATCAGAATTATTATTTGGACTCATCTCAAAAACACATGGAATTCCTCGACAATCGTAAATTGTAAACACTGACATTAAAAGTTAATATTAACTTGAAATTCCGAAAAAATTGAACGTATTTATGTAAGCGATAATCTCGAAAAATATTATTTTCTTGAAATAATAGACAATAAACTTTGAAAAACCGAATTTTATGTTTCTCTGACAATGATTATTTTGATTATACTCAAATAGGGACAAAATGTAAACATGATGAGAATCGTGATTTGAATAATTGTGTGTACGAATATGCCATGAATATGATAAATTCGTTATTAAAAAAATGATCTTTGAAACGTAAATATTTGAATATTTCTCAAGTTCATGAATGATAATTTCATTGTTTGTTATATTAAAGTTATTGCATGCTTCTATTAGAGTAAAAATATTATGTTATTATTTTTATTTATTTATTCATTAATAAATAACAATAATAATTGAATATAGGGCATAGTTATCGATTTTATGATTACCGCAACCCACGTAAAAAATATTTAATGAAAGAATTAGTTATACTGGGCTTTAAACCGCATGCAAACAAGATTTTTTATTGGTACACATTATTTAAATAATTATATTCAAGGGATCAATTGCCGTAGACTTATAAAGCCGATTATTTAGAGTTTATTGACGAACATGAAGTTCCTTGGCAATTAGGATATGCAAATGCTCATTCTATTCACAAAAATCGATTTTACTACGCTATATATATTGAGAAAGCTTGAAATGTTTATGTTATGAATTCGTATAAAAAACGATATTTACATGGTAGTATTAGCTGTAATCAATATATATCAGTTTTATGTTTATCTGATATGGGTTACAATACATTTAATTTAATGAGAACAAAATGTGACTTCATTATCTAGAAAATTTTCCCAAATGTGTACAAGAAGATCGTTTTCTTGATAAACTACATTTCAAATATAATGCTCAATAAAAAACTTATGAGGATTATTTAAAATTATATGACTGACAATCCCTATAGTATAAAAGACATTAAAAATATGTGAAGCCAAACTATTCGTATTGTGATTAGCTAAGAGCTCAAAACAGCATAAAAATATATACAATTAATACACCAGTATGCATTAAAATAAATACAGTAGGACCTCGTTATAAGACTAATAGTTTCTCTCTCAAACTATCGCGATACCTGATTTATAAAAAAGACAGCAAATAGTCTTATAACGAGGTCTGACTGTATATAAAAAACAACCACGCGAAACATGTACGCTAGTTATGATTCATATATTTTAAATTATAGAGTTCAATTTTTAAAAAACTTTATGAAATTTCCTATCGTATTTTTGTGATGGTCAATATTAAAAATTTTCATTTACAAATTTATATATTTATCTGAAACGGATTATAATTAATTTTTCTCAATAGAAACAAAGTGTAATTATCATTAATTACGCAATGCTAGTAATTGGCTCAGTAAAAATGCTACGAATATAAAAACGGTTGTTGAAAAAATGAACTTTGAATCGTAAATATTCAGGATTTCATCAGCTTCATAAGTAGGAAATATTTTTTTCAAAATTAAAATTTTCATTGTTTTTTTTTTTTAGTGCACTTTAAATTAGTAGAAGAATTTTTTATATTAGTCACCAGGTTGTTACAATCTGATATTGGTCTGAAATTTTTAATTTCTCAAAAAAATTTTATGGACATAGTAATTGATATTCATGGATATTATGGTTTAAAAAATCAACCGTTTATAAAAGAATTAGCGATTTTAAGCGTACAGGCCAACAATAGTAACGTTTTTATTGATAAACATTGTTTATTTCTGCCACCATATCGATGGGAATTATTATCAAAATCTTGTCAAAATGATTATTTACAAATGTTTAATATTCATGGTATTCCTTGGCAACTAGGATTTTTCAAAGCTGATTTACAAGTATCTATTTTACGTAATAATATAAAAAATGCTAAATGTATTTATTTATTTGACATGAATATTAAGAAATTTCTATCTAAAATCACTCGTAAAATAAATAAAAAACGTATTTTATGTTTATCTAAAAGGGGTTTTTATATAAAAATAAATAAATTTCAAACTCAATGTAATCATCATCAATATCCTAAATGCAATAATTGTGCGTATGATAACGCCATGAAAATGCGAAATTGGATTATTCAAAAATTTTTGAGAAAAAATAAAAAAATAAATATTCCTCATATTCTTAAGGTAAAAAAAAATAAACGAAAACTTAGTAAACTTAAAATAAAAAGTAAACTTTCATATAAATTATTTCATAGATAACGTAATAAATTTATTCAGTTTATTAAAATATATCACTTTTTATTAGACATTAAAAATTTGTAATTTGATAACATATCATTATATAAAAAAATGAATCTAGTTATTGATTTTCACGGTTACAGAATTTCTGAGCATGAAAATGTGTTGAAAGAATTGGCAATAGTAAGTTTAGAAACCGATGGTAATGATATAATTATTAATGAGCATTACTTATTTAAACCGGCATTAGAATGGGAAAATTTATCTAAAGATTACCAAGAAACATATGCGATGTTATTTAAAGTACACGGAATTTCATGGAAGAAAGGGTCGTTAAATTATGAGTCGCAGAAATCAATTTTGATTGAAAATTTAAAGAAAGCTACTTATGTGTATTTATTTAATTTGAATTCAAAAGAATTTTTGAACGGAATAGTCGACAATATCGAAGAATATAAAATTATTTATTTAGATGATTTAGATTATTATGAACACAAAGATGAATTTCAAACAAAATGTAAATATCACAAAAATAAAGATAAAAATAATTGTGCACGTGATAATGTACTTAAAATGAGAGATTGGATTTTGTCAAACAGATGTCTGGTCAAAAATAACCATATTAATAATCAGCCTCACTGCCGTTGTTGAAAAAAATTTTTTTTTTCGGTTTTTTCTTTTATTAGTAAGAACTATCGTCTACGAATTTGAAAAAAAAGAAGTTTATAAATCAAATGGCTTCGAAGTACAAATGGACAAAAGAAGTCGATCTAATCATCGATTTTCATGAATATCAGTTTAAGGGTCAAGTGATGTTGAAAGAATTAGCAATGATAAGCTTACAGCCAGATTCAAATGGTAATTTTATTGACAATCATTATGTATTCAAACCACCATGTCCATGGAAAAAAGTACCAATAGAAGATCAAAATAATTATCTAAGGCTGTTAGAAGAAGATGGAATTCCCTGGCAATTAGGATATAGTAATTCTGAATTACAGAAATCAATTGTAGCTAAGTGTTTACTAAAAGCTAAATGTGTTTACGTTATCGATTTGGAAGTTAAAGAATTATTAACAACAATAATGGGTAAAATTAATGTACCATTTGGATATTTTAATGACGGTAATGATGATCACTTTGAATATGAATACAAAACAAAATGCGTTCATCATCAAAATCGCGATAACAATAATTGTGCATACGACAATGTTATAAAAATGAGAAACATCATTTTAAGTGAAACATAAAAATTAAAAACTACATCATTATTTATCATTGTAATTAAATCAATTGTTAAAAATTATCGACAAATTTAAAAAACTACACGGAGAAAAATGCAGGCCAAAATTAAATAATAATTACAATCACAATGAAAATTTTTCTATCTCAAATAAAAAATTACAATCCATAAAAAAAATTACGATGATTTGTAGAAAATTAATATTTTATTTCAATCATTACTATCTAGATTGTAATTTTCACTTATCATAATAATTACAATAAAGCGTCGTTAAATTTTCGCTTGGAAAAAATCAATATGTACTTATTCATATAAAAATAGTTCAATCTTACGAAAATTATAAATTGTTATTAGAATTATTAAAAGTTAGCACTTTAGTCGCAATTTTTGTTTCGTAGTTGATAAAAATTACATCTCCAATGTAATTCTACGTAGGTACTGTACATTTTAGAATGTCGGTAATACAAATTGCTACTCCGGGAGATAAAATTACTATTTGAGATTATAAAAATTACTCGCCAGAATACATCTTTCACAAAGCGCGTTAACTAATATTTACTAAGTACAATAGTCAAAATTATTGGTACATTATAATTTTTATTTGTCGCTAGTAAATTTTATTTTGAATGCAGTAATTTTTATAATCAACAGAAATTATTATTCTAAATAATATGTTGTAATTTTTACTTTGAGTTTTGTACAAGTTTTGATTTTTTTTTTTTTAACGTTTCAAGATTACTTCTCGGATTGTAATTTTTTTTTCAAATATCGTAAAAATTTTTTTCTCCGTGTATTTATATAGGAGAGATCGAGGCACAACAGGGCACCTAAAAAAGAAAATGAACATCACTTATTATAAATTAATTATATTTAAGAGAAATTATATGCAAAGGTAAGCTTTTATATAACAACATGAGCATTTGAGATGTGCACTTTTGGACTTTCTAAACATTTTTTTTTTTTTTTCAATTTTTTGTTTTATTAGTAAGAAATATCTTCTACGTAATTTAAAAAGAAAGAAATTTATAAACCAAATGTCTTCGGAGTACAAATCGACAAAAAAAGTCGATCTAACCACCGATTTTAATGAGTATCACCTTAACGGTCAAGTGGTTGAAAGAATTAGCGATGATAAGCTTACAGCCAGATTCAAATGGTAATTTTATTGATGAACATTATATATTCAAACCGCCATGTTCGTGGCAAGACGTACCAATAGATGATCAATCTTATCATATGAGGCTGTTAGAAGAAGATGGGATTCCCTGACAATTAGGATATAGTGATCCTAAATTACAGAAATCAATTGTTGCTAAGTGTTTACTAGAAGCTAGATGTCATGATCAAAATCGCAATAACAATAATTGTGCATACGACAATGTTATAAAAATGAAACACATCCTCTTAAGTAAAATATAAAAATTAAAAACTACATCATTCTTTATCATTTTAATTAAATCAATTGTTAAAAGTTATCGACAAATTTAAAAAACTATTTATAGGAGAGATTGGGACACTAGGGCACCTCAAAAAAAATCACTTATTAAAAACTCATTGTATTTCAATGAAATGAAAATATGTAATCATTCAAAATCATAAAAAATTTTTTTTTGGCTACGTTGCGTTCTAGAAAATTTTTTTTTAATTAAAATTATCGTGAAATGAACACAAATTTGTTCGAAGGAAATAAAAAGACAATTGTATTAAGACCTCAAAAATCACAAGAATCCATTACTCTCTTAGTTGTTTCGTCATGCCCGGAGCTCCCCCGTAGTATTTTTCTAACTTATTCTTGATCAAATGTAGTTTCGAAGTAGTAAGAAATTTTTTATACTTTAAATACAATTTAAAGTTCTCTAGTAATTTATTTACAAAAAAAAAAAAAAAATCATAGCAATAAGAGTTATCTTGAAAGAATAAAAAGAGTTGAAAATAAAATTGTTTCAATTTACTCAAAGTCATTGATCTCGGAAAGGATTAAGTGTAACATTCTGACGTAAGTAGATCAGTAAGGACATTTATCTTAACTTTTATCCTTAAAAACACCGAGGGTTCTTTGAATTTCTTCAAGTCCAAAGTTCTTTGCTTTTATTATTTTTTTATTATTCCTCTTTATACTTTTCAATTAAATTTTGTCATTGAAACATTTTTCCTCTTTTTTTTTTTAATTAGTCATAACATTTCTCTTACAATCAACTCTTAAATTTTACTTAATCAAATTAAAACATATATTATAATGATATTCATTTGTAAACGATATAATTATTTATGTTGAAATCGGCTAGGAGTTATTGATAATAAATCAATAAAATTGTTGTGTCATTATTTGCATATGACAGATTTTATTCAATAAATAAATAAATAAATATATATGTCAAAAAAAAACTATTTATAACTTCCGCAATCTTTTTTTTCACTCATTTTTCTGTTATGTTATTCAATGCTTTAGTAAATTCTTCATTTCCCTTTTGTTATCTATTCATTTTATATCTCTTTTCACAGCTATTTTTCTTTTTCATGTCATTTCCCACAGAGACGCTTCTACATCAACTATCACATTAATATCAGCTGTCATTGTAATAAAAAAATTACAATCTTTCAAATATATGTGTCATTTATGCTAAAGTGTATCAATTATACACATTAAAATATTTAACGGACTATTTAAAATTGAAAATTTGATAGCTTACAATAAAGACTTGAAAATTTATTAATAGCAAAAAATAACTGATTAAAATTTATATGTTTTAGAATAGTGTTATCCAAAGTTAAAATAAAATAAAATTATTAGTAATACATTGGATCGTTGAGTTTTATAAATAATTGATTTCATATCCGGTCATTCAATTCAAATCACTATTTCTAACTTTATATTATTCTTATCCGTCTACCATCAACAATTTTATTATGGTATTATTACGCTATCACGTTTATATGGTCGACTATAAATTTCTCAAATCCTTTTCGTCAAACTTATGACATAAAAGTGGAAAATAAAACTTTTTGTTCTCCACCTTCATTTTGTTCTCAAATATATATAAAATGAACGTCGTGATAAAAATAAATTGAAATAATAATAATAATAATAGAATTTTTAATTTTCAATCCACTGTCAAAAATTGGAAGTTAATTCAAAGTAATTACGGATTTTATTTGAATCTGAATTCACTCCGAATACGGAGTTTACAGGCAGTTTGATTTCTCAGCGGAGTGATTTCGAAGTGGTCTAAATTTTACTTCAATTCACATTCACTCCGGATTTAATTCGGGTTTACCCCGAAATTTTTTCACAGTGTACTTTTATTAAAAATAAATTTCAAAAATAGTTAACCAGTTACAAAATTTATCATTGTCTTAGAACTCAAAAATATTAATCTACTTGCAGAAAATATATTTTCTCGTATTAAGATTACGATTGTCTTCAAAAATAAAAGGCAAGTTAATATTTAATTAGATTTTTCAAAATTACTATAAAAGAAAAAAAAATCAATCGATTCAAATGATAATAACTTTAAAAAGGCAGTTTTCAAAGTATTAGTTTTATGGATTAAGACAATTATGAATAAATCTGTCTTCAAAAATTTTATTTTCCCCAAAAAATTATACTTTTATAGCTAAAGTTAAAAAATATTTTGCATTAAAATATAAATTATAGAATTAATAAAAATAAAGACAGTACAAATATTATATGAAATATAGGAAAATAAAGTCTGTGACCTCGAGAATAATTACTCTCCATAAAACTGGGTACGATTAAAATAATAATAAAACCACCGTTAATTTATTCAGCAGAATAATCCTCCTACTGTTCTGCATGAAATGTTAACAATGAACCCGGGAATAAACACAGCAAACCCAACACAAGTAAAAAATACATTTGTTTCTTGAATGCTCTTTTCAACCCTTGAATTAAATTTGTACTATGACTACTACACGAAATTTAAACAGCCTGGAAAATAACTCGAAAACGAAATTTTCAAAAAAATATCTTGTTCTTTACGATTTTCTCAAAATTTTAAACTTGTTACTGTATTTTCATATATATATCTAAAAAAAAAGGGCGGGCAAAAAAGGACTAAGTGAGCAAAACAGATCACCCCAAAAATTAGTTAAAAATTTTTTTTTTTCATGATACCAGCATCAAAAGAAACTAATTTCAGTTCAATGCCGCGATTAAATATTAGCAAATGCGTAAATTATGAATGTCCAGTCAGCAGGCAGAAACAAACTTGTTTTGTCCCTTGTGAAAAAACAAAAAATGTTTCTATCCGCTGACTGAAGACTTTCGCAATTTAAACTCTGATACTTGTCATTTGTTTAATAGTACTTTCAAACCATTAATTTTATTTACGTAAATGACAGTTCTGACTTTGTGATTAAATTTCATAAAAATTAGGGTGAATAGTAAATAATATTTATAGTTTCTGCTTAATTATAAATTGCAAATCACAATTTACGCTTACGTTAATAGCGGATCCCACCATTGGTCTTAAATTAATTTGTTTTTGACTGGCTGCTGACACTGAAACTTTAAGTTCCAATGCCGGTAATCGTAAAAAATCTAATGTGTAACTCAGGATGAAACACGATTTCAGACTGCGGATGATGTCAGCAAACTTCACCCTGATCTGAAATCGTTTTATTTCATCCCTAGTCACACAATATACTATTATACAAAATTGTTTTTAATCGTCATTTACGACTCTTATCATTATTTTCCTACAATTTTAAGTGTCCCAATATTTTATTTAAAAAAAATTATTTTGTATCGTTGGCCATTAAAAATACATACAATGTCTTCTTCGTTACATTAAAATTTTATATAAGTTTTTAATCATCAATAATTCTTTTTTTTTTCGTCACCTTTATTTACTAACAGTACTGAAATTTTTTTTTTCACTTAGATTTGACATAATCAATTTTATTAGTCATTTATTTTAAATAAAAAAAAAAAAAATTTTTATGACTATTAGAAATTATGTTAAATTACTTCAAATATAAGTCAAAAGAAGAAGATCCAACATATTCAAGTGTACAAAAAATCCATTACTTCTTTGACAATCCCGTTTTGCCCGCTTTTCCCCTATATGCTATAAATCCTTAATCATATTTTCTTAAAGATTATTTTCATCATAATGAGCTATTTTTTTTTTTTTTTTATACAAAATGTCATAAACATCAGCATAAATATTCAAGTTGAGTGTAAATAAAAACAAAAAAAAAAAAGATGATAAAATACAGGGTAATCGTTTGGGTGAATGTATTCGCAGTAACTTTTAGCATCTAAAAGTAATTCGTAGTTTGCTGATAAAGCTTGTGAACGCCCCGGAAATAAACGACTAGACTAGAGTAAAGTAGTTGAGTATGTAATATATAGATAGACATAGTAGAGTTTGATGCAAAATAGTTTTACTATGAAACATAGGAACCTGGTACAGTTACCTAGTGACAAAACTTGTTCTTCTTGTCCTCATTATGGTTTAGTTGGTTAAAACGTGCAACCACCAGCTTCTATCTATTTTATCTATCCCCTAGTTCTTTATTCTCATGGGACATTATAGATTTATAGACCCAAGTGTCTTGAGATCTTGCGTCTTACTTATACTAGACCATTTTACCACCTTAGACCTTATCTTAGACGCGTTAAATTTCATGTATAACTCGACACATTAATAAATTATCGTTAAATTTTTTAACGTGTTAAATGTTACACTTGATTCCATTGGTTGCTATGTATTTTATTGATACTAAATAATACTGCGACATTGTAGTAGATATTATTATTTAACGAGTAGTCATTAAAGTCTTTTATGATTGGCATTAAAATTTAATATTCGGTTCTAAGGCTATAAAAGTGACAAGTTAAATAATTTTACCATCTTATTTATGACTTCTATGACTTAAAAAAAATTTATGTAAAGAAAACACTTTCATTATTTTCTAATTCCCAATGGTACTAATTAATAAATTACTATTTTTGTTTAAGATGAGAAATGCAACAGCCGTATTTATAATGAATCTATCGATATCGGATCTCATGTTCTGCTGCTTCAATTTACCTTTAGCTACATCTACATTCTGGTATGGCTCGTGGACTCATGGACCACTTTTATGTCGACTATTTCCATTATTACGTTACGGTCTCGTCGCCGTAAGTCTTTTTACGGTACTGGCTATTACAATCAATCGATACGTAATGATTGGTCATCCTCGATTATATCCAAAGTAATTACTTCATCATTTTTTAAATAAACTACACTCAGATAATTAAATAATAGGAGTTACTATCTAATTATGGTATAAATTTCTACCACTAATCAGATAGTAGTAAATATTATCTAGATGATTGTAAAAATCATCTAGATTGTAATATTCACCATACTTTAGATAATTGTTACAATCCTGTATGTTAACTAGAGTTAATTTTTATAATTATTCTAAATAGTTATATTTATAATCCAGATGGTAACAGTTACCATCAGAAATTATAATTGTTACCATCCTGATAGTAACTGTTATCATTCTGATAGTAAATATTAGCATCCTAATAGTAACTGTTATCATCCTGATAGTAAATATTAGCATCCTGATGGTAACTGTTATCATTCTGATAGTAAATATTAGCATCCTGATAGTAACTGTTATTATCCTGATGATAACTGTTATCATCCTGATAGTAAATATTACCATCCTGATAGTAACTGTTACGATCCTGATAGCAACTGTTATCATCCTGATGGTAACTGTTACCATTCTAATAGTAACTGTTATCATCCTGATAGTAAATATTACCATCCTGATAGTAAATATTACCATCCTGATAGTAAATATTACCATCCTGATAGTAACTGTTATCATCCTGATAGTAAATCTTACCATCCTGATAGTAACTGTTATCATCCTGATTGTAAATATTACCATCCTGATAGTAACTGTTACGATCCTGATAGCAACTGTTATCATCCTGATGGTAACTGTTACCATTCTAATAGTAACTGTTATCATCCTGATAGTAAATATTACCATCCTGATAGTAACTGTTATCATCCTGATAGTAAATATTACCATCCTGATAGTAACTGTTATCATCCTGATAGTAAATATTACGATCATGATAGTAACTGTTACGATCCTGATAGCAACTGTTATCATCCTGATAGTCACTGTTACGAAATTTATTGCAGAAGTTATCATCCAATAATTATTAATCCTAATAAAAAAAATCATAACACTAACTACTTTTGCATTGAAAAACGTTCTAATCATTCTAGATGATTAGAATTAAAAATTTAGCATAATAAACACTACTACTTAATTTTCTGAGTGTACTAGGTCTCTAAGCCCTTTAAAAAAAAAGTTTTTTTTACCTTCATTTAATTTTTTTTTCACACAAAACTGTCAATAAATGTCAAAACTTTTTTTTTATTAAATTATCTTTTATTTTATTATTCATATGATTTTAAAATTATAAAATAAATACTTGTTATTTTTAATTAGTTCTTGATTTAAAAAAAATATATTTAAGGTAAGAGACCCAGTACCCGATCAGGGTACTAGTATCCGATCACTCATGTATTTGTATATTTATATATACTACTCTCTAAACATGAAATAGTGAAGATAAGTAATTATTCACTAACTCATGTTTAGAGAGTAAATTTTACTATCTATAGATATAAATACATGGAGTGATCGAGTACTAGTTCCCTGATCGGGTACTAGATCTTTTACTTTAATTACTCTACTTTCCATTAAAAATTTTTTACCAGCCCAAAAAAATTATCTGAAGTAATTTAGAATTTTTTAAATAAAATATTCGTAAATTAGTATACTTATAGGGTAGAGGTACCGATTTTGACCACTTTAGCACCAGTTTTGGACACTTGAAAAATTAAAATAAAATAATTTGTAAAAGACAATGACATAATTAATTTTTAAAAGGTATTCAAAGATACTTTTATCCCACCATTAAAATGTAAATTTTTTTTTTTAACTTTTTCATTAATTAAAATAAAAAATTAAATGTCCAAAAATTGAGCAGTGGCCACAAATGCTACTTCCACCCTCTATTTTTGTTGTATTTAATTAAAATAAATAATTTTATAGATTATATAAGCCAAGATATTTAATATTGATGGTGATAGCAACATGGATATCCGGATTCGGTGCTTTAGTGGCAACGTGGTTCGAAAGATGGGGACGATTTGGTTTAGATCCACGCATTGGATCATGTTCAATATTGCGTGACATCAATGGTAAATCACCGAAAGAATTTTTATTTATACTCGCATTTCTTACACCTTGTATTGCAATTGTCGTTTGCTATGCAAGAATTTTTTACATTGTACGTAAAACTGCTAAAAAAAGTCGCAGACGTCAAGAAGTTACAACAGATCTTGTTAAAGCGACAGTTGAGGTGATTTTATTCGAATTTTTATTATCTAATTTATTAATAAATCTACATTTGTATTTATATTTATATTTTAATTAATTATTCAGGTTAAATATACAAAACATTTTGAAGATTCTGCATTAGGTTCAAGTTGTGCTGGAACAGGTACATCAGAAAATGCTGGGTCTCCATTGAAAAATGACAAACTTCATCATAGTCAACAAATTAACACTTCGTTTTATTTTATTTCCGATAATGATAATGATAATGATATTAATGATGATGATGATGAAATAATTGATAAAAATGATGATTTAAATATTGAAAAAATTAAAGAATACGATAATAAAAATAACAGTAATAAAAAATGCAAAAAAAATATTTATACTGTTTCAGTACCAAACTTTAATTTTTCTGATGTCGATTCATCATCTTCACCATCACAAGATAAATCGTTATCATTATCGCATGCTGATATTATTGTTAGTAAAGAAAAAATAGTAACAAGTAAATCGATAATATTAAATAATGATCGGTGTTTAAAAGTACCAAAAGATTTTATTAAAAATAGTGACCAATTTTCACAGCGTAGTATAAACCCACAATTATTAAATTCAAATAAATATGATGGTTCAGATATATCTGAAGAATTTGTTAGTTCACGTTCGGATTCACCATGTGATAATAATAAACGTGTTAATAATAGTAATATTAATAATAATAATAAAAGAGGTAGTATTTTTCGACGCGAATTACGATTCCGTAGTTTTAAAACTCGCGGTAATGAATCGGGTAAAATGTCAGCTAAAGACAAAAAATTATTAAAAATGATACTTGTTATATTCTTATCTTTTGTTATTTGTTATTTACCGATAACGATAACTAAAATATCTAAAGATATTATCGATTGGCGTGGTCTTAATATTGCCGGTTATATACTTATTTATTTAACGACTTGTATTAATCCAATTATTTATGTTGTTATGAGCTCTGAATACAGAAGTGCATATAAAAATGTTTTACTTTGTCGAGGTGATTCATTTTATGATTCTAAGAAACGTGGTAAATAAATTATTATTATTTTTTTTAATTAACCCTAATCGGTTGAACATGGGTCGTTTGTGTCCATTAATTTTCAAATATTCTACTGTAAACAGCCTTCATGCCTCCGAATTTTTATGAAAGTGCTTATTGAAAGAGGTATTTTCGGAATAGGACTGACAACAACTCTATCGCATAGTTAGAAATCCAAAGAAGACCTACGAATTTATTCAGATTATTCCTTACAGAATAACATGGTTAAATAAGCAGCGGACACTAATGACCCATGTTCAACTTAATTAAGGTTAATTAAAAGCAAAACTGTCATTGAAGCTACATCTAAAATTTTATTAATTTGTTAAAAAAATATTCTATCAAATTTTACTATTTTTAATTTAAAAATACTTTGTTATTTTAATTTTATTAAATGTATTTATTAAAAATTATAATTACAGTTTAATTATATAATCCGATTTTTAAATTTTTATTATAATTATCTAGAAGCCAAACCATTAAAGATGATCCTCATTTCATTTTTATTTGTAAGATTATAATTTTTTGACTTGAAAAAAAAAAAAAAAAAATCAGAATTTGGTGTCTTAATTTAAAATTTATATCTTCTGATTTCTATAAAATTTCTAACGAATACTATGATATTTAATTTTTTTTTCATACTAAATCCAAAAATCATTTCCAATCGTTTAGTTTTTTAATAATTTTTGTATGACGTAACCTGACGCTTGTCTTCGCTTTGAACAAACATTTATCATTCGCTTTAAATATTATGTTTTAGTCACAGACATGATTGATGAATATACACTTTGAAAAATCTGGAGTTTATTTTAATATAAAAATCCGAATCGGAGTAAATGCGAATTGAAATAAAATTCATAATCACTTCAAATTCACTCCCGATTTTTACAGTGTAATGAACAATCATTTTAATTATTAATTGCAAGTAATTAATAACTGGTTAATTCAATTTATTACTTTTGATAAAATTAATTATGCTTTTAGTATTTTAAATAGAGTTCGAAAAAGAAAAATGTGTATAATATTTTGACCTCAGATTACGGCTTCTAGACCAACTTAGTCTTTAGATTTAATTTTTAATAGTCTGAGATAAAGTAATTAATCAAAACTTTTTATCTCTTGCCCTAAAAAGAAAAAAAAACTGAGTTTAAAATTAACATTTTTTGAATTTAAAATTTTATTGCCCAGATCTGAGTTTTTTTTACTTAATTAAAAAGACTGAATATTTGTAAATAAATAAAAACTAAATTTTTTAAATTTATTTATTGAATTTTTTTACAATTAGTTAATTATTTAATTTGACTTGTTAATTTTTATAAATAAAAAAAAAATATACAATGAAGTCAAAGAGTATAATTATTGAATTTTTATAATTTTTTATATTAAATTTACAAGTCGAGACATTGTTATTATGATATATTCATATAAGTTAATTATTGTAAAAATAATAGTGGTAGTGAGAATTAAATCATAATTGCATCTATAGTGACTATTAGGGTGACAAATGTTTATCTTATTTTTTAAATTTATCAGTTGCGCCGTTACAAAATATCTTATTATCGTCGAATCGAAAACCAAAAGTAAATTGAGTTTATTTTTAAAGAAAACTAGAGCAACAAATTAGTATTTATATCTTCATTCACTTTTTGGCAAATGAGTTAATAAGTAACGTAGAAAAAAATATCTCATTAAAATAAAATAAATAAATGAACTAAACAATATCTATTTTTCTAGTTTTTGAATTTTTCAAAATTCTGTCAGTGACTTAGAATTATTTACTTGCAAAAAAAATTCTACACGCTGTTTATTTAAATAAACGTTAAAATATTTTTAAGTGAGACTGATAAATTAAAAAAATAAAAATAATAATTGTCACTTATGGGAAATATCTATGTTATATATTTATTATAAGAATAATAACAATATTTAATGTTAATCGGTTTATTAAGTATTAAAAATAATAGTCATCGTTAGTGACTTAAGAAAACTTAAAAATTGAGCAAGCAATTAGTAATTATTAAATCTTGTTTTTTTGTTTCTTGTTAAAATTAATTATTAATTTAAAATTGATTATATACACATTGATCTCAACACTTATTTTTGATTTTATACATTTATATAATTAAATAAAATGATAAATATTATTATAATTTGTAATACTATTTAAATGTATATTAATTAAATATATAAAATAATATACTGAACATAAATATTATTATGTTATATTAAAACAAAAAGATAATTTAATAAAAAGTGTCAAGAGATTGTCAGATTGTAAATTTATATAAAGAAAAAAAAATAATATCAATAATCAACATAATTTAAATTTTTCCTTAACTGAATGTATGATATCACAGCTCACTAATCCTTAAATCCAAATAATATAAATAATTCCATAAATTTTTTTCTTTTTTTTCATGCCTTAATTTAAAATTCGAGCTTCAATGCCTGTTTAGTCAATCGAAAAAAATCATACTCAGACCCAGGAACCCAAGCGGCAAAATAATAAATTTTTGACTTTTTGTTGAATTTAAGTTAACAATTGATTACATGATAATAAATTTTCGTCTTAAATTTAACAATTTTTTTTTTTTTAGTGCCGCCTGGAAACGGAATATCTTATTTTCATTCACCAAAATAGCTTTTAACTTCATGTTACTTAAACCAACCAAGTTAACAGTTCATATTTGTACATTTAAAACTAATAATAATGAATTTTTTTAATGCTAATCTACTTTAATTAAATTATTATTAAGAATATAATATTATCTGATGCAAAGTTTTTTAATTAATTGCGGTTTGCAATAATGGGATTGATTTTAAACTCAAATTGGAGAGTTTTGATTGACTTGAGACAATGAAGCTCAAAGCTTTGATTTAAATAACTATGAATAATATATTATCCGCGTAGAAAAATATATATGTGAAAATTATATACCACATATATGTCATATATTGCATATATGCGCGCGACAACTAAATATGTTTGAAAAATTTTGCGTATGTTGACATATATGCGGGACATCTGTCTCGGCATATATGCCAATGTATATTCCAAATATATATAAATTTATGCTCGCGCAAAAAAACAATGTCATGTATAGGTTACATAGATTTTCCGCATATATAAATTACCGTGCGGGTGTGTCTCAAAATAAAACGCTATTACAGATGAATAAAAGTTGGGGGCCAACTTTGTATTCACTGAGAATCACGTTTCGTCGCTTGTAACACAATATACTATTAAAAATCACTCGAAATAAATCAGTAATAATTTAAAAATATATTCTACTGATTATTATTTAAAAGTATGTTACTAATTGAAAATTCTGGTATACATTAAATTGGAAACATTAAAATCAAACTGATTTATTTTGAGAGATTTTTTTTTTTTTAATGTATTAGTTTACTTTCAGGCTTCTACAGAGGGTGGAGCATTGCTTCCTTGAATAGTGCTAACAGTTGTCGGCCATTTTTTCTCGTCGCCACCGGCATTTTGTATAGTTTTTGGTGAAACCTTAGTAATGTCAAGTTTTTGTGGAGATTGTGTTGATTTCCAAAACAGAAACCCAGCACCTCCACCTAATCCTACTCCTGCTGTCATCATTAGCCATTTCATAATTCTGTTTTCATAAATAAACATTAATTAGTTACAGTAAAACAAAAATAATCGATAAATAAAATTTAGGAGCACAAGTTTAAGAGCACTTTTTAAATTTTGCAAAAAAAAGAAGTAAAAAATTAATTATTATCAATAATTTTTTATTTATTTTATTATTATTATAAATTTTTGAGTATTATGATGCACTGAAATTATAACGGAGCGCAAAATAATTTCAAAAATAAATTAGGATATTACATACTTAGGGAGGAAAGTAGGACATTTCCAGCCGCGTGTGTAATTGCCTACCCTAGCTGACGGCAAGGGTGGCAAAAACGCGGATTAGGATGTCCTACTTTCCTCCCTTGGTGTGCAAACTATTTATCACCAAATTCGCACTTGAAAGTTTAAATTTTTGCTTCGATTCATAGGAAGAATGACGCATGTGCTAATTTCTATCATTTGGTTTTTCATTAGAGAAAAGTACAATTTTTTACCATACCTGCACCGAAAGTTTAAATTCCTGCGCTGTTTAAAGAGAAGAATGTTATTTTTTTTTTTCATAAAAAAACAAATGATAAAAATTAGCTCATGCGACATTGTTCCCGTAAACAGAGGCAAAAATTTAAACTTTCAGGTGCAGATCTGGTGAAAAACAATTTATACACCACGGAAAAAACAGGTCATCCTAATCCGCGTATTTGCCAATTATGTACGAGGCTTAAAATGTCCTGCTTTCCTGCCTAGGTGTGTAATATACTAATTCTTCTATTCCCTCTAAAGAGGGCAGGAATTCAAACTTTCGGTGCAGGTATGGTGAAAAGAAATGTTTACTTACCCGACGACTTTTAACATTGTAAATACCATTTTAATTGGCTTAAGATACTCGTCATCTAATATAAGTCCTTCCTCAACCCAAAACAATGGCAAGAGAGCTTTTGGGAATGTTTTCATAAGTTTAAACTTCTCAACTGGCATAATGAATACATTAAATTGAAGCCTTTTTCTCGCACTCAATGGAGCTCCAAGCATTGGTTCAAAGTCTATGAAAATCTGATGGTCCTCCTGAAAAATACCACCATAATATTCATAATATAAACGTATGTATTTATTCAGTTGTTTTAATATAAATAATTAATTATATTTTTACCTCATTAGGGTGAAGACCATCAACCTGAGTTAAGTATTGTGGATCAGTGTCATAAAAATGTGGTAAACTACAGACAAGTGGTGCTTTTACACAAGGAAATATGTCATATAATCCTTTTCCTAAGCAAGTGTCTGGTGTTGGACAGAAACATTTGAGAGCTGGATCCGTACTCATATCACCTAAGTCTGCGGTATACCGATTTGTCTTAATTCCTAAATAAGTAAGCAGAATAAATATTTATATTATAGTTATGAAAAACATATATCAACATATTAAATTTATAAAAACCTTTAACTTTAGAGGGTCTTTGATATCTCGCACCCAAACTTCTACAAAGATCGGGCGCAAAAGATACGACGTCTTCGTCTTGATAAAGGAAAGGATGGAAAATAGTTGAATCAGTGCCATTGAAAGTATTACAGTTTCCTTCTTCAGGCCAGACATTTAATTTCGGTTCACCTTTAAACTCCGTAACTATTCCTACCTCTAAATAATTTCTTTTGCCACGGTGTACTCTAACTGTATCAGGTACAACAGTTCCATTTTTCTATCCAATAAAAAAACAAATGTAAAATTACATTTAATGACGCAACCACAAAACTTTTATTATTTTATTTATTAAGCAATACTTGATTGTAAAAATCAATAGTACAAGGATATAGAGTTCAAATATATATATGTTGATTTCATATTAATGCTATATACTCTGTAAAAAATTTGCGAAGTGAACGCGGATTAAATCTCGAGTGAATGCGGAGCGGATGATTGTATTTCGCGTCACCAATTCCAAAAAAAACTTATATTTTTATACGTCCTTTTGGCTTTAGTCACTAAATTTAAAACCAAAAGGCCATATAATTTTTTTTTTAATTCCTAATCATATTGTAGATTTATTCTAAAACTGAAAGTTTGGAAAAAAAAATTGAAAGCCAAAAACGCGTATGATTTAAAACCTATGCCCTTTTGGCTTTCAAAATTTTTTTTTTCAATTTTTAGCTATAAAATAAGTCTACAAAACGTTTGGCAATGAAAAAAAATTATACGCTCTTTTGGCTGTAGAGAATTTCCTTATAAAAATATAAGTCCTTTTGGAATTAGTAACGCGATTTATTTCATTCCCTTGGAGTAAAATTTACTCCGAAGGGGAATTTATTTTAATATTAAAATTCCGAATCGGAATGAATTCGGATTTAAATAAAATTCGTAATTACTCTAAATTCACTCTCAATTTTTTTGTGTATCGTATACAGCTGAAGTGATATTTAATATATGTATAGTATATATAAATAAAAATATATTATTACTTACAGCGCCAAATAATGCAAATTTATAATTTTCACCGTCTTTTAAAAAACCTGAATCATCTTCACGAAGTATTCCACACACTGCGCTACCAGCGAAATCTTTGACCGAACAATCAACTGGTAAACCTGTCCAAAGTATTTCACGTGCTGTCGCTGTGACAAACACCGAATCTGGCTTGTGGAATATACTATCGACAGCTTTGGCTGTAATAAAAATATCATAAATCCACGAGCTCTAAAGAAGAGACTTCTAGAAGTGGTTTCACAAAAAAACAATAGAAGTTTCTCTCTCTAAAGATGAAACAATCAAAAGTACTGACAATCAATAAATATTCATAGATTAGAATACTTTTCATAAATTCATCTTAAAAAAGCACTTCTAGATCTTTAGAAAATAATTTTAGAAATGTCACAATTAATAGTTTACCCGCAAGACCAACCATCGCTGGTTTTTCTCTGACAGTCGCGAGTATCATTGACATAATCATAATATGAGGGAAAACTAATACAACATCTTCAGTGAGACCAGGTGCGCTCTTTGCTTGATTAAATACCCATGTTACTTTATTTTTGTATTCAACAGTATCGTCCTCTTCACGATCTACCAAATCAACTTTTTCTTTCCATTCACTTTAAAATTATAAACAAAAGTTATTATAGTATAGTGATATTGCATATATTTAGAGGAACTCGAGGAAAACTGACACATCATTTTTAAAAAACACGAAGAGAATTTTATAGTAAAAAGTTATCATCTAATTGTAGTAAAATTTTTAAACTGAATTCGATAGTAGTGAATATCATATAAATTATTAAATAATCTCAATTGTATTATCCACCGACTATATGATAAAATCTACAACTATCGATGATAATCAGAAATCATAACTATTATCATTGTTACGTCCGATTAATTTTTATAATTTTCAAAACAATTTTTTTTTTTATTCATAAATTTTATAATATACAATGAACCACGTGAACAACGAAATATCTAAAGGAAAATCTTAGTGGGGAGAATAATGCGTGCGCCGACCAAGATAAGAAAATTTTAGGCCTGAAAAACAAAAAAAGGTCTCGCTCTCCTCTAGCTGCAATTATCAAGGTGCGAACAAGTTGTTACAATGAAGAAAAATAAAAAGAAAAGTGTAGTATAAATTAAACTAGTATATTAATTTGAAGCTCATCAAGTATTTACACAGGAAAACAGGTATAACAAAATAAAATCAAAATATTACATAAAATTTAAAATTGTTCAGTTACATGAATTATAAAATTAAAATTAAAACACGTGTATATTAAAAATCAAAATATCACATAAAATTTAAAAGTGTTTAGTTACATGAATTATAAAATTAAAATTCAATTACGTGTCATTTACAATTAAAGAATAAAATAAATTTTAAAATGTTCAATTTAGTAATGTCCGAATTATATAATTATAAAATTAAAATTCGAACATATATAATGTAAAATCCAAATAGTAAATGTAATTTTTCAATTGTGTAATTAGGGTCGGCTGCTAGCCACCTAATACTTTTGTTATTAATCATGAATAACTGTTTTATGAGTTTATAATATAGTAGAAATTAAAATTTAAATATCGTATTATTAATTTAAAAATTAAACCAATCCTCCTTAATAAAAAATCTCTGGGGTTCCCGGTCTATAGGCTTCGGCTTGGGCCAAATACCCACAAAAACATAATTTACGTCCAAATCCGACGTAACATGATTATCACTATTGTAATTCTTAATAACCTGATAGTAATAGTTACCATCAGTCCAAATAATAATAATAATTACTATCTAAGCTAATAAAGAATTTAAATACCGACATTACAGATTTAATGATGGCCCATTATTTTATGTTATAAAAAAAAACTGATTATTGATGATAAAGTCTTCTTTATCATTCAATACTTTGATGATTATACCCAATTATTTAAAGTTATCAATAACAGCTCCAATATTTGAAAATTTTTATTATATACGGACTTAAACGATTGTATTGATACTTATTTTAATTATTTAAAAGACAAAATGTATATAAATTTATCGTATTTTTTGGTTTAGAATTTTTACAACCTTGAATGGTAACAGTTACCATATTCGCTTGTAACAATTATAATCTTTATTAGTTACAATTAGCATCTTCGATAGTAATCATCACGATCATCAATTGTTACTGTTATCATTCTCAATGGTAAAACTAATTATTATTCCACTGAAAAATTTTGCTACCACTTCAAATAGTTTAAATTAAAAATTTAGCATCGTAGATAGTATAATTAAATTTTCTCCGTGTACAGTGTAATTTACAGTGGTTGGGAGACATTGGAGCAAGTTGCCCACCCTAGGTAGCGTGACTAAATATTATTTTTGGTAAAAATTTTGAAATAGCTACACTGTTAAAAATTTTTTGGACCCGGTGTAGTGTAAATGTCTCGGTGTAAAAATTTTGGTGTGAAAATTACTCCCAATACGGTGTTAAATTTAGGCGGTGAGAATTTAAAATTTTTACACCGCCAACCGTGTAAATGTATAATTCATGATAATTTTGCATTAAGAAAATTAATCATAAGAATATTTAAATGTTCAAAATACTATTTAATATCTAAATAAAATTAATGTAGTTATTGATTAAGTAGTTAAAAATTTTCAATGATCGTTTGGTGCTCATTAATCAAAATTACGAGTAACACGAAATGGTGTGAAAAAAGTAGATTACACCGTGTTACAATTACACAGATGGAAAATTTACACCGAGAGAATCTTACACCGTTATTTAACACTACACGGCCGTGCAAAACTCACCGGGTCCATTTTTACACCGAAATTTTTTACAGTGTACACTTCTAAGGATGTTCAACTTACCTCCATTTCAATTTTACCCAACATACAAACATTTTTAAACAAAAAAAAAATTTTTTCTACTTTCAAATAGTGTCTAATTTTGCTCGGGATTCTCCCATCATATTTAAAAAAAAATTTGAAAAAATAAAATTAAACTTACTCATAAAAAAATGGACCCACTTGTTGGACGATTGGCTTAGCGCCAGTTTTTATTTCATTTGCATTAGTAATATTAAATAAATAAATTCTAAAGTCTACTGGAAAAGGTACTTTTACCCACATTTCCTTCATATCTGAGCCATCGACCAATTGTATTCCCTATCGAATATATTACATTTTAAAAAAATGAATAATTAAACAATTAATAATACACATTACCAATAAATAAACATTTCACGATCGTAAATATTTTTATAAAATTAATGATATAAAATTTTCCAAATTTATGACTTGCATATTTATTTATTAACGTTCATTAAAACCTCAATGTATACAAAAAAAAATGCTAATGATTTTTTTTTATTTATGATACACGTGATTTTATCTTAATAGCTGCAAAGGATATTCAATAAAAACAGGAGTAAAAAAAAAATGTTTAATTCAATAGCAAGTACATAATGAGGATACCGAACAATTATTGTATACACGTTTAATTATAAAAAAACAAAAAAAAAACAGCTAATCACGATACCGTGAAACTGTCATCGTCAGACTGATAATTAAATAAATTTATACTTATTAATTAATAACATGATGATCTAACTATTTGTTTCTTTAAATCACGTAAAATAAAATATTTATGTTGTTTACATACTTTGTATATAAATAATAATTGTAGATTGATTTAAGAAAAACATATTATGGTAATAAAATATAATAATTTGTTATTACAACTATTAGCTGTAATTTTATTATTTTTTCTTTCACTGTGTTATGTAATTTTGATAGGAAGTATTCGAAAATAATTGCAGTAATGACACTGATACATAAATTACTATATAACGTGTGACATGACACATGGTCAAGAGTTAAGTCTGATGAATAGAAAATCTCATTTTTCTTTTTTTTTTTTTTTAAATCAACATCACTATTTTCATAAAATAATTTAAATTATGTATTATTCGTTAGTTAAAATTATTAATTATCGGATTAGTAAGAATATACCTTTTTAATTTGGCTCTTTAAAAATGGCGGGAAAAACGCGTAACCAATTATTATACCAAAAGTAAATAACGAACCACCGGCAATACCAAGTTTTTTGAATAAAATCATTATTAAATAATATTTATATTTAATTAAAGAAGAAAAAATTAAATAATAATATTGTAGAATCACTTTTTATTTAAACCATTAGTTGATTAAGTTTATAAAAAATAATTTTAAAAAAATAATAATAAATAAACTCGTATATAATAGTGACAACTAAAAATTCTATAGATACTTGATTTAAGACTTTTGAAAACCAACTGACACGCAAAATCTGCATTTATACAAACCGTTAATGTTCGTACCCCACTTTAATAATATTTAATCACGCAGTTGCGCAGTTGACTTTTCTAAGACGTGTAAAATAATACAACAGGCTTTTTTTCGATTTTAATTAATAATGAAAATATATTTGTTTTTCATCCTGCAGACAAAAAATTGTTATGCAAATAAAATTTTTGCTAATCATCTAGACTTTTAAAAATTTATAAAAATTACTTTTATTAAGCCATCAAAGAAATTCACATACTTTTTAAAAGAGCGATAAATTTTTATATATTTTTTTTTTCTGATAACTTTAAGTTCAATCAATCAATTTATTTCATATCGTCAAAGTTTTGATCCCCAAAACTTTATCGTTTCTCTTAAATTTTCTTAATAAAAAACTTTTAAACAAAATTATTTTACAGTAAAAAAAAAATAATAAATCTTCGATAAATTAGAAGGTAATAAAAAAAATTTTAATTAAATTAAGAAAACAAATAAAGTTTTTTAAATTATTTTAGGAAATTCTTAAGTAATAATTTTGACAGATGAAAAATTTAACGAATTTAAAAAATTGGTATTGAAATAATATTTAAAAATAATTTAAGTTATTATAAATTGATAGCTAATATTTCAATAGCACCTTCGAAATCCAGGTTGAGGTATCGGGCTCATTGTAATAAGACTCTTACATTTGTTATCGAGGGCGTCGAATTATTGAACCATAGTGTTAATACTTAAATACAGATCCATATAAGTGTCAAATGTTATCAAAAGTAAGATTTTTTTTTTTCATTTACTAACAATAAATATCGGAACTTTTTTTCATCATCGATACTACTTAAAAAAAAAAAATTAGTAATTTAAAAATAAGTAAATGTGTCAGTAAATCATCAAAATTATTGTAGATAATTCAGTGAAATACATAGAGCCGCGATATATAAAGCTTAAAGTGTAAAGTATATCACTTAGGTAGTGTAGCATCTAGGTGTGACATTCATATATTCCCACGACACCCGGAGGTGTGCAACCTTCAACACCCATAGGTGACTACGAGGTCGCACCCCATTGGCCGGCAATCATTAAATACTTATAGACCTTCACACCTAACCATTTTCAAGTTTAAGATTCAATTGGGCTATGCAATATCACGTATTTTATTATAACCCGTTTATCGATATTTATTTACGCAATACCTCCCACTCCATCCTCGTTTTCTTTATGTAATTAAAATAGTTTTGTAAGAATTGCTAGTCATACATACACTAAAATTTGTATTTATTATTTTATCACCTGTAATTATTAAAAATGAACTTGTCAATTTTTTTTTTTTTACAAAAAAATCAGTTATAAAATAAGGAAACAAATTTTTATTCCATTAACTTGAGACATTTTTTTTTTAAATGAAATTTAATTGAATCCCCTCTTTTTAATAAATCGAAATATAGATGCCATAAAAATTTGTGAAAATTTTTTATTTTAACTGACCGACATATCTTAGGTCTGGAAAGAAAAAAATTTTTATAAATTTTATTTTTTTTTTATAGGGCGTTATGCTTCCGGTTAAAAATCCGATTTCAAGTCGACGTAAGAAAAAAATCTTTATATGCTCTTTTACTAGAATACAACTTGGATGTCTAATTTTTAAATCCAGTAGAGTCAAATTTTTGAAAATTAATTTTTTCCTGATTTTCAATTTACTATGACGTTTTCCCATTATTTCTTCATTTTCTTTTATTAAAATTTCTTTTCTATTGAACAATAATTCGTTTTTATTTCAGCTTAGTATATTCCTAGTAAAGTTAGCGGACATCTGACAATTTTTAAAAATTTTAAATAATAAATTAAAATGTTACTTATAAAATAAAAATAAAAAAATACATGTTTAGACAATTCAAAATTCAGTACATGCATTTTTTTTTATTTTTTTATTTTAATTATTTAATTTTTTTATATGTAATTTAAAAATTGTCGTATGTCTGCTACATTTACACTCATTATATTTTTTTATAAGACAGCCGATTTGTAACAGGATATTTTTTTCTGGGACATTAATTACTTAATTTTTATAAAAATAATTCTAAATATATGATTAATGACTTGTAAAAAAATAATAAATATCTCTTCAATATTTTTGAAAATCATTATATGTTATGTTACATAAAATTCTTACAAGATAAAAAAAAATCGACAATGAGTCAATTTGTATTTAATGTTTTGTTACTTCAATTGTCAAAGTATTGAGCAATTGATCACCATTACTTTCAAACATTGTAGAAAATCAGGAGTAAATTCGAAGTAATTACGGATTTTATTTAAATCCACATTCACTCCGATTCGGAGTTTTAATATTAAAATAAAGTGTCCTTCGGAGTGAATTTTACTCCAAGGAGATTAAAAAAATAAACAGTCATCTGCTCCGCATTTTCACCCAGGATTTAATCTGTTTACTCCACAATTTTTTACAGTGTATGTATTATCAATACAGTAAAATAAACAATACAACTATGTGTACATGTACATGAACATAAATATACTCAAATGTATACTAATTTGTGGTAGTTGACAAAATTTGAGTCACGAAATATAAAACTCACACTGGGATAGACAGTATAAAATATTTAATAACGATGTCGTTAAAGAATGGAAATCACGCAGCAATAAAATCTTAAAACTGAGCTTAAGTATAGTTGGATTTTATTTGATATGTCTGGTCAAATTACCCAATTATTTGAAGATTCAAGTATCGTCATAATCAATGAGTATTTAAATTATTTACTACAGCAATTTGCACGAGCTGATGTAATGGATTATCGATAAATAAATATATGTTTTTTTTTAATCGCTAAATGACTTCTGAGAATTAATATTTCACGCGAAAAACAATATTTCAGTCATATATTTTATAATTATGTATATTGTTTTTATTTCATTAATTCAATGAATAAAAAATAATTAATGACTTACTGAGTTTACATTATAGTCGACCTGAATAACTTCCTGAAGTAACTGAAGTTTCAGCTTTTTTTGAATCTTATAAAATTTCGAATTAAATTATTAAAATTATTGCAATATTTCAATGTAAAATTTTTGTAGGGGCGGGGGGGGGGGGGGGGGGGGCAAAAGGGGGTACCTAAGGAAATACTAAGTTTTTGAGGTAAATAGACAAAATTTTTAGCTGTTGTTAAGAAATAAAATTTTTACTTTTGGCGGGCAAAATGGGGTACCTTTAAAAAAAGCTGAAAAAAAAAAATTTCTGAAATTTAATCAAATTTCATTAAATTAAATTTTTTATATGTAATATACCTCAAGAAAAATTACATTTCACATCATTGGTGGATACGAAGGCAGAAAAATTTTTTTTTGTGGGGTAGAGAGGCTCTCCTCCAAAGAAGGATAATTTTTTATTTATTTTTAAATTGTTTTCATCATTAAGAATGTATTTCTTTCTCTCGACAACTATTTTTGGATTTAAAATACTTAAAAAAAATTTTTGTAGGTGTAATAAATCGTTCTTCCTCGATTAACTTAATTACTAATTGTTATTTAATAAAAAAAAACAATTCTATATTTCTTATTTGTCATCATTTTGAACCCAAAAAACGTGTTTTTTGATTTTTTAGATTACAGATTATTTTACATTATTTGAAAAATTTTATCAATTAAAAAATAAAATATTATTTTTGAATATCTTCAGTAACCAGATTAATATATTAATTTTTTTTTAATTTGACGATAAAAATATGAAAGAATCTTTTTTTCATGATTTTCGGCTGGTCCATTTTGCCCCAGGTGTCATGCGTAGGGGTGAAAATGCGCAAATATACCGGATCTATAGTAATTGGACGAAAAAAAAAAAATTTTTTTTTTATGAAATTTTGGGGGTACCCCCTTTTGCCCCTCCCCCCTTCCCCTATTTATTTACATCAAATTGAATAATAATTTATTTGAATCTAAAAAAATTTTCGTCAATTTGAAGTTCTGCATTGTCTTGAATTTTTCTATTTATCAAAGCAAACAATTTCACAACAATTAATTTTAAACGAGGCTTTACCTCTGACAGGTAATTTGGACCCTTTAAAAGTAGAAATTTTTTTATTGCTGTCATATTAGATATTATTAGATTCTAAACCTGTTAATTACATATGGAATTAAAAAAAATTATTAAAGTCATGCCATCATATTACTTTTTTTTAGACGGACAATCCCACTCTGACAGGCCAAAATTAACTGTATCAATATTTTTTATGATTTACGTTATCTTCAAACAAAACCGTTTTTTTTTTTTTTTTATTAAATATTCAAAACACTATTTCATTAAAAATGAATTCAAACCTTGAAATCTGATTTGAATAAAATTGTCAATAATAACAACAACCCTTGTAAAGTTGTTTCAATATCACACATATAAATACCAACAAAAAAATATAATTCTCAAGTTTACTACTTTTTAAAAACTATGACGTGTTATTTTGACATTCAATTATAAAAAAATAAATACAAGATATTTATAACAAAAAAATATATATATTAAGAATACAATAAAAAATAACAATAATATTTATACAATTTTCTAAAAAAAATGATTACCATCCATGATTATATTTATACTGAACAGCAACAGGTACTGGATAAGGTTTTGGTACATGAACGGGTACTGCAACATGTACTGGATACGGTTTATTAACTATTTTTTCAACGTGTACTGGGTACGGACGTGGAACAGGAACAGGGACAGGACGATCAACATGCACAGGTACATGAACTGGCACATGAACAGGCCGGTCGACGTGAACTATTTTTTCAACATGAACAGGATAAGGTTTCGGAACTGCTACAGGTACCGGAACTGGTACTGGACGATCTACGTGGACTGGATATGGTACACCCACGTGTTTCGTAACCGTCTGAACCACAGGAACTGCTACGGGGACTGGTGCAGGTACTGGGACCGGATGTGGAACCGGCTGATGTACTGGAATTGGCTGAGGAATTCCCACTGGCTGGACTGGTACTGGTACTGGTTGAGGAACTGCTAGTATTTATAGATATTAAAAAAAAAATTACGAAAAATAACATAAATTTAAATACTTACAAATTGGATGTATTGGATGAGGATGAGGTTGCGGTAACAATATATGATCTTGATGATCTTGATGCACTGGATGCTGGTGATGATCTTGGTGCGCAGGATAATGATGATCTTGATGCGCGGGATAATGATGATCTTGATGCGCGGGATAGTGATGATCTGGCGATGGATGTTCATGTATTGGTGCTGGCTCTTGGTGTTCATGTAATTGATTGTGGTAATGATAATAATCTTGCTGCGGTACTCCGTAGCTCAAGTTCACCACACCTTGTAATTTAAATAAATTTATAGAGGAAGGAGGGGCAAAACGGGGTACTTAAGGAAATATGAAGTTTTCGAGGATTCAAATACACTAAATCTTTTTTTTTAGTCATATTCAAAGTAAATAGAAAAAATTTTCAGTTATCGTTAAAAAAAAAAATTCATTTTTGCGGGCAAAATGGGGTAGCCCCTAAAAAAGGTGAAAAAAAAAAATTCCGGATTTTAAATGAATTTGATCAAGTTAAATTTTTTTGAAAGTAATTTAGATGAAGAAAAATTATATTTTACATGATTATGAGATGTAAAAGAAGGAAAACAAATTTTTAATAGTTTTTATCATAAAACAAAAGTCATTAATATTTTTCAACTGAAAATTGATTTTTGAAAAAGTTTAACAAAAAAAATTCAAAATAACGCTCAATTATATTTACAAAAAGATTTTTGAATGTTAAAAAACCATTTAAAATATAAAATTTTGGGGGTGTCCCCTTTTGCCCCTTCCTTCCCCTAATAATTCATATATATTATTATTTTTAATTTTAATTTAACATACCACGTTTATTATGTTTTTTTATAAATTTACTATCATTTTTATCCTTCGTATCCACTTGAATAGCTGAGGTAATGACCAAACAAGATGCTATGACCTAATAAAAATAATAAACATTACTCTCGCTGTTATTTTATTTTTTTTTTTAATACACTGTACTTTATTAGACATAACATTTGATATTAAAAAAAGAAAAATTATTATTTTATCACACATATTCTCACAAACACTTTGATTAGTCCAAAAAAATAAAATAAACAGAGAATTTTCTATTAGAAAAAAGGCAAAAATTGAAAAAAAAAAAATCGTACCAACAATAATTTCATCCTGATACCTGTCAGTTTGGTAGTCAAAGAAAAACTGAACATGATCGTGATTGTGACCCCCATAAGTATTTATAGTACGTAGATCGCATTGATAATCAAATAAAATATAGTCAGTCAATAATAATAACGCGTGATAACTTAAACATTCATCAACGGTAAACTTTCGCTACTTCTAATCCTGGATAACGGCCAAAATCGTGATCAATGAGTATTTTCTTCCTCATTCGATAAGCCATCTTACGAATCGATTATCAAACATTTGCTTAACTCAACTATTATACCGTATAATTATTAATTACAAGTATATATTTAAATACTTACACCTCAAATTACCTTCAACAAATAAAAAAAAACACAAACAAACAATCAAAAAGTTCGTCAAAGGAAATAGTTTATTTATTTATAAATGCGAAATGTAAAGTGAAAGTTTTAAAACATATTATTAAGTGTCAAGATCAATAGTACTAATTAATTTTTAACATTGACATTGTTGATAAATATAGAATTTATAAAAAATATTTATTTATTGACTGTATAATAATTTTATTAAATTATTTATACGATCAATATATATCTCAATCGATTAGAATTTAATAATAATAATAATTATTATTATTATTATTAAGTTGTAAAATATTCCTGAGCTCACAGTCATAAACTTTAAAACTTTACTGTATTGGCGTACAAAAAAAATCATATACACAACTTGGGCGTCGTTGTGCGATGAATAATTAATAGATTGTAGCACATACACTAGAATAAGAAGCTCAAGTTTGTTGTTTAAGCTAAAAGTGGTTATCAAGAGGGAGAAATAGTAATAGAAAATGAAAGTTTAGGAAAGCTGTATAATAAAAGTGATGTGGAAATTAAAGTGGCTTGCGCCCTGTGGCATACAAGGAAATACTTCCGGAATCGAGACTAGACGATGTATATATATATATATATATATACATACAATACGTCGATGAAAAACTCGTTTGAAGTTGATTGCCTTTTTTAAATAAAGAAATAATTAAAGCCTACCTCAATAATTTCATGCTAATTCATTAGTTTTTATTTTAATCAAGTTTTACTTTCAATACTATTTTAAATGTATTAAGATTTTTTTTTTTCATTCTTTTTATTAGGATTCACTAATTGATATATTATTAATTATTTATTTTTATAAAATAAAATCGATTTTATAAGGCTACTTTACTTGATTGTTTTATTATTCAGACGGTTAGCTTTCTATATATATTTATATATTACTAAATTATATCGTAGGATCGATAAAAGATTTAATATTTCATGGTCGATTCAGGTGGGAAAGTATTGAAAAATTTTTTAGCATAAGAAATTTATTTATTTTAGGCATTGAAATAAAACTTTAATACTTATTTATTTTTTATTATTGTTATTATAATTATTGTGGTTGTTATTTTCATTAATGAATAATTATCAGATATTTAATTAATTTATGAATTATTCGAAAGAATTAATTTCACCGGAAGTGATTGACTATGATGAATGAATAATAAGTTAAATAATTAGGTCATAGTATAGTAAGTTTGTCATAAAGTCTTTATTTATTTTTTATTTACTACAATAAAAAAAAAAAGAAAAAAAAAAAGTCGTGAAATGTGAATCGGTACTTACAATTCAAATGTTCTATAAAACAACCTCATAAATTCTTTCCTGTATTTTAGCATCACCAAATATAAAATTTATAGCTGTCAATAAAGTCCCGTATTTTTGTTTAATAATAATTTATTTTCTATTCACAGATTTTTCAGATCCATTGAAAAAAAAATTTTACTATTGAAAACATTTTTTTTTATTTTCAAAACTTAAAATTTTTTTTTTAAGTTGTAATTATTTGCTATAAATTATTATTGCAATTAACGTTTTTCAAATAAGCACAGAGGGGAGAGACAAAATGATCCTTCTTAAAATTTTTGATGAATTAAAATTCAAAAGAAGTAAAATTGACCTAGAATTTTTCTTAAAAATAATGGAGGCAGCTCTCAAAAATTTTATTTTAATAATTTACAAGCAATTTCGCTCAAATAAATTTACAATAATTTTATTCAACAAGTTCATTTTGCCCCGTGATCTAATTTTTTTTCTTTTAATGACTGGGTCAATATCACTATGATACCAAAAGCTCATGCGGTGACTAAAAAACGAAAATAGAAAAAAAATACATTGTCAGCAATTTTTTTTTTTTTTTGAGAGCCCACTTTGCAAAAACTATTTCCGAGCATCTGTTTACAATGATCACAAGCTTCCATTTAATACCCAACATATAATTTTATTATAAAAAAATTTTTTTACATGCTAAATCTAACGATAGTGAAATATTTCCAACTGTCTAAAACTTTAATTGCAAAAAAAACACCATATTCATGTAATCTTAAACTACCCAGCTAATAAAAGATAATTAGGGGAGATCGGGGTGCTAAGACCCCCTGGGGCACGGCGGCCCCCTCAAAAATTTGGTAAAAATTTTTTTTTTTCATTTTCGGTTAAATCATGATACCTCTGAAGTTTGAAAGATATTTTAGGCTGATCTGCGATATCTGGGGCATAATAGACCACCTAAAAAAAAATTTGCTACAGAAAATTTTTTTTTTTTCTTAATTAAAATGAATTTGAAAAATTTGTTGATTAAAGCTCTTTTAGGTCAATAGATTATACTGTGGTTAAAATAAAAAAATAAAATTTTCAATAAAACGTTATATCAGCTAAATAAAATTTTTTTTTTAATAAATTTTAAGTCCATGGGATTATAAAGGTACGGAAATAGTCTATTTGTGTTTAAAATCTTTTTTTTTTTCTATAAAAAAAAAAAACAATTTTTTTAAGCTTTTTTTGAAGAGGGGCCGTCGTACCCCAGAATTTTTTTTTTTTGAGTTTTGGTAACATTTTATTGGATTTGCTTAAGAAAGGGACAAATTAGGTTGACCTATAGATTAAAACCCATAAAAAATAATAACCGGCTTAAGGGGGCCGTCGTGCCGCAGTCTCCCCTATATTAAACAACAATTAAATAATTACATAAAATAATGTTATTAAATTAAATGATTGTCAGTATTTTTTAATTTGATAATAAAGAATTCTCATAAATATATTTTTTTTTTTACCAAGAAGGTCATTAACTTTGATCATTAACTAGATTTTAAAACGAGTTCGATCACATCGAAACATTTCAATTTCTCAAAACCCCTTGTAATGTTTTATAAAACTAGATTTTTTAAACTTGTGCAATTAATGATCAATGAAGACAAAAAAAAAGTTTAATTTCACTTATTTCCTTTTAGTTAACTCGACAACTAGTTGTTCCCTCTACTTTTTTAAAAATCAAGAAAAAAATAGTTAAGCCATACTCGACTTCTTCTCAAGAGTATAAAGAGCCTTCGACAACTCCAGTGTCATTGCAGTAGTCCTTCAATCATTCGTTAAGATGATTAAGTTTGTGGTAAAAATATAAATAATTTATTTATTTAAACTTTAGTTACCCAATTAATTTATTTAAATATCGTAAGTAATATATTTATTTATATATTACAGATTATTTTGAGCATTGTTGTTATTGCAACTGGACAGAGTACGTCCAGCATTGAAACGAAAAAACACAAACGCAGTATTTTTGAAGACGTCAGGATAGTAAGTCCTGTTTCCAGTTACGGAAGTGGTTATCCATGGACTCGTAGTAAAAATTTATCAAAAGTTTTAAAAATTCCAGCGGATTTATTACCGACGCATAGTGTGTAAGTTATAATTATTTTATAATTATTTATGAATAAATTTTTTTTTTATTATTTATTTATTTATCAACTATAGAGTAAGTTATGGTACTGCGGTAAGGCCTTCAAGTCCGCCATTGGTTATAACAAAACATACAATCGTTGAGAAACAAGTTCCTGTGCCGGGTAAACCAGTAATTTTGGAAAAACAAGTTCATGTACCAATCCACGTACCGGTTCATGTGCCAATACATATTCCTGTTGAAAAACTTGTCCCTATAACGATTGAAAAATCAGTACCGTTCCCTATACCCCAGGTAAATAATATATTTATTGAATAATTATAATTACTATTTTAATAATAATTTTTGTGAGTGAATTCAATGTTATAATAGAAAGGAACTGAGAAAAAATAATGGTGGTTTAGTCCGGAAATCGAACACAGGTCTTTTGATATCGCCATTATTTTTTCTCAGTTCCTTTCTATTATGACATTAAATTCACTAACAAAAATTAATAAATTTATTGTTAAGTTGTCTTATTAATATATATTACCATATATATGTATATTATATTCGTTTTATGCCAAAAATATAATAGCAGCAATATGACTATGCGCAATGCAAAACATACTGCAGAAAAAATTAATAATAATATTTATAAATAATTAACTTGCAGATTGTTCCATACCCAGTTGATCGCGCAGTACCAATCCGTCAGAATGTGCCTTATCCAGTACCAATATTAATTGCACAGCAAAACCCGCCATCAAATCAGCAATCAAATTTAATTACAGCTTCCAGTCTCAATAATCTGCTACGTCAATCATCAAACGCTAGACCTTCATCTTTACCGATAAATCTTTCTGTCAGCGCTGGTATTTCATCCGAAATACCAGCAAATGATCCACCTCAAGATCTTCAAGGCATTGATCTTAGTAGTCTTTCTCAGTTAAATTCACTTCAACAGCCTCCAGCTCCTCAACCTTTACAAGGAAATGGCCTCAGTCCTCTTGAGTCGCTCTGGGCTCCAGAAGAATATAATAACCTCTGGAAAAAATAATGATTTCCTTCTTTATTTGTATGTGTACTGCCTATAAAATTTAATTATAATTGTGACAAGTCATAAAGTGTTAATAATTATATATTAAAATTATTAAGCCAAATAATTACAGAAATAAGTTTTTTACAATTTTTTATAACTAATTATAAGATAGATATTGTGAATGTAAAAACTTGAAAAAAATAAATATATATATAAATATATTTTTAAAATTAATCATACGAAGTAGTGTCCGTTTTCCCGCCTCCAGCGATTATCCAGCATATATATTTTTTTATATATAAAAATAAATAGAATTTTATTGTACTTTATTTCTTTGTATTTTAAGATTTTTCTTTTTTTTTAATTTTATTCATCAAGCTGAGGACTGAGTACTTTACTCTGGAGAAAATATTACTAGTTATAAATTTAAATGTAATTCAATATTAATATTATAAGTGATCAATTATAAATTTTTCCGTAAAATGTATTTTTTTAGTCGATTAAAAAAAAAATCGGTCCATCAGTTGACCCCGCGGGCCAGCTCCAAAACTTCCCGCTATTTTCGAGCTCTTCGAGCTCGAAAATACTTTTGTATGCCTTTGTTTTTGAAAAATAACGTTTTTTACCAATTTTTATCCAACGATATCTCTGGAACGAATTCACCGATTGCAACGGTTGAGGCGGCAATCGACGCGTTTTATTGAGTTCTACAGCTGATCGAATTTTAAAATTGATTTATCAAATCGTTTTTGAGAAATTTCAAAAAAAAATTTTTTTTTAACTGTTTCGTTAACGGTTTCTTTTGAACGAATGAACCGATTTTAATAGTTGAGGTGGCATTCGACGCGGCTTATAAAGTTTTAAAGCTGATTAGATTTTGGAATCAATCCATTGAGCGAATTAAAAGTTATTGAAAAAAAAACATTTTTGAAAAAATTTTATTTTTGAAATATCTCTGAACGTACACTACCGATTAAGCTCAAATTTTCAGTGCTTATATTATTCAACAAGCCGCTTCGAATGACACCTTGACGATCAAAATCGGTTCATCCGTTCAAAAGATACAGAATATTTACATACATACATACATTTGGCACTCCACAAAAATTAACTGATCTTCAACAACTAACTGTACCTAGCATCATTGTAAATAATGTTGTCATTAACTATTGTAGGTCAGTAAAATATTTAGGTGTTATCTTGCAGGATACATTAACTTGGTCTTTGCAAGTAACAGAGGTATGTAAAAGCAGTATGAGAGTGCTTGCTCAGTTGAAAATGAACGGTGATGTCTTTCGATTACCTGTTAGGCGGCGTTTAATAACCACTCTGATCTTGCCTATTTTTGATTATTGTGCAGCAGTCTATACTGACATTACTAGTCAACAGCAAATGAGACTACAAAGAAAACTTAATGCATGTGTCCGGTACATTTTCAAAATTTCAAGGTATGAACATGTCACTTATTATTGTAACGAGCTTCGGTGGCTGACTCTGAAGTCTAGACGGGAGTTTTTCTTATCTTGTATTATTTACAAAGCGTTATATTTAGATCAAAAGCCCCTAATAAGGAAAGACTTATCTATTCTAGAGCCTCTTTTGCGTAGAGGTGAAGTCCGTCAGGATTATCTTGTTTTGCCGGGATGTTATAGTGCTAAGTATGATAAGTCATTTATTATATCTGCATCAATAAGAATTTGGAATCAATTGCCTAATTATTGTACTACAAAGCCTACTTATGGTGAATTGCGTACCTCTTGTTATGAATATTTCCTAAACTTAAACAAATGTTAATTGAATGAAAAGTATGAGAATTTGTAATTGTGTGATGATTGAGTGTCATATTATAATATTATATTAATTGTTAATGTATTTATTTCTAATCTTTTGTATACTATACTATTATATTGTTGAATTGTATTAATGGATGGCCGCAAGAAGCTTCGACTTCATGGCCAATTAAATAAAGAATAATAATAATAATAATAATAATAATAATAATAATAATAATACATACATACATACATACATACATACATACATACATACATACATACATACATACATACATACATACATACATACATACATACATACATACATACATACATACATCCATACATACATACATACATACATACATACATACATACATACATACATACATACATACATACATACATACATGCATGCATACATACATACATACATACATACATACATACATACATACATACATGCATGCATACATACATACATACATACATACATACATACATACATACATACATACATACATACATACATAGGGGAAGGGGGCGGGGGAGTAGGCAAAACGGGGTACCCCCAAAATTTGGTGAAAAAAAAATTTTTTCGTCTAATTACTGTATATCCGATATTTTTGAGCATTTTCAGCCCTACGCATGATACCTGGGGCAAACTGGACCAGCCCAAAAATCGAAAAAATGATTCTATCAAATTTTTATCGTCAAATTAAAAAAAAATTTAATATATTTCCGCATTTTTAGACCTACTCATAACACCTGGGGCAAAATGGACCAGCCGGAAGTTTTGAAAAAAAATTCTTTCATATTTTTATCGTCAAATTAAAAAAAAAATTGAGATGTTAATTCATTTTTCGGCTGATTTTCTGTAATTGCGGCAAATTTGGCCACTAAAAATATTCGAAAATAATATTTTATTTTTTAATTGATAAGAATTCAATTGAAAAAAAAAAAAAAAAAAAATTATCATTTTTTAGAGGAGGGCCTCTCTGCCCCACAAAAAAAATTTTTTCTCCCTTCGTATCCACCAATGATGTGAAATGTAATTTTTCGGTATGTATTTTACATAAAAAAAAATTTAATTTAATGAAATTTGATCAACTTTCAGAAATTTTTTTTTTTTCAACTTTTTTTAAGGGTACCCCATTTTGCCCGCCAAAAGTAGAAATTTTATTTCTTAACGGCAGCTAAAAATTTTGTCTATTTGTCTGGATATCATTAAAAACAAAATGATTTGGCGTATTTTAGTCATCGAAAACTTAGTATTTCTATAGGTACCCCCTTTTGCCCCTCCCTCCCCTACATACATACATACACTCGGACATCATCTTGAATTTAGTCAGAATAGCTTCCTAGAACCTCAAAACGTCGACATCTGTTGGAATTTTGATTTCCGCAAATCGGGGTGAAACCAATAACTTCCCGAATTGTTGAAAATTTTCAATTTTTTTAGCGGGAAGTTAAAAAACTATAAGCTGACTCATTAATTACTTCTAATTAAATGAGAGTATAAAATAAAATAAAATTCAAAATCTAGTAAATGATAGACTTTTCAAAATTTGGGTGACCGGGACGACCCCAAGCTCCCCAAATTTAATTGGGTAATTGTGTAAAATTGCGGTTCCACCTATATTTATTAAACGAAAATTCAAATATAGACAAATTGCTTTGAAACCAATTTCAACCGCACGCTTTTGTCGGCGGATTGAAGATATATTTGCTTAAATAGGTGTTTTATAAGCATCAGTAAGCTATACGTTAATACTAAGGGTATAAAATATGCTTAATTTTGATATTATCATTGTTATTTTCCAGTTCCGTGCTGCACTGCACTAATTGACATGATATTCTTATTATTTTACGCATTGACTCTTGAGTCAACCACCAAAACTTAAGGTATATGCCTATGTGCCATATAATAGTAGTAGTTTCGTCTCGAGTACGTTAACGGAGTAATCAGTATACCAGACTAAAACCGTGTTGCGGGCTTCAATCCAACAGTATACTAGTAGAAGGAGGCGAATACCATCCAAACAACCTGCATCTCAATATTAGGTGAGCTGTTATACATCAAAAAGCGAGGAAAATAACAGAAATATGCCAATTTTCATATATTGCAAGAGCTCCAAAATTTATTTTTTTCTTTCAAGGTTCATGAATATAATTACTACAATAAATTATATTTATTAGTATTGAATAAGACCAATATTGCAAAATCCATAAGACACAATTTTAATGTAACCAACACTTCTTTCTGAGAAAATCGGGTTTACTATGCAGTTGGACGACCACTGCTTGTGCAATGACCGTTTGAAAAACCGCTACATCCGTAACCCGGGCAGCCACAAGGATGGGATATAGCTGCACACTGAAAATAGTCAATTATGATATTAATTTATTATAAAATTTAAGATGAAATAGGCATTTTATGGGTCTAGAGGTTTCGGTTCCGTAGGTTTTGAGCGACGACAGAGGGTTTTTTTTTTTTTTTTTTTTTTTTTTGTAGAGATTAAAATTTTCTGTCATTAAATTATAAAATAACGTTTTCGGAAATTGTTAAAAAAAAATTTTTGTCGATTTTATTAAAATTTAAATTATTAATCAGAATTAAAAGCTTATTGCTTTTATTTGATTTTTTTTTCTGTATAATAATTATTACATAGGTCCATGAAAATAAAAAAGTTATGTGTACTGGGATCTTGCTTAGAAAATCTCATAGAATCTAATAGATTCCCATAAATTCCCATAGAGATTTTATAAGAATGAATGAGTTCTATGAGAAGTGCTATAGTTAAGGCCTATACTATAAGAATCTATCGGATTTTTTAATCAGGGGGGTTGGACTATATTTTTCTTGTGTATTTTTTTCCGTTGAACACGATATTGAAGTCAGAATCGGGGATCGATGTGAATAATCTTGAAAAAACCATGTTTTATGTAGAGGATTTCCACCTAGCTTTTTTCCTTTTTTGTTTGCTTCCCTTTGCAACATCCAATAGTAATCGGCAAACGTGTTGACACGACCCAAAAAAATCTCAAAATAAAATAATTGCCAGATCAGGACCATGTAAAGGACGAGGTGATATAATAGTTACAACACGTAGCGGTGGACAAGGAACATCAACAGTGCAATTCCGTGGTTATCATGAAACGATAGGGCCAATGAAAGAATCAGCGGTTTGGGTTGAAGAAGCACCAGTTCAAAATTATGTCTGGGGTAGACGTGCACTGTCGCCGACAAATTATCAGCAAGAAGACCCACTTGGTTTGAGTGTCGAGGGCAATGACAGCAAGAAGTTCCCCGAAGATGAACTGGTTGAATTATTCGGAGACAGTAATGGTGAATTAACCAGCGATAAATTTCATCCCGGTTGGTTTTTACTTCAGCATCATCATGCGACGACGCTGGATGACCTCAAAGCCGGGCTGGCTTACCTGAGACGGAAAGTTAACTCACAAAAAGAAGGACAGTTGTCATTTTTGAAGGCAAATGTCGGCGCTGTGATGGAACAACTAGAAACAATTGTTTTGTTAAAAGAACAGTTCGAGTTGGATGTCAAAAAATTCGGTGACAATCCAACGGGTAAACTCGAAGAGGCAATTCGGACATCGATGGCTGAAGCTAACAAATTATTTGATGATGTCCTGGCGCGGAGAGATCGTGCAGATGCTACAAGAAGTGCGCTGTCAATAATGCAACGCTACAAATTTTTATTTTGTATGCCAATAAATATTGAAAAAAATATAAAACGTGGTAATTATGATCTTATTATAAATGATTACGCGCGTGTTAAAAATTTGTTTGGTAATACGGATGTCGAAGTGTTTAAAAAAGTCTTCTTGGACGATCAGTGCGACTAACATCGCCAGCACTGGTCGGTTGGACTTCGACACAACTAGAGTGGTAATTTACGTTATTTATATTATCATAATTATCATTAACGTGATTATTACGAACAAGACGATTTGAACGGTTACCACGGTAATTTCGGTTGTCATTTCTTTTAAAATTATTTGAAGTTATATTCGGGTTTCCTCTATTAAAATTATTTAAGTTTGGTTGCCCACGATTTGAGTTATAATTATTGCCATTATTATTATTCGAGTTATTTGTAACGGGGTAAAATTTAATTTATCATCAAGGAAAATCGTGGTTTTCCACGGCTGGTCAGTTACCCGAGCCGTAACCCCGAATGAGTACCCGTTAGAGTTTTTCGACTTGTCGCCGGGAGCGCTAATTGAAGAAGCTCGGACTTCTGTCCCAAAATTAATTAAGTGGGGAGGCCATTTTCCGGAAGTTACCGAAAATGGCCGAGCTAAAAATATATAACCACATGATAGTAGCAAACCCGGGGAGAGTCGGTTGAGCCGACAAGTCGAACGGACATCCATCTGCCGTGAGCCTGTTCCAGGAGGCCGGAAGCCCAGTGAAGACCTAGGAACACAGATAGACGCCAAGGGTAACATCCAGTGAAAAGTGCAAAGTTTAGTGTTAACATAGTAGTGCAGTGAGTAAATTAATTCTCGGCAGGAAAGCCAGAATTAATAAATTAAATAATATCGAATATAAAGTTATCAGAAGTGTTAACAACCTAGCGTCTTCAATAGAGTAAATTCTCGAAGCCAGAATTTATTCTAAAGAAATAAAATCAAATTTAACCACGTGTTTGGTCACAGAAATTCTCGGCAGGAAAGCCAGAATTTATTACAATTAAATAAGATAATTATTGCGTCGGTTAAATTCTCGGCAGAGGCCAGAATTTATTAATTATTAATTATAAATTAAGACAATAAAATTTCTCGGCAACAGAAGAGAAATTATAAATCATAATTTAGTTTACTAAGACAATTTTGTATGACAAATGAATTCAGTTTTAGTTAATAAGATAACATTTAAGATACCAAAATTTACTAGACTGAATATTAAAAGTGCTATGGAAATAGTGATAAAATAAATAAATTAATCAAGTAAAGTTTTGTAATAAATCGATTATAAATTGTTAAAGGAAAAATGTATTAACGCAAAGACCTAGAGTACACGAATCTGAGAGAGAAAGATAGAGACGCGTGAACTAGAGAGAGATAGCGTCAGTCGTCGGCGTCAGTTTTCAGTATCACAAAATTTCTCACTCAAAAACTGATACTTGAAAACTGAAATTAGAAAATTTGTCAAGATTGTCGTAATTAAATTATGAAAGGTTAAAATTATAGTCGGTAAATTAAAGTTGCAAATTAAATAAAAATGTGTGTGTGTGAATTGAGTCCAGTGGACAGTCAAGGAAATAAAATTGTGTGTGTGTGTGTGTGTGTGTGAGATAGAATAATTCCAGGGGAATTAAAATTTATAAATAGATCCAGGGGATCAGGCTGGTGGCCAATTTAATTATAAAGTCCAGGGGACTAAATAAGTATTATAATAAAGTCCAGGGGACTCATCCAATTAAGATCCAGGGGATCAGGCCGGTGGCCAATTTAATTATAAAGTCCAGGGGACTAAATAAGTATTATAATAAAGTCCAGGGGACTCATTCAATTAAGATCCAGGGGATTAGGCAGGTTGCCATAGTTGTAGAAGTCCAGGGGACTCATTTTATTTAAGATCCAGGGGATCAGGCCGGGGGCCAATTTAATTATAAAAGTCCAGGGGACTAAATAATTTAGGATAATAGTCCAGGGGACTCATAGTTGTAAGAGTATAAAGTCCGGTGGACAGTTTAATTTTAATAAAAGTATAAGTGAAATAAAAGCCGGTGGGTAAATTGTTATGTGATAAATAAAATTTGATAATTACTGTAATTAAACGTTGTGTATAATTAAATTTAATTCCTCATCCTTCCTCACTCTCGTAAAATTCGACGACCCTGATTTTCAAAATTTACATCTCCGGTTCTGGAAGGCCGAGTCTTCCAGTGGCGCCCTTGTTAAGATCAATTAATAAAGGGGCCAAACTTGGCAAGGTTGAAAATTACCCTGTTACATATTATTTGGCTGAACGGGGATGTTTGACGGACGAAAATGGGGGCCTCCTGCAAACCCGGACCCAAATGAACCGGCATTTGCTTTAAAACAATTTTGTCTGACGTGACCTATTCTAAAGTAGGAATTACAGACATCTACTCTGTTATTAGTACACTGTTCAGATAGATGACCATTTTGCCCACAGTTAAAACAAAAGTATTGGTCAAAATTTCGACCAGCAGTAACTTCACTAAACGTACGCGATGTGGCATTTGAGTTGTCATTATTATTCGCGTTATAGGAATACCCGATTATTTGAAGATCTATTTGCTGAGGTATTATTCTGAGGAGTCGGAACAGTTAGTGTCGATGCACAAACAATCAATTTGCCATCTTCACCCTCTCGAATTTCCTCGATAACGAGTGGTTGTTTATCGTTCATCATCTCAACCAAAATAGGAGTACGCGGGAACGTATATACTGCTGAGAAACGCGATTTTTCCTTTGTTTTAGCATGCGACTTATCGGGTGGCTCAGACGCGCGTTTATTTACGTCCAGTAGCACGGCGGCCTCATGTAATACCGATAAAAGGTCATCATAAGTATTTACTGACCTAGAAAACACTAAGGTGGAGAGACTTCTAGGTAAGTGATTTCGAATACACGTAACTTGTTCCGATTCAGGAGGAGGGTTACGCATCTCACCATATTTTTGTTGTATTCTGAATGCAAAGTCAATTAACGATTCACCGGATTCTGGTCTCAACTGACCACTTTCCATTAACAACTGGGTGTCCGTCTTTTGTGAGCCAAAAGCTCTTAAAAATTCCCGTTTGAAATGGTCATAATCTGACCAATGTCTACTGTACGCGTCATACCACAGTAACTTTACCGGTTAAAAGATACCCAAGAATTTTTAGATAATCTGACATGTGCCAACCCTCACGAAACGCCATGGCTTCAAATGAAGCCAGAAAGCTATTGGCTGATAAATCGCCCTGCGGATAACGTACAGGCCAAGCCCTCACAATTTCTCTTATATCGCGCCATTTACGTAACGAAACCGCCGCGGCATTAGGTATCAATAAATTATTCGCTCCAGGTTGATTTTAAAACTCCTGGTGTCTTCTTTCTCCACCATTATTAATCAGATATCCATCGTAATTCCTATCGAAATTATTATTATTATTGGCAAATGAATTATCCCGAAATATTTCAAAATTATCATTATGATTATTGCCGCAATTATTTATTGTATGGCTATTATTTAAATTATTATGTTGAATCCCACCGGAATTATTATTACTATGATAACTATTGCCATTATAATTTAAATTGTTGTAATAAATTCCACTAGGATTAATAATGGGGTGGTTGTTACTATTATTGTACATATTATTGTTTAAATTATTTTTAAAATTATTGTTACTGAGACCGGCCGTATTGTTGTGAGCATTATTTATTCCACTGGTACTTGGTTGTATATTCACCGGGAGGACTGGTGTTGTTACAGCCCTAGTACCATGAGTCAAGTGACCTGTACTACACTCCCCGTCGCCAAAACTGTGAGTTATACAGCGAACAGTTTGTGTATTCAACTGTACAGGCGCTTGTGAATTATTTACCTGTTGAGGACCCGTATTCAGAGTCAAATTCTGAATACTGCTCAAAATTTGAGCTAGAACCGTTTGCATTGCCCCGAGTTCAGCTTGTGCGGAAACTGAACCGGTGCCAGGAAGAAATGCATCTCAATGTTAGGTGAGCTGTTATACACCGAAAAGCGAGGAAAATAACAGAAATACGCCAATTTTCATATATTGCAAGAGCTCCAAAATTTATTTTTTTCTTTCAAGGTTCATGAATATAATTACTACAATAAATTATATTTATTAGTATTGAATAAGACCAATATTGCAAAATCCATAAGACACAATTTTAATGTAACCAACACTTCCTTCTGAGAAAATCGGGTTTACTGTGGAGTTATAGGAGCATAGCTTTTGCAATGACCGCTTGAAAAAAAACCGGTACATCCGTAACCCGGGCAGCCACAAGGATGGGAAGTAGCTACACACTTAAAATAGTCAATTATGAAATTAATTAATTATAAAATTTAAGATGAAATAGGCATTTTATGGGTCTAGAGGTTTCGGTTCCGTAGGTTTTGAGCGACGACAGATACTTTTAAAGTATCCGGAGCACTCGTCATATTCACGACCACAAGGATTGCCAGAACTAACACAACACTTAAAGAAGCTATTTAGGAAAAGGCTAAAATTTTTTAAAAATAACATTTACTGTCTCGCGTCATAGGGTTTTTTTTTTTTTTTTTTTTTTTTTTGTAGAGATTAAAATTTTCTGTCATTAAATTATAAAATAACGTTTTCGGAAATTGTTAAAAAAAAATTTTTGTCGATTTTATTAAAATTTAAATTATTAATCAGAATTAAAAGCTTATTGCTTTTATTTGATTTTTTTTTACTGTATAATAATTATTACACAGGTCCATGAAAATAAAAAAGTTATGTGTACTGGGATCTTGCTTAGAAAATCTCATAGAATCTAATAGATTCCCATAAATTCCCATAGAGATTTTATAAGAATGAATGAGTTCTATGAGAAGTGCTATAGTTAAGGCCTATACTATAAGAATCTATCGGATTTTTTAATCAGGGGGGTTGGACTATATTTTTCTTGTGTATTTTTTTCCGTTGAACACGATATTGAAGTCAGAATCGGGGATCGATGTGAATAATCTTGAAAAAACCATGTTTTATGTAGAGGATTTCCACCTAGCTTTTTTCCTTTTTTGTTTGCTTCCCTTTGCAACATCCAATAGTAATCGGCAAACGTGTTGACACGACCCAATTGTCCCTGAAATCGGCGTTGAAATTCCTCAAAGTCTTGGTATAAATACCTATTTGTAGAGTACTAGTGCATATTACAGAGAGAAACAAACGGGCAAACTTTAAATGCAAGAACCATAAGAAAAAGTTACTGAAACATGATTTTTGTAGTTTTTTCAAGATTTTTCATATCGACCCCCAATTCTGACTTCAAATTCGTGTTCAGCGGGAAAAATACATAAGAACAATATAGCCCGACCCCTAGCACAAACAACTTCTTTGTTTTTGTGGACCTGTGTAATTATTGTTACTTACCCAATTGCCTTCACATGATAGAACAGCATTGATGCAACCGATGATTAAAATTATTGATAATAATAAAATAACTCGTGTCATTTTGGTTTTTTTTTCTGCAAAATTAAATAATTATTCCGATAAAATATTTCTGCTAAACTATAGAGTCGATTCAAAAAATTATCGAAATGTTTTCTGTAAAAAATAAAATTTTCTTTTACGCAATTATAATCACGGACATACATGGTCTTACATAGTCATACAAAACCATGTATGGCCATACATGGCCTTATATGATTCATACATGGCCATGCATGACTGTATGAAAAAAGTTGGTATGCTCATGTATGGCCATATATGCTTCGTATATGAACTGTTTACGGCCATACAAGTTTTAAATATATTTAAAAAATATGTTCTTAATATCCGGTAATATATGTGGCGAAAAGAACTATATTTAGTATACTATATGTTTACATATAATAGTATATAGTATATATATATATATATATATATATATATAATATATAATAGTGTATAGGGTTCGGGGGGGCAAAAGGGGGTACCTATGGAAATACTAAGTTTTCGATGACTAAAATACGCCGAATCTCTTTGTTTTTAATGACATTCAAGGTAAATAGACAAAATTTTTAGCTGCCGTTATAAAATAAAATTTTTATTTTTGGCGGGCAAAATGGGGTACCCTTAAAAAAAGTTGAAAAAAAAAAATTCTAAAAATTGATCAAATTTCATTAAATTAAATTTTTTTTTATGTAAAATACATAAAGAAAAATTACATTTTACAACTTTGGTGGATACGAAGGCAGAAAAAAATTTTTTTGTGGGGCAGAAAGGCCCCCCTCCAAAAAATGATAATTTTTTTTTTTATTTTAATTGAATTGTTATCAATTAAAAAATAAAATATTATTTCCGAATATTTTTAGTGGCCCAACTTGCCCCAACTATAGAAAATCAGTCGAAAAATGAATTAACATATTAATTTTTTTTTAATTTGACGATAAAAATTTGATAGAATCATTTTTTCGATTTTTGGGCTGGTCCATTTTGCCTTAGGTATCATGCGTAGGGCTGAAAATGCTCAAAAATATCGGATATAGAGTAATTAGACGAAAAAAAAAAAATTTTTTTTTTCACCAAATTTTGGGGGTACCCCGTTTTGCCTACCCTACCCCCTTTTGCCCCCCTCGCCCCTATATATATATATCTTTTTTTCATCCGGGATGGGCTTTATGTGGTCTGTGTAGAAACTAATTTGAAGTTGTTATTTATTGCTCATTATTCAATTATTAATAGCCTAAGTATGTACTGTTTATGATTACCCCGACCTTTTACGAAAATAGAAAATTTTATTTTTCAATTCAAAATCAAATAAGTTGAAAAATTTTATCAAATTTGGTAGTTGATCTTGATAAATAAACAATTAATATTTCCGAATATCAAATAAATTGACTTAATTTTCATTTAATTTTTTCACGATTAGCTTTAATTCTTTGTTGTATAACAATTTTTCTTTATGGCAATATGAGAAATAGCGTTACCGAATATTTATTATTTATATTATGCTCAATTTTAATAATTTAAAATGTAAAAACAAAAATTATAATCTCTTACTAATAGTGTTCCGTTAAATCTTCAAAAGCTTCTGGGTACCGAGTGGAGAAAAAATAGGGCTTTTTATCCTCGCAAAATTGTTTAAGTAGGAGCCTCGAGGACAGTGTGGCCAAATCGTGGGTGGAAATTTCTGCCTCCCAGCATTACGCTCCATGCTATTTCACCACCGGAAGGGGAAATTTTTACCCACGATCTGGCCATACTGCTCGAGGATTGGTATCAATACCGAATACAAGTGTCCACTTACTACTTTATCATTTCAGGTAAGTCATGAGCGAACAAGGAAAATTGATAGTGCAGCAATTATAATAATAATAATTAAACAATACCTTGAAAAATTCGCTTTTATTCTTATCGTTCAGGTTAATTGCTGGCTAGTGTCACATATCAACTTTAAAAAAAAATTAGATTAGATAAATAAGCAAGTTAATTAATATATTTATAATAAAATAATAAATATTTTATGAATGAATTTACTAATATTTGATAAATAGCATGTCGTAGACAATAATCAATAGAGGAGTGGCTGGTATCCCTTATTAAGAAAAATGATTTAATCCATGCTAAGTGTATATCTATATACTAGCTGCTTATCCAACCCAAAAAAACTATGAATTTAAAAAAAAAAAGGCTTTTTTTTTCGAATAGCTACAACTTTTTTGAAATTTGACTGATTTGGACGTTTTTTTATCAAAATTTTCGTCTTTAAATGTACTTTCCGAAAAAAAACACAAATAAAATTTAAGGATTCATAAAAGACCTCAGAGTTTGAAAAATTGAGAAGAAAAAAAAAATTGAAAGTGGTAATCTTCGAAAAAATTTGGATTTACTTTAAAAAAGTGAAAAAAAAATAGAAGACACCTATACTCTCTAAACATGAATTAGTGAAAATAAGTGAATATTCACTAATTCCAAGTGCAAACCGAACCACTAATTTCAAAAAGTGGTTCGGTTGGCACTTAGAATTAGTGAATATTCACTCATTTCACTTATTCATGTTTAAAGAGTAAATAATTTTTTTGTATTTTTTTTTTTTCAAAAACTACAAAAAAAAAAAAAGAATTAAAAAACAAATTGACATTACTTCCATTTTTGACCAAGCCACAGGCTTTTGAAAAAGACATCCAACGCATATCTGTCTCAAAGCCAAGTTGTTTTTTGTCAATAAGACATACGGATGTTGGCCCTATGAGTCATAGGAAATTCGACTTCTTTTTTTCATTCTAAAAAAGTTATTTTAATTAAAAAATCGTTTAGATGACTTATTTGGCCATTATTTGCAATTTACTTTTTGTCGTCACTTCGTCAAGTCTTTTAAATCGAAATATCTAGAGATAAATGACCAATTGTCGATAAGTAAATAAACTGTAATTACCGGCTTGAAAATTATCTGTTGATATTTTTCTAACCTCTTATTTTTGAGCTGTCATAATAAAAATAAATTTTTACACCCACAAATTTTTTTTTTTTTTATATAAATGTATTATTATTGTCGTAAAAATAATAATCTATTGTAAAAAAAAAACAATAGCAAGTGAAATAATGAATTTATTAAATTAATAACTATTGTAATTAGATGATTAATAATTAATTGTAATAATAATTAATAATGGCACCTCCACCAGTAATAACGGGTATTTCTCCAAAAGAAGGTCCACCAGGTACTCGAGTTACGTTGAGAGGTGAATTTCTGGGTACTAAAGCACAAGATCTTATTGGTAAGTTAATTTTTTTTTTTTTTTTTACTAATTATATTTATTAAATAAGTATGATACTGAAATTAGCAAGCAATCAACAATTTTCGGATATCTTTTTCAACAATTTCATTAAAAAAAAAAATAAATAAAAATATGCACATATAGAAATTTAAAAAATCTGTCGGTGCATTTTATTTAATTATTTTTTTTTAAATTTATCGCTTGTAAAAAAATCCAAAAATTTTAAGACTGGTAATTTCAGTATCATAAGTTAGCCAACGTCTAATAATTTTTAGATTTTTTCAAAAACGATAAATATAAAAAAAAAAATATTTTAAAAAATTGCACCTTCAGTTTTTTTAATTTTCTACATGTGCATATTTTTTTTTTTTTTTGTAATTAATTAGACAAAAAAAAAATCCAAAACTTTTTAAATGTCTGTTAATTATGATCCTAAAGTTACCAGACAATTAACAATTTTCGAATTTTTTTTTTTAAACATCAATTAAAAAAAAATAAAAACTAAAAATATGCACATGTAGAAAATTTCAAACCTTATGGGTGCAATATTTTCAAATATTTTTTTTTTTATAATTTATCGTTTGTAAAAAAATCCAAAAATTATTAGACCTCGGCTACCTTCAGTACCATCTGTTAATTTCAGGATCATAAAGAAATCAATTAATTTAAAATAATTATTTATTTTTTAAAGGTTTAACAATTTGTGGATGTGATTGTTTATTATCAGCAGAATGGAAATCTCAAAATAAAATAATTGCCAGATCAGGACCATGTAAAGGACGAGGTGATATAATAGTTACAACACGTAGCGGTGGACAAGGAACATCAACAGTGCAATTCCGTGGTTATCATGAAACGATAGGGCCAATGAAAGAATCAGCGGTTTGGGTTGAAGAAGCACCAGTTCAAAATTATGTCTGGGGTAGACGTGCACTGTCGCCGACAAATTATCAGCAAGAAGACCCACTTGGTTTGAGTGTCGAGGGCAATGACAGCAAGAAGTTCCCCGAAGATGAACTGGTTGAATTATTCGGAGACAGTAATGGTGAATTAACCAGCGATAAATTTCATCCCGGTTGGTTTTTACTTCAGCATCATCATGCGACGACGCTGGATGACCTCAAAGCCGGGCTGGCTTACCTGAGACGGAAAGTTAACTCACAAAAAGAAGGACAGTTGTCATTTTTGAAGGCAAATGTCGGCGCTGTGATGGAACAACTAGAAACAATTGTTTTGTTAAAAGAACAGTTCGAGTTGGATGTCAAAAAATTCGGTGACAATCCAACGGGTAAACTCGAAGAGGCAATTCGGACATCGATGGCTGAAGCTAACAAATTATTTGATGATGTCCTGGCGCGGAGAGATCGTGCAGATGCTACAAGAAGTGCGCTGTCAATAATGCAACGCTACAAATTTTTATTTTGTATGCCAATAAATATTGAAAAAAATATAAAACGCGGTAATTATGATCTTATTATAAATGATTACGCGCGTGTTAAAAATTTGTTTGGTAATACGGATGTCGAAGTGTTTAAAAAAGTGTTCGTTGAGATTGAAAATAAAATCCAAATGCTGAGAGATATTTTGCGTAAGAAATTAGAGGAGACGCCATTTGACGTTGAAACTCAGAAAAAAATAATAAGAAATCTAGTTAATTTAGAAGCCGAAGGCGATCCAGCCTGGGACGCAATTGCTGCCCATGGTTCTTATTTAGACAAAAATATAATTAATTGTCTCAATGATTATTTTGGCTCCGAAAGTGCGTCCGGTGATGACGCCGGTAGTAAAACAAATAAATCAAATAACGTAACTCCCATAGCAGATCGTCATAAATTGTATCGCATGGATGCCAATGCCAATGTACCAGCTCGTGTGCTCTGCATTGAAGCCATTTGTGATGTCGTTACTGAACAGCTTCCAGATCTTTGGAGACTAGGACAGAGTTATTTTTCAGGTCAACTACACGTTGCCGTTGATACTGAAAAACAAGGTGCCTTTAAAAATTTAGTATTGTCGTGTATTCAACGGGCCAGTGAAGCAATGAGAGAATGCTGCGGCTCCAACATGACACCAGCCTGGTTACTACACAGTCTACGTGTTATCAGACAAATGTACACAGCTTTAATTCACCTAGACTTACCAAGCGACGCGCTGGATATTTTTGGTAAATTTTTATTTGATCTAAGACTTCAATGTCTGATATCATTATTCAAACAAACCGCTGAAAATATCAGCGGGTTACAAAAAAAAGAAACATGGCAGTTGGAGTACCTGCAAAATTTAGACGGTGGTATCACTAAATTACCGGGTTTGTTTGAAGAAATGGTTATGGAAGTAGCAGAACTAGCACGTGAAACAGCAATCGCTTGTGGGTTACGTGAAACTCCGTTGCTGGAGTCGTCGTCATCGAAAGCTTTGTATCACAACGCCGTGAGAAGTCTTTTTATTGCTTTTGCTAAATGTTTGAAACAGTTGGCATTCAGTGGCAGTGAAGAAGCCGGCGATGAAGATGATCCGTCAGTGTCACAATTAATTAGTTCACCAGCTTGCTACCGAGTACGCGACAACAAACATCGAGTAGCAGCAGCAACACCTACCTGGGAAAAATGTCTCCTTATATCTTTAAGTAACATTCGTTACACATTACATATTATTTTACCAAAAGTTGTCAATGCATTAAAAGCGCGCGGATATCCGGACGTGTCATTGGCTGAGGGGTGGACAGATGACTGGACTCACCTCGAGTCCTTGGACACTGCCGTGCTCGAGGCTTATCTTGAGCGACGTTGTGATCCTCTTGTTGGCACCATTGAACCCAGTATGTATTTAGGCAGCTTAGAATGGGATTCAGCGATAGAACCCACACATGTACGTCCTTATGCTCAGGAAATTATAGCGAATCTCATAGCTGTCCATGCGGAAGTAACTCGAGTCTCTCCTTGTTTAATCAAACGCGTTTTGTCGCATATTGTTGAAACTATCGCTGAAGAATTAGCGCGACTTATGTCATGTGTAAGAAAATTTGGACCCAAGGGAATTATTCAGGCACGTACGGATATTCAACTGCTGAGAGATACTTTGGATATTTATTGTACCACGCGAGCTAGGTAATTATATCGCGTCACTAATTCCAAAAGGATATATTTTTTTTCATTGCTAATCGTTTTGTAGACTTATTTTATAGGTAAACGTTGAAAAAAAAAAAATTTCAGCTTTAGAGTAAGTCTAGAATATGATTAGGAATTAAAAAAAAATTTTACGCCTTTTTGGTTTTAAACTTAGTGACTAAAGTCAAAAGGGCGTATAAAAATATGATCCTGTAATTAAAATAATTAACAATTTTCGGATTTTTTTTTCAACAAATCGATTCTCCAAAATAATCAAACTAAAAATATGCACATGTAGAAAACTTTTAAAATTATAAGTGCAATTTTTTTTTATAATTTATTGTTTTTAAAAAAATAAAAAAATTATTAAATGTCGGCTAACTTCGGTATCATAAAAATCCAAGTCCTTTTGGAAATAGTAACGCGATATTTAATAATAAAATACACATTGTTTAATTTATTATTTATTCATTTATATTTTTTTGTAAAATAGGAATTTCTTTGAAGAAGCATTGGATGCTATTCCATTGCCAATTAATCCCGAAGTTGACGGTGCTAAAGTAGAAACACTTTTAAATAAAATTACATCATCAATGCAACTTCAAATTCGTTGTTTAGCTGAAAGACCTGAATCACCAGATATTCCACGTGATGGTTCCAATCGAATTACTACTGTTATGTAATAAAAATTATTGAATAATTTAAAAAAAAAGATATAAATATAATTATCACAAATATTTAATTATAAATTGTCTTGGATTTTTAATCATTTTTCTTGTCTGTCGATTCATTTTCTGCAATTGACGGGTTTAAGTCTTCAGATATTGTCACAGTGTCACGGCGATTTTTATCAACTGGATACAACCTAAATAAAATATCAAATGTAAGTACTTAGAAATATTTAATATCTATTATAATTAATTAATTTAATTAAAGTAAATAAAATTACCATCGTTGATATAAATATATAAGGAAAATAATATCATCACGGAAGCAAGCAACTCTATGGGCAACTGGCATCGTAATTATAAATGCAAATACATCATCAATAAAAGTATTGAATGCTTTGTACATAAATGCCCGCCAGGGTAAATGAGCAACTGATTTAAGTTTGTAATTAACAAATAATTGAGGAAGCATAAAAAGAAATCCAAATGCGTAAACACCGTTCACTAGGGAATTAATACTCCATGAATACCAGCTAAAAAAAGAATTATCATAATTTTTAATTAAGTAGCAGCACGATTGTCGCGCGAAATACTTGCGTATTTTTTTTTTTTTAATATTTTCAACATTTCTATCATATTCTGCCGCCATTTTAGTTTTATTTAGGATTTTTAATTTTTCTACCATTTCTAATAAGTTATTTTTCGAATATTTAAATTTGCCGCGCAAGTAATAAGAATAATTAATTAATTATTTATTAAAATAAAAAATTTCGAGTATACTTGTCAGTCTAATTAATATAATTATTGATACATATAAATTTTAATGAGATTATTCAACTTCGATTTTGAAATTTCGCGCCAAGATGACGCTACTGTGCGTTGCTGTATTCAACGTTCAAATTTTTGCTGAAGTGGGGGGCGGTCGAATAATCGCAAAATCGATTGCTTTGTATCAACTGGCGGTCCAATAGCGTCAGTCAGTATCATCCACAACGGCAGTAGTAGTCCAGATCTTTCTTTACATTTAAATTGAAACAGTATTGCAGTTAATTCGCGGAATCGTCCATAAAATTTATTGTTCATAGTAATTGTTTAATTAAAATGTGCAGTGTTTGTAAAATTTAAATTGTGCAAAGTGTCTGTGGTGTCGTTGAGTGTTGAGTGTTCAGTGCTAGTGTAAAATGTTGCGAATTGCTGATGCTGATAACTTCCAAGTTCCTGAGCAAAATCATCTGGCATCGTCTGGTGGGAAATAGCAGTTAAGTGACGTTTTTTTAGCTGCAATGCACTTGGAGCAATTTAAATTAAATCTCCAAGTGTATTAGGACACCCTTCTGCATATTATTTCCCCACCAAGGTTTGTTCAAACACTTTTGTGTTTTTTTTTTTTTTAATTTTTTAAATATTTTTTTATCATATTCTGCCGCCATTTTATTTTGACATACGATTTTTAGTTTTCTCCAATTTCTAATAATTTATTTTTCAAATATTTAAATTTACCGCGCAAATACTTAGAATTATTAATAAGGGTACATTCCGAAATGCGCTACGCTACAGCTGCTCGCAGCGCATTTCGGAATGCACCCAGATTCAATTCGATTTGATTTAAACCCGATTTGCATACCCCTAATAAATAATAAATAAAAAATTACCTTTTATGCGGTTGATAAATTAACGAATAAATCGCACCAGAAATAACAAGAGGGTAAAGTAAATAAGTCAAATATCTCATGCTTTCAGCGTCGAATTTACGTGTCCGAGATTCATCTTCATGGTTTTTACCATCTTTCTGCAGTCTTAATCTAGGAATTATTCCATCAGATCTAACTATTTCAAGTCTTAATACTTTTTTTGTTTTCCACAGCTCGATCAAAGTTCCAATACCCGCGGGTATCAGAACTAATAAAGATGATCCCTCGTCGAGTAAATAAAAAAATATAATTGCTTGACTAAATGCACGCCATACTATCGTAGAAACACTCAGACCTTCAAAACTTCCTTTACTCCGCCAAAAACTTATGTCATTTTTAAATGCCAAGAAATCAAACAGCAGCTAAAAATAATTTTATTAATCAATTTAATTTAATTGCATAGTTAATTAGAGATTAATCATTAAAATTTTTTTTTATCACTATTATTATTACGTAATCTTTAACAGTTTGATAAAAACTTTAAACGAATTTTTCTCGAAATTATTCGAATTAAAAATCAGCAAATTTTGATCCGAAAATAAATAATCTATTGATTATTTTTTCTTATAAAAATATTTTAGTTTATCTATGAAAAATTTTATTCAAAATATTTTTACCCATGTGCATTAAATAAAAATAAATACTTACATGCATTGAGGAAATAAAAATAGTACCAGCTAATAAGTAAACATTAGTGTCGGCATAAATTCCTTTAACTTCATCAACGTCTTTATCTGAGAATCCGAGATTTTTCAAACCCTCCATAGCTGCTTTAACATGTAATATCAAACGTAATTTACCCATTGATATTGGCGTGTAAATTATTGTCACATTCATTACACGACTATCACTAGTTATAGTTTCAAGATCTTTGTAACGTGTTTGTAAAAAGTCATAATTAACTATTGGAAGAAACATATTATTTCCTACTAATCTGTAATAATATTGAAACTATTAATTAATTACTTAATTAATTGATGAATTTATTTATTTATTACAATCCAAGCTCGTTATAGGCAATCATCAAGGATCGTAGAAGAAAAGATTCGTAGAAAAATTCGATTGAGTCTCTCCCACCACCATAGTTTTTAGCTCACGTTTTACATATATGCGTCGCGTATATCAATGATCGCAAGTCGCTCATTATAAGCAACGATTGAAGTTGCGTAAAATCCCTGATTAAAAACTCTGATTGAATTCGATTAGAAAATTCTAATCAAATTTAATCGGAAAGTTGATTGGGAAAAAAAAATGATTTTTCGGTTGAATCTGATTAAAATTATGATACTGAAGTTAGCCGACGTTTAATAAATTTTGGAATTTTTTTAAAACGATAAATTATGCAAAAAAATATTTTGAGAAATTGCACCTATAGTTTTTTTAATTTTCTACACGTGCATATTTCGTTTTAATTTTTTTTTGTAACTGATTTGTTGAAAAAAAAAAATCAGAAAATTGTTAATTGCCTTCTAACTTATGAATGTGAATGTAGCAAACATCAGATAAATTTAAAATTATTAATGATTTGAGTAAATAATTAATAAAATGAAATTTAAAAAAAAATGGGCATTTAAAAAATTTTGAAATTAATCAGTGCATTTTTTATAAATATTATTTTTTGAATTATTTACTCTATTTATTTATAATTTTAAATTTATCTAATGTCTGCTACATTCACACTCATTTCTAACTTCAGGATCATAAATAATTTCAGTTGGAAAATATTTGAAAAAAAATTATAATTTTGTGATAGAACCCGATTAAAATATTTATATCGAATTCAATCGGAAAAAAAATTTAGTATTTTACGATTAAATCCGATTCAATCTGATTGAAAAATTTCAATCGTTTACTTGAAACGCTCCTAAGTAATTTTGGTTGAATGATTAATCTGATAGATTTTTGAATCTATCGGAATCTGATAGAAATCCGATTGATTTTCAATCAGAATCAATTGGATTTAATCGGAGCTTTTAATCAGGAAAAAATATACCAATGATTCGTGACCCAGCACGGAAAATCAATTCTAGTTAATAAATTTGGATCATGAGTGATACTTATAACGAGCGTCGAACCATGAAATTTGAGCAGTCGAAGGCTGGCGGAACTTCAAAGTCGTAACGAAAAGCACAATAAGAGAAGTTTCTTATAATAAACTTGGACTGTACATATAAATTTAAATTATACCTTATATTAGGCACAAGTTCTGCAGGTATATTTTTGACAGGTAATTCAGGCGTATCAGTAACTAACGTAAATGTAATACGTGTACGTAAATGTGAAACAGTCTTTATTTTATTATTTTTTATTTTTGAAATTTCTGGTGTTTTTTTATCACCAAGTAAATTAAAAGTCTCAGCTTGCGGTACAGCGAATTGAGTCATTTTAATTCGCGTATACACTGTGTATTGATCCTATAAATTGATTTATTATTATTACCATCATGTGCAATTTAACTAAATTAATAACTTATTATTTAATTACCTTAAGTAAGTCATTGAATGATTTTCCACGATTTGATGATTTCGTAGTTATTAATACGTGTAAAAATAGAGTGCCGTTATTGCGTGTTTTCGCTGGAATTTCTAAACTCAACGGCCTGGAAATAAATTTTAACATTAGAAAATTATTTAAATGATTTAGTAACGTGATTTAAATGATACTTACATTGTATGGGGAATCGTGTAATTAAAATTTAACATTGAATAGACAAGTTCAGCATCATTGGAAACGGGTTTACTCGAGGGTGAAGTAAAAAGATAAAGTTGCAACTTTGGCTCATAATTTAAATATGATTTAATACAAGTTTTGCCTTGTTCACATGATGGTGGTGTAAATAACAGTGATAAACTATAAATTGAATAAAAAATATAGCCGACAAAAACACCGGAAAGTATAACAGTCCATGAGGGCCGGGGCATTTTGCTTATTTGTAAATAAATCTGAAAGTTTAATTAATAATATTTATTTAAATTACTGGTAATTATTAATTTATGCTGGTGCATAATTTTTATCTCAAGTGAGAGGAACTAAGTAATTGTTTACTTACTTTGTTATTGTTTAGTTGTTGTCATATTGTAAATAATAAACAGTCTTATTGTAACAATCAAACGTGGCTGGTGTCTGACAGTTCTGGTCAGCTGATATTTTTCTGTATACGTCAATGGTCATATGAAAGTAGTGGCGCCATCATTTTGATGTACTATTATTTTAATACAATATTTGAATGGTGGTATTGTATTTTATCTTAAAAAAATTATTGCAAGAGACTGGATTTATTACAGTTAAATATTTATTATTTACGATAATTGAAAAAAAAAAATTTCAATTTAATTAAGAACTCACCTACTTTTTGGTAAAAACTCTGATTAAAAACTCCGATTAGATCCGATTGAAAATTAATCAGAAATAAAAAAGTTTGTCGGAAAAAAAAATATTGTTTTCCGATTTAATTCGTTTCAATCTGATTGAAAAATTTCAATCGGAAAATAATAAATATTTTTTTCTAATTAAAAACGATTGAAATTTAATCGGATACTTGGAACGTTCTCGAGCAATTCTGAATTAATGTTTGTTTTCGATTGAATCTGATAGAAATCCGCGAAAATTTTGTACAAGCTACTCTTTGATGATGATGATTCTCTTGTTACTGTAATCTCTGGTTCCGGTTGTATGAGCCATTTTCTGATGATAATTTAAACTCAGTTCATTCAATATAATAACGAGCAGATTCGTTCTCAGGCTTCTTGATAATTCAGTCTATTGTGATATAATATATTGCACATACAAATTTTTCGAACTTATTATTATGAATCATTAATAATTGATATAATGAATTGACGATGGAAGTATGGGAATTGTTGTCGGAAAAAAATTTGAGTCACTTTAAATCTTAAAATCTCTCATTTTTTTATCTTCGACTTCAAAATATTTTTCTTTATCGCTAACGGATCAACAAAAAATTAAAAAAATTTTTTTTTTAAATTTCAATGAACCCACAGACAGAACTTCTCCAATCATACATTTTTTTATTGATCTTTTTTCTTAAAAAAAAATTTTTAAATTAAAACTCAAAACTTTAAGATTCTTTTATTTTTCTTTAAAATAAAAAAATTTTAAAATGACCTAAAATTTCAAAAATTTCCATGTTTCGCTAACGCGTAAGAAATATATGAACTGTGAAAAAGCTTTAAATTAATATTATTTATAAATAAAGCAGAGGTACCATTTTTGGCCACGTTAGGACCAGTTTTGGACACTTGAAAAATTGTAATAAAATAATTTGTAAAAGACATAATGACAATTAATTTTAAAAAGATACTTTTATCCCACTCCTAAAATAGTAATTTTATTTTACACTTTTTTATTAATTAAAATAAAGTATTAAATGTCCAAAAATGGAGCAGTGGCCACAAATGGTACCTCTACTGCAATATTTATAAAATTAAAAAAATAAGAAATTTACAATTTTTTATTTATTTTTTCTATTTATTAGTTGAGGTATTTCATAACTCATACTTATAAAACACCTTAAAAAATATACTCTAAATAATTATCTCAACAAAGTTAATGATTCATCAATCACTCATTTAATTACAATATCAAATAATATATCTTCCGGTAATGTTTCATCTATCTCCGAAATAAATAAATCGTTAATCATTATTTCAAGATCGTCATAAGACTTCATATTTGCAATATCCATAGATAAATATTTAAAAGAGTCTTGCATAATTTCAGTTAAATAAACAAATTTTTCAATTCTGTCCGTACTATCTATAACATTATTATTATAATCACGGACATTACGACCGATATTTGAATAATCGATCATCCACATCAGCAACCTGTAGTATTCTTTCAATATAAAATTTTCATTTAATCTCGGCCATTCGAATAATATTTCATCAGATCCTTTTTTAATGTAACCCAGTAATAACACAAAGTAACAAATACATTTATTAATATTAGCTTCTGTTAAATCAATCATAGCTGAATTTATTTTATTTATTATTTTAATATGTAGATTATTATCAATTTTAATATTATTTTTATCACTATTTATTAGATCAAGAATAGATTTAACCATCTGTGGTGTAAAGAGTGGATCATTGTAATCACTACCACGTAGAAATAGTAATAATTTGAATGCATTTTTATTTAGTATTGTTTTAAATAATGACGCATCAAATAATTCTTTCTTATCAATTATGTAGAAATAAACATTATCATTAATAGTCAATTTACTGTACCTGTAAACAATATGATAAATATCAGTATCATTAGTAATAATAATAGATGCCAATTTACCGTTACGTTGAAAGAAACATTCACTTTCTGCTTCTCCGTACTGTAGTCTTACTACTTGAATTCTCTTATCATTGAACATCAATTGACGACCCCATGACTGAATAGCACGTGGTAAATGTGGTCTATAATTTTTCGAATTTTTTTTGTATGCCGGTGGTGTCCCGTCAAAATATATTTTTATTTTTTTAACATTGAATTTAAATCCAAATTCAAGTTCATTAAGTATCGTATTTAATTTCTTAGTCGCCACTAATTTATTTAATTTTTCTTTCAAATGTCCGCAGTACCAAATTACAAGACCGTCGACGTAAATTTTACAATCTAAATCTATGGGGTCTTTTATTGATGCTTGTTCTAGTAAATCTTTACAAACACGATTAATATTATAAATACCCATTTTTGTTACAAAACTTTTTTTTATATTTATTAAAATACTTTCTTTTAGGACCTTTACAATTTTATTTTTTTAATACTATAATAAGTAAAAAAAAAAAAAAAATGATTTTAATAAAATATTTTTATACACTAAACTATTTATTAGAGGATAGTATTCATAAAAATTAATTCGTTATTTTATTCAGATTAAAAAAAAAATTTAATACCATTAATTAAATGACAGCAGCATTAAATTTTAAAAATTATTTATTATAAATTTATTCAAACGACTTTTTTTACTGAACAAAAAGAAACACAAGCGGAATACACAAAAGCTTGATATTTTTAAAGCATTTTTAAATGATACAAGCAAAACACAAAAATTACACGGAAAAAAAGATTTCTTGGCGCAAAAAAAAATTTTGCATTATGAAATGAAAACAAAAATTTTTTAAAAACTAAAAAAAAATTTCTTGACGCAAGTAATTTTTCGTTTTCAATTCATCATGCAAAAATTTTCTTGAGGCGAGTAAAAATTTTTTGCGCCGAGAAATCTTTTTTTTCTGTGTATGTTAAATAGAAACATATTAAACACCTAAAGTCGTGTGATCAATAATAACGTGTTCTGTAATAGACTTTATTTCTTCACCATCGGTAAGATTAAAGTAAACACCACGGTCAAGGGCATCATCCAAAAGATCCTGCCACATTTCATTACGCTAAATTTAAAAAAAAAATAAATAAATAATTAAACTCAAGTCTGTTTATTGAAAAAATATACTCTTATATTTACCCTGAAAGCGTTAAAATTTCCACACAGTATCAAACTGTGTTTCGCGCGAGTAAGACTGACATTGAGTCGATTTGGATCTTTGACGAATCCGATACCTTCGCTTCTGACACATGACAAAATTATCACATCACACTCTGACCCCTGAAAACTATCTACTGTATTGACTTCAATTTTTTTCTGCGGTTTTACATCTTCAGTTTCTTTTTCTTCACTATCGGGTTCTTTATTTTCTTTACCCCTTTTTCTTCTTTTTTGTTTATTAGGTTTTTTTTTATTTTTCGATTGAGTTTCTTTTATAGTAATCTTTTCATTACAAATATTTTTATTTGTTTCTTCATCTTTATCTTTGTCTTTGTCTTTATCATCATCACTTTCTTTATCTTCATCGCTGTCTTTATCTGTACTGTTGTCTTCATCTACAATTTCTACTATATCTTCATCATCACTGTTTACTTTTACTAAAATTTTTGCTTCATTTTCTTTACTTTCATTAATTTTTTCTTTATTTTCATTAATTTCATTATCAGTATCTTTTTTACTCAGATCTTCAAGATCTATAAGATTTTTGTCATCTTCCTTCTTCTTATCAGATCGCTTTTTAATTTTTATTTGCTTCGATTGTTGCTTCCCATCACTGAAAATCATTGAAATAAATATGATAGACTCGTAAGTTATTAAATCTTAATAAAAACAGCAGATCATTACTTACAGTATCTTTAATATAGAATTAATAAGCATACGCTGATTTTGATAAGGAGTAATTACTCCAATACTAATATCTTTATCCATTGATTTTCTTTTTTCCATTAGTGAACAAACTAAATTAGCCACTAGAATAGCTTCGCTTGGATTAGAACGCCCATCACTGTCTTGTTGAAATGTGTGATTGAGTACTTTATAATTACAAAAGTGAAGTGGAGCGACAGAGGCTGCATTTTTAATAGCGCCTTTGTAAAAATAACGATTCGGCCACTGAGAAATTGAATCGATCATACGATATTGAGTGTCCAACATAACAATAGGGTTTTCTGATTCATTTTCAAAAATAATTTGAGCTCTTGCGAAGAGTGACGAATCATAGCCATAGTCCTTTGCTTTCTATTTAATATTCAAATAATAAAAGTTACATATATATTAATATTTTGGAACAGAATTTATGGTAAAAATATGTATAAGTGTAGTCTCACTAATTTTTGACCATAAAAAATGATTAAGTTGAGATATCATTAAATTTTTTTTTTTAAATATTATATTTTACGGCGGATTAATGAAAAGAATATAACATTCATCATTAATATAGTTTTATTAATATTATTTGTTAATAAAAATTAACTTGAAAAAATTTTTGTCGCCGTAAAAATTGTAACGGGTAAAATTGGGTTAATTTTAGTTTAGTAGTAATTAAATATTTATTAATTAATCCTTTATTGTTAAGTATTATTCTCAAGTGTTTAATTATCAAGTATCAATTTGTTACTTAAAAAAAGTATCAATCAAAAAGACGCGATAAACTGGTTCAATCAAATTTTCCAATTAATTAATTAATAAACAAAGATAGAAACATCTACCCCTTTTTACTCAGATTTACTCGCCGTAGCCCAGGGTTGAAAAGAGGTTTTTAAAATAGAGACAGTTTTAAAAGAGAACAATAAACAAAACATTTTATTTAAACGAATCTTTTTACATGGGCTTCAAGCCCTGTTCTACTACCTCTACAATATTAAAACTCGGTTCAATCACGGTTTATAATAATCACGGTTTATTCTTATTATAATAATTATCACGGTTTCGCGGTTAAATTCACACAATCACACACCAAAAAGTTACGCGGTCTAATAACGCGGTTCTACCCTCGCCCGGGTTGCTTCAGGGGTGTCTGGTCGACTTCCCCGCCGGCCCTGCACGAATTCCCCTCCCAGAGGGTAAGCGGATGGTCTCCGTCTAACCCCCACCTACTCGGATAAGTTCGCCCACCACCCTTTGGCAGAAGGCTTCGGAGTGGGGACCCTCAACCCTCCCAAAGAGAGTAAAACTTCGCTTACCTGGTCCGGTCGGACTCCTGGTAAAAGAGCTTCCTTCGTGTCCTGGAAATGGTCTTCTTCAAAACACTCTCCAGGGAGACTAAGTTACCTATATGGGCTTTTATGAGCGGTTTTATTACCTGGCCCATCCGCCATACATGTGAAAAGAATACTTCCTATCGCCCTCTAGCGTCGCTCACGTAAGTGTGGTGAAAGAAAAATTCTTCTAAGTTCTGATCGATAGAATCAACGGGAATTGTAAAAAAAATAATTTTAACGAAATATAAAAGTGATTTGAAAGAAAAAGAATGTGTTTAAGCGTTTAAGTAAACACTCGATACGGAGAAATTAGCCGTGCGGCTTACACACTCGCGAGCGAATGGAAAGAGAATGAGAGAATCAGCGATTAAAATTCAAAGTCAATTTAACTCTCACATTTTATTTCTCATATTTTGTCTTATTTTATAATTCTTTCAATCTCTTTAATCTTTTAAAAGATTCATTCGGAATCTTTTTTTTCACGTTTTACCTTTTCCCTTTGATTTCGCTGGCTCGGGACTTAGAATAATTTTCGCATTCATATATACTCGTACTGATAATAATTATAATAATACAAACATTGGAATCACACTGATAGTATAATACTCGCAATAGAATAAACAATAATAACTATCATTATAATAATTATAATGTTAATAATAGCAATAAATAATAAACACAGCCATAAAAATAATAAGTCATCATATATGTAGTAATAGTTTAGTATTAAGAAAAAAGCAGTAGTAATTTAAGTAACATAAGTAGTCATAGAAAAATAGACATAAGAAGAATAGTTATTAAGTACAATAATAAGCACCATAGTTTTTAGGTTTTAGTCATAAGTAAATAAAAGTAATTATAGTAATAATACTAGTTATAAGTCGTAGTAATAAGTAGTAACAATAATAGTCGTAGAAAATCACAATAGTAATTAGTCAATAATAATAAGATATCATAGTAATATAAGTAACTAGTTATAAGAGTAGAATAAGTAAATCACAAACAAAAATGGTCCGCTCGGTCGCACACCGATTCACCATCACAAAATATTTACACTGTAAAAAAATTGCGGAGTGGATTCGGATTAAATCTGGAGTGAATGCCGAGCGGGTGGCTGCTTATTTATTTAATCCCCCTCAGAGTAAAATTCAGGCGAAGGAGAGTTTATTTTAATATTAAAACTCTGAATCGGAATGAATTCAGATTTAAATAAAATCCAGATCACTTCGCTAAAAAAAACAAACTCCCTATTTACTCCGTATGCGGAGTGATTTTTCCTAAAACTCCAAGTTGTGAAGTGAATTCGGATTTAAATAAAATTCATAATCACTTCTAATTTCTTACAGTGTAAGGTATTATACATAGTACCCGATCAGGGAACTAGTACTCGATCACTCCACGTATTTGTATATCTATAGATAATAAAATTTAGTAAATATACATTTAAAAATACATGGGTTCGAGTACTAGTTCCCTGATCGGGTACTAGGTCTCTTACCTTATAGAAAATTAAGAAATTTATAGAGAAAATATTCCAAATATCTCCACAAATTTTTTCACAATTTGAGAAAAACGAGTTCATTATTTTTAGGACCTATAAATTTTTAAAACTAATTTAAATATTTATTCTTAATTACTACGATATCTTCATCATGAAATCGTTAATAAGAAATTGAAAAATTTTAATTTCTCGTTTTTTTTTATAATCAAAAAATTAATGAGACTGCTCTGCGACATAATTATCAAAATCATTGTAAATACCTGTGATAAGATAGTAGGTGGTAATTGTTGAGGATCACCTACCAAAATCAATCTGTTTATTTTTAGTAATGTAGGTACTAACGTAAGCAACTCTGTCGCTTGTGCTGCTTCATCAATAATACAAAACGGTATTTCTAATCCACCATTTCTGAAAAATATTATTAATTGTTGTTTTTTTTTTTAAATTAAGAAAATAATTATTTTTTTAAATTTAATTATTTAATTTTACCCAAACACTGCTTTCATTCGGTAGCTCGTATAGCAAGATGTTAAAGTACAAGCAATAATATTTGCGTTTTTTAGTATTTGTTCTTCAATAAATGCTAGATTTGGCACATCTTTAAATATTGAGTGTGACTATAATAAATAAAAAATATTGAATTCACATAAAAAAAATACAGTCGCTTTAATAATAATGATTTAATAAATATCTATAACCTTTTGCCATTTACGAGCAAGTCTTGGCAACGATATATGTTTTACTGATGGATTAATTTTTTCTTCGCGACCCACGCGGACGATTTCAAACGGAATATTTTTTTCTATAAAAAAAAAAATAAATAATAACACTAAGTTAAGATCATTTTAAATGCATAAAAAAAAAACTTAAATCTATATTTCACCTTTCATGTCTGGTTGTATTTTTAATAATTTTATAACCAATTCATCAATTGCTTTGTTTGAAGGTGCACATATCAATAGTCGGGTTACAGCATTCTTACTCAGCGCAGTTGCAACAATATTTTTGATTACTGTAGATTTACCTGTCCCAGGAGGGCCTTGGATTAAACATATACCAGCAGCTGGTTTTTGTACCGTTGTTACTATTCTCGACATTATTTCTCCCTGTTTTTCATTAAGGATTTCCTAAAATGATAAAATATTCTTCCTATTAAGCTCCTAATTTCATACAGCAAGAGTATTTAATATATAGTTTAAGTTGTGAGTACATTAGTTACTGGAGAAATAGAGTCTGACGTTAATAATATTTTATACGATTCACTATCTGGTTGTAAAATTGGCTTAAACAAAAGAGAGAAGGGGATATTGTCCAATGCATCTAAAAGTGTAAGATAAGACAATATCCACGTAGTAGTTGTTAATGACAATATGCTCGGCAAATCATACAATGAAGAGTATTTAGTTATCAATACATAAGTCAGTGTAGTTGTTCCTTTTTGTCTACCTGAAATATTTTATTTATTTTATTTATCAAAATTATAAAGAAAAAAAGTAATTTATATTAATGAAATTTACCTCCGGTTCTTCCTACTTCTTCTACATACCCAAACTTTTGATCAGATTTTTTAAAATTTAATACAACCAAATCACCCCGACTTGGATATGTATCTTCCAGAACAGGAGTATTTTTAACAGTACTTATTAGTTGAAATCGAATAATTTTATGATCTGTATTGTCAACTGATACAGAGTCATATGACCTTTGCATTACTTTTGCGTCAGTTCGTTTAAGCCTACAAATAATTTTATGTTGATTTTAAATAAATAATTCTATTTAGTTTTGACAATTGAAGATATATAAGTAAAAAAAAAAATTCAATTTAAAGCGGTTTTAAGCTCATATTTTTTTTTTTTTTTTTTTTTTTTTTCAGAAAAACCGTATTTAAAAAAATAGATTTTTTTTGTAAATAATAGAATTTTAAATTTATTTTAATACTTTTTTCGTTTTCTTTCTTCAGCAAAGTCTTCTTTCAACGCATACCAAAATTCGTGAATCAAAAATGGCAGCATTATTTTTTGATACTCATCATAAGTTGAGTATAATAATTTTGTTGGATCCATTTCTATTGAATCAATAATAGGCGGTGGTGTTTCTTCGTATTTTTTGTCAACGAGCCATGTCGGATCCCATTCGAAAATGTTATAAAAAAATTTTTTGCTCGAGTATTTCCAAGAAGATGCATTTCCTGAACTGATTTTATTTATTAATTAAAAATCATTAGCTCAAATAAAATATTATATACATTTACAGAATAAAATAAATATACCTAGTTGAGGGTTGCCGATCATATCTTTTAGATGAATTTCCATATAAACTAGAATTATTTCGAAAGTTTAAATTTTCAAATCTTGTTATCAAGTTTTCTCCCATTGTTATTAATCAATAATCAAACATCTATTGTCTGTAAATAATAAATTATTTTTTAATGCATTGCATAATAGTTATAAAATGCAATGGCTCATTCTAAAATAAACTTTTATGTATACAAAGTGTATAAATTATCAACAGTATAAGAAAAAATTGTTGATATAAAACCCTGACATTGAATGGTTGATTATTAGTCATAGAAATATTTACGAGTTTGTAAACTTAAAAAACAAATTCATTGACTAATTTTAATAAATATACAATTTATATAAAACATACTAACATTGTTGATAATCGATTTTTATCAATCAACGAGACTTGGATTTAATAAAATTTTTATTGAATACTTTTATGTATTTATCTTAAGTGTTCGAAGAAAATGAAAAATAAATACATACATGAGTAATAAAATGTAACCGAGAGCTGACGTAATACACAGACAATGTGTATTATTTATAACATAGTTTTATATTTTGATATGTTCATGTATACACTGTAAAAATTTTTTGGTCTCGGTGTACAAATTTTTGTTTGAAAATTACACCAAATATCGTGTTAAATTTAGGTGGTATAAATTAAAATTTTTACACCGTCAAATAAGTAAATGTGTAATTTATGATGATTTTGCGTTGAGAAAAATAATCATAATAATATTAAAATGTTAAAAATTGTATTTAATGTCAAAATAAAATTAATTTAGTTATTGATTAAGAAGTTGAAAATTTTCAATGATCATTTCTAACTTATTAATCAAAATTATAACGATGACCAACACGGAATGGTGTAAAAAAAGTAGATTACACATGAGTGTGAATGTAGCAGACATAAGACAAATTATAAATTTTAAATAAATATATAAATTAATTGCAATAATTAAATTTAAAAAAATGCGCGTACTGATTTTTAAAATATTTAAGTACGCATTTTTTAATTTTTATTCTACTTGCATGTTATTTGTTAATTCAAAATTTTAAAAAATTGACAATTCTCAGCTACATTCACACTCATAGATTACACCGTGTTAAAATTATACGGATTTATAATTTACACCGTTATTCTACACTACACGACCGTGTAAAATTCTCGGGGGCCACTTTTACACCAAAATTTTTTACAGTAGATTTTTATTTAAAATTTATTTAAATAATTAAAAAAATACTTACGGTTATTTTATTTAAAATAATTAATTATTTATTTTTTTATAAATTCAATGCACACTTAATTATTTTTTTTTTTTTGTATTAATTATGAGGTGCGTGTCAATATGCAGAAAAAATGAACGACGCCTTTTTAACTTTGAAAAATAAAAATTGATTGTAAACTTTTAGTAAGTTATTTAAAAATAATAATATCGCTTACGAAATCAATGTGCAGAAAATAATTTATTAATTAAATATAGAGTTTGTTAAAACTTACTCGAGTAAATAGAATTATAACTCGAATGCTGCAATGTTTCGATGTAATGTTATTCGAACTTCAATTGTTCTTTGAGAGAGTCGAGTTGCCTCGTATTTGTTTCGCATATGAACGAATACACACGATAGGTATGAATGTAAAACAAAACTTCGGGATTCACAGCTTATTAGACTTGCGCACTAAATACTTTAAGGGTAACGTGTAATTAAAATAATTATTTTTTATTGAAAATTGATGACTTATTAACTAATTTTTAACGCATTTATGAATTTTTATTCAGTTCTATTTTTTATTACAATGATAAAACTTTTTTGAATTATAATTAATACATTCTTATGTAAATCTGTATTAATATATTACTTGAAGTAATTTAATTAATTAATTAATTAATTATAATAAAAAAATTGATTTAAAATTCTGAAGCGTTTTAATTAACAGTCTTGATAGTTCAGTAGTTTAAGTCCGTCTTAGTCCGCGTTCTGTAGAATAAACTGACGTCATTGTCTACATTTTGGTAAATGAACAAAAAAAAAAATATTTCCATACACTGTAAAGATAAATCATAAACAAAAAAATATGAGATCTCATAATACTGAAATATTTATTTATGATTTTTTTTTTATGTAAAAGTAACTTTCTTAAGCGTATTAATAAAAATTTACTTAAAATATTATAAATGATAAAAAAAAAAAGAACAATATTAGTAAGAAATAAAAATAATTATAATATAAAACAAAAACTTAAAAATATTTGTTTTAAAATAAACCATTTTCGCGATCAACAATTAAATGTTTCGTTATGGATTTTAAATCATCTTTTGAAATGTTAAAATAAAAGCCTCTTGCTTTAGCATCTTGTAAAAGATCTTCCCACATATTGTTTCGCTGAAATATAAAAAAAAATAAAATAAAATACATAAAATGAAAAACAATTAAATTTATCGCGCTACTAATTTCAAAAGGGCGTATATTTTTTTTTCATTGCCAATTTTGTTGTAGACTAATTTTAAAGCTAAAATTTTTTTTTCGATTTTTAGCTTAAAAATGACTTCTCAAAACTATTAGTAATAAAAAAAAATTATATGCCTTTTTGGCTTTAGGAAGCTTTCTATAGCCAAATGGGTATATAGAAATATGTCCTTTTGAAATTAGTAACGTGCTATTTCTTCAAATAAAGTAATAATTAAAAAAAAATAATTATTAAAAATATTGAAGTTATATATAAATAGTAATTTCTATATGTTGTTAAATTTTGTAAAACAAACAAATACTCATAAAAAAACCATCAGTTTATAATAATAAAAATAACTACACTAATTTTTACCTGAAACTCATTAAAATTACCGCATAATATTAAAGTATGTTTAGCTCTCGTCAAACTGACGTTGAGTCTATTCGGATCTTTTACAAATCCAATTCCATTTGATCTTACGCATGACATAATAATTATGTCGCATTCTGATCCTTGAAAACTATCTACTGTATTTACATCAATTCTATTTTCTTTTTTTTCTTTTTCATCTTCCTCTTGATTATTACTATCAGAATCTTTTTTATTAACTTCATTATCGTTTTTCCAATCACGATTATCGGTCTCATCACCATTTTTTTTTTTCATTTTTTTTTCTTCCTCACTGCAAAAAATATTCATAATTGTTATTTAAGGGTACTCTCAAATAATGCCCCCACTTTTTAAAAATATGCAATAATAAAATTTGAAAATTCAAATTATAAAATTTACATGAAGATTTTACTGAAATTTATTTTCCAAATTTCGTTTAACTCCAAATTGATGTCAACTGTAAGTAATTTTTTTTATCTACATCTCCGTGAAACTGCAACTACGTTGTCTTTTTTTCAATTAATGCTTTAACTTTTTTTTTAATTAATTGATAAAATTTTAATACGCTTATGACAGTTGTGTCATTGAAAATTTTTAAAAAGTGGGGGGAGGGCACTGTCTGAAAATTGCCTTGAAATAATTTATTTATTTTTAGGAGGGCCGGTAGTTATTTTTTTCCAAGTATTTATCTCAATCAAAAACTCTAATCGCAAAACTTAAAACGAAACTTGATACATTAGTCCATGATCTAGTAATCTACGATTTATTTTTTTTAAATTTCCATTTGTTTACAAGAAAAACGTAGACGGTTACCATTTACTGTGCAGGTGCAACAAGGATAGAACCTTGAGTCCGTCTGAGAATAATAAAGTAAAACTACCCGACCCTTCTTAAATAAAAAAAATGAAAAAGTGCAACTTACAATGGATTTATAAGTTCATTTAATAAAGCCCGTTGTCTTTTGTACGGTGTAATTACACCAATACATTTTTCACTGTATGACTCATGCAATTTTATAAATCCCATTAGGACATTAACTATATTGTGTACAAGCTCTGCTTCAGATGGATTAGAAAATCCATCAGAATCTTGTGAATACGAATGATTAAATACAATATAATTACAAAAATTTAAAGCTTCTACTGAAGCCGCGTTTTTTATGGCTCCTTTATAAAAGTAACGATTTGGCCAATGAGATATATCATTTACCATACGGTATTGTGTATCCAACATAATTATTGGATTTTTTGACTTGTATTCAAATATTTTTTGAGTTCTCGCAAAAAGCGATTGGTCGTAACCATACTCTTTTGCTTTCTAAAAAGTTTAATAAAGAAATATTTAAATACTATACATTTTTTTTTTTTTTTTTTTTTTTTTTATTACAAATATTTAATAAATACCTGCGATAAAACAGTCGGAGGCAATTGCTGAGGATCTCCGACTAAAATTAATCTCTTTATATTTAACATTAATGGTATTAGTGTCAATAGCTCAGTTGCTTGAGCAGACTCGTCAATTATACATAGAGGAATTTTCCAGTTTCCTTTGCTGCAAATTAATTATAATTATTTTAATACTTTTTTGTAAATAAGTAAATTTATTAAATAATTAAATAAAAATATACCTGAATACAGCTTTCATTCGGTAACTAGTCCAACAGGAAGTTAGAGTGCAAGCAATAATATTTGCAGATTGGAGAATGTACTCTTCGATATCTTGCTGTCTATCACTATTGGAAAGAATTTTCTGAAAGGGAAATGGAAATTAAAAATATCAATTAATATTATCTGTATGTCAAAAAAGGTAAATATGCATAAGTGGGACTCCAACTATTTTTTACTATAAAAGTCTTGAGAGCTTGGTTTATTTTAAAAAAATTTTTAATGACAATTAAGTACAACAAACAATAATTTTTCTGAGTTTTTTTAAAAATGTTTTTTTTAAATTCTAAATTAAATGAAAGATCGAAGTAAAAAATTATTGCAAAATCTCATTTTTGCATATTTATTCTCATAATTTATTTAATATATAATATTTACATATTTTTTACTTAATGCAAGATTAACCAAAGATACACTTTGGACCGATTGATGAATTTTTTCCTCTCGGCCTACTCGTACAATTTTAAATGGCACTTTTTTTTCTGTAAAATAAATTTACCTTTCTAAAGTATACACTATGAAAAATCGGGAGTGAGTTCGGAGTGAATATGGATTTTATTTCAGTCTGAATTCACTCCAGAGTTCCGGAATTAAAAAAAAAATTTCTCTGCATACGGAGTGAAAAATAAATTTTATTTTAATCCGCATTTACTCTAACCAAAATGGAAGTTTTAATGTAAAAATAAACTCCAGATTAAATAAATAAAAAATCATCCGCTTCGCATTCACGTCGGATTTAATCTGAGTTTACTCCGAAAATTTTTATAGTGTAAAAGATTTTACAAGTAATTAAGGGCATTCTTAGACAGCTACCCCCCCTCAAATTAAAAAAAAAAATTACTTACAGTTGACATCAATTAAGAGTTAAACGAAATTTAAATAAATTCCAGTAAAATCTTCATGTCAATATTAAAATTCAAAATGTCAAATTTTTTTCCCGAATTTTGTTTTACTCTTAATTGATAACAACTGTGATTAATTTTTGTTAAGATCCATACCTCGGCGAAATATTAACTACGTTGTCCTTTTCTCAATTAATGTTTTAATTTTTTTTTTTATTAATTAATAAAATTTTAATACGATTATGACAGATCTAGTTCATTGATTATTTTTAAAAAGTAGAGGAGCACTGTCTGAGAATGCCCTTAAAAAAAAATATTAGAGAGTTTCAGAAGTAAGAAGATGAGATGTAAAGGAGAAAGAATAGGATTCAGGACAAACTAGGAAACAAATGGTCTGAATTTATTAAAATCGACAAAAAAATGACTTATTCTGCATGTTTACCTTCCATCTCTTGTTGTATTTCCAATAATCTAATAACTATTTCGTCGATAGCTTTATTAGATGGCGCACAAACTAATATTTTTGTTGCACTTTTCCGACTTAACATCGTTGCAATCATATTTTTAATCACTTTGGTTTTCCCGGTTCCTGGTGGTCCTTGTATCAAACATATACCAGGAGTATATTTTTCTTCAATTGTTGTTACAACTCTTGACAAAACTTCTAATTGTTTTAAATTAAGCGTTTCCTGTAACAATTATATTTTAAAAATGTAAATATTGCACTCACTAAATATGGACTAACTATACCTCTGTTGCTGTAGAAATACTATTAAGTGTTGATAACATTTTGTATGAATCAACTTCTGGTTTTAAGATAACATCAATTAATGGTGACTGAGGTATATATCCCAATGAATCTACTAATGCTACACTAGATAAAATCCATGTCACAGTTGTTATTTTTAAAGAACCAGATAGTTGGAGTCTTGAACTGGATTTAGTTATCAACTTATATGTCAAAATCTCATAATCATCATCATCATCATCATTTATTGATAGACCTGCAATGTTAAAATAATTTTATTTTTAGTATAATAATATTTAATTAAAGGATAATTTTTATAAACATAAAAATAAATAAATAATTAAATATACTGGAGAAGAGATAAAGTAAGAGGAGAAGACAAGGAGATGTGGGCAAGGATAAGGTGTGGAAACATTGGGAGAGCGGAAAAAAAGGGTACACGGATTGGAGATGGCTAAAAAATATAAAAGTGAATCACATATTGATAGCAGAGTTAAAAGGGTAGAAAAATGTAAAACTGTACACGGTCTTGAAGAAAATTGAGGAAATCTTGAGAGTGGACTCAGGGTTCCAGAGTGTAGGGCAAGCGGGCTGTCAAGACTGTAACGTGCAAGAGAAAAAGCAAAAAAAATAAATAATAGAAAATAATTCGAGATAAAGAAAAATATAATTATGCACATAAAAAAATGATTTCTTGACGCAAAAAATTTTTACTCGCTCCAAGAAAATTTTTACTTGTCCTATGAAATTTTTTTCAGTATGAATTGAAAACGAAATTTTTTTGGGGTGAGAAAAAATTATCTTGAGGCAGTTCTAAGTTCTAAGAAAATTTTTGTTTTTATTTCTGAATGAAAAATTTTTCTTGCGCGAAAAAATCCTTTTTTCTGTGTATGTAAAATTTTGAATAAGACTACAGTCGTGCAAATAAAACTCTTTTTTTGTGATAAAAAATTAAATAATTACTTCGACTGTCTGATTCTTCTATATATGCAAATTGTGCTGATGATTTGTATGAATTTGTATTAATAATAACTAAATCACCTCGACTTGGATATATATCTTCAATATTTAAATCAGGACGAGGTAAATGTTTATCTTTGTTTTTGACGCAGCGTAGCACTGTCGCTGTTAATTGAAATTGGGTGATTTTGTGGAGTTTTTTACCACTGTCAATTGATAAAGATTTGAACAAATGTTCACTTACATCTCCAGTGACAGTTTTTTTATGCCTAAAATTTTTTTTTAATATATAAATAGAATTAGTTTTAAAAAAATTAAATAATCTTAAAATTAATAACAAAATAATAAATTAATTTTTATACATTTCTTTTTTTGTGTCTTCTAAAATATCACTTTTTAATGAATACCAAAATTCGTCAATTAAAAATGGCAACATTATCTGTTGGTATTCTTTATAAGATGAATAATTTAATTTTATTGGAGACATTTTTATTAAATCGACTGCATATGGTGGTGTATTTTTAGTGTAACGATTGTCGTTTAACGACGAAGGATCCCATTTAAATATTTGATAAAAAAATTCTTTTTTTAAATCTTCATCAGAATATAAAACATCAAAACTAAAAATATAAATTAAATAATTATAGCTTTTAATTATAAATTTATTTATTTTATAATCTGAATTTAAAAAAAATGTAATTGAGATGAAAAAATTGTAGAAATAAATTATTTAAATACTTTTGTTTTCCAAAATCTAAAAATTAAAAATTTTCTTTCATTTAATTATTTATTTATTAATAAAATATTTTTACCAAATTAATGACTGCTGAGTATTAATTCGGGGTCTATTTCTCCATGAACTGTTTAAAAATATAAATTTAAACAAAAATTCAATTAGTTTCAAATTTAAGTACGTAATTAAATTAATTTACCTGAATACTGATTGCTCATTATTATTTTCTTTAGTGTTATTCCTCCATGAGCTGGATAAAAATATAAATTATTACTTTTAGATCTGTTTCGAACAAATCTATTATAATATTCATATAATTAAAAAAAAAAAAAAGTTCAGGGGCACGACAGACCCATTCCAAAAAATAATCAAAAAAAAAAAAAAAAAAAATAGAAAAAATTGTATTTTTCCAATTTTTTGGGGGGTCCGTCGTGCCCTAGTCTCCCCTGTACTTTTTAAATAAATTTACCTGAATGCTACTTTCTCATGATTTTTTTTAGAGCTACTCCTCCATGAGCTGTACAAAGATACAAAATTAATTTTAAATAAAATAATTTTATTTTATGTTTAAATATTTATTTACAAATCAATTAGCAATTTACCTGAACGCTGACGGTTTATTGTTATCTTGAGTATTACTTCTCCATGAGCAAGCAGAAGAATCCGTAGTACGTAATTCTTTAAACGTCTTACAAAGATCTTTACTATTGCTATCCATTTTTATTATCTAAGTGAAAAAAAAAGAAAAAAATTATAAATTTAAACATTACGTCACTATATTTCTTAAACTGTTGTAACAGAGAAAAAAAATTGTAATTTTTCACGATCATTTACGTGCTTAATCTTGTTTAGTTTTTTCTTCTTTTTTTTCAATGTCAGAACAAGTCATTATTGCAACCGCGATAAGAACAAAGTATCAATAGTTTATTCACGATTATTTCGTGATATCATGACTCATTCTAAAGTTGACTTTTGAATAAAATAATATAATGATGACGAATTAAATTTTCTATATATCTTAAAAAATTTATCGAAAACAAATTAATAAATTTAATTACTGATACACAGAAAAGAAGAATTTCTTGGCGCAAGAAATATTTTGTAGTATGAATTGAAGACAAAAATTTTTCTTGGCTCAATAATTTTTTTCTCGCTTAAAAAATTTTTTTCTTATTCCAAGAAAATTTTTTCTCACCCAAAGAAAATTTTTGTTTTCACTTTATAATACAAAAATTTCCTTGAGACAAGTAGAAATTTTCTTAGAACAAGAAAAAAATTTTTGCGCCGAGAAATCCTTTTTTTTCTGGGTAGAAATATTCCGGGTTACTCAAAATGTCTAATATCTAAAATGTTATACTTTTGTCTGACTTAAAAATATTATTTTTACTTACCAATATAAGTTTTTAGTTTCCAGTTTTTTACCGTCAGTTCTTTAATTAATTTTGCGCGGCATTAAGTGTAGAGTATACATATACATATATCATTGACAAGATTTTAAACCGAGTAAAATAAATTATTGAATAAAATCGAAGCAAAGTAAAGTTATTATTTAGTAGATCTGATTACTCGTTTTTTTAAATATATGGCCCGTAACACTGCCGTTATTAATAAGAAAAAATATAAACTAATGATTTAAAATACCACGCGTATAATTAAAAATTAAAATAATAATAATAATAATAATTAAAAATTTATAATATTTTTACACTATTTCCCATCAATGCAAATACCGGTCGCGTAAGCGTCAAAAACAAATGAAATACATCTCTGTCTCTGTAGTTTCAATAAACAAATTTCGAAAATAATTTTTACGAATAATACCGCAATATAATTAAACAAAAATACAATACTTGCAATAAAATTAATAAGTAATAAATAATTTATTTATCAGAAACAAATTTTAAATCCTGGTCGGTACTACACTGACGTCTGATTGAATTCAAATCGTTGATTGTTAACTATAAGTAGCGTTGAGTAGTGTATTGTTTTACTTCGAAATTCAAACAACAAATGAAACTCGAACCTCATGGAACATAAATCAGATGTACATAAGATTCCTATTCCTGCCCTACTGAGCACACAAGTGATTACTATGAGTGCGAATGTAGCAGACATGAGACAATTTATAAACTTTAAATAAATAAATTAAAATAATGAAATTTAAAAAAATGCGCATACTGATTTTTCATTGATCTAAATACGCATTTTTTTATTTTTACTCTTCTTACATTTTATTTATTTACTCAAAAATTTTAAAAATTACCACTTGTCAGTTATATTCACACTCATATGGTTCCTATGGTATTTCTATACAAGTTATGGTATTTGCGCTTAGTGCAGTACGGCAGATTTAAAATGCGTATAAGTATTGAAGAATACAACCGATGATTATTTAGATTCAATAATAATACATGTAATTGATTACTTGCAAATAATATTTTGAAATAACATTGATAACACCTGATAGCAATTTGAAATAAATATTTATTTTTAGTTGACTGACTACCGGTAATCGTAAACAAAATATGTAATGAGAAAACTTGTTTGTCATATGATTACATAAATATAAATATATAAAGAAAAATGTATCAAAAATTTTAAAGCTTAAGAGCCGTTTTATCAGTAGTTCAACTCAGAGTTTCAGTCAGCGGGATCTGTACTCTCCATTGGAGTCTGACCTTGCGCGTTGATGTAAAATAAAAAAATAAATAACACACGGTCATTTTTATAAATTAAAAAAAAATTATTAATGAGAATTCGTATAATTTATTAGGATAATTGTGATATGAATAATTTGTAAATCAATTGATGTTTAGTTAATTTATATATTTTAATTTAAAACATAAATAATACAACTGAGTACGATGATATACTTTTTAAATGATATGTAATAGAAAATATATATGAAGGAAAATATATCATCTTAGAAAGAAAAATTATGATAATATTAATAAAAATGTTAAATACAAATTTTAAAATAAAGTATGAGTACTATCAACGACTAAGTGATTTGTAATTGCTTTTAATTCATCGTTTGAAACGTTAAAATAAACACCACGTGACTGAGCGTCATCCAAAAGATCCTGCCACATATCATTGATCTGTAATAAAATATAAAAAATAAATCATCTAATTTTTTAATATCAGCTATTAAATAACTAAAAAAAATTTGAGTATTAGATCTATTCGCTGTGGATACTCTGAGTACATTGATTGGAATAATAATATTTTTTATATTCTTTATAAATAAAACTAAGGACCAGTTTTTCAAACCGGGATTAAATTATTATTGCTGGTATATCTGTATATTGATGTATTCATTGCATATTTTTAAAAAGTGGGTGACACTGTCTGAGAATACTCTTAAGTTAAACCAAAAACTAAACAATATTACTCTTTACAGTCATCTCAGAGAAAGCTTGGGATTTTTTCCCACCATTATTCTTTCCTCCTCTATTATAATATTCTGAAAAAGATATTCTGCGCACGTGCAAATCAAAATATTGTGAGAGGAGAAATAATTATGGTATACAGAAAAAAAATATTAGTAAATAATACTCAGATTCTCATCAACAGCGCGCCTAGACCGAATATTAGTAAATATTATGGAGTAGAACGTAAGAAATTAATAACAGATGCATTTTTTTGACGTCTTGTAGTTTTTTAAGGTTTAAGTAGTAATTTTAAATAGTCAAGCAGTATATTTTAATGATTAACTGTTAATTATAGCAGTTTAAACGTTAAAATCATAATTTTACTGATTAAAACGACATTAGTTATTGAACATAACATAAATAATTAGAAGTTGAACTACAATTATTGTCAATCATTTTTTTCCGTGTAGGGCAAAATCCAAAACTTTCTATGGGATGACTATAATATTAAAAATAATATAGAGTTTAAATTTAATAAAATATTCTTACTCTGAATGTGCTAAAGTTGCCACAGAGTATTAAACTGTGTTTCGCCCGCGTTAAACTAACACAGAGTCGATTAGGATCTTTTACAAAACCAATCCCGTTGGATCTGACGCATGACATAATTATGATATCGCATTCAGACCCCTGAAAACTGTCTACTGTATTAACTTCAATTTTATTCGGCTTAACAGCATCAACTTTTTTTTCCTTGTTATCATCTTCTTTTCCTTTTTTATCATCACAATCATCAGCTTTATCACCAGTATTTTCTTTGTCCAAATCATCGTTTTTTTTATCCAGACCATCATTACTCTCAGTACCTTTCTTCTGCAATATTTTCTTTTTCTCACTACATTAAATTACAATAATCATTTATCAGAACAAATCATTAACGATAAAAAAAAACCTGATATTCAAATTAACTTACGGTGGATTTAATAATTGATTTATTAATTTACGTTGCTTCTGATAAGGAGTAATAACACCAATACTAATTTCCTTGTCTGACTTAAGTAATTTTCTTTTTTCCAATAGCACCTTAACTAAATTAGCTACCAGTACTGCTTCAATTGGATTTGAATGCCCGTCAGAATCTTGACAGTATGAGTGATTGAATACTTTGTAATTACAAAAGTTTAATGGCGCAACAGAGGCTGCATTTTTTATGGCGCCTTTGTAGAAATAATTATTAGGCCATTGAGAAATAGCATCAACCATGCGATATTGGGTGTCCAATATCACTATCGGTTTTACTGATTCACTTTCAAAGACTTTTTGAGCTCTTCCAAAAAGTGATTCATCATATCCGTATTCTTTTGCTTTCTACAATATTTAATAAATAAGATTTCAAACCCATAATAACATTTGTAATTTACAGAGGAAAAAAGACAAAATGAGCCTTTGAAATAAAGTGGGCCCATAATTTTTTTCGAAAAGATACTTGAGATAACAGACCCAATTATTGACAGGGTACAAATTACTGATACTTTATTTTATTTAAAGATTTTTTTAAAGTTAAAAATAATTTTTATGTTAAATCGAAAAAATAAAACAATTCAACTTAAAAAATTTCTTTTTAAGAGATTCATTTTGCCCCACATTTAACATTTCTTTATGTATGAATTTTATTGATATCAAATATTTATTTGGGAGCTAAAAAAAATGTATAACTAAAAATAATTTTTAAACTACTGACATTTTTTGCTTGAGGAACTCATTTAGCCCCCCCCCCCCTCCCACCCTTTAGACTATAATCTATAATAAATACCTGCGACAGTATAGTCGGAGGCAATTGTTGGGGATCTCCGACTAAAACCAATCTGTTAATATCAAACATTAAAGGCACTAATGTTAATAATTCTGTCGCCTGTGCCGCTTCGTCTATTATACAAAATGGTATTTTCAATTTGTTCTTTCTAAAAATAATATATCCATTTTTTATAAGCAAAATTTTTAATTAAACCTAAAAATTATAGAGGTAATAAAATAGTACCCAAATACTGCTTTCATTCGATAGCTTGTGTAGCAAGATGTTAAAGTGCAAGCAATAATATTTGCACATACAAGAAGTGATTCTTCAATAGTTTGTTCTCTGCCATATCCAAGTCTCTGTTATAAAATAAATTCAGTAATTAATATTAATATATATTTCATTATAATAATAGTAAATTGTAAAATATTATTTACGCTCTTTCTGAGATTCAGTAAAGATACTTTTTTAACAGATTTATGAATCTTGTCTTCACGACCAACTCGGACAATATTAAATGGAATATTTTGATCTGTATAAAAAAAAAAATTTATAAATAAATGAAAATACTAGTCAAATTAAGTTAAAATTACCTTCCATATCCGGTTGTATATCTAATAATCTCATCACTAATTCATCTATTGCTTTATTTGAAGGAGCGCAGACTAAAATTCTCCCTGTATTTCTTCTACTCAATGTAGATGCAATAATATTTTTAATTACTGTTGATTTACCAGTACCCGGAGGTCCTTGAATTAAACATATACCAGGAGTACTATTTTCAACTGTAGTTACAACTCTTGATATTATTTCTAATTGTTTTGAATTAAGAACTTCCTATAAATATAAAAAAATATGAAATTAAGTCTAGAAAAAATATGTCATTGATATTAAATATTAAGTACCTTTGTTACAATTGAAACCGTGTCGAGTGTAGATAAGATTCTATAAGAATCAATATTTGGTTTTAAAATTGACTCAATCAGAGGTGATTGAAGAATATAGTCTAGTGAATCAATTTGAGTTAAATACGACAAAATCCAGGTGACGGTAGTAAATTTCAAACTACCTGACAATTCAAATTGAGAACAAGACTTTGTTATCAAAATATAAGTCAAAGTAGTCTGCGAACAATATCTATCTAAATAGAAAATTTATTTTTAAGTAAAAATTCAACCAATTCTAAAATATAAAGGAAAAAAAGGACTGAAGAGAAAGAAAAAGGGCTACATGACTAAAATATCACATGATATCTAGTCTTGACACCAGAGAAAGAGCACGTGGAAGGTCCAGATTGTTTAGAAAGAGACAAGAAATTTTATGATAAATTATTACACGGAAAAAGAGAAGACAAAGAAGGAGAGAGACAAAATGAATTCAAATGATAAGAGAATTAAATAAAAAAAAAAATAATGAATATTGAAATTTAAAATTCTTACTTCCGCTCCTATCAACTTCTTCTACGTATGCAAAATGTTGATTTTTTTTATCTGGATGTTCGATGATTACCAAATCCCCACGACTTGGATATTTATCTTCAAGTTTATTTAAACGAGGCACTGTTGCAGTTATTTTAAATCGAGTAATTTTACGAGCTGAATCATTGCTATCAAGTGATAAATGTTTACATGAATTTTCTTTGACAGTGGCTGTGATAGTTTGCGGTTCTCTGAAATATTTAATCGTCACAGTAAATAAAATAAAAAAATAAAAGTCAAATAAAAATTATATTAAAATAACTTTTTTTTCTTCGCTTCCTCAATAATGTCATCACGTAAAGTATGCCAAAATTCACTTATCAAAAACGGTAAGTAAATTTTCTGGTATTCAGCGTAAGTTGAATACAATAATTTCGTAGGATTCATTTCTATGGAATCAATAACTGGAGGCGGAATATCTTTATACTGATTGTCAAACGCCCATGACGGATTCCATTGAAAAATTTGATGAAAAAATTCTCTGCGTACATTTTTACAAGATTCTTGTAATCTGATTTATTGAACGCACCAAAAAAAAATCAATTTTATTAAAAATAATTGTAAAAAATCAACAAATTTATTTAATTTGCAAATAACTTTACCTGGATCTTTCGGTATAGCGGCTTCGAAAGGAAGTGTGCGAGTACTCAAAGTCATCATCGATTGACAATGCGTTAAATTGCACAAAATCATCATCGTCGAAATACATTTTCTTGAAATAAACTGATAAGAAAAAAAAAATTAATTATCTGTCACAATAAAATAAAAATTAATGAAGTAAACTTTTATTAATTTTAAATTATTAAAAAACAAACAAATACACTTATTGTAACTGTAATAAGAAAAAAGTGTTGTAAAATATCGACATTGAAAAATCGATTATTGATAACCAATGCCAATGTCAATCTAACCAAAGAAGAAAATTAAATTAAATTTAAATGTTAATTTTAAAAATAAACCTTTTACCGCGCTATTGTTTTTCAAATATTGATAGATAAAATTATCAATTAAATTGTGATAGTATTTATTTAAACAAATTAATATAAATTCAATAACTAAGTAATTGAAAAATAATGAATACTTGTATTGAATTTAAAAACAAATGAAGAGTGAATACAAAGGCGATTAAGCTCTGGAATAAAATGGTGAGAGTATGGGAAATTAAAGTTAACTCCAAAAATAAAAGCTCCTTTTAAGGAACTATATTTAAAAAAAAAAACTGTTTTTATGCAAAAAATATGTTTTTATGTAAATAAGTTTCTTTAAATGTAAATGAGTGTGAAGATAGCAGATATGAGACAATTTATAAATTTCAAATATAAATATAAATAAATAAATTAATAATCCTAAAGTTAGCAGACAATTACGAATTTTTGAATTTTTTTTTCAACAATTAAAAAAAAATAAGGTAATTGTTTGGAATCAGGGTCAACCACATTTTTCAGAATTCCAAGTGCTTACACCTTTAAGATCCATAATTAAACTTTTTCCACGTGTTCAGTTACACGGCGGATTAAATTTTCTGTATGAGTTTATGTCTCTAACATCAGATATCTATCTGAACCTTGCAATTAAAATGAGAAAAAATGTCAAAAATAACACAAAATCATGTGAATTTTCAAAAATAAATTTTTCTAATAAATATAAGTAATTTTATATAATACCGTAAGATGGACGGTGGTGATAGAAAGGTCGATCTAAGAGTTACAAATAATTTTTGAACTCTTGTAATAGTGAAAATCAGCATATTTTTGTTATTTCAGTATTTTTATTGTGTACAACAGCTCACATAACATTTTGATGCAAGTAGTTTGGATGGTATCTGCCTTCCCTCGCTAGTATAGTGTCCGGCTGAAACCCACAACACTGTTTTACGCCGGCCCGTACTAGTAAGAGACGTAGTCTAAGGCGAGTGCGTTAACATAGCCTTACTGACGAGTCCGTTAACGTACTTAGGACGAAACTACAAACATTATGGCAAATAGGCATATACCTTAAGTTTTGGTGGTTGACTTAAGAGTCAATACATTGAATGAAAAGAAAAATATGTCAAATAGTGCAGTGTAGCACGGAACTGAAAAATCTCAATGATAAATTCGAAATTAAGCAAAATTTACACCTTAATTATATACCAAGTGTGTATCAAAGCTTATTTAACATCAAATTAAGCTGAAACAACTTCAATCCGCCGACAAATGCTTGGGATTGAACGCGGTCCCTAAGCCATTTGCCAGGTTTTGGATTTTTGTTTGTCAAAATACCTGTTGACCCCACTTCCAAATAATTACCAAAAATAATAATAATAAACTACAAATATGGACATATAGAAAATTTAAAAAACTATAGGTGCAATTTTTTAAAATATTTTTGTTTTTGTTAAATTTACGGTTTTTACGAAAATCAAAAATCTATTAGACGTTAGGGCTAGTTCTTAAAACCGGGTTTATTTTTAATCCAGGTTCAAATTGTTATTACTGATATATATAGTATTAATGTATAGACATACTAGCAATATTAATTTAAATCCGGATAAAAATAAACCCGGGTTTAAAAACTAGTCCTTAATTAAAATAATGAAATACAGAAAAATGCGCGTACTGACTTTTTACCTAAATACGCAGTTTTAAAAATTCTTATTCTTACATTTTATTTATTTATTTAATAATTTAAAAAATTGTTAATTGTCAGCCACTTTGATAATCATTCTTTTAAATAAATTAATAAGACATAGTTATAAACATTAAGTTAATAATTAAAATAAAATTTTTATAATAAAAATTTTTTAAACAGAAATTTTAATTTTAGGTCTTAATTGAAAGTTTCCAAATACTTTTAATATTAGTTTGTAATTAATTTAAAAATTTAAATAATTATCAAACATCTTTTACTTTCAGTATTATTAAAAATATTAAAAATTTTTATAAATAAATTACCATAATGAAATTGAAAAAAATGCGCGTACTGATTTTGAAATTATCTAAAAACCTTTAATTTCTATTCCACTTACCTTTCAATTATCTAAAATCTTTAATTTTTATTTATTCCACTCACACTTTATTTATTTATGTAAAAATTTTTAAAATTGTCACTTCTCAGTTACATTCACTTATAAATTTTTATAATAAGAGGATTAAAAAGTTTCGAAATTCAAATTTTTATTATAAAAATTTATGTATAAGAAAATCGAAAATTATTTGTAAATTTTATGTACTGACTTAAAGTAAATTAAAGTAAAACTTGTATTGAGTGCTTGTAGCATTCAAATAACGTCTGATTGAATTTTAATTGTTAACTACAAGACCTAGAGCTGTGTCGTATTACGGATGATGTAATGCTGTGAGTAAACTATTCAAGTATGTATACATAAAAAAAAATTTTGATATTTAACACCGGGCTTCACATTAACAATACGCGTGCTGTGATAATACAACCAATCGGAGTAATTATTTTAATTCGTTACATTTTAATAGTAATAAAGCCACGTACATAAGTACGCTACTTGAATTACTTCATATGTACATGCATAATAAACTGAATCATAAAATTCTGGGATTCACTTTTAAAATACGCGGGCATTTCAAAACAAATAAAAATAATAATCACATTCAGTTTACTAAGCGATTGAAGTGTACAGTTTTGGATTTTCCAATATTTTTTATATATTATTTGAATTCAATCAGAAAAATAAATATAAAAATAATAATTATATTTATTAACAATACAATATCATTATAAATTTATAAATGAATCTTATTATCTGAGAGTTATAGAAATATATTTCAAAGTTATCAAACTTCGATTTGGCTGAATCCAAGTAGCATTGCTGGAACAGTATCACCTTCTTTAATTTCTTTACATTCATCAGTATGTCCAGGTAAAATTAACAAAGCATTTGCATTTTTACAACTGAGTAATTTACTGCTTATTTGATTACCCGTACTATGGGCTACTGGAATTTTATCAGGATCCGTCCATTGCAATATAACTCGAGCGTATTCTGGTCGAAGATCCAATTTGTAAGAGGAAGTAAGCTACAAAAAAAAAATAAATAAATAACAAAATATTTATTATTTAAGGTAAAAGTCCCATTACCCGGTCACTTTTCATTGGAGTGAAATCAAACCATTTGTATATGTATATATTGTTATATATAATTTTATATAATTAAATATGAAGTGCATATAATTATATATAATGATATAATTTTTTTACCCGGGTTACTCGATCAACACATAGCCCTTTATTCGTTCAAAGACAATATCAATTGAACTATTATAAGTTTATTGATTTGGAGAACAATTTATAAAATATATTACTTTATTTAATTTCCATAAATTTGAAATATGAGTGCATTCCGAAATGCGCTGCAAGCAGCTGTAGCTCAACAGCTGACCGTGCAAGTGCAGCGTAGTAGCAGCACGATTTTTTCGCGAAACACTTGCGTGTATTTTTTTTTTTAAATATTTTAAATATTTCTATCATATTCTGCCGCCAATTTATTTTTATTTACGATTTTTAATTTTTCTCCCATTTCTAATAAGTTATTTTTCAAATATTTAAATTTACCGCGCAAGTAATAAGAATAATTAATCAATTACTTATGAAAATAAAAAATTTCGAGTATATTTGGTAGTCTAATTAATATAATTATTGACACAAATCAATTTTAATAGTTGTTGAATTTCGATTTTGAAATTTCGCGCCAAGATGACGCTACTGTGCGTTGCTGTATTCAACGTTCAAATTTTTGCTAAAGTGGGGGGTGGTCGAATAATAGCAAAATTGATTGCTTTGTATCAACTGGCGGTCCAATAGCGTCAGTCAGTATCATCCACAACGGCAGTAGAAGTCCAGATCTTTCTTTACATTTAAATTGAAACAATATTGCAGTTAATTCGCGGAATCGTCCATAAAATTTCATAGTCATTTTTTAATTAAAATGTGTAGTGTTTGTAAAATTTAAATTGTGCAAAGTGTCTGTGGTGTCGTTAAGTGTTAAATGTTCAGTGCTCGTGTAAAGTGTTGCGAATTGCTGATGCTGATAACTTCCAAGTTCCTGAGCAAAATCATCTGGCATCATCTGGTGGGAAATAGCAGTTAAGTGACATTTTTTAGCTGTAATTCACTTGGAGCAATTCAAATTAAATCTCCAAGTGTATTAGGACACCCTTCTGCATATTATTTCCCCACCAAGGTTTGTTCAAACACTTGCGTGTTTTTTTTTTTTAATTTTTTAAATATTTTTCTATCATATTCTGCCGCCATTTTATTTTAACATACGATTTTTAGTTTTCTCCAATTTCTAATAATTTATTTTTCAAATATTTAAATTTACCGCGCAAGTACTTAGAATAATTAATAAGGGTGCATTCCAAAATGCACTACGCTACAGCTGCTCGCAGCGCATTTTGGAATGCACCCATAATTATAACAATTGCAGACTGAGCGCGATTTTGAAAACAGTCACTTAATTAAAGTAAGCGACTATTGGTATCTATCGGGTTCAGGGTCTTTTACCTTCCCTGATTAAACAACTGAGTTCGATCGAATTAAACAGAATTAAATTTTTAATTCAGATAAATTCTGTTAATTCGGTACCTAACTTAAAAATGAATTCTGTCTAATTCGGCAGGAAAACCAGAATTTGTCAAAATTAAAACTAATTTAAATAATTCTATTCGGTTTAATTCTGATTAATTCGAAAATAATTCTCCAATTTCTAGTTCTGAATCCGAATTAAACTGAATTAAAACGAATTTGAAATTTTTAAATCGGTTTTATTCTGTTTAATTTAAATTCAAATTTTCAATTCAGTTGAATTCTGTTCTGCAGAATTCGACAGAATATAACAGAATTAAAATTTTTAATTCGGTCGAATTCAGTTGTTTAATCAGGGTTATTATCAATAAAAGAAAAACTTACTCGAGCTTGAACAATCGTCGGTTTTGAATAATTACCAGACAATCTATTAATTAACGGAACAGCAAAAAGATGCGCTGTCACCGTTGCTGAAACAGGATTGCCCGGTAAACATATGATATATTTATTCATATTATTATAAACACAAGTCGCAAATGTCGTAGGCTTGCCGGGTTTCATATTGACTCTTCCAAAATGTATTTTAGCATTAAAAACTTTTGTTAAAATTGGTTTTAACAAATCACGGTCGCCCATTGACACAGAGCCTGTTGTTACAAGGACATCAACTCGTTCAAAAGCATTACGCATAATATTTATCATTATACTTTTTCTATAAAATAATAATTATAAGTAATAGTTTCAAGTACAAACTATTTAAAAATGTTTTATACAACTTACTCATCACGCGCTATTCCTAAATCAGTAGCATCGTAACCATACTCTTTAAGTAACATCATAAGAGTAATTTTATTACTGTCATAAACATAACCAGGTTTGAGAGTTTCTCCAGCTGTTTGTAATTCATTTCCAGTTGATAAAATTCCAATTACCGGAACTTTGGTAACTTTAACTTTAGAATATCCGCAGCTTGCAAGGATTCCTAATTCTGCAGCTCCAATTCTAGTAAATTTACGTAACACTAATTCATCTTTTTGTACATCGCTGCCAATTGGTCTAATGTCTTGTCCTTCTGTTGGTTTCACCATAATTTCTATTTCTGTTTCTTCACCAAACTCATTTTTTGTAACAAGATTGGTGTCTTCTACTTGAACGACAGCAGTCGCTTCATCTGGTACAGGTGCCCCAGTATTTATTCTTACACAGAAACCGTTACTCAGTTTCACTGAACCTGGCTGAATTTTTATCAGTAACATAAAAATTTTTTTCATTAATGAATGAGTAATCAATAAATCTTACCATATGTCCAGCTTCTAATCCACCTAATACTTGTCTTAGACCTTCACCATCACTAGCAATAACTGCGTATCCATCTTTAATAGACGCGGGAAAAGGTGGCAAATTACAAAGAGATAAAATGTCCTGGCCTAAAATTCTTCCATGACATTTCCATAATTCAAGTGTTTCAGTTTCATTATTCCAATTAAAATTATTAAATACTTCTGATACTTCTTCCATTGAAATCATTGGCCATGGAGATTTTCGAAGACGATTTGCAACATTTTCTACTTGGAACTTTTTTTAAATTCGTAAATTAAACTTTTAATTAATTGTCATAATTTTTATTTACACGGAGTTATTTTTGTTGGAAATTTTATGGTGTCATGGTAATGCTGGACCATGTTGGCCACCTGAGGGAAATTTAAATAATCGTATGAAAAAATTACTATGACCATAGTAAAACTTATAATGAATACAGTAATTTTTAGCCAAAGTAATTTTTCCATGCGTGAATTTAAATTTCTGCAAGTGGCCAACATGATCTGGCTTTACTATGACACCATAATATTTCAAACAAGAATAATTTATCCATGGACTTACTGCATCATTTGAATATTTTTCATGTGGGCACTCGTGTTTAAATTTCCCACGCTGGACTTCTTCATGTGTTTTAATTACATTAGATTTATTATTTAAAATTAAATCAACGGCATGTGGAATTGTTGATGCAATAGCATTTAAATTTTCTTTAGCAGCTTTTGGCGACCCGGGAAGATTTACAATGAGGGTTTCTTTACGAATGCCGCAAACGGCTCTAAATATAAAGTATTAATAATTATTTTAATGTTATTTTATTACTTATGACTTAATTACCTTGACAATACAGCCAGCGGAGTAATTTTCAAACTAGCATTCAACATAGCAATTGAAAGTCCTGGAGCTTCTTTTTCGATAACTTTTTTAGTAGCTTCAGGTGTATTATCTCTTGCTGAAAAACCTGTTCCACCGGTTGTTAAAATAACATTTATTTTCATTTTATCTGCCCATTGTTTCAATATTTTCTAGATAAAAATAAAAAATACATCAATCGTTTAGAGTTTTCAAATCTACGTAACTCATTAAAAAATTAGAATAGAATTTACGAAAAAATATTTACTTAAAAGACTTGACGCAAGTGACGACAAAAAGTAAATTACAAATAGTGGTAAAATAAGTCATCTAAATGACTATTTAATTGGATTAAGACAGGAAAAACAACACAATTCGGCTCTGTCTCCGGAACCAACATTTGCATGTTGTATTTATACCAGAAAAGGTAACTTTGAGATAAAAAAAAATTTGTCTTATCCTTTTAAAAGACATCTTAAAGTTGACTCTGCTACTTGGGTAGTATTGAGTTTATATTCAAAAATTAGCTTTAGCTAAATTTAGTAATGGCGCGATAATATTCAAATTTAAAAACTATTATAATATCCTTCGCTTCCCGAGTAGCACAGAAACAACTCAAAGATGTCATAAAGATGTCTTGTAAAAGGATAAGATAAATTTTTTTTGTCTGTCAAGTTTATTTATATAAATAAGACATACAGATGTCGATCCTAGAAGTCATAGGAAGTTTGCCTTCTTTTTTCTGTCGTAAAAAGTCATTTCAATTAAAAAATTATTTAGATAACTTATTTTGACAATTATTTGTAATTTACTTTTGGTCATCGTTTGTGTTAAGTCTTTTATACAGATATTTTTTCGGTGATATAAATTTCTGATCGCTTTGTCAATATTTTGATGCCTTTTCGATAGGTCATAATTGCTATCTTATAAATGTCACAATGCTAAGTGTGCTACTTGGGTTCTCATTAGAAAAATTAAAAATTTTTAGGCATGAGCATTAAGAATTCAATTTTTTTAAATCAAACTGAAATTGAAACCTCTTTTTTTTTTTTTAGAATTTTCAATTTTTAGGCGAGAAATGGAAAAAAAATATAAAAATTTTTTAATTTTAATATTTTTGTGCCATTCCTACATTTGCTCGAACTAGAACTAGAGTATTTTTGCATGAATCCATTCAATCCTCAATCAGATTAGCTTTTAAAAAAAAAACATTATTAATTATTAATTTTTATTGAAAAATTTTACCATTATTTTATCTTCATTATCCGGTACGATTTTATATTCTAAAATTTGTCCTCTCAAAGGAAACCCAGGATCATTATCATTACCAGTACCTTCAATTAGAGTTTTTAACGTCAATCCACTTTTATCTTTAGCAGGATCATCAGCGCATGTATCGCTAACTATAAATTACAAAAAAAATAATTTATTATTAACAACAATAAATAATTAAATAAATAAATAAGAATACATTGCGGTGTATTAACCTCAAATAAATAATATTTTATAAAACTAACATTGAAAAATAAATAAAACTAGAGCGAATAAATTCAAATATAAAATTTTTAATTTTACTTGTCAAAATTCCAAACGTTGTGGCCATCGTTACTCTGATTCTTTTATCTCGCCGTGTATATTATATTGATGTTGATACTTATTTTTTTAGATTCTTGATGAGCAGTTGATCACTAAGTTTGTGATACTGAATATCATTAAACATCTTACGTAAAGATATAATATGTCATTATCTTAAATACATTCTTTACTTGGGATTAAATATTTTTATGATACTGAAAGTAGCAGATAGAAAATTTTTTAATTTTTATCAACAAATTACTTGTAAATAAAATATAATTTTTATAATATACACAAAAAGTTTTTGATGTGCAATTTTTTAAAGTTTTTTCTGAAATATTTTATTTCTTCATTTAAAAGAAATAAAATTTTTTTAATGTTTACTACTTTCAGTTTCATATATTTTTATGGATGGATTAATGCTAAAGATAATTAAAACTTAAGTTATAAGTGTAGTAAATAATGAAAAGAATTTTTTTAATTGATTATAATAAACATATTTATTGAAAAATTATTTTTTAAATTTTAAACGCTGCGGAAATAATAAAATAACAATCACCACAGACGTGTAACGAAATGCGAAAAACACATCGCTGATATATATTATTAATAACATTTATTAGAGAAGACGAATATTAATTTAAAAATTTTAAAAGTCTAGCTAATTCGTTATATAATTATAATTATAATTAATATTACTTCATTTTATTTATAGTTATAATTGGATGGAAGATTGTGCACTTTGTCTACAACGTTAATAATCGACCAAACCTCTGAAAATAAAAAAAAATTTTAAATTATGATTGTGATAGGAGTATTTTTTTTTTTAAATTAATAAACTGGTATTTGTGCATATCCTGATTAAGAAAAATTATTTGAAATGATTTAAAAAAATTTTAATTGACTAATATATAGATATACACTTGACATGGATTAAATCATTTTTCTTAATCAGGGTAAGGTGGCTCTACATATTTTTTATAAGAAACTATGAGGTCTATAGTGCAAAAAATTGAGAGCTAATTCGGAGTGATTACGAATTTTATTTAAATCCGAATTCACTCCGATTCGGAGTTTTAATATTTAATTAAATTCTCCTTCGAAGTGAATTTAACTCTAAGGGGATTAAATAAAAAAACAGTCATCCGTTCCGCATTTATTCCGGATTTAATCCGCTTTCACTACGTAAATTTTTTAGTGCAGTTAAAAATCTTTAAAAAAAAGTAGTAAATCCAACTAAAATAAGCAATTTAATTACAATTATTTTGGCAATAAAATTTTTGTCAGATATTTTTGACAGGCTATGCAATTATCATTATTGTATATATCGCATGATAAATTTAATTAGCATGTATGTAACAACTGATTGATAATGAATTGATTCTTTTATCTTGAGTATACTAATAGACTCAGTATGGCTGCCTTCATTCAATGGCAATTAATAAATTATTATTTTTAATTGAAAATCATCTAAATATATGAATTGAGAAACCCAAGTCATGGGCGGGAATTTTTAAAATTTGTAAAGCCGTAAAACTGCCTAAATACCGATTAATTAATAGTATATTGTGTGACAAGGAATTAAACAAACGATTTCAGACCAAGGTGAAGTTGGCTGCCATCACCCGCAGTCTGAAACTTGTTTCATTCTGATTTACACACTAGAATTTTCATGATTACTCGCATTGGAACTTAAAGTTTCGATGCTGGTATCATGAAAATTAAGTTATTATTTACCGACTACTACGCGGACTTAAAGAACGCGGTGAACCATCTCGATAACGTCTTCTTGATTCCTGTCTACCAGAATCTCTATCACGCCTACTAGAATCTCGATCTCGATCTCGGTCTCGATCTCTATCCCTATCTCTGTCTCTATCTCGATCTCGTTCTCTTTCTCTGTCAATATCATTTTTTACGTCACGTGAATCGCGATCTCTTCGATCACGACGGCTAGATGAATGTCTAGGACTGCGACCAGGGCTCGGTGATCGAGAAATAGAAGATCGTGAATCAGTACTATGGCCTTCGTAACGATGTCTCCTTTCTCTTTGTCTGTATGACAAAAATAAATATATAAATTAATAATTTATCTAGATCATTTTTCATAAATATAAATATGAATAAAACAATTAATTAATTGTTAAAAGTAACACACTTTCTACGAAGCTTCAAAGACATTTCTCTAATTTCATCTTCGCGATCCTGTCGTTGTTGTTCCATTTTTTCAATTCGTGCTTGCTCGGCTTTTTTATCTGCTCTAACTGTTCAAAAATAAATATTTACTTTAAATATCTTCTACATTCAAATAAAATAAATTTTTTTCCTTTTTTTTATTAAATAAGTAAACTTACATTGACGATTTAGTAGAGTTTGCATTTTTTTCTTAAGCCGCTCCTGAGGTGTAATTTTCACCGACTGAAATACCAAAAGAACTTGAGCAAAATAAATCATTGAACAATTAATTATTTCAAGATAATTTAAATTATAGTTTCATTCAACAAGTAATTTAAATAAATCTATTTGTTGACTGAATTTTTAAACTTATCATTAATTTAAATATATTTAATTAAACTACGTCTTATCAATGCTTCTTTTTTTTGGTCTGTTCAATTGTTATATATAATAAATAAAATAAAAATAAATGTTATTCGGTACTGAACAAATGGTTCGATGGTATCTGTCTACCGATAAATATTTTTTTTTTATTTTAATATTAAATTCAAAAAAGCGTTACGGTTCTTACTGACTTTGTGTCCGCCACCAGAATTTGTACTTAGCCCTGCTTTTGGCTTGTTTCTGTAATTTTAAATATTGTTATTAAAACCAGCTTAAATTTCATTCATTTATTAATTGAATCATGAAAGGCAGTCTCAGACAGTGCCCCCACTTTTTAAAAATTTAAAATAGCTTTCAACTGTTATAAGTGTTTCAAAATTTTACCAATTAATTAAAAAAAAATTAAAACTTTATTTGAAAAAAGGACAACGCAGTTGCAATTTCACAGATACAGATTTTTTTTTTAAATCACGCAGTTGTTATCAATTAGGAGTTAAACAAAATTTGTTGAATAAATTTTAGCATAAAAAATTTGAAAATTCTAATTATAAAATTGACATGAAGATACTACTAAAATTTATTTAACAAATTTTGTTTAACTCCTAATTAATATCAACTGTAAGTAATTTTTTTAAAAATCTATATACACTTATGACAGTTAAAAGTCATTGAAAATTTTTAAAAGGTGTGAGAGGGAGGAGCACTGTCTGAGAATGCCCTTAAAGTAAAATACCCAATTATTGACTCCATATTTTATATGATTATTAATATCAATAATAAATCAGTTTTTTTCGATATATTCTCTTATTTGAAGTTCATAATAAATATAAAAAAGTTTTAAATGATTACTCATCAAATGTACCAATTATTGCCATGACGTTAAATTTATATTTAATGATCAGTTTTTTTTGAAAATTTAATTTCTTTATGATAATGAAAATAATAGACACCGGGCGCTTTTTTTAAATTTTAAATTTAAGAAATTTAATACGAATAGAAAAAAATTTTTTCAAAATGTGTATTGAGGATTTTCAAATTATTTTTTTCTATTAATATGTAATTTGTTTATAAAACAAAAAAAAATTGTATAACGTGTGCTACTTTCAATTTCATTTTATATAAAAAATAATAAAGTAAAATAAAGTGTCAATAATTGGGTCTTGTACCTTAATCTTAATTAACTAATACTTACGTGTTTGTGTTAATACTTGGGGGTTTTATTGTCGTATTATGTGAATTTTTATCTTCATTATCTGATAATTCGAGTTCTAAACTAGAAGACTTTCCTCGACGACCATAGTACCTTTAATAAAATATAAAAAATTAACATATAAATTTATAAAATATTATATAAGCAATTAAGTACCTTGGCAATGTAGACGTTTTGTTCTCTACACTTTTAGATCTTTTACCGACACTATTACGGCTCTTTGACCTTGATCTAGATCTTACTGGAGATTTTGTTCTTGATCTAGACCTCGACTTTGACTTAGAATGCCGCACTTTACGGTGATTACCTGGTGAACGAGAGTGTGACTTTGATTTAGATCTTGAGCATGAGTATTTACTCGAGGATGAAGTTCTCGATCTGCGTCCACGTGATCGGGATCGAGAACGCGATCGAGAGTTAGATCGCGATCGTGAAGTACTTGAACTTCTACGATGTCTGCTGCGATCATGACGTAAGCGACTTCGTGATCTTGTTCTTCTTCTGGGTCTAGATCGTTGTCTTCTTGATCTAAAGAAATAAAGTTTTATTTTAATCAAATTCTCATCACGTCATCCAATAAAATTTAAGTGGTAAATATATACCGAGATCGAGAAACACTTGGTCGCTTATCTCGTGATCTATAAAATCGAGTAGATCTATTTCTAGACCTCGAACGACTTCTTGATCTAGACTTGACAGTTCTTCGACTGATAGTTCTCTCATTAAAAGTCGGACTGTCTGATCCTTTTCGTCTTAAATGCGAGTAATTTATTTTTTTAGTACTCGACGATGTCACTTGCGAAGAACTACCGTGAGTTTCTTCTTCGCCGCCAAAACTAGTTATGTAAGTAATCTGTCCGGTATTCGGGGGAGAAATTGAACGCGACCGTGATTTAGATGATGATTTCCTGTAGGGGTTGTATTCTGGACTCTCACGGGCTGCATAGCTACCAAACAAATGATAATTTTAAATTAATACATTGCTGAGTTATTAATAATTAGTATTATTATTATTAATTACCTAGGAGGACTCATAACTCGTCCAATCATTTTTTTTTCTCTAAACGCTCGACGTTCTCGTCGCGATCTTCTTCCCGAGTACATTGCTTTCTCTTCTTCCTGCTTACGTGCTTGTCTTAAAGATTCAGCTTCTTCAAAATCTTGAGTTAAAAAGCTAAAATAGTCAGCACCAATTAAACCGTATTTTTGAGCAACTTGATTCATTTCGTGGGCCTGAGATGGTTCGATTTGTGATACATCCACACAAATATCTATACAAATATAATTAAAATAAAATTATTTATCAATAATAGTACATCGTGTGACGAAAAATGGTGACGAGAGTAAGGGTTGGTATCATACAAAATCATATTTTATATTGGGGTGTGCGAATAGTTCGAACTTACAAATTATTTGTATCGAATCGAATCGAATAATTCGTAAATTTTTAAATTATTGATAAATTCTTGAATAACTTGAAAATTTACGAATGATTCCAAAATTTTCTTTTTAACGGCTTAATTAAAATATTGTAATATTTTTTCTGATAATTAAAATTTTCATCAGAGGTAAATAGAACTCAGACATAAATATACAAAAATATTATTTTTGATTTAAAAACTAAGCTCTTCATTAAATACAAATAAAATATTTGAAATCTGATTAGAAAAAATACAAATAATTCAAAAACTTTCGGATAATTCTAAAATTTACGAATCGAAAAGTTAAAAATTATTCGATTCGATTCGAACCGGATTTGCACACTCCTAATTTTATATCGCTGCCATACATTATTTTTTGAATTTTTAAAAGTCTGAAGTCAGTTGAAACGACAAATTTTAAGACTAATAGCACGTGAACAAATTCAATTTTAAATTTAATTGTTTACAATTATTTTGACGTTTACTGTAAACAAATATACATGCAGCGTAAAAAATGTTTTCTAACATAGAAAAAAAAAAAAAAATGATATTGAACCCGCAAATTCGCATTGGCCTGAAATTGGCTTATTGCGACTGACTAAACAGGCATTAAAACTCGTAATTTAAATTTAGGTCGAATAAATATGTGTCAAAATACCTAAATCAATATCACTATCTTCATCATCAGCTTTTTCTTCAGCAGAATTCAAATCTAGTTTAGTTGTTTCTTGTATTGGTTCATCTGTCTCATAATTATAACCAATAGCAGCGTTATTACTTGATTTTTTTTTATCTTTTATAAACTCTGGTTTCGTTGACGAGCCAAATTGTTCCTCCAAATGAATTTGATGTAAAAATTTTTCTTCAGTAACTAAAATCAATTTGTTACAAGTTATTTACAATTGGAGTAATTGTTTTATAATTATATTACTCATCAGTTTGAGTTTAATTGAAATAGAAGAAAAAAAAAATTGTCAAAAATAGACCGAAAGTAGGGAAGAGACACAAGACCCATTGTTAAGTAATTGAGTAACATTTAATTGAATAATTAAATTAAATTACCCCCTAAGAATTCATTTTGGACAATTATACGATATCTCTCATAGTTAATATGTCTATCTTCACTCGTTAACGGTATGTCGATGTCAACAGAGTTAGGTGGCTCTGGTATCCAGTCGAGATGTGCTCTGACATCAAACCTATCAATCAAATTGTCATCATGTCCTTGCCATGGCATCCTATTAATAAAAATAACTTGTAGAATTTTTTTTCCTTTAAATTTTATGATTCTGAAGTTAACAGACATAAAAAAATTTCTGGAATTTTTTTTCAACAAAAAAAAAAAAAATACACATCTAAAAAATTAAAAAAACTACAGGTGCAATTTTTTGAAATACTTTTATTTTTATAATTTATCGTTTTGAAAAAAATCCAAAAATTACCAGACGTCGGCTAACTTCAGAATCATTAATTTTCATTGAAAATAAAATATTTTAATTATAATTATTATTTACATATTGGCTGGACTGTCTCCAGCAGCAGCAATCGCCGCATCCAAATGAATTTTACATGGTCTTCCATGCAATTGAAGAAATTGCGTTGGATCTGATTTCTAAAATAATGAATAAATAATTAAGTATAAAAATATTATGGGATTTAAAGTTTAAAATAAAAAAAACTCACAATTTTTTCATAATAATCACGACGTCTTTCGGCACGTCGCCGATAATCAACAAGCATACCACGAATTTTTTTTTCTTGTTTTCGTGCTTCGTGCCACATCCTACCACCTGTTTTTTTAACTGAAAAACTCATTTTATAACTTAATTTATTATTTAATTAACTAATCATTTAATTATTATCACTAACGTAAAAACTACTTTAATTCGCGTTATGGTAAAATTTAAATATATTAATTAAAAATAACTTTAATAATTAATTATCATTGTCACAATATTTAAAAGTTGTAATTTACTACAATAAACTTTGCAAGTTATTTGTCAATAAAAATTTTTCTTCATTTGCAATTCGAGACATTGCAATAACCATTGAGCATTAGTAAGTTTTTTTTTTCTGCTAACTTTACTGCGGTAATAAAGTGACGTTTTCATGGAAAACTACTTAAGGTAAAAATCGTTACAAATATTTGTCAAAATTTTCATGAACGGTATTTGGCTTTTTCATTTAAAAACACTTTTTAAGCTCGTGAGGTACATAAACGTACTTAGAAACGTATTATACTAGCAGCGCGCTATTTTGTCGCGAAATTTAAAAACTTTAATTTTAGACTCCGAAAATCGTTGGTATAAACAATTATATTAATACTGCGTTAAATATCGGAGATACACTAAAAATGATAAAAAATGATTTTGTAGCCCTTTAAATTTTCTATAACATGAAGTCCTTTAACCATTTTTCGAATTTTTAATTTTAGTTGAAAAATCCATAAAAAAATAGTAAGTGTGAATGTAGCAGACGTCGGACAAATTTAAAACTATAAATAAATAGAGTAAATAATTAAAAAAATATAATTTAGACAAAATGCACTTATTAATTTAAACATTTTTTAAATGCACATTTTTTTTTAATTTAATTTAATTTATTATTTACTGTATTTATTTGTAATTTTAAATTTGTCTGACGTCTGCTGCATTCAGACTCATAAAAAAAAAATCATTTTTTTTTTCTATAGAATTTGATGACATTCTATGGTTAATATCAGAGATAGACTAAAAATGATAAGGAATAATTTTGTTGTCCTTTAAATTTCCTATAAATGAAGTACTTTGACTATTTTTCGAATTTTTAATTTTAGCTAAAAAATAAAAAAAAAATAATTTTTTCTACAGAATTTGACATTTTAAAAAGGTTCAAATTTTGAACTTGAGAATTTGAATTCTATAGTATTTATTGGAAATACGCTACGAATGATCAGAAATCATTTTTTAACCCTTTAAATCTCCTACAAAATAAATTTTACGCATTTGTTGGATTTTAAGTTAACTTAAAAAATCGACTGAAAGATAATTTTTGAATTTTCTTAATGACAACTTTTTCAATTATAAATTTAACGTTACAGGTAACTTTTATACATAAAAAATATCGTGATAGAAAACTATAAACTTTTAGCACAAGCTATTATTCAAATATGAGATAAGTCCAAAATATTACTGTCAATTGCCAATTATTTAGAGCCTTCTCGTTGAATGCGTAACTCGTGAATTTTTGACACTCAAACAATTTTTTAATAAATTTTGAAATTTTACTTCTTAAAATTTCGCGCTTTTTATACTGTATCAAAAATTACTATTGATAGTAAAAAAATCTGCAGATTATTTACGCACAGGGGTAATTTAAATTAAAAAAAAAAAGGCGGCAAATATTTTTTTTATTCAAATTTTTTAATCTTTTTTTTTATTATTCACTATATCGTAATCAATAAATAGCAAAAAATTCTATTATGATTATAATGAAAATTTTTCGGTGAGCAAATATATATTTATATAGTTATTAAATGAATAAATAATAAAATATATAAAATAAGGCATAGTTAATTTTTTTTATACAGATTTGTGATGATATAAATAAAACAAGAAAAGAAAAATAAAATAAAATAAACTCATGCAACAAAGATAAAGATGCATTTGTTTATTATTAATCTTATGTAATATCGTTTCAAATTCTTAATTCCAGTATTGTATATAATAATCACAATAATAATTATAATGTCAATGTATACAGGTTATTAGATACAATTTTTATTTTTATTTTCTTCACACGTTCAAGTTTTATTTATTTAAAAACTTTTATTATTTTTATTTTCATAAAACTTTTTTCAGTTTCCTTTTCTCATAAACTTGTCTTGGTTTAGTTTAGTTTTTTTTTCTTTTAAATCAATTTCAGCACAATGTACTCATTACAATTTTATTTTTTTTTTGCCCTGAAACAATCATCAATTTTTAAACGATACTTCAAAGAGAAAAATCGCGTATGCAGTTTATTATTTTTATTTTATTTATATATATTATTATTTATATATATTATTCTCATTATGAAATAATCGTATGTATTAATTATATTGAATCAGGGCATAATCAGTCGTATTATAGTAATAGTTTTTTTTTTTTTTATTTGTGAACACAATGTTTTTACACATGACGTTAAGAAACTTATTTTATTTTTATCTGGCCGCGGCACGTTCTTGAGGTAATTACCAAATACCCAAAATTACTTTAGTTTTTTTTTTCATAACAGTCAAAATTATTTTACTTAGTTTTTCATCATTGATATTTTCATTAAGTTTTATTTTATTAATGTACTTATTAAAAAAAAAATTAACGAGCAAACTATCATCGATTCGAAGACTATGAATGATGCATATTTACAAAAGTGTAGTGTGATGTTTTATTTACTTCGTCATTTAATTAAAAAAAAAAAAAATTATAATATTTATCACTTATTTTATCTATAGAAATGCAGGCGACTTTTTACAACTAAAAAAATCGATGTGAATACAATTATTTTACTTTAATTTAAAAATTATACAATCGAGACTTGACTGATCAAAGTTTTTATTTCATTAATTTAGTTTTTGAATTTATTCACGTTTTTTTTTTTTATGCACTCGAGCCTCACAATCGAAGCGTTTCATTGAAGATTTATAATTCATGATTTCGTTTGAGTTTTTACAGAAAAGTTTAAAAAAAACCAAATTATGACCGTATATTTTTTAAATAAATTTTATGTATAATACTTTTAAATTTGAAACAATAAATTGAACATCTCTCGGCTAGCACTTAGTCTATATTTATGTATACATTTCTGTTATTTATTAGTAAATATAAATACTCAATATTATCTGTAGTTTTTTTTTCTTATCGTTAAATAAAATGCCAAAAAAATATTAATTATTTTTTACTAACAATCCTCGATATTCGTCATTTAATTAGCCGTTGTAAAATTAATTAATTTAATTGCTTATTACATAAAATAATGAATAATTAAATTTAAACTCTAATAACTCATTAAATGTAATTCTATACCCGAAAATCTTATCGTTTAAATTTTAGTCTCCATACTTAAATAATAAAAAAGTATTATTTATAAATATTTCGGCAGTTAAACTATTAGTGTGATATTTATTATTAATTTAAATCTATCTAGTTTATTTTTTTTGTTTTATTTTTTTTGTTTGTAAAATTACGCGTTTATCAGTCAGCGATACTAGTATTGCATCTTTTGAAAAGGCAAATTCACCTTTCAAATATTATGTAAAAATAATTATAGTGTTATTTAGTTTATATTTTTCTCTCTGTCTCTCCCTCTCTTTTCTTTATAGGCATATATATTAGTCGCAAGAAAATTTATTATTTTTATTTTTTCTTGATCGATATTACGATTTTTGGGTACAGAATTAATAATAAGGACGTAATATCCGACAATTATTAATAAGTACATGAGTGTGAATATACCAGACATCATACAAATTTAAAATTATTAATAAATAGACTAAATAATTTATAAAATAAAACTTTTAAAAAATGCGCATTTAAAAAATTTAAAAATTAATAAGTGCATTTTTTAAAAATATTTTTTTTTAATTATTTACACTATTTATTTATAATTTAAAATTTGTCTGATGGCTGCTACATTCACACTCATACAAGCACTCGATTTATTTTCATTTTTTTTTATATATATATGATAGAAATGTATACATGATTAATTTAAGCGACAGATAAATTTTTAATTATCATAGAAATATTTAAATGCTGAGGTAAAAGATAATTTGACAGATTTAGTAAACTATAAATATTGCAATATATATCTATATATTTATGGTTATTCATAATTATTAAATTTCTGTCAAAAATATTTTACATGAATTGTTTTTATTTTTTTTTGTTCGTAATTATATTGATTGTGTGAAAATATAAACTCATTCGAAATCAAATCCACATCCGTAATTAACTGAAGCTACGAGTGTTGACGTGAGGTAAATGCATGCATGACGGGTTACAATAATTCCTAATGGATATCATCGATAATCACCAGAAAATATTAATTAATTAATTAATTAATTAATTAAGTTTATTTAAAATAATTATTTGCATCGGCAGATCAAAATATCAGCAGGACCTATAGATTTGTATAAAAATATACAAATTATTTTTTTAAAAACATCTTCACTGTAACGTAATAACAATTTTGTATGTTGATTTAATTGATAAATTATTTTTTAACCAGATATTTTATTTTATTTATCATTACGTGAAACTTTATTTACTTGTTTATTTTTATTTATTTATTTATTCTTGTACATTTTTTTTATTTTATTTTAATTAATTAATTTTTATTTTCAATCTTTAATTAATTAATAACTAAATTAAAGTAATTATAATTTAAACAATTCATTTAGCATTGCTACCCTGCAAATAGCTTATTAATTTTGATAATAATAATAATAATAATAATTAATAATTGTAATAATAATAATTATAATAATAATAATAATAATGATAATAATAACAAAAATAAGTCATCGCATCCGTTAAATCGGTAAAACTGATTTGAGTAGATTCGTTTTTTTTTTTTTTAAACTTTTTTTAAAAAATTTTTATTCTTCACTAGTTTTTTTTTTTTTTTTATTAACGCACTTTGACAATCAAATCGAGCAGAAGTATTTAATTATTCACACAAAATACACACAATCACACATATATATACACATTATTGTTGTACAAAAAAAATTATTAAAATTTCAAAATAATAATTAAACAAAATAATTCATTTTCATTAGAATCTAATTGTACGCGTTATTAATTATTCCTTTTTTTTTTTCGTTATTTAAATTTGTAATTAAACGTATAGTTGGAGGAGAAAAAATTACAAACAATAAATAACGCGTACAATAGAATTTACTTTCGTTTACTTATTTATTTATTTTATTTCTCGTTTATTAATTATAGTCAACACAACTGCTAAAAATTTTATTTATTTTTATTGTTTAATTATTCTTAAACAATTATTTACTCATTCACATCAGGTACTAAGCTAGAAATACATTACAGTGTATCGGACGTGAGATATATATATATACATGTATATATATATATTAGATTTAATGGAAGTTTCATATTGCTTACAAATTAATTAGAAAATAAATTTTTTACAATTCAAATTATATCTTTTAAACTAATGATTTAATTTAAACAAAAAAAAATTATATATTTATTTAATTAACTAAATATATATATTTTAATTACAATGAAAATTTTTTTTATTGGAAATAAATTAAATTTTTTATAAAAAAAACTGTTTCATTTTTGAAAATCAACGATTGTAAAAATATGATATGATATTAAATATTTTAAAATAAAAAATGAGATTTCGTATTTCATTAAAATTTTTTATCAAAAAAGTGTAAATTAATGTAATAAATGCAGAAAAAAAATTATTTATAAAAAAAAAATTGGATGCCTTTTAATAAAATCTTAATCATTAATTTGCAAGGTAATTAATTTAATTCAAATTATACTAAATATATTTTTTAACGATCTTGTGTTATATTTTTTTTTATGATACTGAAGTTAGCCGACGTCTGATAATTTTTGGATTTTTTTCCAAACGATAAATTACGGAAAAAAAATATTTTAAAAAATTGCACCTATAGTGTTTTTGATTTTCTACATGTGCAAATTTTTAGTTTTTTTGTAATTAAAAAAAATCCACAAATTTTTAATCTTCTGTTAACTTCAGGGTCATTTTTTTTTCTATTAATCATAACATTAAAGAAAAAAAATCCGATTGGATTTTACAGTGATGCAGGTAACAATGTAAGTCTTGTGTATATTTATTGTGAGTGAGTAAACGTGGATTAGCTTCAGTAATGGAAGCTCCATTTATCAATGAACGTGATATTTATAAACTCAACACACAGGCAAAAAATATTTATTTTTTCTTCTCATTGCACATAATTATTATAATAAAAACATCAAAGTCACGATACACTAATAATTTTATTTTCAATCCTCTTTTTTTTTTATTTATTTATTTTTTTTTCATTACCTCTACTACTCAAATCCCGGAAGTAATGACAAACGGAGCGATGACGAACGGCTAAAATCAATGACGATGCGTTGAAAAAGAAATTTTCATTTATTTTTTTTTAAACCTTTATTCTTTATGCGATACACGTGTATTTTGTTTATTAATTATAAATGTACCTAGGTTTTCGCGTATGGTTATATCATTCTTGTTCAATAGTTTATATGTATACTTAAACTTTCTTATCAATGTATTATATTTATATTTATTTAAATTTTATTTTATTTTTTTATGTATAAATATGTATTGTTTAAGCCGCAAACCCCAAGTTTGTTTCAAGTCCTTGTTCATAAACAAACTGACGTTCGCACTTGGCGTTGCCAAGGGCATCGCCATTCATACAAAGATATCCAAAAAAAAAAAAAAAAAAAAATCACACACACACTTATCTTAATTTGTTTCTCTCATTCTCACATAAAATCTCAATTACACTCGCGCTCTCATTCTTTTACGTAATTCTTTTTTTATTATAATAAAACAATAAAAGAATCGAGTTTAAATTTATTTAATAATAATAATAATATATAATCTTTCTCACACTTAAAAGCTAATTCCTAAAGCTGCACTCTTCTTTTTTTTGTTTTTTATTATTTTTATTTTTTACTTAATGTAATAATAATAATAAAAATAATAATAATAATAATCATTCACCTAAGTGTATTGTACAAATAACTAGCATTCAATGCGACTGTCTTTCGCTATTACATTAGCTAATCCATTACATTCGTGACGTCGTGTATAAAACTCTATTGGAGTACATGATTACATTGTTATATTTTTATTTATTTATTTATTTATACGCAGTAGTAATTATCACTTTTTTTGCTCTCTAGGCCACACATTTAGGGATGCCAAGTATTAATTTTTTTTTTTTAAATTTATTATTTAAAATTATAAATTATTTTTTATTATTTTTAAATTAATGATTTCTTAATATTTTTTTTTTACTTAATGTATACCGACTAATCAGCTTGAGAAGGTTGATTATAATCGGGCGGGGCCCGAGAGGCCAGTTGGGTTCATCCTCACATAGGCCGTGTCGTAACAGACGGTGCTCTGATAATTCATTAAACTTATTTACCCCTGGTTTATCGTTTACGCCCGACAATGGGCTGGTCATGTTGGTAAAAAAAAACATTTTAAAAAACATAACTCAAAAAAATATACATTTTTTAAAATTATAAATTTTTTTCGTCTACTTAAAAAGTAATTAACATCATTAGCAGCCTCTGCTTCAGTCATCACAGGGTTTTATTAAGCTTCTGAATTCTTGTTATCATTAAATATTTTTTTTAAATTGGTAGTAATAAATTACTGTATTAATTAGCACATGGTACAGATCCACGCCGTCTATTGTATTGACAATTGGGATATTTTTTTTTTAAAATCCCAGTGAAGAAATCCATTGACTAACTGACTGTCGTGTTTACATTATTGTAATAATAATTATAATATTAATAATTCATTATTACTATTATTTTTATAATAATAATCAACATCTTCTCCTCTTGTTTTACATTTTCTCTTTCTTCCTGCTTGTTATTCATTTTATTAGTCGTCGTATTATTTTTTCTTTTTTGTTTTTTTCTAATAATTATAAACACATCACCATCGTCATTATTATTATTAATAATAATTATTATTATTATTGTTACTATAATTAATAATTGTTTATTTATATATTTATATATATTATTACGAGGAAAAGTAATGTAAATATAAATAATAAATTCAGTGTATGGCGACCGGGCTTTGCTGAACGCATACGCCAACCATCGGACTGTCTTCTCGTTCAGGATCACGTTGTTTGCTGGTCGTCACCGAGGCTGGTTGCCGTACAATACCGTGTGTGTCGGTGCCCGTGTAACCGTAATTATAAAAATTTTGCTGTTGTATCATTGGGGATGTCATCATGGCTGGTAGATGAGCCATACCAGGTAGTATAAGGCTGTTATAAGTGCCAAGAGAGCTTTGTATTCGGGAATTGTCCATTGATTGTATGGACGCTGGCCCGGACGCGGGTCCATCATTCGAGGCTGATGAGGATGGATAGCCGGTGGTAATTACACGACGGCCTGACGAGTGACGGGGTGAAGACTCGCACTCCATCGGTTGATACCCACCAGGCATACCGAGCACTTGCATCAAACTGCTTGTGCTACCGCTTCCCTGTCCTGACATGGTAACCAGTCCTATAAAATTTCAGATACAATTTGTTATTTTATTTATTACTTTTTTTTTTATTACTTTTTATTTTATTCAAATTACTTTGACTTTTTTAATTACTATGGTTCTATACAATAGTCACCCACTAAACCGCTAATCGTTAAAATGGAAACATGGCAACTTAGGGGCAAAGGGCTACGAGTTTATTTAATTACTAATTATCTACAGGGTGGCAGGCATTAATTTTATTTTATTTATTAATTATTTACTTTTTTTTTTTTTTATATATATATTATAATTTCCTGATATTTTATAATATTTTGACATTTTAAGATGCATTTAATTTATGAATTATTTTTATCGGTAATTAAATTCGTGCTGAACGTGCAATTTATATATTTATTATTATGATATATTAAAAAAAAAAATGATAAAAAATAAAAATTTATATTTGAAATATAAATAAATTATTTAATAACTAAAATTTATCTTAAATTAAAATAAACAAACGTTCAGCGCGATGTGCACTTATGACTTTTTAAATTAAAAAAAAAAATTTTATATGAAATTATTAATAAAATTAAAGTAGCAGCAGTAATTCTGCTGATGATAGAGCGCACAATGCAGATAGCTAATTGCATGCGTTGATAGTAAAAAAATAATTACTAAATAAAAATATAAACGATGGAATGACCTCACAGTTAATATTTTTACACAAAAATAAATAAATTATTAGCATATATATAAATATACTAAACACTAATTACAATTAAAAATAAATAAATAGATGATTAAATTAAAGTGATAAGTTTTAATTATAAATATATAAAAATATAGTGAGGCCACCATCGTTGAGACGGCACAATAAACATAATCACATTAAAGTTATGGGCTATAAATATGAATCCATAACTCGAATGATTGATAATATATATATTAAATATCATAACTATATTTATGATAAGGACAGTTAATATTTAAAAATAAATATTTATATGAAGAGATTATTACAGGCAAGCAAGGCTTCGCTCATTACATCCGAGGCCGAGGGAGACAAATAAGGGTGTCAATAATAGAAGAAAGTGGGAGGCTTTTGTTAATTAATTAATTAATTAATTTTTTTACTCAATCGGTTATACTTTTTTTTATTTTTAAAATTCATTAGGATTTGTTTGTTAGACAGAACTTACTTATGTTAGTAAGTAAGAATAGGGTTGGGGGCCTAGGACAGGTCGTCGCCGCCCCGCGGATACGACAGTCATCGAGCCACGTACTGTCCCCCCATCATATCTACGGGCAACAACAATTATTTTGTTTAGTTTGTGCAGAAACTAAGCGATAACGTACATTAAACAGCGTTAGCACTTTCATTTCTGATGATTTCTGCACTAATTTTATTATTATTATTATTTTTATTATTATCATTTATTCATTTTGATTGCCATTTAAATAGCCAAAGACTAAAAAAAAATTTAAATAAAGAATATAATAAAAGAAAAAAAAAATAAATAATCAAAATTGTAAAATTATTTTTATTAAATTTATACACTTATATTTATTTCCTAATTATTTAATAGAAAGTGATAATTTAACAGTAGTTAATTAAATATTCCAGCTGCATTTTAAAATTAATTGCTCAACCTCCTGATGATTAAAATAATAAAAAAGACCGTAAATGTATTGTTGTTGTTGTAGTTGTTGTTGTTGTTTATTAATAAGAAAATTTTCTTAAACCGAGTAAACAAAGAGCACTAAAAGTTTTTTCTTACTTTCTGCACAAATCAAAACTCCTATAATTCTGAAAACTCTGAACACGCTGTAAGCAGCTAGTTGGTCATCGATCGTCTCTCGAGGCTGATCCTAAAATTAATAGGAGCCTTTGTCAGAATAATTTTATTTATTAATTAACCGTTTAATATTTATCGAATTCATCTATCATCTTGTTAGGAAATAATTATCCTCATCATTTTTTTCTCCTACTAAAGACTAGACAATTAAATTATTTAATATATATATTATTATTTCACGTTAATTTGATTTATCAATTATTAATCAACATTTAAATTTATTACATATATATATTAATAAGTAAATAACAAAGCACTTGTTTGTTAATATTAATAACAAAAAAAATATTAATGATAATTAGTAGGATTGACCTGGCGATTAATTTATTATTGAGGAATTAATAAAAAAGTTTTATCGTCTGGCTAGTCTGGTCGAGCTTTTGTCTGTAAGCAGCATTAAATCCCCCTTAAATCTATCGCGATATTGTAATAATAATAATAATAAAAATGAATAATAATAAAAATAAAAAAAAAAATAATAATTATTGAATGCTATTGAAATCAGATATTTTAAAATTGAATATTTAAAATGGCAGTCTTTGGCTGTGAATAGTGTACGCAACGCTTTAGCCATTAATTATTTAAATAATTGTAAATATATATATAAGTAGTTATAAATATTAAATTTAATGTTTTTTTATAAATAGTTTAAGTAAGTAAACTGTAAATACTCACCACTGTCCTGGCTCATGGACACAACTGCTGGACTAGTATTAGCACTATTTGCAGCAGCAATATTGGTGTTGGTCCCTTCGTCAGCTGTACGTTTGAAAAAGTTGTGCTGCAACGCGTAATAAGGCGTAACACGTGTTTTAGGATCAAAGTCGAGCATTCGTAAAATTAGATCCTTGAATTTGAGGTAGTCGGATATTGAATGACCAGGTTCACCTAATCTTCTACCACCAGGACCACCGTTTTCAACCCCAAGTATATCGTGTAATCGTCTTGTACCCGGAAGTTTGTACTTTTTACCGTCTTTCGACTTTTTCAATACGTAAGAACCGTCCGTTGGGACTTTGTCAAAGTACTTCCGCGCTTTGTGCGCTTGGTCCAGTATATGCTTTGGTGGCATACCTAACACCTCGACTATTTTGTTCATTTGGTCAACCTTTAATACAAATAATTAATTTTTTATTATTTAAATAATTTATTTAAAGTCGATCTAAGACAGCGTCCCCCACCTTTTAAAAATTTTAAATTATAATATTCGCGTCCATACTAATATAATCCGTGTCAATTTCGCTGTTTGCTAGCATATGTTATTTTGATCTTTAATATTTTAGTATTTATTTTAATAAACTAATGAGCGTGAAATTAATTAATTTGTAATAATGACTGGTAAGAACTACATATTATGGTAAATATTGTAGTTGATATTTAATTGTAATTATGTGGTATACTGAATAACATGTTTTTGTTTATAAATGTCTGATGAAGATCAAATAAAATTTTATTAATTAATTTAAAAGAAATTAAAATATTAATGAAAAAAATGACAGCCCAGTTATAATTTTGCTGAGATTTAAAAAAAATACTTACAGTTGATATCAATTGAAAGTTAATCGAAATTTGGAAAAAAAATTTCAGTAAAACTTTCAGGTCAATATTATAATTTGAATTTTAAAATTTTTTAGGCTAAAATTTATTCAACAAATTTCGTTTGACTCCTAATTGATAACAACTACAAGTAATTTTTTACAAATTCTATATTTCGGCGAAATTGCTACTACGTTATCATTTTTCAATAAGGTTTTAATTTTTTTTAAATTAATTAATACAGTTATGACAGTTGAAAATTATTACATATTTTGAAAAAGTGGGGGGAGGGGGATACTGTCTGAGAATACTCTTAATATACTTAAAAGACTAAACTAATTTACGAGACTATTAAAACTTGAGTATAAATAATAATTTTTTTTCCTCTAAATATTTCTGTTAATATAAAATAAAAAAAATGATGAATTTTTTCAAAATAACTATCAATAATTTTATTTCTTCAAGTGCTTTTTTTTCATGCATAAATAATAGTAATAGACAGCTGACTTAAAATCTCTTATAAAGATTTTCATGAATAAAATGAATTGAAAGTTAAGATGTTATGGAGTATAAAATTTCGGAGTTAAGCTGTACAACAGCTGTACGATAAGTTGAGTAATCAAATGACGTTTCTTACGAATAAGGATCTAGTGACTCAAGAAGTTTGTGGAAATATTATTATGTAGTTGATGATTGTACAAAGTTATTACCTCGTTGGCGCCACTGAACAAAGGTTCGCCTGTATGCATTTCTACTAGAATACAACCAAGACTCCACATGTCTATCGCGAGGTCATATGGGATTCCAAGTAAAACTTCCGGCGACCGATAAAACCTGGATTGAATGTACTGGTATATCTGTAAATACATAAAACAATTAATACATCAATTATTTTATTATATTTTTTTTTTATTCAATCATTGTCAATCAGTTGATTGACATTTTTCAATTAAATTGTAATAACTATCGTCAATTGAATGGTGATAATAATAATAATAATAATAATAATAATAATAATAATAATAATAATAATAATAATAATAATAATAATAATAACAATTCCATAATTCCTCTAATAGCAAATATAAAAAATCCTGATCGTTAATTAAATTCACCATAATAAAATAATGCAAGGCTGTATAAATTAAATAGAATTCTTCCAAAGTATGACAGCAAGTTTGGAATATCACTATCTTCGACACCATTTAAATGGTCTAAAGTAGAAGATACTTGCACTAACTTTACGGCTGCCCAATTTCAAAACACAGTAACTGACAAAAATACATTTTTTTAAGTATGAATTGAATCATGTCCACAAGACCACTGGAACTAAAAATAATAAAAAATTGATTTTTAAAAACTTTTCTCTTACTGTGTTTTGAAATTGGGCAGCAGTTTACTGATGCGCCTAGTAAGTAACATCTTTGATAATGAGATTTTATTTTATTAATGTATGGTATTGCAGTGCGCATATAAAATAATGCGAAATTAGTATTATTAATTTATATGTAATTACTTATGGGAAAAAATAGAATTTAGAAAATTCTCTGTCAAGCAGATCAGAAAAATCGTAATTCCTCTAATAATAAATATAAAAAATCTTGATCGTTAATTAAATTCTCCTTAATAAAATGATAATAATAATAATAATAATAATAATAATAATAATAATAATAATAATAATAATAATAATAATAATAATAATAGATTACCCGCTGTCCAAGTTGACACGAACTTCCAAAATCGACAATCTTTATCGCACTACGCTTAGGATTGCACAGAAGAATATTTTCGGGTTTCAGATCACAGTGAATGATATTCAATTCCGGCGTGGACAGGAACAAGAGGGCAGTGCACAGTTGCTGAGCAAACTTCCTCGTTAGGTTTAAGGATACTCCGCGGAAATTCGTATTTCTAAGTAGGTCATAAAGATTATAAGACAGTAGTTCGAATACCAGACACAAATGATTTCGCCACATAAAGTGCCTCTTGAGTTTAACTAAAGGAAAGTATAAAAAATTAATTATTACGTAACATTTATTAGTTAAAATTTTATATTTCATTTTGTTGAATAATATAAATAGCAACTTACCTATATAATACTTGTTATCGGTATCCGCTCTATTCATCATTTCTAGTAGCCTAACTTCGATTTGCGCTTGATTTAAAAATGGTTTTTTGTTCTTAATTATTTTTATTGCCACTTGGGTTTGTTCCTCGTGGTCAAATGCTTTTACTACTTGGCCGAAGCTACCTTTACCTAATTAAATTTAATTTATATAATTAGTTTAACAATTTTATTTCATAATTATTTTAAAAATAAACAATAATTGTAAATATTTATTCGCTATAATTTTAATTTACTGATTCAAAATTGCAAGATTTTATTTTTACCAAAATTTTATTTTTTAAATTTGTATTTTTTGACTTTGGCTTAATACCGAAATTAAATATTATTTATAATTTAAATAAAAAATTTAAAACACAATAAAATTTAAGTTTTGTTGTTAAATTTCTAGAATAAAATTTACGGTGTGCAAATAAATGATTTATTATGATCCTGAAGATAGCAGACAATTAATAATTGTCGGATTTATTTTCCAACAAATCATTACAAAAAAAAAAAAAACTAAAAATATGCGCATGTAGAAAATTAAATAAACTACAGGTGCAATTTTTTAAAATATTTTTTTTTTGAAATTTATCATTTTTTAAAAAATCCAAAAATTATTAGACGTTGGCTAACTTCAGTATTATGATTTATTGAAGTTAATAACTATTTTGAATCGTTAGATAAAAAAAATTTCAATATTTCTGTTTTTTAAAAAAAAAAATTTGTACTTTTACTGTCAATTGCAATTAGTTAATTTTTAATTGATCTATTGTTAATATTAAAAATAATAATTATATTACAGTTTCAACGAGTGTGAATGTAGCAGACATCAAACAAATTTAAAATTGTAAATAAACAGAGTAAATAATTAAAAAAATTATATTTATAAAAAATGCACTTATTAATTTCTAAATTTTTTAAATGCGCATTTTTAAAAAATTTTATTTTATTAATTATTTACTCTATTTATTAATAATTTTAAATTTGTCTGATGTCTGCCACATTCATACTCATCAATTTCGGACATAAATTCTTAGTATGATAATTAGAGTTTTTATTTAAAATTTATAAACTCAACAAAAGAAAAAAAAAATTAATAATTGTTACCTATTAATGAATCAATTTCATATCGATCTAAGAATTTTTCACCATTCTTAATGATATAATCATGATTATCATCATCCCAACCGTCGTTGTACAGCTTTCTTTCTTTTTTATGAGAGCCATCCTCACCCTGCATCTGTTGCGCTCTTCTTTTTTTCTTCGCATAGTAAACCTTAAAAATAAAAATGAAAATAATTAAATAAAAATAATAATAGATTAGCAAATGGCTTTATTTGTTGGTATTGTATATATTTATTAATGTGAAATGTCCGAAAGATAAATACTCAAATATACTCAAGTCAACACAGCTTCTAGTGTCCCCAAGTGTTTATTCTTATCCCAACGTAATCCCGCAGACTCTTTTACCCTTTTTGTTCTACTCCTTCTATTACCTCACAAAAAAGAGTAAAATAACCGAAAGAGAGTTAAAATAATAATAATCATCAGGAACATAAATATATTTGTATTTTTTTTTTTAATTTTAACTCTCAATATCTCGAGAAATTAATGAGGTTTAAATTTATTTTTATTTTTATAACTTTTTTATGGTTTATTAATTTTATATGAAACCGTTATAATACAATATGATAAATAAAAAAAAATTACTTGATGCTCAGACATAAAATTGAATTTTGTTATTAAAATATTTCAATTATCTCATTAAATAAAATCGTAATTTGAAAGAAAAATGAATAAATTTTTAAAATAAATAATTAAATTTTTAATTATAAAAAAAATAATTATTAGATTTGAATTTAAATTTAACGCGCGCATTTGTAGTTCACTATGATCTACTTATAGGAGGCAGCACTTTCTATCTAATGTATTGATTTTTATTAATTTTATTTTTTTTAAATATATCATTAATTTATGAAAATTAAATATTTAACTAAAAAATATAATTATTATTAATATATAAATAATTTATCGATTTTTTATATTCATATATTTGTTGTATTTATTATTTTTCAACTGTTCAGAAATAATTTAAATGAAGATTCTATTTTGTAGTGACGTTGAATCAATTCTAAGGGGAAAATATCGATGTATCTATTGGTTGCGGCGGTAGCTGGTTTAAATAATTATTATTTAATTAATTAATTAATTACGAATTAAAAAAAAAATATGCATATGTAGAAAATTAAAAAAGCCATAGGTGCAATTTTTTTAAATATTTTTTTTTTATAATTTGTCGTTTCTAAAAAAATCCAAAGATTAGACGTCGGATAACTTGAGTATCATAACGTAGCCAGGAAATTTATATATAAAAAAGACATAAATAGAAGATAACTAGATGAGAATCGGCGGAAGGATTTACGATAATAGAAAGGGGGGTCATTATACCCGTTCTTTTATTTAAAAGCATCCAGAGGACTTAGAGTTGATAAAAAACAGACGTTGCCAAATTAATATACTAATTTGAAATGAATATGAATGTAGCGGATGTGACAGTTTATAAATTTTAAATAAATAAATTAATTAAAACAATGAAATTTAAAAAAATGCGCGTACTGATTTTTCAATTATCTAAAGGCCAGTTTTTCAAACCGAGTTTTTTTTATCCGGACTTGATATATTGCTGTATATCTTATACATTAATGATATATAGATATATCAGCAATAATTAAAACCCGGATTTTATAAAACCCGGTTCGAAAAACTGACCCTAAATACGCATTTTTAAATTTTTATTCTGTTTAAATTTCATTTATTTATTCAAAAATTTAAAAATTACCAATTGTCAGCTAAATTCACACTCATTAATTTGAATAACACTGATGTTAGCCGACCAATGATAAAAAAAAAAATTTCAAAAAATTGCACCTGTAGTTTTGAAAATTTTCTACATGTGCATATTTTTAGTTTTTTTTCTTTTTGTAATTGATTCGTTGAAAAAAAAAAAATGTAAAAATTGTTAATTGTTTGCTAACTTTAAGATCACTAATTTAATTAATTATTATATCTAAAGAAGTGTAATTTCAATTTTTATCAACAATAAAATCGTGACTGGATCATTATGATTTTTATCAGGCCCATAATTGAAGGGTAGCCAATGTTGTTAATAAAAATATTTTATATATGCTGCTGGCGAGTACCAGCCCTTGTTACACTGTAACTTTAATGGGGTTTCTACTTTTTTTTTTAATTAAAAATTAAATTTCATAAAATTTAATGGAAATGATGAAAGAGTAAGAGAAAAAAAGAGAGAGAAAGCGGATGCTGTACAAACAATATTTGTTGTGGCGGAGAAAAAACGGAAAGAAAAGGTGAAAATAAAAAAGGACAACTACATGGGAAAAGGTGTCGGGACTTGCGGTGGTGGGAAGAAGGAGAGGTGATTGTACCCGTCCTTTTATCGAGTTTTTCTTTTGTTTCCAATTATCAAGACAATGAAGAGTGAAAACGATGCTGGAACGAGCTATACAAGGGGAAGTCTATCAACATACACTAAAGAATCATTTCTGTTGACGTGTTCCATTTTCAAATTTAAGTACAAAAATAACTATTTTTAAATTTTACATGTGTTTATAATTTATAACAATTAAAATAATAAATTACTACTATTAAATACATATTTTTGCAATGCAAATTTAAAAAAATGGTTATTTTAATTTCAATATCCGTCTTACTTTGGAGTATTTATTTTTAAAATGATATTTTTAATGACTGTTGCAAAGTGCAAAGAAATTACGGGAGTGATTACGGATTTTATTTAAATCCGCATTCACCAATTCGGAATTTTAATATTTAAATAAATTTCCTTTAGGAGTGAATTTTACTCCGAACAGAAGTTTCCATATTAAAATACTCTCCCTCGGAGTTAATTTCACTCCAAGGGATTCAATTCGCGTTTTCTCCGAAAATTTTTTACAATGTAGTCATAATTTACAATCGAAGTGAATGCGGATTTAAATAAAATCCAGATCACTCCTCTGAAAAGATAAACTCCGTATTTACTCCGTATGCAGAGTGATTTATTTTAGAAACTCCGAAACTCCGAATGACGGAGTGAATTCGGATTCAAATAAAATCCATAAACACTACGGATTTTTTTACAGTGTATCATTATCTGCACATTTTTTGTGGTGAAAATTATTTGAAAAAGGAAGTTGGTTATTTTGACTGAATATCAGCAATACTTTGACAGTAAATTGCAGTAACGAGTTACAGTAATAGTATTTATTATGAGTGTGAATGTAGCAGACATCAGACAAATTTAAAATTATAAAGAAATAGAGTTAATAATTAATAAAATAAAATTTTTAAAAAATGGGCATTTAAAAAATTTTGAAATTAATAAGTGCATTTTTTTTAAATATTATTTTTTCAATTATTTACTCTATTTATTTAAAATTTTAAATTCGTCTTATGTCTGCTACATTCACACTCATGACAATAAAATTACCAGACATTTAAAAATTTTTTGATTTTTTTTAACAAAAAAATAAATATTAAAAAAATATTTTGAAAAATTGCACTTATAGTTTATGAAATTTTCGGCACGTGCATTTTTTTGGAAATATTTTTTTTTCATTATTTATCTGTTGAAAAATTTTTTTTTTATTTCAAATGTCTGCTCTTTACTATCATTTCACACTCATGTATTTATTTACTCCATATCTTAAAGTATTATTGTAATTTTATAATTTTCAGAGTAATTATTGGTTTAAAACTGAATTTTAAGTTCAGAAGATCTAGGGCCTTCTAGGAGCGACACACGGGGAAGCTGTACAGCGATACAAGCAAAGGCTTGACATTTCCGTCCAGTGGTACCCCGCTGGAAAAGCTCGTGGTGGTGGTGGGTGATATGAAGGCTCTGCACAACCCCATGAAACTCATCATCTTGTTGATTATGTAAATATTTATTTCTCTATGCTTTTGTAGCACTTCAGTACACAAAAATCTTGTTCATCCCCATTATCATAACAACTATTGTATTAAATCGCAAACCAGTGCAACAGAATAAACCAATGAACCAACAACCAACGAGTAAGAGATACAAGTACAAGATGACAAAGCGCAGAATCCAATATGCCGACCGCGCGGAATCGATATCAATGCGACCACGTGAAAATCATGCTGCTTAAACGATAAAAAAAAAGCTAAAGAAATTTATAAAAAATAACATCTTAATAATAATCAGTGGTAAGAATAAAAAGTAAAATTTGTTATTAAAAAATTTTATCAAAACCTTTTAATTAATCTTCAAACAATTCATAACAATAACTTATTAATTCTCGGCGTTATTAAAGCGGGGGAAAATCTTGGATGAGATTCAGAGAGGCAGGAAAGCATGAAAAGCCTCTGCCTCTCAGTCTCAGTCTCGTCGCGTCTCGAATGACGTATTACCCACCGGTAGTCCATCGGTCAATGACCTCATCGTTTTAACTACCATCTAGACTAATCAACGTATCAAAAAATTTACTTTTTCGATAATAATTTATGTACATGTACCACTAGTACCACTAATTTAATTATGAATTTTAATAAAAATCCATGTTTTTGACGTAATGTATATGAGTTGGTTGGGTGTAACACCTCTGATATTTAAAATAAAATAAAATAATATTAAATTGACGGTGATAGAGTGGAAGTGAATGATGACTTCCACGACATTTGAAATGACATAAACTGACTTTGAGGAGTTAACGATTACTATACAGCACATGTGTGATAGTACATGAATGGCGTTTGATTGTGATATTGGTATAGCATCGAAAATCACGAACTCGGCGTTAGGCGCGACCTACCCCAAACCCAGTGCGCTTTACGTGACCTCTTTGGCCTGGTTCGACAATGTCGATGCACGCGCTCGATTCAGGTCGTCGTTGTCGTTGTCAAGTATATAAGTATATATATATATATATATACATATATAATATAGTATGCGAATGTGAATTAGCGTTCAGATGCAATGAGATTTCAATTGAAACGACTGCATTTGACTGGACGTCACGAGCATTAGGGGTTTAATTTTCTTTTATTTATTTATCATTTTTGTTTTAACTTTTTTTTTCTTAAAGTTAAAGGCTGTCGCTTGACTTTGATTGATAAGCGAGAAGCATTCTCGGCAGATTAAAGAATCCTGGAGATCTCGACTCGTGGAAGAACAACGAGGAGGAACAAGGAACATCTTTGACGGGATTTTGTGTTTAGATTGTGAGATACAAGGTGGCACCCACCTCATTTTCTTTCTCTACTTTGGTACGGTACGGGTACGGGTCTCTATCTTTCTTTTCTCAGATTCTATACTCTTTGGGCCTTTTGGTTCTCTACCTTAACATTACCACTGTCTCATTTTCTTGAATTTCTTGGTTTCTTGCTCTTATACTGTATGGTCTCTTGGCGACGTCGCGCGCCGACTCCCTATCCCATCACTGAGGAAAGGGTAACTACCGTCGTCTCTACTCTTCTCGTCTCGTCTCGTCGCGGCTCTTCTCTTCTCATCACTGTTACTTTTTCTCTCTCATACTAACGGCTTTGGTACTCTTGTGCATACTCTCTTCAACACGTTGCTGCCACCGGTCGTCTGCTCAACGCCACACCAACCGTTGGCTAGACCCTAGTCTGTCTCACTCTCGCGTTTCTGTTGCTATGCGCGAGTGCATGAGACCGGCCCCATATGCTGCATTCGTTGTTACACCAAGCAAAAGCGACACTAGACCACTCACTCTTTACAGCTATTTATAAATATATCAATAGATACATATTTATATCTTATGAATTTATGCTTTTTATTGTTTTTTGTACTACGCATTTAATATGCATTTTTATTAAATTTATTGATTTAAGAAAATGGTAGAAAATTTCATTTATTATTGATTTTTTTATGTTATATTTAAATTTTATGTTTTGCGACAAAATTCGCACAAGTATTTTATTAATATTAAATTTTTTTCGTATTGATACTGGAGCTAGTCGACGTCTAATAATTTTTGAATGATTTTTCAAAAGAATAAATTATAAAAAAAAATATTTTGAAAAATTGCACTGACAGATTTTTTAATTTTCTACATGTGCATATTTTTAGTTTTTTTTTTTTTGTAATTGACATTGAAAAAAAAAATTCCGAAAACTGTCCGCTAATTTCAGGATCATTATTTCATATCATTTATTCCTTAGAATTTAGAAAAAAAAACTTTATTTACACATTGGCGAGAAATGAATTATGATGTTATCATGATATGTAAAAAAAAAAGAATTGAAACTGTGATATAACACTTTTTCTCAAAGGAATATTTTTTATAATTACGCAATTAAATAAATATTCAAGATAAATTCCACATGTCTAATTTATATTTATGGAATTTTAATGATAACAGTAAATTAAGGTCACTAATCAATTTAATTATTTTATTTCTTTATATACATCAATGTATTCATTGAGTATAATTATTATTTTTTAATATTCAATAATAATTACTTAATTTTTTTTATTATATGATTATTTTCTTTTTTTTTTTAAATCTAAAATTTTATGATACTGAAGTTAGCCGACGTCTAATAAGTTTTGAATGATTTTTTAAAATGATAACTTAAAAAAAAAAATATTTGGAAAAATTGCACCTACAGTTTTTTAAATTTTGTAAACGTGCATATTTTTTTTTTTTTTTTTTCTTTTTTTGTAATTGATTTGTTGAAAAAAAAATCCGAAAATTTTTTATTGTCAATTTTAGGATCATAGAATTTTATTCGAAAAGAATTTTTTTTTTATCAATCCATGAGTTACAAAAAAAAATATTTTTACTGATCAAATTCAATCTGAGCTCCAATTTTGAATAGATACACAACTAAATTAAATAAATAAAAATTTGAGTTAAGAAATAGTTGAGTTTAAACGAGTGTGAATGTATCAGACATCAGATAAATTTAAAATTATAATTAAATAGGGTAAATAATTAAAAAAATAATATTTATAAAAAATGCACTTATCAATTTCAAAATTTTTAAAATGCCCATTTTTTAAAATTTTATTTTATTAATTATTTACTCGATTTATTAATAATTTTAAATTTGTCTGTCTGCTACATACACATTCATGAGTTTAAAAAAAATTAACATTAGAAAAAAAAGTGAAATGTATAGTATGGGAATTATTAAAAGGGCACTTTTTAAAAGCAGATAGAGATAATAATGCTGGACTATCAGTCCAAAGTATCTGAGATATTTTAATAACGTTAACTGTCAGACAGGATGACGAAATGCCACGTCATCAGACGAGGTCGTTTCATGAATCTCAGCAGCTAAGAAGTGTTGATATATATGTATATATATAGTAGCACAGCAGTACAGAGTACAGCACAGCATAGGACGGCATGACACAGTAAAGATACATACTTTTAAGCTGAGAGTTAAGTTGCAAATTGGTGGGAGGTCCACGCGGATAAAGAGAAGAATGTGAAGAGGTAAAAAGAGACTGAGACCGAACAAGATAAATGATCAGAGAGTCATGAATGAAGTCGTATGAAACTCAAGAGCACCGTTCTACGACCTTCCAGGACGTCCACGTTCTACTTGTTCATCGGTAGTCCTTTTTATTATTATTATATTTAGTTTTTTTTATATTACTATCTTCTATTATTTTTTTAGATCCATTTTTACCATGGCTATGTACACTCTTCCTGTCGTACAGGACATACCATATCAAGTTAAGAAAAACTGGCAACGCTTTACCACGTCGCGTTTTTTTTTTTTACATTACTATTACCTACTACTTCTACTTCTCCTACTACTACTACTACTACTACTACTACTACGAACACTATCACCATCATGATCCCATCTTCTATAAACGATACCAAAAGAACGGAGTATAGAATACATAGAAAGAAATACATACAACGAATTGGTAATGTAGAAGAGTCTAGAGTCTAGACGAAAAAAAATAAAAAAAAAAAGATGGTAAGATGATGATAAAAATAAAAAGAAATGAAGGCTCGAGAGTGACCAATCGATCCCTCCTTATATAATTCTTAAAGGCGGGGGCTGCTGAGATCGAAGAGGCGGCTGATGCTTTACGTTACTTGAAAAGGATAAGATTTTTAGACATACAGATACATATATATATATATATATATATATAATGTTAATCGATATTTTGCTTTATCCCAAAAATAAACACGGGCTTTTAAATTTTTATATTTAACTAAAATTTCAACCATCAAATTTATTTGACGGTTTAAATTTTTGTTAATCTGAAATCGTTAATAAAATAGGCAATAAACTAATAGATATAAAATATATTTTATATATATTTTTTTTTCCGATATATTTAAATTTAAAGCGCGATGATGACGTGAATACTTTTTATAAACATCGTAGACGCCAAAGATTTAAAGTTATAATAGAAACAAAGAAGAAAAAGAGGAAGAAGAAGAAGAAGAAGAAGATGCCAATAAGTTGATACGTCCCTGAATTTTTGGCCTTCTGAGTCATCAGCAGACTAACAAGTAACGGTCAACGGAAAGTTTCCAAGACTACCTTTTATATGTGATGTATATGTATATGTACATGTAAAAGGGCACAGGTTTTAGTAACTTAAGAGTCTTGCGGTTTAGAATTAATCCTTTACTTTTGTAAGCCGAAAATTATGGGGCACTGGTGGTGTTGCGAACAATATTAGAGTTTAACGTAATTACGTAGAGCAAGTCTGGACAAAAAGCCGGATAAACGTTACAAAGAAAGTTTAAAAAAAGTAATAACAATAATTTAGTGACGAAAAAATAAATTAATAAAAAGATCTAATGTGTAGTAGAGTTAGTGGGTGAAACTGCACGAATAATGTAATGTAATATAAGTAAAAGGGATAAATTGTGAGCCCAATCACGCTTCGTTATTTCCATTATTCTCGTCAGGACAGAAGGCCTAAACTAGTGTAGACTTTTAGTGCAATCCTTCTTCGTCTTGTTCATAAACTTCTTGTTCTTTTTGTCCTTCGCCCTTTCCCTTCATTTTCCGTCTCTCGTGCCACGAATATTCGACGACAATGGGACGTTCGTAACCACACGCTGATTAAACCTAAACCCTGGCCTTGTCGGTCTAGTATTATAGACTAGTTTAGTTTCTCAATATATATTTATACTGTATATATATATATATATATATATATATAGTGAGACATAGTTAGTAGAGTTTAGTTTAGAACGGGATAGGGTCCTGATCCTGTGGACTTGTCGAATCGACAGTCAGCTCGAGTTCGGCGTGAAGTAAAGCAAAGAAAGCAGATAAAAAAATAAAAAAAATTGAAAGCGTGGCAGAATCAAATTCTACGGAGCCAATAAAATCTGTCCTGAGGTTACAATTGAAGAAAACAATGGACATTCAGAGAAACGTTTAGCATATATACGAGAGAAAACTGTCTCGTCTTCAGTCGTATTTTCCTTTCTCTCTATTTTGTGAGTACAGACTAGACTGTTGTTGCTGTGTATGGTAAGATATTATATATATAGTAAAACAGCCTTCACTTGGAGACTTGGCGAAATCGCAATGCCACTTGGAAACTATTGATACTTTCTTTCACTCGGTTACTTTACTTTATAGTCTTCTTCGTCGTCTTCAACTTCTTCGTCGAGTTGTTCATCTTCTGCTTATAGTATTTTCTTCTTATCTTGTTTTTTATTTTATTCTTGTTCGTTGTCTTCTCACGGTGTTTTTCCTTCTCTTATTCTTTATCCACTTGCTATCCGTTGCTATTTCACTTCCGTCTATACTGTTTTCCGGTTCTTTGATAAAACCACAACTTTTGTCAGTTTGAATTTTTACGCCAACTTTTCGTTTAAACCTTTTTCGAGAAAAAGTCAACACTTTGGATTAAGAATAACCGTCTTTTGAAACAACTATTATTATTTTAAATATAAATATATATCAATAGTCGGGAAAAATCATTTTTTTCAATTATAGTCAATTGAATGACAAAAATTTTCTTACACTAAAAAACTTGGGCAGTCAACGCGGGTTAAATCTAGAGTGAATGTGGAGTCTCTTAAAGACGTTCTTGTGTGAGGATTACTATTAGATAAAAATTCAAATTTTATATTTTTAGCAAAAATGACTCAATAATTATCATTCTTTAAAATTTTAGTGTATGCTATCGGTCATTTGAAAAAGTTATTAACGATTAAAAATTAAAGTTTTAACACAGTCTTATGGGAAACTAACTTTTTATGTTTCAACTTTATAAAAAAAATATTATTAGAATAGACAAAGGGACAAATAATGTTTCAAAATATTATTTAATTTATGTTAATGATATAATCGTTGTAAAAAAATAGTGTTATCGATGATTTCAATTATTTATTAATAATTATAGTTCATAAAACTGAAATTATGACGTCACGTCATTGGCCATTTTAAAAACCGGCAACGGCGCACGATGAAAAAAAAACATATGTTTGTAAGCATAGACAGAGGAGACCATAAAATTATAAGAGGTTATTTTTCGACTGTCAAAATATTTAAGTTATTTGTTTAATCACAAGTAATTAAACAAATTTCCTTTTAAAAATTATCATCCATGATGTGTATTAATCGTATATTGACATATATATGTATATATTGAGATTTAAAAATTGCGATATTGCCGGATTTATTATGACAAAAAAATCTAAGTCAAAATAATGTTTAATTAAGAAATTTACATTTTTTACAATGACTGTTACATAAATATTTTCGATAGTTGAAAAAAATTGATAAGTTATTTAAAAGTTATTGAGATATTTTCAAAAATTTAATAGCCTCGGAATTAAATTTTAAACAGTTAGCCCTCATTTGACTCACGAGTCGCGCAAGAGTCTTTAAAATGAATCAGTGAATATTCACTGCACATAGTCCCAAGTATGTCACTAATTAAATCAGTTCACTGATTTGCAGGACTTTTCACTGATTCATTTTAACAGAGGAGCGAATGACTATTTATTTATTTAATCCCCTCGGAGTGAAATTTACTCCGAAGGGAAATTTATTTCAATATTAAAACTCCGAATTGGAGTGAATGCGAACTTAAATAATATCAAAATCACTCATATGAAAAGACAAACTCCGTATTTACTCTATATGTGAAGTGATTTTTTGTAAAAACTCCGAATGTTGGAGTGAAATAAAATCCGTAATCACTCCTGATTTCTTACAGTCTAGAGGATTATTAATAGTACATAACAAAAAAAAAAGTAAATAAATAAATAAGGATAAAATCCTAGTAAGTCTGATCCATAAAAAAAATGTACTTGAATAAATTTTAATTCGATGAGACAAAAGGGCAACGTCAAGTGTTGAAAGTGATAAAAAAAGATAAAAACAATTTAAAAAAAAATGTTAAGTGGAACTACTTTGAAGGTAATGATGATTAAAATTATAAGTTAAGTGATTACTAATTGGGACATCCTTCTTGTATGATTTTTATTTTGTTAAAAAATTTCCATACCACTGGCTATGTATGTCGTCTGTGCTAACTGATAAATGGAGTATGCTAACCGCCGCTATGAGAGCAGTAGCTTGGCACCTGAGTGCATAGTTGACTGACCTGGTTCAGTATATAGCAAGAGAGATAGATGCAGAATTCTCCGACTAGACACGATGGTCATGCGACGGTTGCTCACCACTCTCGGAATGTGCCCAGGACAAGCCATGCCCTTCATACCAGTTAGATCACGCACATTTTTACCCCATCTCCTTTTATTATTTTACATTTTTACCTTTTACGTATCCTTTATTGTTCATTTTATTATTGTTGTTATTAATAATAATAATAATAATAATAATAATAATAATAATAATAATAATAATAATAATATCCTCATCGTCGTTATTATTTCAGAGGATGAGAAGATTCTCAGAGTGAATCGATCCCCAGGATTTTCTGGTGGACGTGCATTTCCCTTCAAGAAGTGAAGCTTGTCTTGGAGAAAAATCGTCAAGTCCAGCAAACGTTTGAGGAGGAAGGAAAAGAAAGGAGAGACGTTCTTGCGTGCCTTCAAGGCAAAGAATAATGGCTGTCCTACCAAAACGATATCCCTAAGATCTTTCTTTCTTCTTCTCATTTCTTCCTTATAGTTTTTATTTTATTCATTTTCTCGGTCTGGTAGAAGAAATAAAAAAAAAATAAAAAACAACAAACCTTCGGGATATCCCTGGCTGTTTAATCGCGACGTAGTTATCGTTACGATTTAAACTCAACCACGATCCTGAGTTCCTGACGAACAAGATGGTTTGGGAAAATAAACGAGAAAAAAAAATCATGGTAATAAAAAAAAAAAATAAATAAATAAATAAAATAAGTGTTAAAGAAAAAGAAGAAAAATTTATTTTAAAAAAAAGAAATAAATAAAAAAAGGTCTGTTTATTTTTTGTTTGAATTTTTTTCACACTTGAAAGAATTCTGTTTCTATTGTGGTTTGTTTGCTTGTTTTAATCTTAATTTTATGAAGATAAATAACAAAATAATAATAATTTACACAAAATAAATAGTAGGATTTTTTTTTTTAGTAATTTAGATTAATAAATACCACGATTGTAAAATAACAATTAAATTAAATTAATTATTTAATTTAAAATGATACTTAATTTTTTTTAAATATTTATATTTTTAAATTTGCGATTATTTTAAGAGAATTTTAAATATGAGTAAATATTTTGAAATAAAAAATTGATAATTAAAAATTTACATAAAATGAAAACGTTTTATTTTTTTTTAATTTAATAATTTAAAAACTACTAAACATGACACTTTCACTATTCGATGCAACATCACTCGGAGAAACGATTTTAGGCTAATTATTATAATTAATTCATGCACATTTCATCACCTTTTTTTTTATTTTTTTTTTTACATGCATTCATTTCGCGATTTAACGTTCACAAAAAAACTCAAGTATGAAAAGGTGATTTTATTTTCAAATGACATTTGTAGTGAAATTATAAATTTTAGAAAAAAATGTTTGAAACAAAAATTGTAGGAAATTTAATTTGCTACAAAAAAGATTCAAAGGTTTATTAACGTACCTCCAATAGTTTTAAAGTTATGAAGAAAATAAATAATGAAATTATTTATTTAACAACAATTTTTTGATACTTTTTTACAATTACTTGGAAACCATTAGGTGTATGTAAAAATGTCAAAAGACCTTTTTTGTTGATAATTAAATTAGCTACTAAATTGTTCATATACATTTTTACCATATTTGTATTAGTTGAGCAGAAATTCAAATTTTTTCATACCTAGAAAAAAGTGTATTTGAGAATCGAAACGTTTTTCGTGCAACGAAAAAAAAAAATTGGAAAGTAAAAAGTCTATTGGATGACTGGATTTTTGAAATGTTTCGCATATAGATGCTGATACATCCGCTGATAATCTTAGGCCACCTCGACCGGAACTACCCCTTAAGTAGTCAAATTACAGGAATTTTTTAAATTTTCATTGCGCGAAAAACCGATCTTCAGGTTCATAAAAAAAAGAATTTCTTGGCGCGAGAAATATTTTTAATTATGAATTATAAAAAAAAATTTTATTAGGACAAAAAAACTTCTTGCTTCAAGGAAATTTTTTCTTGTCTTAAAAAATTCTTTTGTGCCTCAAGTAAATTTTTTTTCACCCCAAAGAAGTTTTTGGTTTCATTTCATGAAGCAAAAAATTTCTTCGGACAAGTGAAAATTTTCTTGGGGCAAGTAAAAATTTTTTGCCCCAAGATTTTCTTTTTCTTTGTGTAGTAATTTATTTTAAAAAAATTTTGTAAAAAACATAATTGAATAAAAATGATAATAATAATAAAATTGATATTTTTATTGTGCTGGTACGAATATGTATAAAATAAAGCAATAAAAAATAAAAAAAGCATAAAATATTAACGAGTTCATGATTGTCTGTGGTTAATTATTCGTAAAGCTCGCGAGTAGTTACGCCCAAGAATTTACAATATTCGTAAATTAATAATAAAAAAGATGATACATAAATACTTGAGAGGAAACTCAACGACGCCAATGACACTACGAAATTATTAAAGGGTCGTATCATCCATTTTCGTCGTCGCGGATAATTTACCTTGCGTGACGTCTTTTCACCGTATACCCAGTATTCTCGATACTATGTATAGTATACATATATATAGGCGGTAAGTAAGTAAATGCATAAGTTAAATGTATAATCTATTATTCGTGGCGCCAAGTAGCTTCAGTTTTTTCGTTACCACCCTCACTTATTTTTATTTTATCTTTTAAATAAATTAAAAACTAACCGATAAACAGCATTAATTTATGCACTAAAATCTAGTTTAATTTTTATATAATTACTCAGTACATCAATAATGTGGTGTACAAACTTGATAAACAAAAAATCCTGCTATTTAATGCACGTGTTATTTTATTATAGTTAATTTGCTGAAACTTTTATCAATATATCTTAGCTAATAATGTAAAAAATTACTCTAAAATAATTTAGAGTAAGTTTTTATAGGCAGTAAAGATTATTGATTAATTAATTAATTAAATAATTTAACTTTTTTAAATAGTTTGTTAAAATAATTGCTGGAAATAATGATGATTATTTATTTTTTATGCAACAATTCTTATGGTTATTAAACAAAAATAATTGGCATGAAGGTTATTTATACAAAATAATTATGTTTAATAATCAAATATATTTATTATCAATTAAAAAATATCGCGTGCGAAATGCCAAAAGGGCATATATAAAACTATACGCCCTTTTGGCTTTGCAAAGCCAAAAGGGCGTATAAATTTTTTTTTTTTGCCAATGACTTTGCAAACATATTCTAAGCTTAAAAATGGAAAAAAAAATTTCCAAAGGCAAAAGGGCGTATGTCTCAAAATATACGCCCTTTTGGCTTTAGGAACTTGAAAATTTTGTGATCTAAAGTCAAAAGGGCGTAAAATTTTTTTTTTTCTAATCACCTGTTAAACATATTCTAAGCTGAAAAATGAAAAAAAAAAAATGTCGAAGCCCAAAAAGCATACTGTTCATTTAATCGGATTTTATTGAATAAATGTTTGATGTTAATGCTTAACCAAATGAATCCTAATTTTAATTGAAATTAAAGAAACAATGAAATACTATTCACTACTAAGGCGTGAAATTCCAAAAGACTTGAATGTACATTTTATCGCACCGTAATCATTTTTCAGATCATTCAATCGTTTTGAGTTTTTTTATGTTATAAGCATTTCAAGAAGTTCATTTTTTCTTTATTTGAATCACACAAACTAGCTTTACAAAGAGTATAGAAAAAAGTTAGATGATTTTCAAAAATTCATATACTTGAAGATCGAAATGTTTTTCGTGGAAGGAAAATAAAAAAACAAAATGAAAAATAAAAAATCTGCTGGATCTAGATATATGAAATGTTTTGCATTAGTGCAAGTATGTCAGTCGAAAATTGCAGTCACCCCCAATTACTCCTTGAGTCACCTTTAAACAGTCAAATTACACGAATTTTTTTTATTTTCAGCATGTGAGAAACGTTTCGATCTTCAGGTACATAAAAATTCCATATAGAGTCAAATAAAACTGAAAAAAACCCACTTTGCCCCTTCCTACAGTTCAATTTTTAACCTTTCATATTCATTTTGATATTGCTTTATTTATATAGCATTATTTTCATGTTTTGTAATAAAAAACAAAATTTTTTTTATACGCCCTTTTGGCTCTAGGACATAATTTTCTTAAAGCCAAAAGGGCGTATGTCTTGAGATACGCCCTTTTGGCATTAGTATTTCGAAAAATTTTTTTCTACTGATCTTGACGTTTTAAACAATTTTGAGTTGAATGGAAAAAAAAAATTTTTTTGTACGCCGTTTTGGCACAAAACCCTATCTAACTGCTGTAGTACGCCCTTTTGGCATTTCACACGCGATATATATAATTGCTTATAGGCGTTCTGAAGCAGTACCCCCTCCACTTTTTAAAAATATTCAATAACTGTCACTGTCATAACCATAATAAAATTTTATTGATTTTCTAAACAAAATTGAAACATAAATTGAAAAAAGGACGACTTTGTTACAATTTTTCCGAGACATTTCAAAAAAATTACATACTTACAGTTGTTATCAATTAGGAGTTAAACGAAATTTGTTAAATAAATTTAAGCCTACAAAATTTGAAATTCCAGAGGTATTCAAATTGAATCAGATAAAATCGAATGATTCAAAAATTTTCGAAGAATTCGAAACTTCGCATTATTCGTCAATTTTTTAACTATCCGAAAGTTTTTAAATTACTCGATTTAAATTGAGAAAATTTTGATCAGTTTTCAAACATTGAATTTTTATTTCACGGACAGCTTAGTTGTTAAAAAATCAAAAATAATTTTTTCGTAGATTCGTGTCTGAGCTCTACATCTGACAAAAATTTGAATTACGAGTAAAAATATTACAATATTAAGTCGTTCAAAAAAAAATTCTAAAATTGATCGTAAATTTTCAAATAATTCGAGAATTTACGAATAATCAAGAAAGTTCGAATTATTTGATCCGAAGTTCGATTCGATTCGATACAAATAATTTGTAAGTTCGAACTATTCGCACACCCCTAGAAAATTCGAATTATAAAATTTAAATGAAGATTTCACTAAAATTTGTTTAAAAAATTTATTTCAACTCCTAATTAGTATCAACTGTAAGTAATTTTTTATCAAATCTATACCTCAGCGAAATTGTCCTTTTTTCAATTAATGTTTTAATTAATTCACAAAATTTTTACACGGTTTTGGCAGTTCAAGGTCATTGGATATTTTAAAAAACTAGGGGGTATTGTCTGAGAATGGCTTTAAAAAATTAATCAATCAAAAAATGTTTAGTAATATAACTAGATCATAAGTTATTATTTTACGCAATAACACTAATATCGATGCGTTATTTTAAACGTAAAAGCTTTTACTAAAAAATGATTCACTGTCATGGTCTCTACTTTTAAAATTTATTATCCATTAATTACTTCCTCAACTTTTTGCGTGACTCAACAAAGCATTTAAATATGTATTACGTATAGGGTAGAGATGATGAAATTTTTTATTTAAAAATTATAAAAAAAGTACATTAATCAAGCATAAGTATATGCTATAATGTATACTGTCAAAAATATTATTTTGGTAATTAGCATAATATCATAAATAAATACATAGATGGGGTAAGTAAAATAAATTAAAATTTATTTGAGGATTTAAAATTTTAGTTGTAATTATCAGGGTGGCTGGGTATGTATGTATATGTAGTGTGAAGATAAAAAAAGGGTCAAAGCGAAACTCATTTGGCTAGCTCTCAGGTGTCGGTGGACATTTAAGACCAGTGTAACGACTCAACGGATGAGCGAGCTCAAACCTCGCCAGGCGCCACAAGTCACCCCTTAGTCTTCTCTTCTCTTTTGTACTGTGCCTTGTGCCGCGGCCACCCACCTTGTCCCCAGGCTGTCGGCATGACAGCCCGTTTAACTTACTACCACACCAGCTATTACCATCATACTATCGCCAGTACCACCAACACCAAAGGGAGATCAAGTCAGATAGGGAGAATTAGTCGTTCACAATCAGAGACAGCGTTGGGACCTTCAATTTAACCCTCGACTACTCACTTTTCTCACACGTGCGTCACGTGAATACAAGGGGATGACTAAACTCTGTTATTTTACTCTCGGGACACTAGATTATTAGCTATGCTTCATGAGCTTTAACCTCCTAAATGTCCGTTGTTATTAATACTGAAGTAAAAAAAATTTTTTTTTGTTCGACAGGTCAGCGAAAAATAGTGTCGGTATTTTTTTTATCAACCAATTGATAGCATACGATAAATTACCGTTTAAACGGACAATAAAAAATAAGAAAGAGATTTAAAATTTAATTTTTTTTCTCACCTCGTTGATGTGTTTGTAAGTTTTAATGAGATCAACACTAAGTTTTCTTAGCGGCGCAGTCGCGGGGTCCCGAAACCTGTGGGGTATCCTCGCTTGCATCGCGTGAATATCCGCGGGTGTCTCTTGGGGCACACCCCCAGTCCCAATCCCACTTCCAGCAACACCAACTCCCGCTCCCGTTCCACATCCTGGTAGCGGTTCCTCAGCTACTAATCGTCCGTATAGCGGCGCACCGCCCGTTCCAGTTCTCCCGCCACTCACTGAAAACAAATTATTTCATTTTTATTTGAACAATTGATTGCGAAAAAAAAGGCATTCACCATCAAGTAAATAAATAAATAAATAAAAAAAAAAAAAAAGTGTACAAAATTTACCCTAAAAAAAATTCAATAAAAAATTGATGTTATCTTTAAAATGAATAGAAAAAAAAATAACAATTAAAATAATAGATTAAAATTAATGGTTAGGTTAAAAAAAATTTATGAGTGAGAATAATTTTTTGTGAGGAAAGAGGCTCGAGGGAACAACGAGGAAGTGTATGTGCGTGTCCTCGGGTAACGACCCCCTTGGCATCGTCCATGTCGGGTGTCTGCAGTACTTTTACCCTCTCATCCTCTTTCCCTTATTCTCTTACTCCGACACAAAACTATACCAGACTTGAATCTGGTATATAATATATACATGTGCATAATACATATAAATATATATACAAATACAACAATACATGAGGAATAAAATTCTACAGTAGTTGGTAACAGCAGTCATTAATTTGACGTATGCGTTGCCGTCCGGGCGAGTGGCTTGGCACTTGCTAACGCATTATCGTTATTTTAACGACTCTGTTTCGTCCCATTCGAAACCCCGAAAATTTCTCCCGCGTAAATTTTTACTTCCTTGAATCTCGGTGCCGCAATAAAATTCAAGAAGCTCAAGAAAAGAAAAAAATTTAAAAAAATAATACTAATTAGCATAAGTTTTTTTCCTCTGTTTTGACGAGGCGTATCGGAAAGTAGAGTCACAGAGTGCGCACGGTGCACGAGCCTCCAGTTGTAAATGTGGGTCAGGGCGCGGTTGAATGAAAAAAATATCATTCATTAACACGCTCGGACAGGGGCTCTCAGACACTCTATACTGTACGACAGACGTTCTATCTCACTTCATTCTCTCAATCTCCTCGTTAACGTCATCGTGCAGTACAGTATCAACATTACAGTACGTACATCACACTTGAGTATAAATACAGTGTGTACAGTAGTTGTCGACGTCAACGTTCTAGTTGAAAAAGCCTCGTGCACGGCCTCATTTACATGTGCCACTGCACGACACTAGTCCCGCCAACGACTCCAATCGATTGACTTGCTGGAGATACTGATGATATGAGAATACTTTATTATTAATAAACAACAATAACAATAACTACTATTATAACAACAACAGTATTTGTACTTGCGAAAATGGAGTCTATAAATGTACACTACTTTTAGTTAATTTATCAAAAAAATTAATTATTTAATTAAGCTAAATTGTATGATACTGAATTTAGCTGACGTCTAATAATTTTTTGATTTTTTTAAAAACGGTAAATTGTAAAAAAAAAAAATTTCAAATAATTACATCTATAGTTGATTTAATTTTCTACATGTGCATATTTTTAGATTTTTTTTTTTTTGTAATTAATTAGCTAAAAAAAAAGTTCGAAAATTAATTGTCTGCTAACTTCAGATTCATCTAAATTGTCAGGTATAAATTTTATTTTTCTTCATGAAAAAAAAATCGGTAAAATTTGTTATTTACACTGTAAAAAAAACGGGGTAAGTCCAGGCGGTGTGTTAAAATTTTCAGTGTTAAATTTCAACACCGAAAACGGTGTAAATATTCTTTACCGGTGTTAAAAAATTATAGTATTTTTATTAATTAATTAAATTATTGGTGATTGAGATAGTGGCCGTAAAATTTTGTAATTTTTAAATAAATTACGTATAACACAAACAATTATTTAAATAAGCACATAGCAAAATTCAAATTTCCTCCAAATCAAATTCATTAAATTTTTGTTTTTTTATATGTACTACATTTTTTTTTTTTTTCTAATTTCTACATGTGGATTTTTTTTAAACTGATTTAACACCACCAAATTACACCATTGTAATGTGTTGAATTTAGTCAATTTTTAACACCGCTCTTTTTACAGTGTGTGAATGTAAAAAATTTTCTTGTGATTTAATTTACACTGTAAAAAATCAGTCGTGATTCCGGATTTTATTTAAATCCAAATTCACTCGGAGCTTCGGAGTTTTTACAAAAAAATTACTCCGTAAACGGAGTAAATAAGGAGTTTGTCTTTTCAGCGGTGCGATTTCGGAGTGGTCTTAATTTTATTTAAATTCGCATTCATTTCGAATAAAATAAATTCTCCTTCGGAGTAAATTTCCGTATTCACTCCGGATTTAATCCGCGCTCACTCCGAAAATTTTTTACAGTATAGTGAGTGAAATAAATTTGAATAAAATAATTGATATAAATAAATAATTTATGATTATTTAAATATATATAAATATTTTCGAGTTATTACTGTATGAATTTAAGAGTATGGATAAGGATAATAAAGCAAAAAATGGATGAAGAAAGGGTTGAGAACCGCGAACACGAGGTCACGAAAGGCTGACATAGGCTGTGCGATAGCCAGCACGCATTCTGCTTCATTCATGTTTCTTGATCTACGTTCCATTTCTCTTCTCTCTTTTCCTCTCTTTACTTCTCTACTCTTGATCGCGATACTTTTCTCCTCTTCACTTTCCTCATTCTTCTCTATCCTCCTAACTGCAACACGAGGGTGAGTAAAATCGCCTCGCGGTCACCAGGAGCTTTTCAGTCTTTTTGTTTAATCCCAAAGTGGACCTTCATGCTCACTGAATAGTCGATTGCTTTTAATTGGAATTACTCGGTGCTTTCTCATGTATGACGTTTGATTGTTATTTTATAATTAAGTACAAGTACACTAACCAGTGTCGAGTTATTTTAATACCGGATGTGCTTGATAAATATGTTAATGAAACAAAAAAAAATATTAATAAATAACATGAAGAATGGATTTGAAGAAATAAATAAATGTTTTATAGATAATTATTTTCAATGAATTGATAATCATCGGATGCGCATTCCATGTGTTGTTTATTTTTAACGTACGTGCGTATAATCAGCTGATAATTGACCCTTAAGGCTGTCATTGCATCAACTCACATACGGAAATACCATAACTTTTTTTATTCAATTAAGAAATTTAATATTTTACTGTTCATTTTTTAAAATAATCGCTTCCGTTGCTCGACATTTTAAATTATGTCCATATAAAAAAAATTTTGCCGTTAAAAAAATAATAGTTCTGATAATTTTTACAATATCTATAAATATATATGGGATAAAAAATTATGTACATCCGAAGAAAAATGATTAAGGATTAAGGAGAAAATTGCTGTAACATAATTCAAGCAGTAGCGCGTTAATTTGCCTTTAAGCTTGCGCATATATAAAATAAAATATAAAAATATATATTGAATATAAAGTTAACGTTGCAAAAAAGTCATTTCTATTTTATTTTCATTTTTTTTTTATGAGTGCGAGGCATTCTTAAGGCATTATTACCCATGAAACTCATTCATACATTCATAAATTAATAAATTATATCTATATATATATCAACTCCAATAAAAAATTTCATTGAAAAAAAAAAACCATTAATTCATCACTTAAAGCCGTACTAAAAAATATTTTTACGCTTTATCGTGATATTATTTAAATACTTAATTTATTCTAGTATTGAGATGTCAGTGACGCAAATTATTGTACATGTCACCAACGATCTAGTACTTTTTATTCTGCTAATAATAAATATTTACAGCAATATATAAAAAGTAATAATTGCATTAAAAAAAAAAAAAAATTTGAATTAACTTAAATTTTTTTTTTTTAAGGAAATAAGTCTAAAAAAAAACATGAAAACAAAATGATACAAATGATAGAAATAAGTATTAATAATTAGCATATTATTATTCGTGCAGGCTCATAATTTAAGTCATTCATGAAGAAGAATCCTTTCTTTTATCCTTCCTCCTTAGTAGTTTAATTGGCTTCGAATAAACACCGCTAGCACAAAGTGAGATTTATTCGATAAAGCAGCCTGTGAACTTGTTTTACTTAAAGTCTTCTTGCTCTCCGACAAGTGATTCTTATTATTGTATTCAATTTTTATTTATTGTTATATTTTTAAATCCATGCATTTAAACTGAAATCATTTCTCCCGCGGAAAATTAATATTCACATGAATTAAATATTTATATAAAGTCAAAAGGAGTTTATGTAGCAAATATATGTAAAATTGATGAATAAAATAAAAGGAAAAGTATAATTTTTTTAGCTGGCATGTTTCTCGTAGAAATTTAGTAGATATTCGAGTTACCATCGACGAGGCAAACTCGATTCTCGTATGGTGCGAGCTGTCTACTCTTACTCTCTTCTCTCTTTTGCTCTTCTTTATCATTCTCTAGCTCTCTCTTTTTCATCGAACCTTATCCTCCTATTCGTTCGTCCTTCCTTCCTTATCCTTCTTGGTCGTTTTGTCGAACGCGCTCTCTTCTCTTCGCCGCGCGTGCGGAGTCGATGGGACCCCGAAGCGGACAACGGTTGTTGCTATGCTAGCTATACACAACCGCCACAGCCGTGCTCTCCACGTCCATTTATATATCTATATATGTATAATATATATATATACAGAACTTCTTTGCTTCTTCTATTCGCCATTCTCTCTATGCCAATCCATGAAAAGTGTGCGGGCAACTGAGACATTTTTTTTTTTACTCAACAACTCAAACTTAATTTCAAAGAAATTTTGTCCACCCGCCGTTTTTTTTGTCATCAAAAAATTAACAAACCCCTAAAAAAATTTACAAATGATCTTTGAATGCATCGCCGCAATTTTTTAATTACCAAGTACGTAAATTAAATATTTTTCTCCATTCACGTCAGCTGATCGTAAGAATTTCATTGAAAAATTTATTTTATTTTACCCGCCCACGATTTAAAAATCACATATGTAAGTTTTTTTGGGCAATATAATAATTACTGCAAAGTTGTAGATAAGAAAAAAAGTAACATTAGTAAAATAATAATAATAGTTTTGTAAAAAAAATGATAAATTAAAATAAAATAAAAAGGAATAATTGAAAGTTTTCTGAGAGCGGGTAAAAATGTAATCGGCAGCTCGTCGGAAATTCGGAGTAGCGAAGGACGTCGGAAGAGATCCTGCAGGACGTCGGCCCACGAGGTGGGCGCGGGGGGATGGACGAGTGGCATCGGAGGGGAAAGACCGTTCGCGATAGTGAGAGAGGGAAAGAGGCGCCGGCATAGCAACAGAAAGACCGCTTCGGAACGAACAACCGAGCGACTCCTATCCACTGCTGCTGCTGCTGCTGCTGGCTGGCTGGCTGCTGCTAAACCATGAAGCGTGTACTACTATATATATGTATATGTACATATATACATATATATATTGGTGTGCTGGCACTGCCGTGCAACAGAAAGTGAACTATACTAGTCATAGTGCAGGGGGTGCAGGGGTACGGTATGGTATGGTATGGTATGGTATGGGTATGGTATAAAAGCGACTATGTGGGGTGAACAGCAGAAGAGCTGATGTATAAACGGATGGAGGAGAGAGAGCACGTGCGTGTGGGAGAAGAGCGAGAGAGTAAAGAGAAGAGTCGAGAGTTAAAGGAGAGGAGAGACAGTGAGGAGAGTAAGAGGGAGAGTGTATTGATCGTGTCGCACGGGGGTGGAGCAACCACCGACGAACGACTAGCTCTCTCTGATATACCATTCTAACCCCGTTGCTTAAGAGTAACAAGGATGGGAATTATAAAAATAGAGATAGAAAAATAAGGGAGAGAAAGAGAGAAAAAGAGGGAGAGACAGAGAGATAAATAGATGGATAAAGATAGAAAATTACGGCGTCTTATGCCACCTGGTTTATCTTATATATTTTCATATATTTGTCATTTTTTTTTATTCTTAATTTAACTTTTTATAATATCCGTATATTAGGATTTAATAAAAATTAACAATTGGATTTTTTGAAAACGTTTTTTTTTTTTCGTTGGAAATTTAAATGAAAAAATAGTGATTGTAATGAATGATTGTATGGTAGATTTAATTGAGAGAAAATTATGTATGAGGGTGAGTGTGTCTATTGGCTAGAGTAAATGAGCCAAATGTGATAGGCAAGAGAGTATTGTAGATAGGCGGGAGAACGGTACAAACCACTCAGCTGATGTCTGAGCGCGAACCGCGGGGTTGTCGACTCGTGTATACTCTATCCATGTCTCGCTATATTGCTACGGCTGCAGCTGCAGCTGCTGCTGTTGCTCTACAAGAAAAGAGTCAAGAGACTACGTACTTCTATTATATCTCACTCATGATTATCAACGTATATAAACGTGTAAATGAGGAATGAAAAATAATGTTAAGGGTTGGAAAAAAAAAAAAATTGAACTTGTAGATCTAGTTAAATGTCCGCTGATATTAGATATGAATAAAATTCAAATTATCCAATCGATTTTTAAATATCGACGTTCTAATTAGCAAATTGTTTTACTCCATTTCAGAAAATCCTCCATTTATGCGAAAAAAAAAGTTATTTAAAAATTTTTTTTTCACCTAAAAATCAATTTCATATCTAGTATATGTATGATATTTTTGTCTAAGTTACTCAAATATTTTTTCTGACTATTTCTATCTGAAAATTGCATAGAATCACCTACTAAAAAATATTAAGAGATAATTTACTAATTAGACGTCGATATTTTGAAAAATTTTGTACTAATGGTTTTATAATTGTTTGTAAGCTTTTTTGGAGTAATTAAATTTTTTTGTTGTTTAATTGAAACTGTGTTATGATTTTACACACGAGATAATATTTAAAGATTTGACAATTAAAATAAATATTTAAGATTTTTTAAATGAAATAAATGATAATGAAATAATTGTGTAATTAATTAAAATATCATTATCATTAATTATGTAATTATTTTGTAAACTAAATTTATATCAATGAAATCTACATTAATTAAATTAAAAATAAAAACTTTTAATATTTATGAATAAAAAAAATTATTTTTGTGTATTCTAATCTTGATAAAAACGAAATTAAAGTATTCTAGTATGTACTACACTTTGTTTGAGTCAGCCCCCTTATTTTCTTGTATATTCAAATGAAATATCATAAATTCTTAGACCCTAAAATAAATTAAAATTTTTTTTATATTTTACTTACTATTAAATTTATATTTTATTTTTATTATCGCAATAAAGAAAAATTAATTTGGAATAATATTTAAATTCAAAAAAATAATATTGTTAATTGCTGTATTAATTTTTTTTTCTTTTAACGCGAATACGAATAACATTATTGGTGAAAGTATGAAGAATAAAAATAAACAAATAAATATAGAAATGAAATAAATAAAAACTAAAAGGTGTAAGTATAAATGGATGTATAGTTATCGCAACATTCATACTTGTTTCTAAGTTACAAAACTACGTCTGACTCTAGTTATCTTCCTCTGCACAGTTCTTTCCCCCTTGATATAATATTACCTTTACCCTCTTGGTTCAGTACAACACGAATACGACTGACGACCAACAGTATTTCTACTCCCGCTTCGCAATGCAAAAGTTCATATATATATATATATATATATATATATGCACCGGTTATTTTTTTTTTCTACCCCCTTTTGCTCTTTCACTCTGACCCATCGTCGGCATGTAGACGCCACGCAATAATCCGTTACAAGGATTATTTACGGCGGCTGGAGATGCAGCGACAAAAGAGGGTAGAAGATAAAATAAAGGTAGTACAGATAATTGTATAAAATAGTTGATTATATATAAATATATGAAGTTTTTTCAAAATTTAAAAAAATAATAAATGTTGGAAAATCCTAAAGTGCACACTTCAATTACTCATTTTATTTTTATTTTATAATATTAATTCTTTTTTTTAATTATGAATTTTTAAATTATTGATTTGATTTTATTATATCTTATTTTCAGTTTAATTTTTTTTTTACTAAACATTTTTTTTAAATATCCCGCATTTTTATCTTAGATGTTGCTCTTTTTTTTGTAGGATTTACTGTTACGCTAGTGCTGCTGCCTTTAGTTGATGGAGAAAAATAAAAAAAATAATAACAATAGTAAAATTTAAAATGGCAGCTAAATTTTTCATGAATTACAAGTTTTCAAATTTTCATTAATTACAATTAAACCAAATAGAGTTGGATAGTGATTAACGAAAGGGTTCTAATAGTCACCAAACTGACGTTAATAAAAAAACATTACGTCCGTGAGCTGTTTTGTTCTAAAGTTATCGTGATTACAAGAAATCAGTTACTTAATTGACATCATGGCTCCCCTCAGTTAAATTATTTATTTTAAAAATAACATATTAAGAAATTAACTTTATATTGTATTATAATTATTCTTTAATAAATTCTCTATAAGATGATATACGTTTCGACTTATTTCAATATACTTTAAAAAGTGTAAAAATGGTTGAAAGTGAGTGAGATACCCGAAAAAATTCTAGCGCCAATAAAGCAGACTCATGAGTGTGAAGAAAAAAAAGTTATCGTGAGTCAAGAAAATATTTTGGAAGACAAACGTTTCCGGTAACCAAGTCATGATTTTCTTGAGCCGAGAGAGTTCGTTTTGTTCAGAGGAAATTTAAACTTTATCAAAGAAAATTGAGGTTTTCAAAAAAACTTTTTTGAATCAAGAATATTTACTTTCAGTCGAGATTTTTTTTTCTGTGCAGCGGTTTTACGCTTGAGGTTTGCAAAATTATTTAAAAATTATCATCCATAATGAAATTAAATTTTATTGATGCACGCAGATAATTTTTGAGTAAAAATTAACCATAAAGTGGGGAACTGTAAGGACATCTAGCCAGTAACTAAATTTTTACTATGTTTATAAGTAAAAAAAACGCATGTACTGATTTTAAAATTTTCTATAAGTCCATTTTCAAGTTTTTTGTTAAAAACATTTTATTTTATTACTTAAAAATTTTTAAAATTGTCAGATGTCCGCTAACTTTACTTTCATGTAAAAAATGAGTATAAATGTAGCAGACATAAGACAATTTTTAAATTACATATAAAAAGATTAAACAATTAAATTGATAAAAAAAAAATGCATGTACTGATTCTAGAATTTTCTAAAAGTCCATTTTTTAAGTTTTTTGTTAAAAACATTTTGTTTTATTATTTAAAAATTTTTAAAATTCTCAAATGTCCGCCAACTTTACTGTCATGAGTAAAAATTGCACTTGATTTACATGCTATCAAGTAGTGTATTTTACAATGTGCACATGTCCTCACAGTATCAAACTTTTTGGGCAACTTTTACTAAAAATTTATCTGTGTTTGGTTAAAATTTATTAATAAATAAAATATTATGTAAGGCTGTGGTTGTTTATTTCGAGAAAAGTACTTGCTTACATTAGATATTGTGTGTACTAGTGAAGATAGTAGAGTATTGGCGTCGCGGCCAGGTGGATGACAGTATACGAATGGTTAAAAGCGACCAAAGAGGGTGAATACATGAAACACTAACGCATATAATGCTTACCACGTCGTAAACCTTCAATATTATGTTGTAGGTATGCTTGTGAGCTTACGTTATTTGTTATTTACTGTACATGTTGCCTACAGTATAATACTACAATGATGAGACCAGTACAAATAATAATTTTATTCGCTTCTCTATGCAACGCTAAATAACTTTAGCTGCTAAATTCTAAATTTAAAATTTTATATTGTTTTAAATTTAATTAAAATATTTATATTTTTGGTTATAAATAAACCAACTGATTCATTCATTCATTTTTTTTTTTATGATCTTTATTAGTCATTAATAAATACCGCGATATGTTACCAATGAGTTGTTATCTTTTAATTTTTAAATCTAATAAATAAAAAAAAAAAAAAACGTAATTTGTGGGTACTATCAATATGTAATTAATAAAATGAAAATTTTAGTGGTTTACTTTTAATATTAAACATCGTAGGTGGATTATTAAACGATGCTTTATCAAATATAAAACATTTATAAATTTAGTAAAAAATTTCCGGTCGATAAGTTTATTGCCAGAAGCGAAAATTAAATTGTTAATTAAATCTTTAAGGAAAATATTTAATTATTGATATTATACAACTACATTAATTATGCTCAAAAAAAAAAAAAAAAAAAAAAAAAAAAAAAAAAAAAAAAAATTTACATAAAAATTTTGAATTATAAAGTAAATATTTATAAAACTATGATACTAAAATTAGCCGACGTCTAATTTTGTGATTTTTTTTTAAACGATAAATAATTACAAAAAAAAATATTTGAAAAAATTGCACTTATAGTTTTTTAAATTTTCTACCTGTGAATATTTTTAATTTTTTTTCAACTTCCCGCTAAGAAAATCGAAGATTTTTAAAAATTTCGGGAAGTTATTGTTTTCACCCCGATTTACGAAAATCGAAATTCCAACAGATGTCGACGTTTTGAGGTTCTAGGAAGCTATTCTGACTAAATTCAAGATGATGTCCGAGTGTATGCATGTATGTATGTAAATATTCTGTAACTTTTGAACGGATGAACCAATTTTGATCGTCAAGGTGTCATTCGACGCGGCTTGTTAAATACTATAAGCACTGAAAATTTGAGCTTAATCGGTAGTGTACATTCAGAGATATTTCAAAAAACAAATTTTTTCAAAAATGTTTTTTTATGAATAACTTTTAGTTCGCTCGATGGATTGATTCCAAAATCTAATCAGCTCTAAAACTTTATAAGCCACGTCGAATGCCACCTCAGCCATCAAAATCGGTTCATTCGTTCAAGAGAAACCGTGAACGAAAGAATTAAAAAAAAATTTTTTTTTTAGTTTTTTGGAAATTTCTCAAAAACGACTCGATAAATCAATTTTAAAATTCGATCAGCTCTAGAACTCAATAAAACGCGTCGATCGCCACCGCAACCGTTGCAATCGGAGAATTCGTTCGAGAGATATTGTTGGAGAAAAAATGGTAAAAAACGTTATTTTTCAAAAACAAAGGCACTCAAAAGTATTTTCGAGCTCGAAAATGTATTCTCAACAATGTTTTCGAGCTCAAGGAGCTCGAAAACTGCGGGAAGTTTTGAGGCTGGCCCGCAGGGTCAACTGACAGACCGATTTTTTCTAAAACAAAGGCATACGAAAATGTATTCTCAACAATGTTTTCGAGCTCAAGGAGCTCCTTGAGCTCGAAAACAGCGGGAAGTTTTGGGGCTGGCCCGCAGGGTCAACTGACAGACCGTTTGTTTTTAAAATAATTTATCGTTTAAAAAAAAATCCTAAAATTATTAGACGTCGGTTAACTTCAGGATCATTATAAAACTTCAATAATTTAAAACAAATTATTAATTTTATAATATAAATAATTAAATAATAGTATAATATTCTTAATTATTATTTTGAATACACTGTAAAAAATCGGGAGTGAATTCGGAGTGGTTACGGATTTTCTTTAAATTCGAATTCACTCGGAGTTTTGGAGTTTTTTCAAAAAATCACTCCGTATAAGGAGTAAATAGGGAGTTTGTCTTTTCATCGGAGTGATTTTGATTTTATTCAAATCCTCATTCAGTCCGATTCGAAGTTTTGACATTAAAATAAATGATCCTGAAGTTAGCAGACAGTTAGTCATTTTCGGATTTTTTTTTTCAACGAATCAATTACAAAAAAACAAATACTAAAAATATGCACATACATAAAATTAAAAAAACTTCAGGTGCAATTTTTTCAAATATTTTTTTTTTATCATTTATTGTTTAAAAAAAAATCCAAAAATTATTAGACGTCAGCTAACTTCAGTATCATTAAAATAAACTTCCCTTCGGAGTAAATTTCACTCCGGATTTACTTCACGTTTACTCCGTAAATTTTTTACAGTGTAATAATTGACTAGTATATTAAAAATATGACTATTTATATGCACCTTGTTTTTGAAATAATAAAGAAAAAAAATTATTAGCTCATATTAATTAAGAAAAAAAAAAAAAAAATGAACTGATGATGAATAAACGTATATGATACAGAGGAAGTAGAGAGTATAGAATAATTAAAGGTCAAAGGGTCGATAAGTAAATTCATTCTTAAAATATTCAGGACATAAGTACCTGCCGTGTCGCTAATGGCTTTACGGTATCGAGCAATTAACGAGATTTGAATTTAAAAAAAATTATCCGTCATCGCCTCGTCCATCATGTCTAGTCTGTCTCATCGAACAAGCAGAAGAGCCAGCCGTTTATCATCATTAGTCGGTAGCAGTACCAGCAATAGTAGTAGTAGTATATAGTAAGTACAAATAAAATTCTTTAAGGAGACTGCCAAGGCCAATTGAGAGCCAAGTCGACTTTGATTGTCTCTTTGACAAAACAGAATAAAAAAATAAAACAAAAAACAAATAGTAATAATACTACTCAAAAATAAAAAAAATAATATCAGGTCATTGACTGATGAAAATTCTATTTCTTTTTTCTAAATGTATCAGCCCGGTCGAAAATATATCGAGAAGAGTCTTGAAATCGTCGAAGAGTCGTCGGTCAGGCATCGGTCCAAGTTGAATTTAAATCTCCCAAATGCTCTGTTCGATTACTCCCGACGAGGTGTTCACTTTATCAACTACTACTGTATACTTAAATATTCAAACTACTGATGATATTTGTTCGAGACATAACAGGACATTGGATTGACAGTCTAATGGATTTTAAAGTTTACAGGTCATCTACATTATAAATGGTAATTATGATTAGGTAACAATGTAACAGTGATAACATTGTAAAAAGTATACGGCATTGCTGATTAAGTTCCAAGCATTTAATTTAAAAAGTTCGGGCTTTGGCTTGAGTTTAAAAATACATTGAATCCTAATGAACATCACTTGCTGCTATTCTTTTACTCGACAAATAGCCAGATCGTATATCGATTAACCTGAATACAAGAAGTGAATTAATAATACAGAGGATCCGACAGCGACAGAGAGTATACACGGAAAAAAAGAAATTTTACGTTCACATTGTGATGCTCATACTCAAGTGTACTAACTAGAGTCTATAGATTACCAGTATCATATAATATCTATAACTATAAATAATTATCAGAACTTTATACTAATCAATCGATAGATTCTGATATTTTTTTTGTACCATCGCATAAATATATAGGGGAGGGAGGGAAAAAACGGGGTACTTATGGAAATACCAAGTTTTCGAAAACTCAAATACACTAAATCTTTTTTTTTTTTAATGATATTCAAAGAAAATAGAAAAAATTTTCAGTTACCGTTAAAAAAAAATTTTTCAATTTTGCGGGCAAAGTGGGGTAGCCCCTAAAAAAGGGAAAAAAAAATTTCTGGATTTTAAATGAATTTGATTGTTAAATTTTTTTGTAAGTAATTTACATAAAGAAAAATTATATTTTATATGATTATTGGGTACAAAAGAAGAAAAAAATTTTTAATAGTTTTTATCATAAAGTAAAAGTCAATAATATTTTTCAACTGACAATTGATTTTTAAAAACATTCAAATTATAAAATTATTTTCTTTACAAAATTTTGGGGATACCCTCTTTTGCCCCCCCCCCCCCCTAATTTATGTATCAAAGTACTTTACTTTTATAAAACTGTTTAAATTTAGTGATTTCTTCTTCAGCTACAGGCATTTGTATTGAATTGATTCATTTAAAAAAAAAAAAAAAAAAAAACTCCATTGCTATTAATAATAAAAATCGGTATTATAAAAAACAAAAAAAAATGAGATTGACTTACATTGTTGCTTGTGCCTCGAGGACTCCATGAGGATCATTTGCTCATGTTTGTGCCACGCGGCGTCGGTTGTATCCGTGCCTGCGATATTGCGCGCGCCCGTCGAGGGTGGCTGGACGCCCCCGCGGCCTCCACCGGCGCCGCCATACTCCATACCAGCGGGCCCACTTTTTTCTGCCTTTGGCAGTTCTCTGGGACTCACAACATGGGGCTCTTCAGGCCCACCACCCTCTCAATAACCTGAATCGTGCAATTTAATCCTTCACTTGATAGTTAATCCTTAACTCTTCTTTCGTAATACTTTTTTTTTATCTTTAATCCTTGTCAATATCACTGGTTTCAATGAATTATAACTATTATTATTATTTATTTAAATGATAGATTATATTTTAAATGTGTTGATAATCACTTATTGCTTTGACTTGTGTCCGATGGTGATGATAATTTTCTTCGCCGGGGGAATAACTTCCTTCGACGATACCTCCGGCCTCGGCTATCGCCCTTACGCCCGGTTTTAGCTTGCATACGAACAATATGATTTTTATTTACTGGATTTCAAAAGTAATTATACTTTCTTCACGTTTTCACCAAACTTTCTTGATAATCTGTAATACAAAAGAACAAAAAATTTAATTATTAATTAATTACACTTGTATATTTTTTTAAATATTTTTGTCAGATAAAAAAAAGGTCAAATACGTTTAGTTGTGTTAAAAGTACCAAGAATAAAAATTTGTGACCGTAGTAAAGCATCGGAGATGCCTTGAAATAGAGACGGGTCACTTTGCAGATCGATGCGCACCAAGTCGAATCATTGTATATAGAATCAAGAGTGAGTGAGATAAATAGAGTGAAAATCATATTACATATCTGCTTTACTATCTTTAGAATAAAGAGATTTGAGTGAAGATAAAATTATAATCATTTTTTTTATTTTTTAAAAATTATTTTAATAAGAAATTTTTAATCAAAAATATTGCAATTAAAAAAAGAGACTAAATAATTTAAAGATTTAGCTGATAAAAATAATTTTAACATTTCAAAGATCAGTACTTGTAACCTTTTTAATTGTTTAGATGATACTGAGTACGGTTTTTAAAGTTGGCTATGTAACCTACAATAAAATAACCTCGTTAGAATCTATAAAAGTTTATATATTTTTAGTCGCGAACTTTTTTTTTTTAATTATTAATTTATTTATTTTTAAATAGTTTAATCGATTCGAGTTGTTTTTAGAATCATTGTTGTAATTTTGATTCAATTGCTTCTATTTATATTTATACTCACAACTCTAATAATTAAACTTTTGTTTATAATTTTTAAAAATCTCCATACATTAAGGGCATTCTTAGACAGTGCCCACACTTTTTTAAAATATTCAACGACTTTCAATTGTAATGACTGTATTCAAATTTTGATAATTAATTAAAAAAAGTTGAAGCATTAATTGAAAAAGGACAACGCAGTCAAAATTTCGCTAAGACAAATTTTTAAAAAAGTGATTTATAGTTGATATTAAGAAGGAGTTAAACGAAATTTGAAAAATAAATTTCAGTAAAATCTTTGTTAACTTTTGATTGATAAAAACTGTGAGTAATTTTTTTAAAAGTCTATATCTCGGCGAAATTATGACTGCGTTGTCCTTTTTTCAAATATGCTTTAAATTTTTTGAAATTAATTAATAAAATTTTAATACTGTCATTACAATTGAAAGTCAATAAATATTTTTAAAAAGTGGGGGATATTTTCTGAGAATGCCCTTAATTTAAAAAAAATTACAGTTGTTATCAATCAGGATTTAAACGAAATTTTGTAAGTAAATTTTCACCTACAAAATTTGATATTTCAAATCATAATATTGAGATGAAGATTGTACCAAAATTTATTTAACAAATTTCTTTTAATTCCTGATTTTTAAAAATTAAGTAATTTTTTTTCAAATCTATACGTCGACAAAATTTAATTCTGTTGTTTTTATTTTTTCAATTACTGCATTAGCTTTTTTTCAATCAATTAATAAAACTTTAATACGGTCATTGCAATTAAAAGTAATTGAAAATTTGTGAAAAGAGAGGGGTCTGAGAATGGCCTCAATATTGACTTGAGATCAAAAAATATAAAACTAATTTTTTTTTAAATTGTTGTCTGTAGTTGAATAAAACTAATTATTCAAATTTTCAGAAAATAAAAAAAAAATGTGCAAAAAAACAAAATATAAATTCCTGCCAATATTTTAATTTATTTAAACAGTACAGTGATTAGATGTATGATAAAAGTATTTTGTAAAGTAAATAAGGGTTGTCCCCTCGTAACTTTGGGGTTCGCATCTATTATTATAAATATATGTACATATAAAAGTTTATGACTTTTGAATATCTATATATGACAGTTTATTCCACATTAAAATCAATAAAGTCAACTTAGTAAATAAGTAATTATTGTTAATAAAAACAAAAATAAAATTTAAGTTTTTATTCAATTAACTTTAAATTACTAAATAAATAAATTTACAACTTGAAATTAAACATTAAAAGAATTTATTGAATTTGTAAATATTCAAATTTTGTTATTATGAATAGAGATTTTATTTTGAATATTTAATTCAATAGTATTATTGTGTTCATAATTGAAGTATAAATAATATAAATATATTGATGATAGCTGTATATTACAACTGATAATAAATGAAAATCACGAACACTGGTATTAGATAATCACAATGGTAAACTGATCATCTTGATCTGCGATATTATGGTTCGGTCAATTCCGGCAATTTCGTCATTTCCACGAACGTCGATCGAATATAAATTTCACGTATGTATGGACAACTTTACTTATAATACTATATATTACAACTCAATAAAAAATAAGTCTAACCAGACACAGACTATAAGTCAAATAATATGTTTTTATGTATTCTGAGTAAATCTTTTATAAATATATACACAGTAAAAAAATAATTTTTTGGCGTAAGAAAAATTTTTCATTGTGAAATGAAAACTAAAATTTTCTTAAGACGATAAAAAATTTCTTGGCGCAAGAAATTTTTTTTCGTCCCAAGAAAATTTTTGGTTTTAATTCATAATGAAAAAAAATTCATGAGTGTAAATGTAGCAGACATCAGGCAAATTAGAAATTATTAGTAATAGTGTAAATAATTGATAAAATAAAATTTTTTAAAAATGGACATTTAAAAAATTTTGAAAAAAATAAATGCATTTTTTAAATTATTTACTCTATTTATTTATAATTTTAAATTTGTCTGCCTGCCACATTCACACATAAAATTTCTCAGGGCAAATAAAATTTTTTTGCGGCAAGAAATCCTTTTTTTTCTGTGTAACAATAAATAATTTTCAAATTTAACATTCTATAATATTATTAACTTGCAACGTTTTTTTTTTTAAATCAAATTTAATTTTTATAAAAGAAAATTTTTTAAATATTCATGATATATAAAATGCTATTTTTTTTTGGAGTACACGATATAGAAAATATAACTCAGACTACAAGAGATCCCTAGATAATAAATCACCTACTTTTTAAAATATACATACTTTGATAATAATTTTTTTTTTTAATAAAAAATGTATAAAATAAAAATTTTTGATTTTAATATTATTAATCATAGAGAGTTTTATGTTTAGTATCATGAGAAATAAAAAATGATACTGTAAAAAATAAAAAAAAAAATGTATATGAAATAGATGATGAACGAAAACTAACTCGACATTGCCGTGACCAAAGCAATTTGTATCATTGAATAATACCTAGATCTTGATTCCAAAGTTATTTTGTTCATGATAAAAATTTTATATTTTTATTTTGACCTGAATCTAACACTCTTGGATAATAACACCTTTGCAATACACTGCAATAAGTGTTAATAAACAATTAAAAATAAAACAATACAGCAAAATTAATTCCGACTAACACTTCCCTTCATAAATCTTCAAAAGTAATCATTAAATATAAATAAAAACACTAATAAAAAAAAGAAAGAAAAAAAGAGTAACTAAGAAGATAATAACGAAGATGGGGAAGGGTTGAAGGTCCGAAAGACAGCTGTGCATTTTCGGGAGTGTTTACGCATGTGCGCTCTCAGCCCGCCATTGTTCAGGACAGCTGGTCGCTTTTTGGCATATATTTTTTTTCTCCTACTCTGTCTTTTTTTTTTCTCATATACTTTTTGTTCGCTCATTATCTTAACTTATTCTCTTCCATTACACGTTTACTCGAAATTCGCAACTCTCTAGAATCACTGACATCTTTAGATAATCATCCAAATGACTCTTTATTGCCCCTGAGTCATTATTATTAACGTGTGCTATCGATTTCAATCTGTCCAGGTGAAGAAGGGGTTGTTTACCGTAGTAACGGATGTATAATGAACCTGAGTTGCAGGTGTGGCTTTAAAAAAATAAACAAAAAAAATTTTTTTTTTATCCCAAACTGCAATAGAACTTTAAAAAAAAAAATAATAATAATTATACCGCTAACAGATTGTCAAATAAATATTAAAGTGTCCGAACAGTTCGAACTTACAAATTATTCATATCAAATCGCATACTTTGTTTCGATTCGAACTTCGAATCGGATAATTTGAATTTTTCGAATTATGCGCCAATTTTTGAATAATACAAAAATTTTATTTTGAACGACTTAAAATTGTAATTTTTTTTTCCAATAATTCAAATTTTAATTAGAGGTAAAAATAGAACTCAGACACAAATCTACGAAAAAATTTTTTGTTACTTGAAAATTAAGCTCTCCATTAAATAAAAATTGAAAATTTATGTACCTGAGATCGAAACGTTTTCCACGTAACGAAAATGAAAATAATTTAGGTAATTTTACTTTAAAAATGACTTAAGGGGTAATTGCGGTCGGCATGCAATTTTCGGCTGACATGCGAAACATTTCAAAAATCTAGATCCAGTAAATTTTTTACTTTTCATTTCGTTTTTTTTTATTTTTTATTTTCATTCCGTAAAAACGCTTCGATCTTCAAGTACATGAATATTTGAAAAGTTAAAAATAATTTGAAAATTTTCTTACACCGCTAATAAATATTTATTTGAATTTACAGAGTGAAGAACCATAATAAATACAACAAGTCTTGGTAATAATCTTTAGTTATATTGACATTCTCATTGGGGCGTCAAATGGCTAGACATTTATGTTCCGCTAAAACGACAACTAGGACATAAGGTACTAGGCATGGCACACAAATACAAATATATTTAAACTTGTATGTAATAATATATACTATTGTACTGTACATGTCTTTGAAAATACTCTACGAGGAATCTTGAAAGCAAGATATTGAGTACAAGTGACTAATGATTATCGATGCGTTTACCTACGTGACTTATCATTCGTACAAGTAAGAACCAGTGAGAAAAAAAATTTTAAATTATTTAAATGACAAAATAAATAAAAATAAAAGTTGAATAAAAAATAGCATTCATGTCGAAGGAGGTCATAGATCTTTGAGCACGCGAACATATATGAGAGAGAAAACACGAAAGAAAAATAATTGTCACAAAATATTACTGCTGTTAGAATGTAAGTATTATCCCGTGGGTTATTGCTGTCATATTTTTTTGCGATCATCAGTTGATGCAATTAATCAATTAGTGATGAGACCGTTCTCATCTTAACTATATTGTTTACTAAATCAATTAATTTAATAAAAATAAGTGACATTTCGGTGCAGTAGTGCAATCTTCATCGGACCAAAATTCTGATAGACAATAAATTTGTACAGGTCAATCATTCTGATAAAATGTTACAATAATTAATTAATACACTATACAAAATTTTCGTGAACGTGAATTAAATCCGGAGTGAATGAGGGCGGATGACTGTTTATTTATTTAATTTCCTCGGAGTGAAATTTACTCCGAAGGGAAGTTTATTTTAATGATACTGAAATTAGCCGACATCTAATAATTTATTTATCTTTTTTTAAACAATAAATGATGAAAAAAAAAATATTTGAAAAAATTGCACCTGAAGTTTTTTTAATTTTATGTATGTGCATATTTTTAGTATTTGTTTTTTTGTAATTGATTCGTTGAAAAAAAAAATCCGAAAATGACTAACTGTCTGCTAACTTCAAGATCATTTATTTTAATGTTAAAACTTCGAATTGGAGTGAATGCGGATTTGAATAAAATCAAAATCACTCCGATGAAAAGACAAACTCCCTATTTACTCCTTATACGAAGTGATTTTTTGAAAAAACTCCAAGTGAATTTGAATTTAAATAAAATCCGTAATCACTCCCAATTTTTTACAGCGTATCGTAACTCGTTACAGCAATTTATTGTCAAAATAAAATCGTTAAAGTATTGCCGACATTGTAATCAAAATAACCAACTCCCTTTTTCAAAGAATTTTCTCCAGAAAAAATATGCAGATGTTTATAAATGATGACTGCACTGTAAAAAAATTTCGGATTAATTCCGGAGTGAATTTGGATTTAAATAAAATCCGTAATTACTCCCGATTTTTTAGTCTAATTGTTCATGTAGTTGAGTATCGAATGTCAGAAAAATTTCTACTTCAAAAATTCTAAGTACTTTGGAATCACTGGTCAAACAGACAAAACGTAGATTATAATAATAATCATAATAAAAAAAAAGTATCAAGCGTCCCGTCCATGTTAATAAAAAAAAAAAAAAGAAATTAAAATGGCCAAAAAATATGAATTTTAATTTATGAAAGATTACATAAATTTATTAATCTGACTGAATTATTGGCTCAGATAAATCTATTCGAATTATTAATTGAGATAACCTATTGACAATTTAATACTAGTTACATTTTGGAGCAAGTACAAATATTTTTTTCATCCTTCTGTTTCGCCATATTTAATATCTATCTATCTAAGTATTACTTGAAGTATCGGATATTTAATTCACGTAAAAGAAAAATAAGACGAAAGGAACTGATGCAAGGTGGTTTTGTTAAATTTAACTTAGTATGATTATATCTTTGTTAAACTTTAAAACGACTTCTGACCCTTGCCGATACTCATCTGTATGTTCACGATATACATTTACGTTTAGTATTCACGCGAGTCGAAGGTCGTTGGTTCGTGTTACTGTAAGGAAGACCGACTAATATCCAAGAGTTGCAGCAGGTGTCATGCGGGCTGCAGTTCAAACTCAAGGCTTCAATTTTTTTTTTCTTCAATTATTATCAGCGCTATTATTATTATTTTTTTTTTTAGTTTTCATACTTCACACGATACCAGAGAGTACCTCGTAAAGATTTAGCCGCGGCCTGAATTTTTAACGAAACCAGTGAAACTTTACTGACCTCTTTTATTTATTGTTATTTTTTTTTTTACAGTTTAGTTTTAGTTATTTTGAAAAAAATTTTTATATTAAACCTGGTGATGGAGACAGAAAAGCAATTTCAAAGGATTAAATTGATGATCTATCGATTGTTGCACAAACCAAATGTTTAAAAATAAAAAAAGTATCAAACTGATGAAAGAAAAAGTTGATTGAGAACAGATTGAGCTTTTTTTTTTTTTATTAACATCTGTGTTTAGAATAAATCAGTTATTCTAAATATGATCCAAGTCAGCAGACAATTAACAATTTTCGGACTTTTTTTTCACCGAATCAATTGAAAAAAAATAAAAACTAAAAATATGCACATGTAGAAAATTTAAAAAACTATAGGTGCAATTTTTTCAAATATTTTTTTTTTTATAATTTATCATTTTTTTAAAAATCCAAAAATTATTCGACGTCAGCAAAGTTATGATCCAGAAACTAGCAGATAATTAACAATTTTCGGGTTTCTTTTTCAACAATTTAATTAAACACAAAAAAAAAAAAACTAAAAATATGCACATGTAGAAAATTTAAAAAACTGTAGGTGCAATTTTCTGAAATATTTTTTTTTTTTAATTTATCGTTTTTAAAAAAATCCAAAAATTATTATACGTCGGCTAACTCCAGTATCATAGCTAAGTTTCATTTTCAAATACATAAATTGCGATTAATATACATAATTAATATATACTAAGTGTATCAATGAAATGTATCTTTCAAAAAAAGTAACCCTGCTCCAATTGATAAACTTAACACATATGTGTATTATAAATTGATAAATAAAATGAATGAATGAATTTATTATCACATCAATGATAATAATTTAAATGATTAAATTAAACCCTATAAAGGAAATATTATTTAAAAAACCAATATAAAAAATATTAAAAAGATTTGTCGACTATGCAACTGAATGATTTGTGAGATTAGATATATATCAGTAGTATAGTTCTATACGAATGTTACGATAGTTCTTGTTATTCGTGTAATCGAGGAATCCCCACTGGCTTCTACGAATCGCTGACAATCCTAGATAAACCTGGTTTTTCTAATGCATACAGACAGATAAAACTACTGAGGATCGAAAAGTAAAAAGTAAAGCCAATAAAAAAATAAAATGATAAGAAAAAAATAAAGCAAAGTGAGATGAAAAAAAATTAAATAAAAAACTCGAATATCGATTTGTAAGGAATATTTAAGAGAATGGAAGAGAATCTTGAGATTCTTTCCAATGATCATCCTGTCTTCGAAAGAAATGACTTCCGGCCATGGATAAAAGTAGACTGATTTTACGACAGTGATTTTAAAAGTTTTTAAATATTTTTAAATAATTCATCGGTATAATATATTATTTTAAATTTATTTATCTATTAATATGACGACCAAGGATACATATACATTTATATATATGCATTAGATATTTGTCTTTTTATTTTCAGTTGTTCTCCCATAAAGATAAATTTATTACTTGGTAACCGGTATTAAATGTGAAAAATATTCAACGGCAATGGGTATTTTTACTGCACTATAAAAAGTTGTTACGATTGGAAAATGGCGTGATATGTCAATTTTGAGGTTATGTTTAGAAAGTTCAAAATTTTAAATATTAAAAACAAAAAAATTACAATGAATTCAATACTAAAAATATCATCAATAATTTAAATAATTTTTTCTGTCAAAAAAAAAACATCATACCAATTTCCTTTTTTTTTTTTTATAAAATTTAAAAATCGGAGTCGCATGAGAGTAAATGTAGCAGACATAAGAATTTATAAATTTTAAAATTGAAATTAAAATTAATTTCATAATGAAATTTAAAAAAACCCGCGTATTTTAATTTCTATTCTGCTTACATTTTATTTATTTATTCAAAAATTTAAAAAATTCCCACATGTCAGTTACATTTACACTCTTGGAGTTGGGTAAAATCCCGCCACTCGATTTAATTTAAAATAATTGAATATAAAAATAAAAATTTTTAGTTACCTGAAGAGTTAGTGAGTAAATGCAAGTGATTGAAATCCATATAAAAAAATCCTTGAATCCAGTGTATTGATGTCACACAAACTAGTCAAATAAATATCACTTTTAATAAACACTCAAAAAAAAATATATAACTGATAACTTATTTTTAAGTAAACACAACTATAATATATAATAATAAATATATATTAAAAATCACGAAAATTACACAAAAATAAATGACACTTGTGAAATTTATCACAACTGATATTCTCACACGTGGAAATCACCTGTGCACTGTTTCTGTGGCTGTTTAAATGTCGGCTATCCTCTGAATCTTCGCCATAACTTTAAATTATTTTTTGACTTTATCAGTTTACACGAATTTCTCTACTCATGTCTTTTAAAAAAAACTAAAAAAAACTATAAAAAAAAAAAAAAAAAAAAACAATCCCAGTGACACCAACTTAATTTTTAAATCGTTTCCACAATTTTACCCCACACTTTATTCACTTGAATAAAAAAAAACTAAACTCTTGATAATTTTCACACATTCCGGACAAAAATAACACAAATCCACTTTTATAATTAATATATAAATAAACAAATTCACTTTTTCCTTCACACAATAATACGTACAGTAATCCACTGAATCAGAATTTAAAAAATATATATAAATATAAATAAATAAATAACAATCTCAGTACATAAAAAAAATGTACATTTGTTGATAGAGATTATGTCGTGTTAACTAGTAAGTTTAAACTGAATCAGGTTATGGCCATCTAGACACCACCACGAGCATGCTCTTATGCGTGCGGCTTGACAACGATCACGTGGTACACAGCAGTCGCGTCCCTGTTTCTTAAATTTCCACCACTTCAGCTTAAACTTCACCTCTTCTTCAAAGCTTAGACCTCAATCACCATAAATTTAAGTAAAACTTGATCATCATCATCAACACATCAAAGCATACATCTAAACACTACTTTCCTTTTTATATTTTTCAAATTCAAATTTCTTTTACTTCTTCACTTCTATTAATTTAATCCAGTTTCATAAATTTAAAATATTACACCAATAATAATAATTCTCAGCCTTGATAAGATCATAAAGATGAGGATAATTTGAGTCGCTACGCACCAAGTCACCTTACACCCCCGCGGCGGTGCTGCATTGAACTCGCCCGCCAAAGGGTCAAAAGCACCGCGGCAAAATAACAACAAAACCATACAATCGTAATATTATTATTTAAAAAAAAACTTGTTCTCTATTTAACCAACAATTATCACTCACTTTTTCTTCAATATTTTCATATACATATACATATATATGTATATCTAGATATATATATATATATGCGCACCTCAATATATATAACAACTATTCCTTAGCCTCGTTTATAAAAATAAACCAAAATTGGAGTCTTCTTTTGAATGAACGCAAAATCGAGCCTCAAATTTAAAAACAACACGAGGATTTAAATTAAATTATTATATATACAAATCTAAATATAAATAATAATTAATAATAATTTTCCAAGACGTGTTTGGCGGGTTTTCTTTGCTGCACTTACTGCTGTTGCTTGGTTGCTGTTATTGCGCTACGTACATATGCACATATTTTTGTATATAAATATATGTTTTATATATGTATATGTATATGTATATATTTATATAAATACATATATACATACATACAGAGACTATTTAATGTATATATAATATTTAATACACACTTGGGGGCTCTCTCGTCGTGCATTCACCTCTCGGTATACCGCGTCGCCGACACGGTCCGACGAACTTCCCTCGCACCACACCAATGCGCGGAATCACACACAATGTCGTCACTATTTGATTTGATACTCACTTATTGTTGTTGTTATTGTTATTATTATTATTATAACTATTATTTATCCACTGTATTAAGGGTATTAATATTTTGAATTAATATTAATATATTTAGTCCACAGTAACAATTATAGTTTATTTATTGTTAGTTATTTATATTTATCGAGTTATATTAATGTGAGGATAAAAAAATGCCACGAGAGCCCACGAAACACGAGGAACTGCACGCCCTAACCGCGGGGGCATACCGCATCGCTTTCTCGGGCAAACATGGAGCTAGAATCTATGCTGCGTTTAGTTCGTATATTTTACACGGACCCTGTAACTGGCGCTGGAACCACTCTTTTATGATACAGGACTAACAACTTTTAAGTGCTTCGCTTGACGACAAGAATTTTAAAGCATTTTTTGTCTTTTGTATATTTATTTATGGATATTTTTATTTTTTTATGGTATATTAATATTTTCTTTGTTTTTATAAATATTTTTTTAAATTATTTTTAAATATGCTATGGAGAATTTTTAATTTTTATGGGATTTATTTTTACGAATAAATTCAATATTTCCAGGGGTACCAATTTTTTTAATTTTTGCGCGTGCGCTGTAGTCAAGCGCGGGAATTTTTAAATATATTGGTTGTAGTTTTAAGTCACTAGTTTTGCATTTTTTTTTTTTTGAGTTTTCATAAATAATAAAGGTTTTTTAAATTTACTTAGCTGATAAAAGTCTTTGTGAAGATAATATGAGTGTAAATGTGGCAGACATATGAAACTTTTTAATTTTATATAAAAAAAATGGAAAATTAAAAATGATCCAGAAGTTAACAGACAATTGAAAGTTTTCGGATTTTTTTTTACCGGGGAATTAAACAAAAAAATTAAAATAAAAATATACACATGTAGAAAATTCAAAAAACTAAAGGTGCAATTTTTCAAATATTTTTTTTTTCTATGATTTATTATTTAAAAAAAAATCAAAATATTATCAAATGTCGGCTAATTTCAGTATCATAATTAAAATATAATAAAATTTTAAAAAATGCATGTACTGAATTTTGAATTGACTCAATATGCATTTTTTTATTTTTATTTTATGAACATTTTAATTTATTATTTGAGTTTTAAAAATTGTCAGATAACCGCTAACTTTACTATCATAAAATAATGATACTAAAGTTAGTCGACGTCTAATAATTTTTTGATTTTTTTTAAAAACTATAAATTATAAAAAAAAAAATATTTGAAAAATTGCACTTATAGTTTTTTTAATTTTCTACATGTGCATATTTTTGGTTTTTTTTTTTCTTGTAAACAATTTGTTTAAAAAAAATTTTTTAATTTTAGTTGTATGCTAACTTCCGAGTCATTGAATTTAGCCTTCTAATTATTTTTGGATTTTTATAAAAACACTAAATTATAAAAAATTGCACGTGTAGTTTTTTTAATTTTCTACGTGCGCATATTTTTAGATTTTTTTTTTTTGTAATTAAATGGGTTGAAAAAAAATTCAAAATTGTTAATTGCTTGCTAACTTTAGGATCATAAAGTAATCACTGTTGAAAATAATTTTTAAAAATAAATTTTTTTTTTTTCTATTTACTGAAAAATTATCATCTATCTTATAGAATATTAATTAATTTAGATATCTTAGATTTTTATTGATGAAAAAATATTCAGTGATTTTTTAATTCTGACAGAAATTTTATTTATTTGAATAGAAGTGTAAATGTGACGAGTCTGAAGTTAACAGACAATTAATAATTTTTGGATTTTGTTTTAACAAATCGATTGCAAAAAAAAAAAACCAAAAATATGCACATGTAGAAAATTTCAAAAACTACACGTGCAATTTTTTTTAAATATTTTATTTTTTAAATTTATCAATTTTTAAAAAATCCAAAAATTATTAGACGTCGGGTAATTTCAGTATCATGTAAATGTAACTGACAAGTGGAAAGTTTTTAAATTTTTGAATAAATAAATAAAATTTAAGTAGAGTAAAAATTAAAAAATGCGTATTTAGATCAATGAAAAATCAGGACGTGCAACTTCTGACACCATTTATTTTTTTTTTAAATAATAAACAAAATAATAATTATAGGTGTGAAAATAATGCGAGTAGAACATAGAAATATTTATCTACTTTATTTATTAATTTCTTTAATTAATTACATCTCATATTTTCCAAGGTAAAAAAAATGTTTAAGGGAAAATTAATGGCTGGGATGGAAAAAAAACTATTATTTAAATAATTGAGCATAGTACATTTACATAATTACATACTTAATTGGCGCTCAATTATTTAGTTGACTCTTCAAATTTTATATTGTTTACACATAAAAAAAAAAAAATAAACTAGTAAAAAAAAAAAAAAATCTATTAATCTGTAATTATAAGAAAAATTATTAACTAAAAAAAAATAAATCGTAAAAACAAACTTCTGCGTCTTCAATATAGAAAAAAAAGTAAAACGCAATAGCCGATAGGATGGAATGCGTCAAATCGTAACATCTTATTTTCCAACATACGTCAGCTTTTTTAGCGAAATTCACGTGACGTAAATATAAACGTCAGTGTCTTTAGCAGTTGACTGTTGACATTAAAATTAAAATATTATTCTATTATATATTTTTTGTCAGCAATAAATATATATAGCTGAAATTATATATCAAATTCATGAATAATATACTCTTTTTTTTGTCACAATATATATACATATACACCATAATAAGCATATATGTTAATTTGTATTTTTTTCTTCTACAATAAAAGATAATTTTTCCTCCTTTGGTTATTATATCTCAATGTATATTTATATAGTATATATTTATTAATATGATAAGTGTTTCTGTCTGATGAAATTATAAATCAATTAGTACAATAAATCAATCATTAAATCTTAATATCAACTTCTATTATCAAGTTTGGTTGCCTTGTCTTCTTAACGAATAATTAAAAATATAATAAAAGATTACGTTACAGTGCGTGAGTAATAATTACTTTGTTTTTTTTCTTTGCTCTGTAACAAACACTAGTTTGTTCAAATAATTGACAAACATAACTGATACGTTATCGTTTGACATAAATGACCGGATAAATTTAACGTAAAATAATATAATAGTTGATAATAATTATTATTTAACTAATTAATTAATATTTTCCACGATAGCTACTACTTCCTCGTCCACGAAATGATCTTCCACTCGAATGTTTACCTCTCACTGAACGAGATTTATGTACAGGAGTTGCTGTCTGCCCGAATGTTTTGCTATTACGTCCGCGCCAATTGGGATCATGGGAAGAAAAAGTTTCTTGCTCGATAATTTCAATCTCATCATGATCATCAATGACAATAGGACTGGGTTCATGGCTACGTTCACTTCTGCTTTCATGATAATTATCCTGTCGTTCAATGTCATGTCGATAGTCCGGAGAAAAATGACGTTCATGTGGTGAAAAACTGCGACGATTTGGACCACGAGTTAGTGAATAATTGTCAGCACGTCGCAATGGCGATGGTACTCGATGATGATATTCTCTTGAGTCATGATCCTGGTGGGAGAGATGTCCGGGACTCAGCATAATGCGATCATCTTGATCCTGAGATGATGGTGATACTCCGCGAGTATTCCATGATCTCTTCTGTGATGAATTACTTAGACTCCATCGTAGATCATTGACTTCACGTGCCTTTGAATTGTAATCATATGTCTCACGTACATTCCAATCCAAACGATCCATGATTGGCCTTTTTTCTTCACGCGGTGGTGGCTGCAATTCACCAGGATGTACTTGTACACTAAAATCAACCATTTCTACTTCTGTTTGTGTGCATTGTTCTGCAAATTCTTTTGAGTCTGTTTGACAATACTTTTGATGGACTTCTACAGCCGGTTTTATTTCTTCCACACGATTTTCTTTAATTTCTTGCCATAATTGTTTAATTGATGGTTTTTGCAATAAAATAGAATTTGATTTCAATTCAACTGATTCATTGAGTGGTTCATTTTTAGTTGGATCAAAGAAGAAACGACCTTTGATTTTTAAACGTGGATCCTCGTCGGGTAATTCCCTTAGGGCCATCTCACAGTGACGTAAAATGTCAGGTTTGAATCCTGTGGCCCAAAACAAAAATATTTTTTTTGTATTATATAACATTTTTATATAATTTTGACGTATTATATTTCACTTTTACTCAAAATCAAAGATTATATTGATGATAAATGTAACCATCGTTCATCACCAGCAATAATCACTTGGCAGGCATTTAAATTTTCACTTATCACTTTATATAATTTACAAATAATTACAGTATTAAAATAAATTTTAAAAACTCACCTGGATATAAGACTGGATGACTCGTATCTGGTGGATGGAAAAAAAAATAAAGTAGTAAAATAATTTTAATATTAACGCGATTACAATAAAAAAAAAAAATAATAATAATAAAAAGCAACAAAATGATAAAATTTTATTGTCTAAAATATAACAGTAAGTAATTAAAAATAAGATCGCACCTTTCGCAGATACTGAAGCTTCCAACAGACTGGACAAACTGGTCTTTTCAAACTGCTGTAATATTTAATTCAAATTCAAATTAAAAAGTATAATTAAATTTATTATTTTTAAATAAAATAAAAATAATTAATTATGCAGCACATAAATATTACTTTTGATTTGGAGATAACAGGTGGCTCGGGTGTCTTCAAACGATCACGTCGTGACGACGAGTGTCCTCCATTGTAGGCTGAAGAAGATCGTTCTGCATACATGTGATGTCCTGAGTTGAACATCCGTTCTGGTTGTGGTGAAGGTGATGCCTGTATCTGAGTTGAAACTTGCTGATGAAATATTGAGTCCATCATTGATTGCTCTGTCGGTGGTGCTGGAACTGGTTGCGGTGATCGCGAAAGAATTTGCCCGAATCCTGAACGTGAAGGGGTTCCGTGCATTGGAATAGGATTGGATTGGTTGTACGCCACAGGACCAGCTGTGTAATCAGGTTGGGAAATAGCGTGCATAGGTAGTGGTTCAAAGTTCATAGAAGATCCGGCAGTAGCTAAAGATTCGTATGGCATGTACGATGGAGCTCCTGATGGTCCAGCGTTTATTGATGGAAGAGATTCTTGCAGCGGCATGTAGTGCTGAGGAAGTCCAGACATTTGAGAGTGTACTGGTCCTGGTCCCAGTAATGATGGTGGCTGTTGCTGTGGCTGAATTCCTCGCATAGACTGATGCATGTATCCTGGATTTATTGATTCCGCGGGTATGATAGGATTGTCCCGAAATTGTCGAGCTAGCTCGTCAATAAACGGCGTACGTTTTCTACGATGGTCTGGTGATTTACTGACAGATCGGCGTCTGGGACTGGTGCGTCTTCCTACCGGCGAACGACTCCATCGTCGACGAAAGCGATCCTGACTGCGACTACGCAGACGATCTCTTGATCTACTTCGTCTGCCTACGATCCTTACGTCACTGCGAAATTATTCTAATTCTAATATCTAGTATTTTTCGTTTTTTTTTTTTGTTTTTGTTTTTTTTTTTTTTACATAATGCAATAGTACAATTACAATTACAATATCGTCTTACAAGTGAATTAAATAATTTAATTTTTAATAAAATAAATATAATTAAAGTTAAAAATATATATTAGCAGTATATATCTTACCGTTCTTCCGGACGTCGACGACTACGATCGACACTTGTACGTCTCTCCCGGCGTTCCAAGCTTCCATGACGTTCCCAGCTAGGTTTTCTGTGACGATCCGAGCTTCTTCTGTTAATACCAATCGGACTTCTTGATCTACGCAGTGGACTCAATCTAATCCTGTCGTGGCTTCTTCGTCGTGTTGGGCTGATTCTGTGACGATCCAGACTACGGCGACGGTCTCTGCTCCTGTGAGATCGTTGCTCGCGATCATGGTCTCTATCACGTTCACGATCCATCTGCTTTTCATTCTCAATAATTTCTACTTCTGTTCCTGGCGGTACAACAGTACCTGAATCCAAAAGATGCTTGATGGCCTTCTCTTTTTCCGCCAGTATTTTACTTTCATTGACCCTCTTGGTGCGAATCTTGTCTCGTTCGATGTCCTGAGAACTCTTTGATGGATCCCGTCTATCTTCACGTCTTCTCTCGTCCCGTTTTCCACGATCTCGGTCCCGATTATCTCGATTGCTGCGTCCTGCGTCTCGATAATCTCGACGATTACGATCCCTAAAATTTGTCTTACTATTTTAATAGCTATCTTATTATTACAAACTAACATCAAAACATCATAAACTTATACATTGTTACAAACTTAAAAATATATAAATAAAAATACCATCAACTCAACATTTACATTTTACAAATAATAAATGATCTTATTTAATTATTTAACAAGAAACCGTTCTTGATTAAATATTTAAATTAATGATTGTAATTTAAATATAAAATTTTCAGTGTTGATTTAATAATTTCACATAAATGTTTTATCATAAACTACTAAATGAAAATAGTCAAAAATAATTGTCATACAAATGTTTTTAAAACTAAATAAATTAATTTATCTGTATTGCAAATAAATTAAAGTATATTTTTACTGATCTACAGTGACATTATTTACATCGCATTTCTGACAATAGATTCAATTATTTATAAAAAAAACAAGTCAAATATTTATCTCACACAAAAAAAAACATGTGTTGACATTTACATTGGTAACATATTTAAATAAATAATAATAAGTTATATTAAAATACATGAGTGTGAATGTAGCAGACATCAGAAAAATTTAAAATTATTAATAAAATAAAATAAAATTTAAAAAAAATGCACATTTAATAAATTTTGCAATTAACAAGTGGATTTTTCATAAATATTATTTTTTAAATTATTTAGTCTATTTAGTTATAATTTTAAATTTGTCTGATGTCTGGTACATTCACACTCATTTAAAATACGATATTCTACCTAGAACTTCTTCTATGATCTCTATCTCTGTTGTCCCTACTATGAAAATCCTCAGCAATTTCTTCTTCACCATCCCAAGCATCAACTACATTAAGTCCTTCCATGAAATCTTCATCAAGAAACTCCTGTAGCTCATCATCAGGCATGTCTTTGAGTCCTTCAATAGCTCGCTGGACTTCTTCGTTGGTGTTTCTGGATACTCGTGAATTTCTTGACGGGTTGTCACTGATACCGCCTCTTCCTCGTGGCCCATCCTTGGTGTTCCTGCTCATCTTCAGCTCCTGATGTTATCGATCTTGTTAAATAACTTGCGTTTAAAACCGAGTGATGACTCCCAGCAATCGCTAACTGAATCTGCTAATCTGAATCTCTATAATATTTAAAATATTTTTAAAATTAGAATTATTTTTACCTTTACCTTTACCTTATTTTGATTGTTAATTCACATTTGTCGAGGCATTTAAATTGAAATGTCAAATTATTATCATTATTATTAAAACATTACAAACGTTTGTTTATATTGTTTAGTTATTTTTATATCTTTTAATTTATAATCAATTACCCAAATTAAAAACAAGAACTAAAAATTTTATAAGAGGTTAATAAAATTTTATTGCTCGCTATATGTAGATATACCACATCAATAAGGTATACTAAGTTTATGTCATGATAACAAACTTGAAGATCTCAAAAATTATTAAGTAAAATAATAATTTATTTTGCGTTTTATTGTAACGCACGTTAAAAAAAATATTCGAATAATTGCAAGATTTATTTTGAATATTAAATTACAATAAATAAAATTTAATTAACAAAATGGTTTTATAAAAAAAATCGATTGTTTTTTAGTTGGTGGCATTGTCAAGTGACTGCAGCACAAACTTTTTGTTGATAATAAATTAATTTGGAAATAAATTAATTTAAAGTTTAAAAAATTTATTTTTAAACATTTACTGTCACATTTGTTAATTTATTAATTTTGTAAGTAATATTTTTAATTGTTATGTATTTTTATGATACGTTTTTTTGTATTGATTGAATAGTTTTTACACCGGGTAGAAAATAGGTTACGAATATTGTCACATGTGTCGCTTTTTGTTTTTTAATTATTTAAGTTTTGCCAAAATAATAAAAAAAAAATTCAAATTTAAATGATCCTGAAGTTAACAAAAAATTCGGAAATTTTGAATATTTTTTTTCAACAAATCAACTACAAAAAAATTAAAAATAAAAATATGCACATGTAGAAAATTTTAAAAACTATGGGTGCAATTTTTTTAAATACATTTTTTGTTTTTTAAAATTTACCGTTTTAAAGTAAATCAAAAAATTATTAGACGTTGGCAAACTTCAGTATCATAAAATTTAAATGTTTAATAATTGGAAATTTTTTTAAATTTTGAATAAATAAAAAAAGTGTAAGTAAAATAAAAATTTAAAAATACGTATTTAGATAATTGAAAAATCAATACGCGCCTTTTTTTAAATTTCATTACTTTAATTAATTAATTTCTTTATTTATTTAAAGTTTATAAACTGTCACATATCTGTTACATTAACATTTATTTTAAATAATAATTTTTATAGAATAAAGTGAAAATTCAATTATTGATATTGTAGCAAATATTTGTATTCAAATTTATTTATTATAATTATTACTAATAATAGATAAATGTTTTTAACTCATTACTTAATGTGTCTACTAATTTTATCAATAGTTTCTATTATTGATAAATTTAAATTTGTAATTTTAGTTTATAAAAAAAAAAAAATCAAAAATATGCACAATATGTAGTATAGATTCAAACCTTTTTTTTAATAATAATTAATTTGCTTAATTAAAATGACAAAATTACATCTGGTTGTTAAAATAAAAAAGAGATTTTTTAAAATTCATTTTTAAGCCCTCATTCAGTCATAAAAAATTATAATAAAATAAAAACTGATGAAATTAAATGAAATTTTACTTTTTTTTTCTGTAAAGTATTTTTAATAGAAGCTATTTTAGTCGATTCATCAGAAAGTTGAAAAAAACAGAAGTTACGGAAGTTAAATTTATTATTTTGAAAAATTTTAATTCGTATCATTCTGAAACTCTTTCAATTTCTCTCAAAATCTATTCTATGCAAACTGAATTATGTTTGTATTGATTAATTTATTTACTTTTCAGGTGAGAATGTCGAAGCCAATTGTTTTCGTAACTGGCAATGCTAAAAAATTGGAAGAAATACTCGCAATTTTGGGTAAAAATTTTCCACGAGAAGTTAAAAATCAAAAAATTGATTTACCGGAGTATCAAGGGGAGCCGAGAGACATAAGCATATCTAAATGTAAAGCAGCAATGGATATTATAAAAGGGCCAGTTATTGTTGAAGACACTTGTCTCTGTTTTAATGCTATGAAAGGGTTACCGGGACCATACATCAAATGGTTTTTAGAAAAACTCGGACCAGAAGGTCTCGTTAACATGCTGACAGCTTGGGAAGACAAAAGTGCCGAAGCTGTTTGCACATTTGCTTATTCATCTGGTAATCCTGATGACCAAATAATTATTTTCGAGGGCAAAATACATGGAACTATTGTCAATCCACGTGGACCACGTGATTTTGGATGGGATCCTATTTTTCAACCCGATGGATACTCTGAAACTTATGCTGAGTTACCTAAAAGTGTTAAGAACGAAATATCACATCGCAGCAAAGCTCTGGAACAATTAAAAAAATATTTTGTTAAAGATGATTAGAGTAAATTACATTTAGATAAAAAATAAAATTCAAATTAACAACCAATAGTTAAAAAGTCATTTTTATTATCATAGTTACAGTTCATAAATATTTATAAATCAACTCTATCTTTTCAATGTGTCAAGTTTTTGATAATAAATTTTTTATAATATAAGAGCTAATAAAAATATATCGTATACGATTTCTTGGGATTTCCATTGATAAGAACTTAAAAGAAAATCTTAAAATAAAACTTGTGTTGACAACATAAAATAAATAGATAAACAGTATCAGAATAAATGAAAAAACAATTTTTATAATTATTTATTTATTTATTTATTTATTAAGTTCATATGCCAAGGCAACAGCCGAATGGCAATTTGTACAAAAACAATAATACAATCACGTAATTTCAATAAAAATATTTAAAAAATTTTAGGGAACAATTTAAACATAGATTTAGCAATAGAATAGAATAAACAAGCCTAGTATTTAATTACTTTTGATAATAAATTTCAAAATATTTTTTAATATCAAAAAATAAAAATTTATCTTTTTATTTGTAAAATTTATACACGTTTAATATTTATATTGCACTTTTGATCTTTCATATATAAAATTGTGGTCACAATTATTTATTAAATTTTTTTTATCAAATATTTATTTACGAATAATTTAATTATCATTTTTTTGGTCGTGGTTTAATAAAATAATTATTGGAATGTCTGGATTTTACTCCGACTATTGAACTCTGATACATCACATCACTATTATTTATAAATTTATTATTTACACATATATATGCATATAAATAATCTGTGTTATTATTATTATATTAATCAATTCTTCATTAACGCGAGTCCATTGATCTTTATAATTTAATATAACTCTTTAATAAGACACTGTAATATCTTTTTATCTACGTATCAATAATTAACGAGTTAGACAATATATTGTTTGACTGTTTTCTTAGAATAAGATATATAAACATATAAATATATGACTATTTATCTAGCATAACAAGTTTTCCTCATACAATTCAAGTTCATTGGTAAATAGACAAGCAACAAGATATTAGTCATACAATCATACAGTATATTTATATATATACATATATATGTATCACTGAATGAGGAAAATAATAACTATTTAAATTTCTACGAACTTAATGTTATTAAATAAATAAAAAATATATTTTCAATTTAAAAAATATCAAAGTAATTTATTATAATTATTTATTTATTTTTTTTTACATAAAAATGTAAATAAAATAATTCATTTATTAAAAAATAATATAAAATCAAATGGACCCGGGTTATCATGACGATTGGAGGAAAGCATCTCGGGTTATCGTAAAGGAAAGATTTATTCTTTTATTAATTATAATTAAATTTATTTTATTTTATTTTATAAATATAGTATAGCAAGTAATACAATTTTTCCAACACTTTTATTTCCTCTCAGTAACATCGTCTGATGCTCTGAGGTCATATATAAAAAGGGGAGCCGTTTATTACTCAGACACCAGTCTTTTGCAATGGCTCGTGACATTAAATTCATTGCCGGTAAGTCTAATGTCAATTTATACTTTTAATTTACCGGTTCAATTATACCTGCACTATCCTCAGTGTAATGCATCCATACATAATTTCTCTGCATCGTAATCTTTTTAAAAAATCTCTTTAAACAAAAAAAAAAAACTAACATAAAATTTATGTTTAAAAATACATCTCTACTTTTTTAAATTTTAACATATACAGAAAAAAAAGGATTTCTTGGCGCAAAAAATTTCTACTCATCCCAAGAAAATTTTTTATTATAAATTGAAAACGATAATTTTCTTGGGACGATAAAAAATTTCTTGCGTCAAGAAATTTTGTTTAGTTCTAAGAAAATTTTTGTTTTTTTTTTTACAAAATTTTTTTTGAGTCAAGAAGTCATTTTTTTTTGTAAATGTTCTCATTTCATTAATGAAATTTTTATGAATTAAATATGAGTCAGTAAATCTTCAATATAATTTTAATTATCAATACAAATTATACTTTCTCGGGTCAACTTTTACTGTCATATTTGTACTGATAAACATCTTTACCTTATCACGTGTACTCAAGTATTGTATCGATCTTCTTAAATTTTAGAAAAAAAAACTAAAATTTATAAGAACTTCAAAAAATTACATTACGAGAACGCGGAAAAAAGTGATATCATGATATTTTTTTGGTAAACTTGATAAAGCAAACATATTTATTGGGACAAATATGGCAAAGTTAAATTGGGTATATTTTTGGTGACTAATAAATTTTATTTAAAATTACTTATTATTATAATTAATAACATAGATTAAATTTAAATAAATTATTTCTGCAATGATTCACAACAGAGATATATTTTAAATATATTTATTTTTTTTTGAGATAAATTTAATGTGTGTGTTTTTGAATAGATATTTTTTAAAAAGTTTATTGCGATGCAGAAAAATTCTGTGTGAAGATGCACTACCCCATTATCTCTATTCAAGGTCATTTGATATAAACATGACGAGCAATTTAAAATTTATTTGCACAATTGAATAATTGCCATACTTTCATCGTAATTTCAAAATCAAATTATTAACTTATAGAGATAAATGTTGTACACATACATATATAACTAATTATTTTTACTTTTCTTCTTATAGCTCTGGTGTTATTTTTAGTAATTAATGAAAGTATTCAAGAAAGTATTTCAGGTAAAAAAATAATATCTCTTAATTTTTGTGACTAGTTATTATTAAAAAAGAAAAAGTTAAATAATTACTGTGATTAATAATTAGGATTATTTCCAAGTGAAAAAACACTTGTCTATAATTATTACGGCGATGTGAAGGCAGGAATAATAGAACCAGCCGCATACGCTTCTCAGTATTCGTTATCAGGAAAATTACACATAAAACAAGATACCAGTGATCCAAAGTATCAATTTGCATATTATATTATTCTCAAAGATGTGAAAACTGGCCTTCACAATGGCAATGCTGCGCATTATGAACCCACAAAGATATTAACACCTATTTCAGAAGCTGCTAAAGCCATTGAAGATCCATTTCTTCTTATTTACAATGAATTCGGACAGGTAAAATTTTTGTATTATGATTATTTTATATAAAAAAAATCTGAAAAACGGTTGACCCTGTGGTCGAACCCCAAAACTTCACCCTTTTTTGAAGCTCTATGAAGGCAAAAAACGATTGGAACGAAAAAACATACATTTCACTGAAAAAAATTAAATTTTGTATTAAGACTTAGATTTGATAAACTTTGAAACAAATCAGTTGAGCGATTTACGAGTTATGCAACAAAAACTTATAAAAACAACTTTTATTTTTTGTATAACTTGTAAACTACTCGACCTTCGACTCCAAAATCTAATCAGTTCTAAATCTTAGTGAGGTCAAAAAAAGTTCACACACATACGACCGGATGTCCATTCGGAAATAGTCAGAATAGATTCCTAGGATCTCAAAACGTCAAGATCTGATGAAAACTCGATTATCGAAAATCAGATCGAAACCAATAACTTTCCTTTTTTTTTGAAAATTTTCAATTTTCATAGTGGGAAGTTGAAAAGTTGTATACTATGAGATAAACAGACGACATATGTTAATTTTTTTTAGCTCAAGGGTGTCAAGATTCCTGATCAAGAACCAGTGTGGTCTAAAAACATGAAAATGGCAATGGCTTCTATGCTTCAACTGGATTTGAAGAATATGAAGATTGATGCTCCCATCAAGCCACACAGTTTTATGATCCCAGAGGTAGGTAACAACTAATGGGGTCATTTAGTTCCCAATTTTAATGTTCTCTTTGGTTGTTACCACCAGAAAAGTATCCACGGTGACTGCTGGACTAGTTATGACGTCCATGCCAAGTATCCAGCCGCCAATCAACAGGACAATGAGATTGTTGTTACTAAATTTTCATCACCGAAAAATTGTACCAATTATAATGTTCAGGTGTTTGATCATGTGGATGCTGAGGGATGTGACGTACCACGACTGGTAATTTTAATTATTTCAATTAATAGCTATTCAGATTATTTAATTAATTGTCTTTATTTATTGATAGGTGCCTATTAATATGGCCGCGAGAAGATTATTCGAAATAAAGTACAAAAATAACAGTATTCTAATTGAAAAGCTTATTGCTCATGGAGGAGTTAATTATTTTCCATGGCAAGGAAGATCTGAAGCTCATTACGTGTTGAACAAGTAAGTTTTCCCTATTTACAAAATCTATGTGGAATTGCATGGGAACCTGTAGAAATCCATGTAGGAAAATATGGATGTATGTAAGAATCCATGTAGGAAGCCATGGGTATCTGGATTCCTATATGGGAAACCTACATAGGAAACTATGGGTACCTGCATTCTCATGTAGGAAACCCACATAAGAAACTGTGGTTACCTGGGTTCCATGTACGAACTTGGATGTATGAATTTCTTTGTGGGAATTCTGGGTTTTTATATAAGTAACTAGCAGATCCCGCCAGCTTCGCGGGGTAATAAAAAATTATTAGTTAAATAAAATATGTACTTTATAGTAATGGGAAATTATTTTTATAAATAATTGAATAATTTTTTTCTAATTTTCTTTAAAAACTACAGTTGAAAAAGACAATTTCTTCTGGAATTACGATAGCACATAAAAGTAAGGGAGAAAAAATTTTCTCTTCGAGTACCGAGCTCTGTGTCTAGATTTTCTATGTATTTTCTATGGAATTTCTTAGACGGCGTCTTCTGAAAGAATGCTAGCAAACAGAAGTGAAAGAAAAAAATTTTTTCTCTAAGTACCGAGCCCTTGGTCTAGATTTTCTATTGGATTTCTAGGATTCAGAAGTCTTCTGGAATTATGGTAGCACACAAAAGTGAAGGAAAAAAATTTATACTTTAAATACCGAGCCCTTTGTCTCAAGGAGCTCGAAAACAGCGGGAAGTTTTGGGACTGACCCGCAGGGCCAACCGATGCCCAGATTTTTATGATAGGGTTTATTTAATTTAATATACAGAGATAAATTTTAGTAATTAAAATCTTTAAATTTTTCAGTGCAAGTTTTCTTCTGGATAAAATTGTTGCATCATCAGAAATACCGCTACCCGTAGTTGATTTCAACAATGTGTCATTGACTACTGATCTAAGTTATCAACGACCACAGAGTAATTACGCAGAAAACGCAGCTGTCGATGTTACTAACGGGCGTAATGTAATCAAACAAGATGTTCTGATAAATAAAGTTGTGAAGATGTTGAATGAAGCTGCTTATTACCTTGAAGAAGATCATGTTGAAGCTACAGAACCTGACTCAATAGACAGCCAAACTATCAATCGGATTCTAGACATCATGAGTTACATGGAAGTTTCCTCGTTTGAAAAAGTCTTTGCTGAAATTCAAGATACGACGGATGAACGCAATGACGTTATCAAGTATATATATTTTATAAATATATGTTTCTAATGATTTTCTAGTTATTTATTTTTTATTTTATTTATTTGTCTATTCAGGAGTTTGTTTTTGGGTATTGTACCTCAAGTAGGAACTACCGCATCAAGTATTTTTATATGGAATATTATAAAGAATAATAGAGTCACGGAACTTACGGCAAAAGAATTATTAGCAAAAATGCCTTTTAATATTCGAGTGCCCTCGAAAGAATTTCTGATTGAAATGGAGCCGCTTATTAATTCTGAAGATTCTTTGACCCTGGAAGTTCATAAAGCGAGTGTTCTTTGCTTCTCTACAATGGTCTACAGAACGTTTAAAAATTTACCAGCTACTGCAGATAATAAAACACTTGATAAATATTTAAATCATTTCTATGACAAGCTAATCAGTACGTCTACCATTTATTGATATATTCCATTTATGAAAAATTATCGATCAAAATGAATCTTTATAAACTTTTTAAAAATTGAAATGTAGGAAATCTGTACGTTATTGTACGATTTCGGTCACCCAAAATTATTTTCAAAAGATTTAAAAATCTAAAGTCAACCCTACATTTTTTTATTCAAATAATTTTAATTAAAATTTTCTCGATTCATTATCAAAAATTAATTTCCTATTGACAAGATTTTTTTAAATTTTAAAAAGTTTTATCTTTTAGTAGAACTCATTCTATCGCTTATTTTTAATTATTTTTTTTGTATTAATTATTAATATTTGAAATTTACAGATGTACAATCTTATGGTTCGCAACTCAATTATTTAATGGCCATTAGTAATGTCCAAGTTGGAAAAATTTACAAACTATTGACTCCAATTATTCGCGGTGATATCGAGGTATCTAATAATCCAGTTGGAATTCGTTTAATGGCAATATGGGCTATCAGAAAATCAATTTCTAATAATTATAATGCCGCTCATGATCTTCTGTGGCCTATTATGGGTGACTACAATCTTCCACTTAAACTCAGAATAGCAGCTTATGATATTCTGATCCGCCAAGCACCCACAATGACCAACATCCTTCATATTTACTGGTTCATGGTCTACGAAAAAAATGAGCATCTCTATAATTACCATCATACAACAATTAAGGGTTTGGCCAATTCAATAGATTTATGTGACGTCAAATTACGTGAACTTACAACTAAAATAATGCGTTTCACTAAAATTCATGCGCCTGTTCCTTATCAACTTTCTGGTTCCTACATGTTTGATTCGATGGATGAAATTTATGGACATGGAGAAAGCTTTAGAATTTCTTTGACTCATGATGAACTTACTGGAGGCCCTGAAGTTATTTATCTTGAACACAGTATCGTTGAAGGGCGTAAAAAAGTTAACGACTGGGCTGTAAGTTTATTTCTGAATTATAAATATCTTATATATATGTATATTAGACTGTGTCAGAATTTTTTTTTTTTTATTAAATACATCTCAAAAGTTACTTCAATAAAAAAAAAAAAATCCTCTTAAAATTTCGGCTCTGTTTCTAAAAAATTGAGATGGTGCAGGGGGTTCCCCTTTCCAATTTAAAATACCTTGAAAAAAAATTTTTATTTTTATTTTTATTTTGTAAGTAACTATGTCAAAATTTTTTTTTTCCGATTTTTTGATTCTGAGATCTTGTAAGAAATTAAAGTCCCTATGAAAAAGGTCTCTTTTGTCATACATTTAAATTTGATATAAAAAAATCTGAAAAACGATTCTCTGATAGCCCCGAGGCCTCCAAACATCCAACGAATTCCTTAATTTCGATCAGGATTTCCGTCTAAAAAATTCTGTAGATAATCTCGACTCAGTTTCCTGAGCTCGAAAACAGCGGGAAGCTTTGAGGTTTTCCCGCAGGGTCAACCGTTCTTCAGATTATTTTTTTCTGACACAGTCTAATGTATATTCAAATTATTTATAAAATATTTTACAGATTTATTTACGTCTTCAAAACGTCGATGATTTAATGTATGAACTTCGTCCCACATCTTTACAAAAATTTTTTTCTGTTAGGGACAAAAATGTTCTCGATGTTTTAAAACAAGTTGCAAAAACGATGAGTTCAAAAAAAAACAGCCATATTGATACGATAATAATTAATAAAGGCCATGTTGTGGCTGCACTTCACTTAGACGCCTATTCTATAAAAAATTTAGATTATATTATGCCGCTTATAAATATATTTATTAATAATATCAATATACAACGGGTAGTTTACGATAACATTTACGAGCAACAAGTAATCAGTGAAATGGGATTACCAGTTCTTTTGGAAACTAAAACTCCAACAGTTTATTCTCTGAAATTAAATTACGATTCAGAGGCTGAAGAATTGATAAATATAAAAATAGATTCTAAAATATGGCGTCACCAAGATTACTCCATGTCAATTTACAATCCTCTGTCCAACATATGGCATTCTATTCGTAGATCTTCAGTACTTAATGCCGCTTTTGCAGTACAATTTAACGTTGATTTGGATCTCAAATCTCCATCTTTGAAATTGAAATTTCCACTGTTGTCTGCTGAAAAATTATCTGCTGTTGGAATAATGACCCATACAAAAGACATTACTGTTGTGACAGATAATGAAGAAAATATATTAGAGACAGCATGTCCTAATTGTACTTCCCAAGTAGTAGTTTCCAAGGGCGATGATTTAAAAAAAAATTATCAAAATATATATGATTCAAAAGACACAGGATTAAAATTAACAGCAGGTATATTTGATTGTGAAAATGAAATTACTCCTATTTTAATTAATAAAGAATGGATTAGATCATTAATAGAAGAACGTAAAAATTCATGGAACAGTATATTGTTACATTCAATACTTGGTATTCGTCAGCAATTTAAAAATATTATATTGTCACCACAAATGGGAAGTTGTGGCGGCATAGTTAAAATTAAACCCAGTATTATTTATCCGACATCTCATGTTGATTTGGCATTGAAAGTTAATTTTAATGATATTGATAGAAGAACGGCTAGTTTATTAGACGAAAATAAATTAGATGTTCATGGAACCTTGGATGTGGTCGCTGATTCTACAAACAGTTCCAAGCAATCTTGGGATTTAAAAATGAATATCAACACATCTAGAGGGCACTTGAAAAATGCGTTGAAAGTACAACTAAATCGAGTTATTCCAGGAGAAAAAAAACTCAAAATTTGCATTGATGGTCAAAAAATTTACCCGGCGATTCCGGATGATCCATTAAAAGTCGGCAGGACTAAAGAAGAAACAAATGGAAAATTAACTATTTCGATGGATCATGCTGATGATGATTTATGTCATCGGAATGAAACTTTGATTGCGATTACAGTAAAAGGAGAGCTTACAGATGAACAGAAAAAATTGTTTACTAAAGAAAGTATTAATGGCGCTTGTTATAAGGATATAAATAATCCATTGTACAATAATTCAAGTATTCTTTTACCAAAAACGGTTAATTGTCTTAATGAAGCTATACGTCATACTACTTTGAGAAAGTATACTTTAAATGTAACACATAAACAGGTAAGATATTTATTATAAATATAAATATTAATAATAGGGGTGTGCAAATCAAGTTCAAATCGAATTTTTGAATAATTCGTAACTTCGAATTATTCGTCAATTTTAGAACTATCTGTTTTTGAATTATTTGTAACTTTTCAAATCGAGAAAATTATGATCAGCCTTCACATATTCAATTTTTATTTAATGGAGAGCTTATAGTTTTTAAAGTAATCAAGAAATAATTTTTTCGTAGATTTGTATCTGAGCTCTATTTACTTCTGACGAAAATTTGAGATTGGAAAAAATATTACAATTTTAAATCGTTGAAAAGAAAATTTTCGAATTATTCGATTCGAACTTCGATGCGAAATAATTTGATAATTTTTTAAATTTTAATTATTTCGGTTAACTATTAATTGATATGGGTTATGTATGATATAGAAAAACATATACATTAATAAAAATTAAATTAAATGTTTTGATAACTTTGATATAAAATTTCACAATAATAATGTACGTGAACAAAAAAAAAGTATTAATATAATTGTTTTGTTTTTAATTCAATTAAAGAAGTAGACGACGTAAAAAAAGTTAAAAATATAATCACGATATTATTTTTGTCATCAAATATCTTTTACAATAATTAAAATTTATTACAGCAAGTAATTAGTTGGATTAATTATATTTAATATTTTTTAAACTAGACATTAGTTTTCCTTTATTTTATTCAATTTTAATCATATAGGTAATTTACTAAATCATAATAATTACATTGTAAAAATTGGGAGTAAATTCGGAGTGATCTGGATTTTATTTGAATCCGCATTCACTCCAAATCAGAGTTTTAATATTAAAGTAAACTCCCCTTTGAAGTAAATATCCGAGGGAATTAAATAAATAAACAATCATCCGCATTTAACCGCGTTCACTCCGCAAATTTTTTAGTGTATATATAATATACCTACCTACAGATAAATATTAAAAATGAAATATATTAATTTTATTTTAGGTACCAAGAAATATTATATCAAAAATATTCGAATTTGAAGATTTAATTAAATCAATAGCATTGTCGAATATTAAGTACACGAATAAGAACTATACAGAGCCAGGATCAGCAAAAATAATTATTCAATTTCCCATGGATTATCAAAGCGTAAATATGTCAGTAATAACTCCATTCCGTAGCTATGATTTAATTGATGTTGATTTGAACGTTGAAAGTAATCCTCCGCGATTGAATGGATTTGGTCCTGACTATGAAAAACATCTCTGGTTATTACCTCTCGATAACACTCGATTTAGTATGGAATTTTTGCACTTATATTCTCTCGACATGAAGAGTAAATATTTCATATTCTACATATTAATTTTTTCTATTTAAATTATCAATTATTTAATCAAATTCTACGTTATTTTTATTTCAGAAATGTGTTCCCTGTATCCAAAAGTAGTTTTGACTTTGGATGGTGGAGAAATTCCATATTCAATACCCACTGAATGGACATTAGTATCCGGAGATTACATTTACAAAAATTTTGCTATTTTTGTTAAAAATATAAATGATAAATTAGCTTTGAAAATTTATGCAACACGTGAAGTTGTTGAGATAACACCAAATGATAATGGGAATATTCAAATACAGATAAATAATGAAATTTTAAATCCCAATCAAAACGGTTCTTATGTTCCTGTTGATGCTACAGATTCGTGGATACTAAAGTAAATTACTAATATTTTATTTCTAATTTAATATTTTATTTTTATTATTATTAAATTTCAATTTATTTTCAGAGTAACGAAACATGGGGAGCACATAATGATAGCAATGCAAAACGATATAGTTATCAGTTACACTGAAAATGCTGTGTCACTAATGATTGACTATTCATTGCAAGGAAAAATAAGTGGACTATGTGGCTACATGGACGGAGCGTACAAAAATAAAATACCAAATGTCTATTTATTAGCTTAACATATTTATTTATCGAGTTTCCTTCAATATTCAATAAGAGAAAGTATAGTTTTTATTAATTTGTTTATAAATGGGTATTTATTTTTTAGTATTGTAGAATGAGATAAAAAATAGTATTGTTGTTTGGATTTTATGATGATATATTTATTATGTATATAGTTAATAAATTATTCAAATAAATCTTATGTGAGTTTCTCGACTATAATTTTTTACAAGGACCCGAAAGAACTTATCAGGTTAACTTTATAAGGCGGGTTCGCCTTATTAGTAATTATTTTTAAAAACTATCAAATCGCGACAAAAAAAAAAAAAATTTAATTATATTCCGAATGAAATCTAATGTATCCGAGGCATTACTTTGATGAATAAGTGAGTAAGCTACTTTCGATAAATATGTTATCTTAAAAAAAAACCTCAGGTGATCCTGATCAGGATTACTCGATGAGAAATAACTTTTTTTTGCAATCTTGGCCGTATAACTTCCGTTTTCTACAGTTTTTCACTTTACATATTTACATTACATAGTCTTTAGGTTACATCGCAAGCGATTCGAATCCCTAATTTCTTGGGTAAATACTTCGCTATATTTCTAGTAAATTATTCTAAAATTTTTCGAACTATGACTTCTGGGCATTTTTATTTTTTTGGATTTTCTATTCCATACCTCATTATTAGCTATCGATTGCAGACAAATGGCAAAGTCTGGCGGCTGCATGGAACGAACCTCACAGGGTAATGCATTATATCAACTTGTGAAAAATAATTAATTTGCTCTCCATGGGCTTTGAATCTAATCCTGGCCAATTTGAGAACAAGAGTGTTATCCAATCAACCACAAGTACAGGTTGGTTGAGAAATAACTTTTTTATAAGCAAAGGCATGCGAATGTATGGTTCTGATAAGGAACTCGCCAGGTTTGCACGATGGCAAATAAGTTTGTTTTCAATAAAGTTATTGTGACATGATCCTGATAAAGAACTTGTCAGGATTTCCTTAATAGGGCAAATCTTATGTTAACCTAATAAGGTCCTCATCATGGTACTTCAGGAAAATCCGGAAAAAATTTTATTCGGGTTTAATTAAAACCAAGTTTTTTATATTAATTTGAAATCTATACCGCTGTTCGATTAGTTATAAATAAATTTTATTAAATTTATTATTTGTAATTATGTAATAATCGTCATTTAATAAATTGTTGAACGTATTAACTATTGCGTGTGCGATGTTCATAATTGGCCTAATATTATTAAATTTTGAACAATAACTCGTTATCCTAAACTTTATCAAATTTATTGAGTGTATTTTTAACTTCCCGCTAAAAATCTCAGATTTTCAAAAGTCGGGAAGTTATTGTTTTCACCCCGTTTTTCGAAAATCGAGTTTTCATCAGATCTCGACGTTTTGAGGTCCTAGGAAGCTTCCCTGACTATTCCCGCGATGATGTCCGTGCGGCTGTATGTATGTGTATGTGTATGTGTGTGTGTGTGTGTGTGTGTGTGTGTGTGTGTGTGTGTGTGTATGTATGTAAACCTCTTATAACTTTTGAACGGCTTGGCCGATCGGATCGAAATTGGTGGCGATCCAAAGAGTATCATAGCCATTAAATTTCGTGAAAATTTGAATCGATTCGGTTCGCTAGATTTTTAGAAATTTCAAAAACAAAATTTTCGAAAAATCGTTTTTTTGGAATAACTTTTAAACGGCTTTACCGATCAATTCCAAAAACTAATCAGCTCTTAACCTTAAAAAACCACGTCGATCACCGTTGGACCGGTCGAAATCGGTTGATTCGTTCGTGAGATATCGAAAACGAAAAATTTCAAAAAAAATATTTTTTCAAAAAATCTCTTAAATGGCTTCACCAATCACTTCCAAAAACTAATCAGCTCTTAACCTTGAAAAACCACATCGATCACCGTTGGACCGATTAAAATCGGTTGATTCGTTCGTAAGATATCGAAAACGAAAAATTTGAAAAAAAATATTTTTTCAAAAAATCTCTTAAACGGCTTCACCAATCACTTCCAAAAACTAATAACTTCTTAACCTTGAAAAACCACGTCAATCACCGTTGGATCGGTCAAAATCGGTTGATTCGTTCGAGAGATATTGAAAACGAAAAATTAAAAAAAAAAAATGTTTTTTTAAAAAATCTCTTAAATAGCTTCACCGATCACTTCTAAAAACTAATCAGCTCTTATACTTGAAAAGATACGTCGACCGCTGTTGGACTGGTTAAAATCGGTTGATTCATTCGTAAGATATCGAAAACGAAAGATTAAAAAAGAAAAAAAAATGTTTTTCCAATTTTTGAGCTCAAAGAGCTTAGAAGCATAAAAAAATTCATCTTCGCACTTATAGAGCTTAAAATAACATAAAAATTGTATTTTTGAGCTCGAAGAGCTCAACAACATCACAAGTTACATATTAAAATCGCTTTACGTATTTTTTTTAATAACTTTTAATTTGCTCGATGGATTGATTCCAAAATCTAATCAGCTCTACAACTTTATAAGCCGCGTCGAATGCCACCTTAGCCATCAAAATCGGCTCATTTGTTCAAGAGAAACCGTGAACGAAGTATTAAAAAAAAATTTTTTTTTTAGTTTTTTTGAAATTTCTCAAAAACGACTCAATAAATCAATTTTAAAATTTGATCAGCTCTAGAAGTCAATAAAACGCGTCGATTGTCACCTCAACCGTTGCAATCGGTGAATTCGTTCAAGAGATATCGTTGGAGAAAAATTGGTAAAAAACGTTATTTTTCAAAAACAAAGGCACTCAAAAGTATTTTCAAGCTCGAAGAGCTCGAAAATGTATTCTCGACAATGTTTTCGAGCTCAAGGAGCTCGAAAACTGCGGGAAGTTTTGAGATTGGCCCGCAGGGTCAACTGACAGACCGATTTTTTTTGTAAATCATTGGACAGTAGAAAGGGAAGTCTTAAATGCTTTAAAAATTAATTAAACAGCCAATTAAATCGATAAAAGTCGATATCGTTATTTTTTTTTTTTAAATTACGTAATATAAATATATGTATACATGTTTATGTATTTATTATTTAAATAATCTAACGAAATTTATGTAAACTATAAAATTTATAGAAAAAATAATAAAAAATAATCATAAAGAAATAGCCGTTGCTTTGTTTTATAATATTCTGTATGTTTAAAATATAAATTTTAAATTATGATTGCCAAATTTCATTAGTACTTACATTGATAAGAAAATGATCAATTGTCACGTTCGACTTATTTTTTAATTATTTTAAATTGTGGGAATTCCCAAAAAAAATAAAATTTCGTAAACTTTTAAAAGGTTTTGGATATCCTTAATTATAGTGATAAAAGCTTCTTATCAAAAAATTCATGACGTTGGTGATTTTTTTTTCCTTTGTTTAAATAATATCAAGAAATATATTAATTTTCCCGGTGATCCTTTTCAAAGCATATACTTCGTAATTAAATTAATTAATCAAATTCAATAAATTTTTTTTCAATCGATAGAAAATTTTCTCAAGAATATGCAATCCAAAATGGCGCACATTTGAAAGATGACTCGAGTGGTTTTAACCCAGTGTATCTTTTAAGATCTGATTATTTAATCCAATTATTTTCATGAGATAATAAAAATAGTAATAACAGTAATAATAGTAATATTTATAAGTTTTTCACTAAGAGTGTAATTTTTCCTTATCATTTCACCCTTTTACCTTTTCATTAAGACCCTATCCGATTTCATATCACTGCAATTATTGGATATACACTCATAATTTCTTGGAAAAGTTTCCGTACGGTTCCTAGATTCGTATGGAAATAAACCCTACATATCATGGTAACCCCTCTCATAACAGATGTAAAATATTCATGCATTGTAAAAAGAGCGGTGTTAAAAATGGATATTTTAACTCCACCTGGTGTTAAAATGAAATTACACCGTTGTAGGTGGCGTAATTCGGCGGTGTTAAAATACCGTTGTTAAACCAGTGTAAAAGCGGTGTAAACTGCGTCCGCTTGGAGTATTAAATTTAAAGATTATAAAACACAAAAAATGTCAGTTCTTTATGAAAATTTATAAAAAAACATCATTCATTTACATGTATAGTGATCGAGTAAGTAACAATATACACAAAGTAAAATATTTTAACATCAGTAAAGAATATTTACATCGGCGGCGGCGTTATTTTCACACCGCTTTCGGTGTTGAAATTTAACATCGCCGATTTTAACACCTACACCGCTTGGACTTACTCCGGTGATTTTTTACAGTGTACTGTAAAAAATGAACTATAAAAATTGAGAATGACAAGTAATATAATGATAAAGTGATCAGTAAATACTATCATTCTAAATAGTATTTATTTCATTTATGATTAAAACGTGAATAATTACAGGATAAGTAGGAAAATTTATTGTCTATGCAAGAAAAATTACTATTTGAACTTTAAAAATTGTAACTGATACTTAGAAAATAGACGACACGTATTATAAAATTTATTATTTGAATGTTAAAATTCCCCATATTGATGACCGGGTTCCGGGTTATAATTTCAAATAGTAATTTTTAGAGTTTTTTTTTCCGTGTGTATATAATTTTTTGGTAATCGTTACCATACTTTATGGTAATGGTTACCATAATTTTTAAAACATTCAGAAATTCTTCGTATCATGGGAATTATCACCATACAATCATAGTGATCGTTACCATACTATTATGGTAACCATTACCACAATGTATTATAGTGTACATCATGGAAATTATTATCAGAATATATTGTAACGATTATTATAGTACTACGAGAAAAATTACCATAATGACATAAAAATTATTACCATAATTTTATATAGGAACTATTCCGATATTGTATAGGAATGAATCCCCTATAGAGATGGGTATTATAATTTTAATGGGTCATTCCCATGATATATGGTAAATGTTACCATAAATTTTTCTCCGTGTAAAGTGCTATTTTTTTTATAAAAAATTTATGTCAAATTTTTAAGTTGTATTTGTATACTTATTTATCAACATACACATACATACACATACTAGAGTTCTCTGACGATATTGCTAATAGTTTTTTTTTCGATTTTCATTGGCTAATTTTGGTTCCCCTTTCTAAGAATAAAAAAGGAGACATACGTGCAAAATGACTATAAAAGCGAACTCGATGATTGCTAAGACATTAGTCCACCAAAATGGGTCCTGGTAAAAGCTTCATTATTACTGGTAAGAAAATCCATTCTTTTTAATATTGTCGTTGATTTATATTGTTTTTAACTATAAGCTTTGATAAAAAAAAAAAATTTGAGTGACTTTCAATTAAAACTGAAAAGTCCGTTTTTTAAATTTACTGACAATTTATATAGTTTTTAAGATTTTTGTAATTACTATAATAACAATATTTATGGTAAAGATTTTTTCATTTTTCACTATGCATGTATTTTTGAACAATGTATTATGTCTATACAATTTAAAATGTACTTAGTTTATTTATTTTTAAATATAGCGCTGCTTGCGTATCTCGCTGTTGTGAATGGAAAAAATATTAAACCAACAATTTCATGTGAGTATAATTCTTATAATTAATGTTTTACTTCGACCAATGACTAGTATAAAATTTTGTAATTTCTTAACTAAAATCACATGAGTGATTGGCAACTTATTTCGAAATTACCTTTTTTAAAGAATGACTAAAATGTATCATTTCGGTTTTTTTTTTTTCCGTATTTTGTAAATGTTTATTTGGTTTATTGATTGCGCTATTAAATTGAATGAAACCCGAAAACATATGACAATTGAGTAAAACTGCAGGTCAGCTTGAAAAGATTTTGACATTTTTTATCATCTAATATCATATTGAAAAGACAATTGACCTCTAGCCATTCCATCAAACGATTGACGGATTTAGCAAATTTCACAGAATTCAGATATTATAGTTTAAAATTTTATCTTGTAAATTCAGAATTTAATCAGACAATTTCATAATGAATTATTATTAAAAGAAAATTTTTTTATCACCGTAAATATCGTGGAACGATTATGATTACATTTCGGTTTTGATATTATGATATATATACACTGTAAAAAATCGGTCTGTCAGTTGACCCTGCGGGCCAGCCTCAAAACTTCCCGCCTCTTTCGAGCTCCTTGAGCTCGAAAAATTGTTGTGGATACATTTTCGAGCTCTTCGAGCTCGAAAATACTTTTGTATGCCTTTGTTTTCGAAAAAAAACATTTTTTACCATTTTTTCTCAAACGATATCTCTCGAACTAATAAAGCGATTGAGATGGTTAAGGTGGCAATCGACGCGTTTTATTGAGTAATACAACTGACCAAACTTTGAGATTTATTTATCGAATCGTTTTTGAGAAATTTCAAAAATACTAAAAAAAATTTTTTTTTTTTAATTCTTTCGACAACGGTATCTCTTGAAAGAATTAACCGACTTTGATGGTTGAGGTGGCATTCGACGCGGTTTATGAAGCTCCAGACCCCAGTTGATTTTGAAATCAATCCATCGAGCCCGTAAAAAGTTATCCGAAAAAAACATTTTTGAAAAAAAATTATTTTTTGAATATCTCCGAACGAGCTCTACCGATCAAGCTCAATTTTTTTTTCAGCTTCGAGATATTGACAAACCGCGTCGAATGACACCTTGACGATCAAAATCGGTTTATCCGTTCAAAAGTTATAGATATTTACATACGTACGTACATACATACATACACTCGGACATCATCTTGAATTTAGTCAGAATAGCTTCCTAGAACCTCAAAACGTCGACATTTATTGGAATTTCGATTTTCACAAATCGGGGGAAACCAATAACTTCCCGAATTTTTGAAAATTTGCAATTTTCTTAGCGGGAAGTTAAAAATCACCGGAGTAAGTCCATGCGGTGTAGGTGTTAAAATCGGCGGTGTTAAATTTCAACACCGAAAGTAGTGTAAAAATAACGCCACCGCCGGTGTAAACATTCTGTACCGGTGTTAAAAAAAATTCCCCGGTATTAAAATAACGCCACCGCCGGTGTAGATATTCTTTACCGGTGTTAAAATATTTACTTCGTGAATACTTTTACTTACTCATTCACTATAGTTTATCAGTCCTTTTATTAATTAATTAAATTATGGTGATTGAAATGGTGGAAGTAAAATGGTGTAATTTTTAAATAAATTTCGTATAACATAAATAAGTACATAGCAAGGTTGAAATTTCCCTCTGACAATATTCATTAAATATTTTTATATTTAATAAAATTTTTTTTCTAATTTCTATACGTGGACTTTTTACGAATAATATCATATATAGGGGAGGGGGGGGGCAAAAGGGGGTACCTATGGAAATACTAAGTTTTCGATGACCAAAATACCCCGAATCTTTTTGTTTTTAATGACATTCAAGGTAAATAGACAAAATTTTTAGCTGCCGTTATAAAATAAAATTTTTATTTTTGGCGGGCAAAATGGGGTACCCTTAAAAAAAGTTGAAAAAAAAAAATTCTGAAAATTGATCAAATTTCATTAAATAAAATTTTTTTTTATGTAAAATACATAAAGAAAAATTACATTTTACAACATTGGTGGATACGAAGGCAGAAAAAAATTTTTTTTTGGGGCAGAGAGGCCCCCCTCCAAAAAATTATTATTATTATTATTATTATTATTTTTTTTTTTTAATTGAATTGTTATCAATTAAAAAATAAAATATTATTTCCGAATATTTTTAGTCGCCCAACTTGCCCCAACTATAGAAAATCAGTCGAAAAATGAATTAACATATTACTTTTTTTTTAATTTGACGGTAAAAATTTGAAAGAATCATTTTTTCGATTTTTCGGGCTGGTCCATTTTGCCCCAGGTGTTATGGGTAGGGCTAAAAATGCGGAAATGCATCGGGTATACAGTAATTAGACGAAAAAAAAAAAATTTTTTTTTCACCAAATTTTGGGGGTACCCCGTTTTGCCTACCCTACCCCCTTTTGCCCCTCTCTCCCCTAATAGTTCAATCAATTTCATACTATGTTTTCTTATTTTATACTTGTTAATGAATGATATTTTTTATTAATTTTCATAAAGAACTGACATTTTTTGTGTTTTATAAGCTTTTCAAAGAATACTTCAAGCAGGCGCAATTTACCCCGCTTTTACACCGGTTTAACAACGGTATTTTAACACCGCCGAATGAAGTGAAATTATTTCATATTAGTGAATATTCACTGGGAACCAGCTATAAGTATACCACTGGTTGAATTACTGGTATACTTATAGCTGTAGAAATAGTGACTATCCACTGATTCGTGAGAATTTTACTAATTCATTTTTAGAGAGTACACCGGTGTAATTTAATTTTAACACCGGGCGGAATTAAAATGAGTCCATTTTTAACACCGCTCTTTTTACAGTGTTATATTCATCGTTTGTGTGAAAAGTAAAAATTATAAATGAAAAACTAATAATCATTATTTGACGCTTGATACAGCATTATCTCCTCCTGGAAAGATGTTAGTTTATCAATACTATGGCGATGTTAAGGCAGTGGTGATGGAATCAGCAGCATACGCTTCTCAGTTTTCAATCAAGGGATATTTCTACGTCACTAATCACATCAGTGAACCAAATACTTATATTATAGCCCTTAAAAATGCTACCACTGGTCGCCACAATGGTAGAGCTGCACATTTTGAGAAGACTTCATTCTACACGTCCATTCCTGATGCCGCCAAAGTTATTGAAGACCCATTTCTCATTTTGCTCAGTGAATCGAGAAAGGTATGGTCTCCTCGAATAATATTCAAATGAATAAACATAAAGGTGACTTACTTGTTGGATCTTTAACAGCTTAAAGGAGTCAAAGTCTCTGAGCACGAACCAGTCTGGTCTAAAAATATCAAGTTTGGATGGGCTTCAATGTTTCAATTGCATTTGGAGAATATTTCATTTGAATCACCCGAAAAAACTCAAAGTTTTATAACTTCAGAGGTGAATAACTAAAACTGCGTTCTTGTATACTTTCCAAACCAAATTTAATACTTATTTTGGTCCACATTTTTAGAGAACAATCCACGGAGATTGCTCGACCAGCTATAACATTAATGCCAAGTACCCAGGATTTAATGCGACTAAAACATTGGTTATTACCAAATTTTCATCACCAATGGATTGTAACAAATATAAATTTCATGAATCCAAATTTCTTAATCCTTACACTTGTCCAACTCATGATGAGGTAAAACAATAAAACTAATTTTTTTCTAAAAGTTAAGAATAGAGAAACAATGAAAATTTACTACAGTGGTTATTATTATTATTATTATTATGTTATAGAAAATATTCAACACTGCCAGCAAAAAAACAATTGAAATTGAGAAAGGAGAGGACGGTAATTTAGTGATAACTAAATTGAACTGTCATGGAGTAACAAATTTCTTCGATATCATAGCTAAGGCCTTCTATACTCTTAACAAGTAAGACACTTTGTAAAGCAATATTTAAGGTATAATAAATTATAAAAATTAATCTAATTTATTTTCGTTGATTTTATAGCTCTACTTGGATTTTAGAAAAAACCGTACCATCGACTGAGTTCCCACTCACCGTAGCTAATTTCGACAATGTACAATGGACTACTGACTGGAGCTACCAAACACCAAGAACTAATTATGCAAAGAATGCAGCTTTTGACATTACTAATGGACGTCACGTTGTCGACCAACCAACTCTAAAAACTGAAGTCAAACGCCTATTGAACGATGCTGCTCATTACATTGAAGAGAATTCAATTGACGCCAAAGAACCCAACTGGGAAAGTAGCAAAAGCATCATCAGTATCCGTGATTATTTGAACTACGCTGATATTGCAACATTCGAACAAATTTTTGCTGATATTCAAAATGCTGCGACTCATTTTGAAAAAATTATCAAGTACATAAATATCTTACACACGGATTATTGTTTGCAAAAGTCAGTTAACTAATACGTTTTATTTTTTTTTCTTCTCCATTTTTTAGAAGTTTGTACAGTGGTATTGTACCTCAAGTAGGAACCACCGTGGCAAGTATCTTTACTTGGAATCTCATAAAGAACAAACAAGTCACTGATGTTGCGGCAATGGAAATGTTGGCGAAACTTCCATTTAACATCAGAGATCCACCTAAAAAAGTACTGAATGCATTAGAATCCATGCCTACAGAAAGTGAATCTCTCTCTCCACCAGTCCATAAATCTGCCATTCTTGCTTTTTCCACTTTAGTGTTTAGAACATTCAGCAACGGGCCTGAAGACAATAAAACACACAAGAAATATTTGGACCTTTTCTATGATCGTTTTACAAGTAAATTGACTAGTGATTATTCAAAATTTTATTTAAATTATAATCCATTACACTAATAATTATTTAAAAATGGCAGATGCTCCTGACTACGATATGAAAATTACGTATCTCACAGCTATAGAGAACGCTCTAGGAAGAACAGTGTACGAGCCTTTGGTAGAATTTGTCCGTGGCGATAAAGAACTTTCTCAATATCCGAACCAAATCCGTTTGATGGCAATAAGGGCTCTTGCAAGACCCGCTTCACTTAAATACAATCTTCTTCACGATTTATATTGGCCTATTATGTCTGACTACACTCTTCCTACAAGCCTCCGTATAACAGCTTACACCTATCTTATTAAGAACGCAAAAACGATGGGCGACGTGCTCCGTATTTACTGGTTTATGGTCTACGAGAAGAGTGAGCATTTGTACAACTACCATTTCACAACAGCTAAAGGAATTGCAAGTTCATCTGACCCGTGTAACCCAAAACTGAAAGAATTCGTCAAGAAAATTTTACGTTTCACCCGAGTTCATGCACCAGTTTCCTATGAACTTTCAACTAGCTACAATTCTGAAACAATAGACGAAACCGGAAATGGATTTAGAATTAAATTATCTGTAATTCGCAGTCAAGAAAATAATTTACCTACACAACTTTACATAGAGCAAACATTCGTGGAAGGACATAGAGTAGTCAGCGATTGGACTGTAAGTTTGATTTTTGCATTGATATCAATAATATTTGATTTTTTAAGAGCGCGTAATAATCCTTTTCATCGAATTTGTTCCAGGTTTACTCACATCTAGGAGGCATGGACGATCTTTTGACGTTATTCACAAAAGACATTTTGAAAAGCACTGAAACTATCAAGCAAACCTTCATTTTCGATGTCGTTAAAGGATTGTCAAGTGCTTTGTCTTCATTGAACGATTCCCATGTGGACGTGGTACTGTCTCACAGAGGGCAAGTTGTCCTGACTTATCATGCCAATAGTCAGTCATGGTTGAATTTGAACAATAACATTGATAAAATAATGAAAACATTCACTACTCCATCAACTGCTCCAGTGACAACCGATGGAAATGAAGTCGATTCATATCATGTATTCTGGCACGAGTTGTCCCAAAGTCATTTCGTAAGTGACATGGGGTTACCGGTTGTTTTCACAAGACAATCGCCAGCTTCTTACGCAGTAAAAGTAAAGAAAATCTCGAACAATGATAATAAATCGTTAGAATCACAAATCGTGGCTAAATTTTCGTTGGTTCATGAGATCTCTGCATCTATTTACTGTCCAATAGTTGACGTTTGGCACACTGTCGATCAATCATCAGTTGTCGCTTCTAACATTTCCTTTAAATTTGACGTAAATGTAAACCCTGCTTATGAATTATTGAGAAATATTTATCCAAGATACTGGGATATCAACTTTACAGAAGGTAATATATTGCTTTACAACAAGTATATTGTTTCTATCAAAGATTATAATACTAACAAGTTAACGAGGGACTGCTCAACTTGTAATCGTGCGGAAGTTGTTATTAACAATGTTGATACCATCAATAAATCGGATTCCGTGAACGTCTCGAGCGATGGATTGTTTTACGAGATAACATCATTTAATTGCGACAATCAACCAGGTGTAACAGCAAGCAAGAAATGGTTAGAATCGGGTAAAAATGTTGAAAGCTTCAATTTTGGCAGCTTCTCGATTATACAAGAACTTCAAAACTGTGGAAATTATATCAAAATTAAACCATCGACTAATACGACCTTTGTTGCACTTTAAGTCCCACATCAGCTGTTGCAGAATATGACTACAAAAGTCATACATTCCATAAATGACATGATTATTGAACATATTGATAAATATTTTCTTCACTTTATTATTTTCTGTTATTTTCATGTATGACATGTGTCAATGATGATTTAATATAATTAAATTTTCTTTATTCATCAATTATCAATACTTTTTTTTTGAAAATACCTTCATTTCTTTACTATAAGTACTAAGTTAATACCAATAATAGCTATAAAACTATTTTAATTAAATAATTTTGTTGTAATTTTGAATCATGACTGCTCGAGCAAGTGCACTATTAGGAGCGCAATCAAATAAATCACAAGCATATGGGAAAAATTTTACAATAAAACTAATGGAGAAACCTTCCTTTATTAAAAGAAAGGATTTAAAACGATTAGAAAAAAAAATTTTACATACTTTTTAATGCTTTTGAATACTTTAAATACTTTTGAATCACCCTTCTTATGGGCATTTAACATTGCAAATCATTTCGAATTGATTCTTTTAATCAGGGTTCATCATGCAGATGATGAATTCATCATCTCCACTTTGATTGACGATTCTTTTATTTAAATTCTAAAAATATTGTTGACATCATTTTTTATCACTACCTCCCTGATTAAAAACTCCGATTGAAACCGCTGAATTTCGATTGAATCCAATTGGTTCCGATTGAAATCCGATCGACTTTCAATCAGAATTCATTGGTTTGAATCGGAGTTTTTAATCAGGGCTTAGAGGCAATCATAGTTTTAGGTCTGCTCGCTGAGAATTGACGGTGTTAAACTTTTTTGGTGTGAAATATTAAGCCGTGTAGTTTTAACACGGTATGAGTGTTTACTTTCACACCGTCCGGTGTTATCTGAAATATTGTCCGATTATTTAATCTGTCTGTAGTTATGAATTATCAAATAATATATAGATTGCAGCTCTACTATATCGTTATTATTATTGATGTAGATTATTTTGAATATATATAAGTAATCGAGAGTTTTAGATAAAAAAATCGGTCTGTCAGTTGACCCTGCGGGCCAGCCTCAAAACTTCCCGCCGTTTTCGAGCTCCTTGAGCTCAAAAAATTGTTGTGGATACATTTTCGAAAATACTTTTGTATGCCTTTGTTTTCGAAAAAAAACGTTTTTTACCATTTTTTCTCAAACGATATCTCTCGATCTAATAAAGCGATTGAGATGGTTAAGGTGGCAATCGACGCGTTTTATTGAGTTCTACAACTGATCAGACTTTGAAATTTATTTATCGAATCGTTTTTGAGAAATTTCAAAAATACTAAAAAAAATTTTTTTTTTTAATTCTTTCGACAACGGTATCTCTTGAAAGAATTAACCGACTTTGATGGTTGAGGTGGCATTCGACGCGGTTTATGAAGCTCCAGAGCCCAGTTGATTTTGGAATCAATCCATCGAGCCCGTAAAAAGTTATCCGAAAAAAACATTTTTGAAAAAAAATTATTTTTGGAATATCTCCGAACGAGCCCTACCGATCAAGCTCAATTTTTTTTTCAGCTTCGAGATATTGACAAACCGCGTCGAATGACACCTTGACGATCAAAATCGGTTCATCCGTTCAAAAGTTATAGATATTTACATACGTACGTACATACATACATACACTCGGACATCATCTTGAATTTAGTCAGAATAGCTTCCTAGAACCTCAAAACGTCGACATCTATTGGAATTTCGATTTTCACAAATCGGGGTGAAACCAATAACTTCCCGAATTTTTGAAAATTTGCAATTTTCTTAGCGGGAAGTTAAAAAACTCATACATTTACACCATTGGTGATGAGAACGTTCTAATTCACACGGTTCAAAATTTAACATCGTGTGTTGCGTAACTTTCACACCGGCAGTGTTGAAATTTTTTACACCAAATCATTTACACTATACCGCGGACTCGAAATTTATTACAGTTTACAGTCATTAAGTGACATTTAAATACGCTGTTTTACACCCTTTCTACTCTAGTATATATTATTAAAATTGTTTACCAGTTTATTCTAAAGAGTAATAAAAATTGTTATAAAAAACTTTTTATCGAAATAATAAAAAAATTATCGAGTCTTATTTATATTCTTAATTATCAACGTACACATGTATACTAAAGTTCTACCTGACATTATTGTTATCACTTTTTTCCAATTGTCGAGTTATTTTCGGATTCCCTTTCCAAAAAGAAAAAAAAATAAAGACATACGTGTAGCGACTATAAAAATTGAGTTCAATGATGACTAAGACATTAGTCCGTTAAGATGGGTCCTAATAGAAATATCATTACTACTGGTAAGTGAATCCATACTATTAAAAATTTTGGTGTAAAAATGGCTCCCGAGAACTTTACATGGCCGTGTAGTGTGAATTAACAGTGTAAAAAATCCTCGGTGTAAATTATCCATCCGTGTAATTTCAACACGGTGTAATTTACTCTTTTTACATTATTCCGTGTTATTCATAATTTAAATTAAAGAGCAACAAATTTTATTTAGGTATTAAATGGTGTTTTGAAGATTTTTATATTTTTGATTAGTTTTCTTAACGCAAAATTATCATAAATTACACATTTACAAGCTTGACAGTGTAGAGATTTTTAATTCGCACCACCTAATTTTAATACGATATTTGGTATAATTTTCATACTAAAATTCTTATGCCAAGTCATTTACACTACACTGAGTCCAAAATTTTTTTACAGTGTATTGCACGACTCTTAATGCGAAGCATTAGAGTGTGCTTTATCCTTTTTAATGTTACAGCTAAATTATATAGTTTTTAAAAATTTTTTTTGAGAAATCTACCATCCATTCTAGCTGCCAGATAACATTTTAAATGAACGCTCTCAAAAAAAAAAAAAAAAAAACGAGTGAGCCTCACAGACATAAGGTTACAATAGAAGTGAAAATTTTTTAATAATTAAGTCGGTCTAAATAAATAAATAAATTAATATATATATATATATAATATTGGCCATTAGATCTTGTCGGATAGTATAGCATCGGGAAAAAAGAAATCTCTGAAAATAAAACTATGTATAACTAGTTTTCTACTAAATGTAAAAATTTAAAAAACAATAAATTGTAAGAAGAAAATTCAATATTTCAAAATATATTTATGTTAATTAAATGTAAAATTATAAATATGAATTGTAAAATGACGGAATAAAAAAAGCCCCAATCAAAAAAATCTCTAGATTTGTAAACCACTAAAAAAAAATATGGTTACTATCTAAAAATTTGTAAATAATTTTTGTGTGTACTTGAAAATATCTATAATTAAAAAGAACTAAATTAAAAAGTTAATAAGAAGTAATTTCTATAAATACAGATACACCTCCATATAAATTACTGTATAAAATTTAATTGTAATAAATAAAAACATATTACAAACATAATACAAAATTAAAAATAACTGTAATTATAAAAATATAAAATCATTTAAATATATTTAAAATATTTTCTTTAATTGAAAAAATGAATAAATGAAAGTATGTAATTTTAAAGAGAACAAAAAAAATTACTATGAAAAAAAAAATTCTAAAAATAAACATTTTCATAACTAAACATGTATATAAAAAAATCATGTAAAATGAACATCTCTATAAATAAAATATCTATAAAAAATTAACTGTTTTGGAACATATCTATAAAATATGATATCTATAATCAAATTTGTTTTGCTATTATATTTTATAGAGATGTTCAAAAATAATTAATTTTTTATAGATATTTTATTTACCGAGATGTTCATTTTTACTTAATTTTCTTATATACATGTTTAGTTATGCGAATGTTTGTTTTTAGAATTTATTTTTTTATAGTAATTTTTTTTAGTTCTCTTTAAAATTACATACTTTTGTTTATTAATTTATTTAATTAAAGAAAATATTTTTAATATATTTAAATGATTTTATACTTTTATAATTACAGTTATTTTTTTATGTTTTTTATTTATTGTAATTAAATTTTATACAGTAATTTATATGGAGGTGTATCTTTATTTATAGAAATTACTTTTTATTAACTTTTTAATTTAGTTCTTTTTAATTATAGATATTTTCAAGTACACACAAAAATTATTTACAAATTTTTAAATACTGACCATATTTTTCTTAGTGACTTATTTTACAATACATATTTATAATTTTACATTCAATTAATATACATATATTTTTACATTTAGTAAAAAACTAGTTATACATATTTTGATTTTCAGAGATTTTTTTTTTTCTCGAAGCTATACTACCCGATAAAATCTAATGGCCAATATATATAAAATACGATGCATGCGCACTACACTCGTCCATTCTACTCGACTGTTCTCAACTCCCCCCACTCTTTAAAATATATAAGGCTTGCTATACAAGCAATTCCTCTTCTCGCCTATTCTAAACTTTCACTCAATGTTTCTCCTCTGGCGCTACCTCCCCTTTTCCGCCTCAAATCGTTCAATTTTAGCCTCCGTAAAGAAGTTTCACTTCAAAAAAAAAATGATTGACCCAACTACAACCGGAAAATCCAAGTTATTTATAGACAATTTATATAGTTTTTTTTTTGTGGATACTATAATAACAATATTTATGACAAAAAATTAATTAATTTTTTTACTGCTTATGTACTTTTGAGGAATATATTGTGTCGATATAATTTTAAATTGACTTAGTTTATTATTTTTTAAATATAGCGCTGCTTGTCTACGTCGTTATTGGAAGTGGAAGAAATGTTGAAACCAAATTCACGTGTGAGTATAGTCCTTAAAATAAACTTTTTCTTTTCAACAAATAACTAGTATAAAATTTTATAATCAATTAAATATACCAGCTTTAGAACTTTTTGTAACTAAAAAGTTTGAAAAAAAAATTCTCTTCATATTTTATGCATTTAAACTACGAGTCAACAACAAACTATCAATTAGTGCATATAAGCTGAAAAACATAAATTCGTTTTGATTGTTCAGAATAATCATGTCTGATTTTAAATCACAATCATCAAACCAAATTGTTTTTTTCTCTTACCACTCACTACATATCTTTTAAAAAACTATAATTGAGTTGCAATAGAAAATTTAATTATTCCAAAATCATTATATTTGATTAAAATAATTTTGAATTTACATGAAATGCTGATAGTCTACTTTCGATAGGGATCACGAAACTAATTGAAAAAGATCAATATTTCATCTTTGCTGGTGTGAAAAGTAAAAATTAAAAACGAAAAACTAATAATCATTATTCGATGTTTGGTACAGCATTATTTCCTCCTGGAAAGACGTTAGTTTATGATTACCTTGGCGATGTTAAAGCAGGGGTGATGGAAGCAGCAGCTTCTCAGTTTTCAATCAAGGGATATTTCTATGTCACTCATCACACTAGTGAACCAAATACTTATATTGTAGCTCTTAAAAATGCTACCACTGGTCGCCACAATGGTAGAGCTGCAAATTTTGAGAAGACTTCATTCTACACGTCCATTCCTGATGCTGCCAAAGTTATTGAAGACCCATTTCTCATTTTGCTCAATGAATCGAGAAAGGTATGGTCTCCTCGAATAATATTCAAATGAATAAACATAAAGGTGACTTACTGGTTGGACCTTTAACAGCTGGAAGGAGTCAAAGTTTCTGAGCACGAACCAGTCTGGTCTAAAAACATGAAGTTTGCATGGGCTTCAATGCTTCAATTGAATCTGAAGAATGCTTCATTTGAATCGCCCGAAAAAACTCAAAGTTATATAGCTTCAGAGGTGAATAACTAAATTTGCGTTCATGTATACTTTCCAAATCAAATTTGATACTTATTTTTGCCTACATTCGTAGAAAACAATTTACGGAGATTGTCAGACAACCTATGATATCAATCCCAAGTACCCGAGTTTTAATGAGACTAAAACATTGGTTGTTACCAAATTTTTATCACCAATGAAATGCAGAAAATTCAAAATTCATATACTTGACTATATTACTACCAATACGTGTAAATTCCCTGCAGAGGTAAATTAATAAAATTAATTTTTTTTCTAATAGTTAAGAGTAGAAAAAAAAGATGGAGATTCACTGCAATGCTTTTTATTATTGTGTCATAGGAAATATTGAATACTGTTAGCAGAAATGTCTACGAAATCAAAAAAGGAGATGACAATAATCTGGTGCTATCGAAATTTCGATGTCATGGAGTAACTAATTATTTTCTATCTTACAATAAAATTAATTCCTTCTATACTTTTACCAAGTATGATGCAGACCAATATTTTGGATATAATATATTACAAAAATTATAAGACTAATCTAATTGATGGTTTTTGATTATACAGTTCTACTTTCGTTTTGGAAAAAATCGTACCATCAACTGAGTTTCCATGGACCACAGCTAATTTTGACAATACAGCATTGATTACTGACTGGAGCTACCAAACACCAAAAACTCATTATGCAGAAAACGCAGCTTTTGATTATACTAATGGACGCCACGTTGTCAATCAAACCGCTTTGATGACTAAGATCAAACAACTCTTGAATGATGCTGCTATTTATCTTGACGAGAGTTCAATTGGAGCCAATGAATTCAACTGGCAAAGTAGCAAAAGCGTCATCAGCATCCGTGAGCATTTGAGCTACGCCGAAATTTCATCATATGAACAAATATTCGCTGAAATTAAAAATGCTACAACTCATTATGAAAAACTTATCAAGTAAATGAATATCCTGAGGATTATCGTTTATGAAAGTCAATCAATTAGTCCGATCTATTTTATTTTTCCTTTTCAGACGTTTATTTTTGAGTTTAATGCCTCAAGTAGGAACCACCGCAGCAAGTGTCTTTACATGGAAGCTAATAAAGAACAAAAATGTCATTGACGCTGGGGCGATGGAAATGTTGGCAAAACTTCCATTCAATCATAAAGATCCTTCCGAAAAATTACTGAATCATTTAGAACCCATGATCAAAGAGAGCGAATCTCTCTCTCCATCAGTCCGTAAATCTTGCATTCTTGCTTTTTCCACTTTAGTGTATAGAACATTCAGTAAAGTGCCTGTGAATGAAGACAACGAAACACTCAATAAATATTTGAACTTTTTCTACGATCGTCTTTTAAGTAAATTTACTAGTGATTATTTAAAATGTTATTTAAATTTAAATTTATTACACTAATAATTTTTCCAAAATGACAGATGATCCCGAATACGAGATGAAATTTGTGTATATGTCAGCTATTAAGAATGTCCGAGTAGGAAAAATTTACGAGCTTTTGGCACGACTTGTTCGTGGCGAAATTCGACTTCCCCAGTATCCAAACCATATCCGTTTAATGGCCATGTGGGCAATTGCCGAATCTGTTTCAACAAAGTACAATCTTGTTTACGAATTTTACTGGCCTATTATGTCTGATCATAATCTTCCTACAAATCTCCGTATAACGGCTTATGAATATCTCATTAAATTTGCAAAATCTATGACTGATGTGCTCCGTATTCACTGGTTTATGCTTTACGAGAAAAGTGAGCATTTGTACAACTTCCACTTCACAACAATTAATGGCCTTGCAAGTTCAGTTGACCCATGTAACTTGAAACTCAAAGAATACGCCACAGAAATATTACGTTACACTGGAGTTCATGAACTAGTGTCCTATGATCTTTCAGCTAACTACATGATTGAAACAGTAGACGAAAGCGGTGATGGACTTAGAACTAAGGTTTCTATAATCCGCGATGAACGCAATCGCGGATCTATTGTTATTTACATAAAGAACGTAGTTATGGATGGTCGTAAAGAAATCAGCAACTGGGCTGTAAGTTGAATTTTAATTAATGATACACTGTAAAAAATTTTTGAACTCGGTGTAAAAATTTTGGTGTGAAAATTACACCAAATATCGTGTTAAATTAAGGCGGTGCGAATTAAAAATTTTGACACCACAAAAATATTGAAATGTTCAAAATACTGATTCATTTTTTTTTTCATTCTGGAAGTCCGAGTAACGGAGTCTATTCGGATTCAAATAAAATTCGTAGTCACTTCAAATTCACTCCCAATTTTTTACAGTGGAACAATAACTTTATTTTTAAATAAATATTTATAATCTAGTTTACCAAATTATTTTTCAGGTTTACTTACATCTAGGAGGCATGGGAAATCTATTGAATCTATTCAAAGGTAACACTTTACAATTTACAGACACTGTTCAACGAAATTCGGTTTTCGATGCTATCAAAAAAGTCGCAACTGCCATATCATCGCTGAAAGATTTCCATATGGACCTAGTACTGCTTAATAGAGGACAAGCCACATTTTGCAGAAACTACAATTATTTGTCATGGTTCAAATTGATTAGTGACATAGATAGAATAATGCATGCATATGATACTCCATTGGATAACTCAGTATCAAATTACCGAAATGAAATTGATTCTTATCATGTATATAATAACATGGTCGAACATCATTTGCCCAATGATTTGGGATTACCGGTTGTTTTTGAAAGCCAATCGTTGGCTGTTTTCGCATTGCAAACACAGAAAAACCAGAGCATTGAAAGTACTAATGATACTACAGCAGTAGAATCAATAATCTATCCTAAATTTTGGTTTACCTATGTCGATTCTGTATCTACTTACAATCCGATAGCTGATGCTTGGCACTCTGTCGAACAATTATCAGTTTTTAATGCTAACTTTTCCCTTGTCTTGAACCCTAATGTAAATCCTGTTGTTGAATTTTTGAAACATGTTTATCTAAGATACTGGGATATGAAACTTACCGGAGTTAATATAATAATGTACAATAAGAATATCGTTTCTATCAAAGATTTTAACACTTATCTTCCATCGAGAGAACACTCAAGTTATAATAGTGAAAAAGCTATTACTGAAGAAATTAATACCGTCGACAATTCAAATGAATTTGACATTTCGTACAATGGATTAATGTACCAGATAACGGTTTTTGATTGCGATAGTCAATTTGATATAACAACAACCGAAAAATGGCTAAAAATGAGTGAATTTCTTGAAATCTATGATCTTGCAAAGTTTCCAATGTCACCCTTCATCAAAAATTGTGGTAATGCGATCAAGATTTCACCACTTCTACAATAATCGTCATCGCGATGTTACTACTGTACATCGCACTGAAAAAAAAATTAACTTTGGTAAAAACAATAATTTCTTAAGTGGTAAATCAATGAAAGTTACTACACTACACTATAAATTTCATATGTGAGTTAAAAAAGAATTTTCTAGACGGAAGAAAAACGAAATTTTTAAAAACGACGATCAACATATTTCGAGCTGAGCTCAGATTTCTTCGATTAAGAAAATGATTTTGAATGAAGTCATTGAATGTTTGTACTAAAAATGTATTAGATTAAAAATTTCTAACAGCATAATTTCTTATAAGAAGAAAATACAATATTTCTAAAAGTTATGTTTTCTCTCAATACATGTAGTGTATAAAATACAATCCTTTCTGATTGATAAAATGAGTGGTTTAATATATATTAAAACACTTAATTTTATATTAACCTACTGAATTTCAAGTGGAATGGGTGGAATATGCTCAAGGCACTGGCACCAGAATCTTGCTCAAACATGTGTTACTTAGGACATGTGTAGATCAAAACAACGACAGCTGAACTTTATGACCTTATATATATATATATATATATATATATATATATATATATCTATTGATTGATACGACATAACACCAAAGATAAATTTTTTTCGTTTAGTTAAGATTTTTCAAGTGAATAGTAGTAAACAAAGTGCCCAATTTTATAAAGTATAAATACTTTTTAATAATAATAAAGTAAATTATTTTTATAACTCTGGCTGCATGACGTTGACTTTAGACATTTACCGGCGTTTTTCTTCGTGCATTCATTACATAAACTATTGTATACATTTAGTGACATCGAGTATAATACCGATTTCACATGATATATAAGATACTATTTTAGCATTGGCGATATTTTTCTCATTAAAATATTTATTTTAATAATACAAATGTTTAATTAATCATTAGTAATAACAGTAGAATTTTTTCGCTTTAACAATAAAATGTAATTGGATTTCAAATTGAAATTGATAAAGTTAATTGGCCTTTCAATAAATTAATGGTTTGATAATTCTTTAATTTCTTCATTTATGATAATAACTTTTAAATATTGCTTTAATTATTTACAAAAATATGATAATAATAATAATAATATGAATATATATATGTCCATATATGGGTGGTATTTTTACTAATAAGAAAGTTTACTTTATGAAAAAAATATTCCATCCGATAGTATTTTAAAACGAAGTTATCTGAGTTCATTCATTTTATGATTATTAGAAGTTTTACGAAACCTATTTTTGTGTAATAGATAATTACAGTGGTATGTCATAAAAAACGCACATTTATAGATAAAATCATATTTGGCGGTGATATCATCATTTGGACGAAAAATACAATAACAACTTTTTCAATTACACTTACGATTGTTTTTTTTTACTAATAGATCATTTAAAAAATTAACTCGATTGAAAATAAAAAAAATTTCATCTAATTAATTATTGGTTCTAAATTGATTATTTTTAATTTTTAGTATTTAGTCATGCTATCGAAACCAAATTTTTTTTTTTATTATATAAAATAATTAAAAAATAAAAGCATTTAACAGCATTGAATTAAGCAAATAAAGATAAAATTGTTTTTAAACTAAAAACTCGATTTTAAAGTTCTGTAATTAACAATATGTCAAAAAAACAAGTATAATTGCGGTGTAATGTAATTAGTAGTAATTAATGAACACCTATACTTATATACCTCTATTTTATTTTATTATTTACAAAGATTATTATATTTCAATGTCATATACTAAAATCCTTTCATTTAATGTCTTATATAAATATTATTTCGTTTAATTTGCTGCAATTAAAACAATTTTATTAAAATTGTAAATCATTTTTCACTTAATTTTGGGAGGTGATTTTTTTCGTTTAATCAATTTCCATAACTTAATAATCAGGTTTACAATAAATTTCATGAAAACGATCTATTTTCCTATAATCATAATAGTATTTTCATTATATTTTCTTTTGAAAAACTAAATTAATGAAAAAAATCGCAGGAAAGCGCTTGTGGGCCAGTTCTAAAACTTCCCCCTGTTTTTAAGCTCCGCGATTTTCGAAAACTGAACCGAAACCAATAACTTCCGTTTTTCTGAAAATTTTCAAATTTTCTTCGCAGGAAGTTGAAAAAAACGACATAATTTATTATAAATAATATTTTTATAATTATTTGTATTCAAAGTATTTTTTTGCCTCTCCATAAAACTTATTATTATGATTCTTTATTCCTGATGTTTTTTGCCCCTCCATAAAATTTTAAGTGAACAAACACGCTAAGAATCACTATAAAAATCGAACTAGGTAAAGCTTTAGCATCAATTGTCATAATGACCGTTGGTAAATTCATCATTACAGCAGGTAAGTCAAGAAACATAAAAATATATATTGAGTATGCTTTATAAAAGAATGTAATAAAAAATATTTTATGCCACAAAACTGACATTGTCAATATTATCTATATTTATTTATTATTTTTTTAATTACTGTGATAAGAAAAATTAATTTAAGAATTTCCAAGAGTTAAATATAACGTAATTTTTTTTGTTATACTAAATCTTAATTTTTTATGGAAAATTTATCGCCGAAGTTGACATTCAGAGAATATTTTTATAAATACATAAATTTAATTTAAAAGCACATTAAATTAAAGATATAAATTATAAGGCTAGTCCCAAGCTAACTTCTTGATAATTAATTTAGTATTTTTGAATTTAGCCTTTTTAGTCTCTCTGGAGGTCGCGAATGGAGAAATTTTATGTAAGTACAATATTTATTTTTTTCTGTTGAAAATAATTTTAGCATAGATTTTTAATTTATTTTCTGATTGAATGAAGAAATTAAATAATTATGAATTAGACTAGTCTCAGATCTTAATGGTTACATGTTTTTGAGTTCTTTTTGAGCACTTTCAGTTCAAGAAGATTATTTTCACAAGGTTTGGGTTATTCGGACTCGTTGGTTTTTAAAAAATACATTTTAGTAATTTTTGAAAATTTTCACTGGTTTCATTTCATAACCAGATTCGCAAATTCCAATGAATTTTTGTTGAGATGACCGATTATTGAGATCAAATTTAGTTAATAGATTATTTGAATAAAAAATTAATAAAGTGAACATTCTGAGCATAACTAATTAATCATTAATAAACTTTTTCAATGGCGGTAAAGTAGAAAAATTACACACATAGATTAAAATCGTTCCGAAAACAAATAGAAACTATTATCTAAGCTTGAAAAGAAATGGTTTTTTAAAAACTAGTTTATAAATTAAGATTGAAAATAACATGGTGAATTTCATAAAGAAAAATTCATTAATAATAATATAATTCGTTAAATGTATATGGTTTAGCATTATTTACTGATGGAAATAAGACGGTTGTGTATGATTACTATGGAGATGTCAAGGCAGGATTATCGTCACCAGCATCATATGCTTCTCAATACTCAATGAAAGGAAAATTTCACATCACTCGTTATATCAGTGATCTAAATCTTGAAAATGCTTACATTTTAACTCTTAAAAATGCCACTGCTGGTTTGCAAAATGGAAAAGCTGAGTATTTCGAACATACCAAGTTCTTCATGACTATCCCGGAAGCCGCTAAAATCATCGAAGAGCCATTTCTTGTTATTTTCAATGAATCGGGAGAGGTATGGTCTCTTTATAATTTATGTAGATGACCAAAAATAATTATTTCACTTATTGGACTTTTTACAGCTTACAGGTGTCAAGTTTTCTGAGCACGAATCGGTCTGGTCTAAAAACATAAAATTTGCATGGGCTTCAATGTTTCAACTGAATCTAAAAAATCTTTCACTTGAATTACCAAGAAAGACTTACAGTTACATAACTCGAGAGGTAAATAGTGATAGAAGTTTTTATAGTTTTCAAATCTAATTTAATGCTTTATGTGGTCTCCATTGTTAGAAAACTTTACACGGAGATTGCTCGACCAGCTATGACATTAATGCCAAGTATCCAGGATTTAATGAGACTCAAACTTTGGTTGTTACCAAATTTTCATCACCAATGGATTGCAACAAATTTAACACTAATGTGTTCGACTATGTTGAAACCCAGGTGTCTAGAGGACAAAAAAAAGTATATGAAGAAGAATAAATGATTCTCTAATAATTACTTATTACTGAATAAGAGTTTTTTTTAGAATAATTAATTTTTATAATTTTGTAGGAAGTAATAGACATTTCTAGCCGAAAAGTCTATGAAATTAAGAAAGAAGGAGCAACTCTATCGTTACAGAAAGTTATCGCTCATGGAGGAATTCATTATGATCCTGACTCTATCAGATCTAATACTTTTTTTGTTCTGAGCAAGTAAGTTTATACATCATAAAAAATAACGTTTTTTTGCGCTCGTTGATGTTTTTCTTTTTTTTCTAACTAGTGCTAGTTTTGTTTTGGAAAAAGTTGTATCATCATCTGAGTTTTCATGGACCGCAGCCAATTTTGACAATGCAGAATTGATTACTGACTGGAGCTACCAAGCACCAAAAACTCATTACGCAGAAAATGCAGCTTTTGATGATACTAATGGCCGTCACGTTGTCAATCAATCAGCTTTGATAACTGAAGTCAAACAACTATTGAAAGATGCCGTTAATTATCTGGAAGAGAATACAATTGAAGCCAAAGAACCCAACTGGCAACTAAGCAAAATCGTCATCAGAATCCGCGAACGTTTAAGCTACGCTGATATTTCGTCATACGAACAAATCTTTGCCGAAATCCAGAATGCTTCGACTCATCATGAAAAAGTTATCAAGTAAATAAATAATTTCAACACGGATTATTTTTCGTATAAGTCAACTTATTGTGTTTCTTTTCCATTTTTTAGAAGTTTGTTGGTGGGTATTGTATCTCAAGTAGGAACCATCGCAGCAACTCTATTTTCTTGGGATCTTATAAAGAGTAGAAAAGTCAGTGATAGTGAGGCATCAGAAATGTTGGCAAAGCTTCCATTCAACATTAGAGATCCATCTGAAAAAATTTTGAACGAATTACACTCCTGGATTGAAGAAAGTGAAACTCTCTCTCCACAAGTCCGTAAATCCTGCATCCTTGCTATTTCTATTTTAGTGCACAGAACATTCAACAATGGGCTGCCGAATGAAGACAATGAAACACTCAACAATTATTTAAATTTTTTCTATAATCGTCTTATTCGTATGTTTATTTTTTATAAAATTTTTTTTCAATTATTATAAATTAATATAACGATTTCAAATGTCGTTTTCTATTTTTATTGTAGATGAACCGACTTATGAATTTCAGCTCATTTGGCTTTCAGCCATTCGTAACATCGAAGAAGGTAAAATATACAAAATTTTAGCTCCAATAATTTGTGGCGATTTATTACTACCAGAGAAACCCGATTTCTTCCGTTTGCTGGCAATATGGGCCAGCAAAAAATCTTTTTCTACAAATCGTGATCAAGCTTATAGTCTTCTTTGGCCCTTAATGACTGACCGTACTCTTTCTTTGAAAGTCCGACTTGCGGCTTATGAAACTCTCCTTTATCAAGCAACCTCAGTAACTGACATACAACGTATACATTTTTTTATGACGAATGAAGAGAGTGAGCATTTTTACCACTACCATTTCATAACTATGAAGAGTATCGTAAATTCAAAATCCCCATGTTCCTTAAAATTACAAACTCTAGTAAATACATTTTGGAATACCACTCAAGTTCGACAATCATTATCTTATGGACACTCATCTTTTTCCATCTTTGATGGACTAGACAAAAACGGTGATGGTTTTAAAACCAAAGCTGCTCAGATTAATAATGAAATTACTCATGTCCCCGAAATTATTTCTGCACAGGCAACAATATTCGAAGCTCAAGAAGTAGTAAGTGACTGGGCTGTAAGTATTATTTTTACTCCAATAATTTATGAACATTAAATTTTTGAAAAATTTTCTCTACTTAGTTTTAAAAACTGTTTTTAGATCGCTCTTCACTTTGGAAGCAAAAACGATTCGTTTATGAGTTTGAAAAACAATTTTCTAGAAATTATCACCGGGTCCATAAATGAGGGTTCTATGGTTGACTTGATTCATAAATTCGCGACCTCTATTGAATCAATTGAAAACTTATACTTCGATATTATTATAATTTACAGAGGACAAGTCGTCATGTCTAATCATTATAATCAGTGGTCATTGTCTGATTTAATTAATGATATTGTCAGATTAATTCCAGCTCATGTTAATTCGTCAAATACTCCAATTTTAAATCATCACAAGTCATACCATGTATTTTACAAGAACACCTTCGAAAAGTATTTGGTGAGTGATTTGGGATTTCCGATTGTATTGAGAGATCTATCTCCTGCTGTTTACTACTTCGAGGTGAAAAATAATTTACAGACAGATAATACGGCAATAAAAATACAAGTTGATACTAAACTTTCGTCGACTCGCGTGTACTCTGCATCTATTTATAATCCAATTCTTGATACCTGGCACTCTGTTGACCAGTCATCAATTGCCAATGCTAACATTTCTTTTCAATTCGACGAAACTTTGAAACCTACAGCTAAATTCATGAGATTAATTTACCCAAAATACTGGAATCTAAAAATAACTGAAACCAACCTGCTGTATTATAGTAAGAATATTGTTTCTATTGAAGATTATCATACTGATACTTTAAAAAAAGTATGTTCGACTTGTAATGATGAAGAAATTGTGATTGGGAAAAATCCATATCACAATTATTCAAACCAATTCACGAAGGAAGGCAGACAATATGAGGTAATATCATTTAATTGTAAAGATGCATCAAACAAGATGTCAGACCATGACTGGATTTCGACATGGACTGAAAACTACGATAAAATGGCCGTAATTTCAGCACCAATCAAAGATTGTGGTAAACTCATTACGGTTAAACCTGCGATTGATATCAATACTGCAGTATAATTGATTAATTAAATTGTATAATATATGTCATTTTTTTATATGTTACAATAGTATCGATGTATTTGGCTAATGACTTGTATAATTTTAATTTTTTTTTATAATTTTTATGCAAAAATATGTTTATGACACTTACTTCTATTATTTCAGTAAAATTTTTATTCAAAAATATATAAAATAATTTAGCAGTGGAAATTATTAAAAAATTAAAACGTCTAAGTATATTTGGAGTTATATTTTTCTCCAATTAATTAAAGTTGATAGATATGGCATCGAAGTTTTTTTTTAATTTTTTTTCTTAAAAGCAATTTACTTGTATTGTTGTTCAAGTAACATCTACGAGCTAATCTACAATGTATTTTTAAATTTTCTAAGATACCTCATTGTAGATTGCGCAAATAACACATGATTATCAGACGAAAAAAAAAAAATAATAATAATAATGAACAAAAAAATATTTGTCGAAGTAATTTTTATTTTTAGACTAATTATTTTTGTAAAAAACTATTGGAAATTTAAAAAAATATTAAATAATGATGTGTGATGTTAGCTGCAATCATTTAAAAAAGAAAAATAAATAATTTTCCATATTTTCGAGAAAAGTCATGTCGAATTTTTCAGAAAAATGAGTAGAAAATTGGTTTTTTAACTTGAATTTTAGTTTTGAATATTCGAGCAAATTGAGAGCGTGGTTGGAAATATTCACCAGCTTTCTTCTGCGTATTTTCAAAAAAATTAGAAGCTGATATTATGGGAATGAGAATAATAAAAAATTAATTTAATTTTTTTACGACTTATGGCAAAAATTACATTCCTATCTAACGAAGATGTCGACGATATTGCTAATCCCATAATAAAAAGACGTCAAAAATTTCTAAACTACGACCTTTAACTACTTTTAAAACTTTTTAAAAGTTACGTCATCAAAGCAATTAAAACAATAACATTTAATAAATCTGCATCGAATAAATTTTAAATTTGAATTGTATATGATTATATATTTATTTATTCATGTCTGAAATACACTTTCATAATTTGAAAAAATTAAAAGATTACACTCATAGAAGACAGTTGCAATATTTCAAATTAATCTTAATGTTCGATGAAAATATTTATTTTTAACGCCTTACCAAATAATTGGATAGCTAAAAAAAATCAGAACAATTAGGTAATCGATCACCCAGACACATATCTAATAAATACCATTTTGGTAAATATTATATATATTTCGTTTAACATCAATACTTTTTGGTTTTCCCAGTCTAAAATAAAATTATGGAATTGCGCTTTTGGAAGACTATAAAACTCGAACCTAATGTTGACTGAAGCATCACTATCTCACGATGGCTCATCGAGTACCCTTCTTAACCGGTAAGTTGAACTATATTTTTTTACTTATATTGCTTTTTTAACATACTTTGGGATTCAATTTTTTGTCAATCATAAAAATATATGAAATGTATACGCCTGAAAAGTATCGACAGTATACATCTCATATACAAGGTAGAATCTTTAATTTTGGACACGATACCACCTGTGAAAAAATGGAGTAGATCTACGCATATCTATGTCGATCCAAGTAGATTAAAAAGTTAGATTAAAAATTTGTTTTTCTTCTTTTGTATCCAATAGTAATGCAAAATATAATTTTTCTTCATGTAAATTACTTGCAAAAAAGCTTAACTTAATCAAATTCATTTAAAATCCCGAAATTTTTTTTTTATCTTTTTTAGGGGGTACCCCGTTTTGCCCGCAAAAATGAAAAATTTTTTTATTTTTTAACGGTAGCTGAAAATTTTTTCTATTTACTTCGAATATCAATAAAAAAAAAAAAAAGATTTAGTGTATTTGAGTCCTCGAAAATTTGGTATTTCCTTAAGTACCCCGTTTTGCCCCTCTCTCCCCTACATCCATATAAAGTTACGTAAATCTCTAAAGATTTACATACATTTATACATCCCTACCTATATCAGCTACTTTATATTTTATTTTGTTATAAAGAGTACAAGAAATAATACAACTGTTTAATATGCAATTAAAATATCTTTAAATTTGGTAAAAAAATTTGTTTCGTATTATTTACGTACTTTATTAGTCTCCCTATAAAATTAAAAAATGTCAAAAACAAGTACTTATAGAGTACAAAACCAGTGGTTCTTATCACCTTGGATTTTCAACTAATTCTATATAGTATATTACGACGTGCAATATCAGAAAAATATTCTAAATATTATTTTTATCTGATAGACGATTTAACACTAACATGTACTTGATCAAATATATTATGTTTTGTGACCATACATATACGCATAATATATGTAGAAAATATTTATTAATCGTTTGAATTTCTTATCTGAGTTATTTTTGTTAATTTAGTTTGCCTAGTGTATCTCGCTTTTGCGAATGGGAGAACTGATGAAAACAATCGTCCAAGTGAGTATTAAATTTGTATTAAAAAATTTATAAATATTTAAATAACGTCGAAAAAAAAGTTTTGGTAATGTCTAGAGCGAATTTGATCCAACTTCCAGATCTGGGCAGATCTACATTCTGTCTAAATCTATAGATACAAATTATAATAAATCTAGTCAGATCTAGACAGATCTGGAAAAATATACAGGAAAAATCAATTAAGCAAAAAAAAAAAATAAATATTTGCTATCATTATTGATCATTTTTCACTATAATTTATCCGTTAAATCAATAGATTTAGTGCATTGATTATAACAAAAACGAGGATTAAAAAAATCTATTACACAAACATTTGATAAATTTATAGTGCTTTATTTGTATATAGTCAATATTTGTTCTTTGTAAGATAGAATCTACTCCAAAGTTTTTTTTTTAAAGCTCTATTAATAATTTAATTGTGCTATTAACCCGTTAACTTTTGGCTCGCAGATTTTATGACCTTTAACTATTTTTTACGGTCATAATTATTACATATAAAGATTTCTATAAAAGAAACAATATCGATGATAAAGAGCTATTATAGTAATTATTTCTCAAAAAGATTATGTACTATTACGACACTAAAGTGATAATAAAAATCGTCGATAAACTGATATATTGTTAATAAATAAAAAGTATATTTAAAAATAAAATTGCCAAATATGTAATATAATTTTTTTTTTTTTTTTTTTTTTCTACTAAACTTGTATGTAAACGAGAAAAATAAATTAGAAGTATTTTTTATAATAATTACACCTAATCTGTCACTAATTATTTCACAAAAGTTAGAAATCAGTTATCGAAATTTTTTTGTCTGTAAATCTACAGAATAAGTCTCAATCAAATAAAATCTACTAAATTTTCCCAGAAAAACTTATGTTAGATATTTTTTGTAATCTAAAAAATTAGTACTCTTAATGTTTGGTTTAATTTCACAAATTTTCATTAAAATTTTTCAAGAAATCGAATAGTTTTCACTACACAGAAAAAAACGATTTCTTAGCACAAGAAAAATTTTGCATTATGGAATGAAAACAAAAATTTTTTTAGGACTAGAAAAAATTTTTCTCAGTCCAAGAAAAGTTTTCATTTTCAATTCATAATGAAAATAATTTCTTAGGGCAAGTAAAAATTTTTTGCGCCAAGAAATCCTTTTTTTCTGTGTAGTCGTATTAGATTGATTGGATTTAAAAAAATAAACATCACTTGGTACATTGTTTAGCATTATTTCCTTATGGAAAGACGTTGGTCTATAATTATCATGGAAGTTTGAAGGCTGGATCAACAGAAAGTCAATTTAATTCTCATAACATAATTCATGGAAAAGTCTACATCACCCATTACATCAGCGATCCAAGTGTTAAAAATGCTTTCATCGCAACTTTCAAGAATTTAACTACCGATCTCCACAATGGAAAATCTAGATCTTCCAAACAAACTCCGTCCTTCACTTCTATTCCTGAAGATGCCAAAGTCATTGAAGAGCCATTTCTCATGATTTTCAATAAATGGAGTCAAGTAAGAATTCCTACATTTCATTCAAATTTTTCCATTATTTTCCTGTCATTTTTACGTGGTATCATTTTATGAATTTCTGGTTGGATTTTCACAGCTTGAAAGTATAAAGATTTCTGAATATGAACCTGGTTGGTCAAAGAATATGAAATTTGCATGGGCTTCAATGCTTCAACTGAATTTTGAAAACCTGTCGTTTGAATTACCAGCAAAAATTCAAAGTTTCGTTGTCCCAGAGGTAGGAAATGAAAATAAAAATATTAAGTTCCCAATTTAAACAGATTTTATGTTTGGTTTATTAGAAAACAATTCATGGCCAATGTAGAACCACTTATGACATTCACGTCAAGTACCCGGCTCCCAATAATACCCCTATTTTTAAAGTTACAAAATTTTTGTCACCAACTGAATGCAGCAATTTTGAACGTTCTACATTCGATTATATTGATGTTATAGCTTGTGTGCAGCCTGCAGAGGTAAAAATGAAATACTTCGCATTTAGAAAATTTCTTTTTTCTAATAAAACAATTTTAGATATTAATAAAGCTTCTTTTATGTTTAAGGAAAAACTAAACACGGCTAGTACCAAAGTTTATGAAATTGAAAAAAAATATGATAATACCCTTTTACTTCGGAAGCTCATTGCTCATGGAGAAATTAATAACTTCCCGTTCTATCACAAACATATAGCTCATTACGTTTCGTATAAGTAAGTAGTCGTAGTAATTTATCTGAGATACATAAGAATAAAACAGGAATTATTAATTTTATATGTTATTAGCGCTGAATTCATTTTTGAGAAATTTGAACCGTCAACTGAGTACCTATCGATCGCAGTTAATTTCAGCAATCTACCGTTAATTACTGACTGGACTTACCAATCACCAAAAACTTATTATGCAGAAAATGCAACTTTCGATATTACTAATGGCCGCCATTCTGTCAAACAAGAAATGTTAAAAACCAAAGTACAAAATCTGTTGAAAGAAGCCGCGAATTATCTCAAAGAAAATCATATTAAAGCTGATGAACCGAACTGGCAACATAGCAACGCTATCAACAATATCCTCGAAACTATGAAGTACTTCGAAATTTCGTCTTTCGTACAAGTCTTCGCAGAAATTCGAAATACTATGACTGGTCAAGACGAAATTATTAAGTAAATATTTAATACAATTACTCTAATCGGTGATAGTCGGTTACTAAAACATTTTTTAATTTTTAATTTTTTTTTTTTTATTTTAAGGAATTTGTATCTCGGTGTGGTATCTCAAGTGGGAACGACTGCAGCAAATATGTTTATATTTCAAATTATAAAAAATAGAGAAGTCACTGATTTTGTAGCGATAGAAATGATGACAAAGCTTCCTTTCAATATCCGTAATCCCACCAAAACTCTTTTATTTAAGTGGAAGCATTTCATGAATTTCAGTAAAACTCTATCTCCACGAGTTTATAAAGCCACCATTCTCGCCTTCGGTACTATGGTGTACAGAACATTCCAATATGCAACTGAAGACATTGAAATAGTTAAAAGATTTTTGAAGTTCTTCTATGATCGCGTTATTAGTATGCTAACTATTTATTTAAATCTTGTCATCCAATGACAGCTAATCACGTATATTTAATACTTCTTTTTTCCTGTAAATTAACAGATGAACCAACTTACGGGATGAAGGTTGTTTGGCTCGGAGTTATCCACAACGTTCAAGTCGGAAACATTCATAAAATCCTATCACCAATTGTTCGCGGCGATATTAGCGTATCTGAACGTCCAGATTACATCCGTTTGCTGTCAATAGGAGCAATGTTAAGATCTCTTTATTCAAATTACGATCACGCTATTGATCTTCTCTGGCCTATAATGACTGACCGCACTCTTCCTCTGAACCTACGTCTTGGAGCGTACAATATTCTTCTCCAACAATCACGTACAATGACTGATTTCCTTCGAATCCACTGGTTCATGATCACCGAAAGTAATCAACATCTGTACAATTTCCATTTAACGACCATCCGAAGTTTCGCAAATTCAAAATGTCCATGTCTAGCAAAAATGCGAGAATTTTCAACTAAAATTTTGATATTTACTCACATTCCTACTACAGTTTCTCACGATTTGTCTGCTCTATACGTTATTGACTCAATGAATTCCGAAAGCGATGGTTTACTGGTCAAAATTACCGTAGTCCACGATGAATTCACTGAAGTACCCAAAATTATTTACATACAGCAATTCATCATGCAAGATCATAAAATCATCAGCAACTGGGCTGTAAGTTAAATTACTAGTTTTCTAGATTTACAAAAAGTTGACTACTAAAGCATATCTCAGTATAACTTAATATTTTTTTCCAGCTTTACTTACAACTTGAAGGCATGGATGATATGTTGATGCTGTTCAAAAATGACTTTTTGAAATTCATCAATGGCCCAATTTCCGAAACCTTTATTTTTGATTTCATTAAAAAATTCGCAGTATCTGTGACCTTGTCACCACATTCCTTCATAGATGTATTGTTGTTTTACAGAGATCAGGCAGTTATGGTCGATTACTACGACAATGAGAGTTTCCTTGCTTTTAATGAGAACATTGAGAAAGTTATTAACAGCTATCCCACTCCAGTAGCGAATACTCCAACCATCGAACATCATAGTGATTTTGTTTCACATCATGTATTCTACCAAAATATGAATGAGCAGTATTTAGTCAGTGACATGGGATTACCCGTTGTTATAAAATCCTATTCACCGGTTGTTTTCTCTTTCCCGATGAGTATCAATAACCAAACAACGGATAATTCTGCGATAAGTACAAACGTTGGTGCAAAAGTTTGGTTATTCCATGATTATTCTGTATCAGTTTATCATCCAGTAGCTGACTCCTGGCACTCTTTTAAGCAGTCATCGGTTGTCAATGCCGATCTTTCTTACCATGCTGATGTTAATTACAATCCTGGTGTTAAGTTTTTGAAATACTTCAATCCAAGATTTTGGGACATTAAATTTACAGAAGCAAATGTGATGATCTACAACAAAAATATCGTAACTATCCAAGGAAACAATGTTGGAAATTTTACGATATTGTGTCCAACTTGTAATGTTGAAAAAATTATCACTCCGGAATTCAGTAACATCACGAATTTTACTCAAGTTGCATTTAATGACAATGAAAAACAATACAAAATAACATCATTCAATTGTGAAAGTCAATCGAATGCAATCACAAACGAACAATACATGGAAATATTACCACGTTTGGAAAAGTATGACATTATATTATTCCCAATCAAATTTCATATTAAAAATTGTGGTAACATCATAAAGATTAAACCAATTGCAAATAAAACCTTTTATACGATGTAATCACATAAATAGCAGCTATTGCATGATTGACAGTTTTTTTTTTGTCGAATGTACGCATTATATGTTTATATATTGCAATTATATAAATAAAATTATTTACTGAAAATTGTTTTCTTGAAATTATTTAAAAACTAAACCGTAAATCTAAACATGTATATGGGGTAATTTGTTCCGAGATACTTTTTATCACACTATTACAATGCAAGTTTTGTTTTATTAACGTATATAGTATTAAATGTCCGAAAATGGAGCAGTGGCCACAAATGGTACTTTTACCCTATACAGAGTAATCTGGAAATATTCAAAATACAAAACTTTTATTACTTTTTAGATTACCGAAACTTCAAACTACAGCTATATATTTATCCTGTAATATATTGTTTTCTTTGATAGAACGCGTCAAAGTAAATAAAAAGATTAAAAAAAAAAAAAATATAATAAAAATCGATCTTAAAAAATCGAAGTTATTTGAATCGATTATTAACCTACGGTTTAAAAAATTTCATTTTTTAAAGTTTTGAAATAATACAAATTAATAGGAAAAAAAAATCGAGGTCAAATTTATGTTTTTTTTTATATTACATTTTAAGACAAAAACATGATTACGATGTCGATGTCATTATCTTTATAGTCTTTATAATCCACTTAATGATATGACTCATAAATTTATCTAACCAACATTTTTTAGCTTTTTTCAAAAACATAAAAACCTTCACAGATTAGGCCTAAAAATTAATACTCAAGCTCTTTTTAATATACGAACGAATATTTTTAATTTCGAAATAAAAATAAAAGAAATTTCATGATTTTATAAATTTTTATCAATAAATAAATAAATTTATTTTTCTATCAATTTATTTTATTAAAAAAATTTTTAATAAAATTGCAACACATTTCAGAAAGATCATAAACTCAACAGGTATCGATTTATGATATTAGATAATTTCTTATCTAATTTAATATTAATGACTTTTTACTAAACGGCATTTTGCTCTTTTAATTAGAACAATTTAAAAAATGTTTTTTCTAAAATTATTTAAAATATTATATTATCTATATCTTATAATTTATAATCATTTGACACAACGAACCCCCTTTATAAAATGATAGAAAAGAAATCCGGGAAATTTTTTTTTTCTTTTAAATAACTCTCCATATTCTAATCTTACTTGTATTGAATAAATCATTGATTATCTTTCAATATGTATGACAAAAAAAATTATATTCCAGGACAATGGCCTGTCTCGAAAATATAATTTTTAACAAATTTTTTTTTTCCTAAAAAAACGTTGCCCGAGTCAAAAAACAAATTATAGTTTAGTCCTCAAGAGCCTCAATTCTTTTGATGTTTTATTTCCCGCCCAAAAAGTAACTCTACTTGAGAACTAAAAATCCTCAATGAGAACTGTGAGGTCTAAATGCTTTAAATTTATCGATTTTAAGTTATAAGTAAGATCTCAAAATCCTCAACGAGAACTGATCCTCAAAAACCTCATGGAGAACTTTGAGACTTTAATCCGAATTTATTTTTTGACTCGGGTGAATTCGTTAATTCAACGCATATTAAACAAACCTCTAATGATGTATCGATATTGGGTCCCTATCCTTACAGCCAAAATAATAAATTTGAGAAAAAAGAACTTTCATTCTTTGTGTAAATCCATGTAATAGATTCTATTTTTGTGGTGTGTTTAATAAAACAAATTTAATTTTTTAAGTTTTGAAGCATTCCATTTTACCCAAAATACTCTATTATGTTTATAAATTACTTATCAACTCTAAATTACAAAAATATTTTTTTTTTAGTTAAAAATTATTTTAATGTAGAGGAAATTTGTAAATTGCATCAAACTCATCAATCTAGACTATGGAAATATTTTTTTTTTTTTTTGTTTTAAAAATGTTTTCAGAGACTCCGTCGTGGTCCAGTTAGTCCGTCCTGCCTTCGTCTCCCCTACATAATTTAGAAATATTTCATTTTTATTGGTTACACGCAACTTTCAGTTCTCCTACCTAGTGATTAGTAGTAAAATATGTGTCTGATATAAAATCGTACTTACTGAAATTTAGTTAGTTCTTTACGATGACTCGAGGTGGAGTTTTAATTACCAGTAAGTCGGATTTTAGAATTTGATCATTAACTACACTGATATATTATTACGCTTTAAAATGTTTAGTTTTCTGATAATGTAATTCTTTCAATAAATTAAATATTTACAATACAAGGGAAAAAATGATTTGAATTTACGTAGACACTATTTGTTCCATTTTTTGAATCAACATATATCTGCATAGATTTTATAATAGTTCAAATGAGTTGATTCCAAAAAATAAATTCTTATATATATATATATATATATATGAAAATGGCCATCTATTAAAACATATATGGCCAATTTTTATATACGGTCATACATGATTGATTTTTATCGGAATTTTTTCTCGCTTATGATAAATATTAAATAAGATTGTTGACATAGATAGACATAAATAGGTTTGAAAATCAAAATGAGTCAATATCATTAGATTTTACATTGAAAAAATTTAGGCTAAAATAATCTCAAAATAAATTTTGATTTTACCTTAGCTGAAAGGCTAAAATTTTTTTACGTCCAACTATGCCCTATTGCATCGCTTTTTTCTGATGTTCCTTATTTTTTACAAATACTTTATTTATTATTTCACTAAATCTAAAGCTAATTTAATTATTTTTCAAATAAGTCTTGGTAGCATGTACTGCATTTGTAAGCGGAAAAAATATCAACAACTATTTTTCAAGTAAGTAAATAAGAAATTTGAGCTTTTAATTTTCAATAATCAATAACTGTCCATAGATGAGTCCACTGATTGTTAAAGCAAAAGTAAAACTTCTAAAGTCATCATAAAGTTTATGACAAAATAAAAGACATATTTTACTTGGGCGAAATTATTAAAAAAAATCTGGAAAACAGTTGACCCTGCGGGCCAACTCTAAAACTTGCCGCTTTTTCCGAACTCCTTGAGCTTTTACAAAGAGTTAGTAAAAAGAGGTTGCCATTAACAAACCCGTGGTCAATCATGCTATGGATATCCCTTTTGATAAATGCGAGAACATATTTTTTAAACTATAAATTCGAAATAACAAATTAATAATCATTCTTTGACGTGTAATATAGCATTGTTTCCTGATGGAAAGACGTTAGTTTATAATTACTATGGTGATTTAAAAACTGGATTTCCTGCAGCATTTGCATCCCGATACTCAATCATAGGAAAATTTCACATCACTAGTTACATCAGTGATCCAAATCTTAGAAATGCATACATTCTAACTCTTAAAAATGCTAAGATTGGTTTTCAAAATAGAAAAGCTACACATTTTGATCAAAAAATGTCTCATTTGCCCGTTCCCGAAGCCGCTAAAGTAATTGAAGAACCGTTTCTTATTGATTTTAGTGAAACAGGCGAGGTATATATATATATATATATATTTACAATATATTTAAATGAGTAAATAAGCAAAAATAAATATGAATTAATACCTGTTTGATTTTCATTAGCTTGAAGGTATTAAGTTTTCTGAACATGAACCGGTTTGGTCTAAAAACATGAAAACTGCATGGGCTTTAATGTTTCAACTAAACATTGAAAACGTAACTTTTAAATTGCCGGCAACAACTGAAAGCTTCGTTACTAGAGAGGTAAATAGCGAATGTTAAAAGTATGTAGTTTAAAGTAACGAATTTAAAATTATTTTTCTGTTTATTTCATAAGAAAACGATTAATGGTGAATGCAAAACTACTTACGATATTAATACCAAATATTCTGATTTCAATGAAACCCTTACCTGGATTGTTACTAAATTTACGTCTCCGACAGAATGCATCAACTACAAGCCCTATGTGTTAAAACATGTTGACATAAAGATTTGTGCAGTACCAGAAGAAGTATAACACAAAAATAATATTTAGCATAATTTTCGGAAATAAAAATACTGCATTAATATTTTAGGAAATGTCAAACGCGGCCAGTAAGAAAATTTATGAAATTGAACAAGAGATAAATAAAAATTTAACACTTCGAAAACTCAGTGCTTATGGAGAAGTTAATTACTATCCTTTCTATAACAAAGCAAATGCTTATCACATTTGGGACAAGTAAGGTATTATATAGATTGGAAGACATAGCGTTATAAAATAATTTTCTGTTTATTATGTAGAGCGACTTTTCTTTTGGAAAATGTAATATCGTCAGAATTTACGTGGCCAGAGGTTGATTTTACCAATGTACCACTGATAACTGAGTTTTGGCTATTGCCAAAAACTTATCAGGTAGAAAATACAGTTTTTGATATTACTAACGGACGTCGCGTTATCAATCAGACAGATTTGATAGCAGAAGTACGACAATTATTGAACGACGCTGCAAATTATCTCCAAGAAAATCATATTGAAACTGAAAATAACAACCGGCAACATAGCAATATTATCAACAACATATTCGAAGCTATGAAATTTTTCAAAACTTCATCTTTTCGACAAGTCTTCTCTGAAATTCAGAATACAGCAACTAGTCATGAAACCATTGTCAGGTAAATATGTTCGTTTGTGATAGTCGAATCGCTTGTAATACGTTTTTTATTCATTTATTCATTGTTTTTTTTTTTTTTTCAATTTTAAGGAGTTTGTTTTTGGGTGTTGTACCTCATCTAGGAACTACGGCAGCAAATATCTTTCTAGTTAACACGGTAGCAAAGAGAAAAGTAACTGATTTCGAGGCGATAGAAATATTCGCAAAGCTCCCTTTTAACATACGGACGCCGATCGAAAATCGCTTGTCTGAGTGGAAGCGTTTCATTGTTTTCATTAATATTAATGCTTTTTCTCCACAAGTTTATAAAGCAAGCATTCTCGCTTTCGGTACTATGATTTACAGAACATTTGAATACGCAACCGAAGAAAATGAAGTGCTTGAACGATATTTGAATTTCTTATACGATAGTCTTATTAGTATGCTAACTATTTATTTAAATCATTTCATCCAGTAAACGATAATCACTTATATTTAATACTCATTTTTCCTGTAAATTAACAGATGAACCAACTTACGAGATGAAGGTTGTTTGGCTCAGTGCTATCCACAATGTCCAAGTGGGAAATATTTATAAACTCTTATCACCAATTGTTCGCGGCGATATTAGCGTATCTGAACGTCCAGATTACATCCGTTTGCTGTCAATAGGAGCAATGTTAAGATCTCTTTATTCAAATTACGATCACGCTATTGTTCTTCTCTGGCCTATAATGTCTGATCGCGCTCTTCCTATTAATCTACGTCTTGGAGCGTACAATATTCTTCTTCAACAATCACGTACAGTGACTGATTTCCTTCGAATCCACTGGTTCATGATCACCGAAAGTAATCAACATCTGTATAATTTCCATTTAACGACCATTAGAGGTTTTGCAAATTTTGCCGGTCCTTGTAGCTCTAAAATGCGAGAATTTGCAAAGAAAGTTTTACTTTTAACACCTGTTCAACCAGCTGTCCCTCAATCTCTTTCAGCTGTATACGAAGTCGATACGATAAATCATAATGGCAATGGCTTGCAATTGAAAATTACCGTAGTCAATAATGAATTGACTGGTTTGCCTGAAATAATTTACTTGCAACAATTTGATCTGGAAGATTTTAAAGTCGTAAATTATTGGGCTGTGAGTTAATATTTTTTAATTATTAATAATCCGCTAATAATAAAACAATATTTTTTAACAAATTTTTAAAATTCATTCTCAGCTTTACTTACAATTTGAAGGCATTACCAATACTTTGATGTCAAAAAACGACTTTCAGATACTCATCGCCGGACCGATTACTGAGACGTTTATATTCGATTTCATAAAAGAATTCACAACTTTTTCAGCATTGACTGAACAATTCTTTTTAGACTTTCTATTGTTTTATAGAGATCAAATAATTATGGTTGAGAATTACAACACTCAATCTTTCAATAATATGTATCAAGATTTTATGAAAGTAATGAGAACCTACATAACACCAACCAATAATCAACATCTTAATCTTAACAATAACTTTGATTCGTACCATTTTTATAACCAAAAAGTTTTTGAACAGCATTTAATCAGTGACATGGGAATGCCTATTGTTCTGAAAGCTCAATCTCCGACTGTTTACTCTCAACAAATAAAACATAATAACAGTACAAATGGAAACACAATAAACAGCTTAGTCATTGACACAAAAGCTTGGTTATTTGAAGATCATTCTGCATCAATTTACAATCCAATAATTGATTCTTGGTATTCTGTCAAAAAATCATCAATTATTGAGGCTAATATTTCTTTACAAGTTGATTCCAATTCCTATTGTACGCTTGAATTTACGAGATATACATTCCCAAGATATTGGAATGTACAAATGACAAAAAATAAATCGATTGTCTACAATAAGAGTCGTGTCTTACAAAGAGAAAAATATTAATATTTCAGAAGAAGTATATATATATCTTTAGCTTGTAACAATGAAGAAATTTTTCTCAATGACGTTAAAATATTATCTAATTCATCGTCTTACTGCGAAATCACACCATAACTAATAATGAGTTTTACATGCTCTTAAAGTAATGCCATGCCATGGTGACTCTGACACACTATCCCTGGATCTGCGCAATGGCTATTCTATTAAAAAAATCCATATGAAAATCCAGCCTAGTTTCATATATGGGTTCTCACATGGCGTTTTCGGATGGATTCTCATATAGTTTCCTATGCGAATATTAATCTGTTCTTTTATTCATATAGGGGAAACCGGGTATGGTTGTCACAGCGATCATTTATGGCAATCAGTTCATCGATCGGTGTCGAAGAATCGCAAAGGCATCACCTCCCTTTTAACGCCGATTCTTCGACGTCGATCGAAGTTCGTATTTCGTACGATAAGTTGTTTGTTGTGACTGCGGTGACAACCAACCCGTAAGATAACCATATCCGGTATCCCCTAAGCGTATTAATAGACAATAGATATATAAATCCAGATACCCCGGATTCTATAGAAATCACTTCTATAGAAATTCAGATTTCCATATGACTTTCCCACACAGAAATTCATACATCCAAATTCCTGCCCGGGAATCCAGGTACCCACAGTTTCCTACATGGATTCTTATATAAATCCATAGTTTTCTATATGATTTCTTATGAGTTCTCACGCAACCCTATATGCATTTTTTGATAGGAAACTAATATACTCAAATCTGAAAATTATAATATGAATAAAATCAGCTACTATTAATAATTCACTCGAAAAAAAATTTCTTCTCACATTTTATGTATTATTTTGTTAAAATAAATTTCCATAAATATTAGTATTAACTTGAGATACGTTATTTAATTTACAGTTCCTACAATATCATTTTAGCTAATAATTTTTAAGAACAGATTTAAAATGAAAAATATATGAGGATATTAAATCATCCATTTTATAGCCTTGAGCTGTTTCGCAAAGAATTTTTTGGCCTTTTATAAAGTTACCAATCGTCATATGAAAATATGTATTACCCGATGACCAATTTGAAAGCTCCGTAAAACTCCACATTATCAATATATCTTTAGTTTGAGGATGAATTGCACTAACACCATTTTTATTAATAGCTATTATTAAAAACTCTGGTAAATTAACTTCCGTTGATTGTTTTACTTCAAAGAATGCTGATCCAAATGTCGGCCACTGATATATATACTGAAGAAACAGCAATTTAGCATTGGCTTCATTTACCCCTGAATTAAGACTGTACGCCATTGTTATATTTTTTTTCCAATCACTTTTACTGTAAACGTGAAGTAAATCTGCCGGTACATATTCACTTATTTTATTTGACAATTCAGACATTTCGTTCTTATTATTTCCATATTTACTTCGATAAATTAACGCGCCCAATTTAACGGCATCTTGTTTACTGCACTTATGATAACCGCGAAGATACTTTGGCAATTCCTGATGGAAATAAAATATTTCATCAGCATTGGGATCACGTCCAGGATAAGTATTGATCCACAATTTTTTCATAAAAAATATTTGATACTGCACTTGTGTGATATTCGATAATTTAACTGTTGGATTTGATTGTTTTATCCATTCAATAAGTTCGTTTATAAAATCAAAAAAATAATAATCGTTTGGAACAGAAAATACCTTATCAATTATTTTAACGAATAAACTGAATCCATCGTTACATTTTAATTGCATTCTGTCTACTATTTCATCACAAAGATCCGAAGCGCGTGTCGACGAATGAACTTCGAATGCTTCGTCACTGTCATTTGGAAAATAAATACGATGATATATTTTCATACTTTTAAATCTTATCGCTTCAACTTCTAAGATATACGGCGGGTATTTTCTATTCCCAATTTTCATAATAACATTAAATCTATCAAGACAATCTTTGGCTATTGCAGTTTTATGACATGTCAAAAATCGTATCACTTCTTTTTGAACAATCGTTGAACAAGACATAATACCCGTTGCAAGCCACATCAATTCCCACCCTCTTTCTTCACTCAAACGAATTTTATTATCAGTAAGTTGACGTATTATTTGACAATACACTTCATCTCTCAAATCATCATGCTCTAATGCCGTTTTGAAAATAATATCTGTGTACTCAGTGCCTATTTTTTGTCTATTACTCGGTAAATCTCCCATATATCTCAGTATACTTGTAAATATTTCCAGTGCCAATTGAAACAGTTCTTTATTTTCACAGACTTTATTTAACAAAGGAGCTTTTATCGGCGTACGAGTGTGTTTCCAAAGATTTTCAGGCACCGTTCTTCTGGCGGAAGATATACTCGAGCCTTTTGAAAGTGTAATGTTGTAGCTCTGTCTAAAATTATCTTGCGCAAATTTTTTCAATGTAAACATTTTAGTATTTGACGGTTGTTTTTTATTTCTGGTTAATGTGTTTTTGGTAGTGTAGTCGTTTTTGAAAATTTCTATTAAAACTGACGAAGGTGCAGTGATTGTTGGTAATACGTAGACACATTCTGACGGAAATTCTCCTTTAATGCCATTACATTCTCCATAGCCCCAGGCAGAAGTCAATATGTTATAACCGGTACACCCATTAAGCTTAACGAGCTCACCTCTCTGTAATGACAGATAAGATTGGCCATCTGTTGAGCCATAAATTCCGTTCATGTAGTCTTGGGTCGCTACGACATACACGGATTTTTCTTTTAATCCGTCAATTAAGTAATTAACTAATCCAACTAAATCCTCAGCATCTATACTCTTAAATGTGTACTCGTCTCTCTGTACTGTTGTTATAATTAAGTTGTTTATTAAAGTATTATCAAATTTTTGAATCGTTACTTCGGCAATTTCTACAAATGATAACTCAAGTAACATTTGTTCCTGATCATCGACAAAATAAACTCCGGTCCAATTCACAGCTATTATAATATTATTGACTGGTAATTCTGGTCCTGATACCCTTACTGCTTCGTAAAATCTGGAGAATAAAATTGGCCATGTGCATTTAGCAAAATAAATTATTTCTTCTTTGGCTTTCAACACTGGAACAGCATCAATTACATTTGAATTTTTTTTGTAAGCAGCTAATGTCAGTTTTTCCCACTTGGACAAAGCTTCGGACACAGAATTTTGAAGTAAATGATCAGGAATATAAAGATGCATTGTACTTTTAATATTTTCAGGTGTTAATTTTGCCTGGTAATCGATGTACAATTGTTGAGCTACTAGCATTGCGATATCTGTTTCACTACAACATCTATACTCTCCGTGTTTCAATCCACGGATTATTTGGTGGTAAATTAAATTAGTAGCAACTGGATCTAAAGTTGGATCATGCCAGGGAGTAAAAATTTCTTTTCTCAAAAATAATCTCCAAGGCGCTAAACGTTCTGATTGTCCTTGTTCGCGGGCATACTGTTCACACTGACTTATTGCATCCATCACATGATCTCTGAAAATAAATGATATTTTTAAATACAGTACAACCTGGTTATGTTACTGTAAGAGGGTATAGGAGAAAAATTTCTTGGAAATGGTTTTTTCCTACTACTATCTTTTATTCGCTGATCGCTCGGTTTTCTGCGTATGTGTGCGTCGTGTTTGTCTTTGTGTCCACAGCCCTTTTATAAGTTAGTTGACATTTGTCATTTATCTACGTACATCTACGTAACTACTCTGTACTCTGATTTGACTTGAATAATCAGAGCGTCTAAAGGCTCGAAAAGTAGAAAATTAATCAGGGATTGAACAAGTGGATAATAGCTTGTTCGCAACTTGGATGATTACAAATGTAAGAAACCCTTTTTAGGGTATTGAGGAAAGTTGCGTCTCACGATTTATCTCGAAGCAACCTGATCACCAGTACAGGGAACTGGTACCACGAGGGGTCTATTCAAGCCCACTTCGACCAGAGTCTCTTTATTTCCTGAGATAGTAGTTGTGTTTGGCCCATAGAGGTATGGACTCGTGGTGGCTGTGGTTAGATACCATGTGCAATGAGGATTTTTGATCATACCTCCGGTTAATGCCCACCCTTAGTCACTTGATTATATTTTTCGATTAAGAGTGTCGTCTAGGAAGGAAGTAGAGGCATCCCCAGCGCACGGATACCTGAAATAGGTAAGGAAACGGCCTCCCGTAAAACGAAGGTGGACTTTGATCCCGTTACATTAATTAATTTATTCTACGCAAATACTTGATTAACTTATAAAAGAGGATACCATTTCGAGACGAACAAAAAAACGAGGGGAAGTATCTTATAGCCAAGTAACTTATAATTAGGTTGTACTGTATAATAATTACCTTCCAGCGCCAAGAGACAACACTTTGTCATAAAGAGTTATAAAGAGTGAAAAACCAAATATATCAGTCAATGAAATACTTTTAGCAAGAGTATTAACAATTTCTTCAGCAGTACTGGCTGAGTCACATTCAATTATTCTAGAATTTCCATCCATAAAAGTTATTTCCAAATGAATTGGTTTTTTGTTTTTAGTTGCCTGAAGTTCAAGCCAACTTGGGGGCTGAGTTCTCGCGCCATTTTTTATTGTCCGGGTAAGTCTTTGATCGCAATAAGGAGCATAGTTTGGTGGTCCCAAGCTAATAAATGCTCGAAGATAATTAACAAATCGTTCGCTAGGCGGAAAACAACCTAGACAAAGAGATAAAAGAACCCAACCACGAGCATGCGATGCTTTACTAGGATTTTTAGTCAACTGTTTCATAATTTGACAGTAAATTTCGTCACGTAATATCGGACGGAGAACACCATGGCCGATGATAAAATGGAGTTTGTCTAAATTAGAACATCTTGTTTGTAACCAGTCTTGATATGTTTCATCGACAAACTTATCTTCTACAATTCCTGATATATTAACAGATACAAAATTTATTAATAATAAACTATTCTGTTTTTTTTTCTTTTAAGAAACTTACCCCGCCTGATGTCTTTGTGTATTTTACTCTGACGTTTTAAAGTCATACGAATAATTTGTTTTTGTTTACATTGTTCGTTCATCAAACTTTCATACTCTTTTGATCGCATAAAACTTTTTGAAATTGTTTCAGATACTGTTGACATGACGGTTTTATTTGCAGGAGTTTCGATGGGATTTCTTGGCTCAGAAAGATCACCCATGAATCTTAAAATAGTTATCCATAAGGCCTGAGATGACTACAGTGAAATTAATGAAACTGATTAGTTAAGTGATAAATAATTATTGAATTGTATACGCAAAAAAAATGGCAAGTTCTCTTATGTTACATTTAGGGTAGAAGTACCATTTGTGGCTACTGCTCCATTTATGGACTATATTTGAATGAAAAAATAGAATAAAACTTCTATTGTAGCAATTCAATGAAAGTATCTTTGAACACATTTAAAAAATTGATTATGTGATTGCGTCTTTTACAAATTAATTTATTAAAATTTTTTAAGTGTCCAAAACTGGCCTTAAAGTGGCCAAAAACGGTACCTCTATCCTATATGAACGTATAGGAAAATATACAATAGAGTTTTCGCCGACAAATAGGGAAATAAAAGAAAAAAGAATTTTACCAATTGATCAACTACTAATGGTAAATCTAATAAAGACTGTTTCAAATGTCTACGAGAATAATGTGGTGTTACGTTTGACGTGAAAAATGTTGCCGCAAATTTACTAAAATGGTAAGTTGACAAATCGATACTTGGTAAGTCTTCAGTTGGGATTTCGAGAACACTTTTTTGATCTGAATCGTCTTCTTTTTTAATAGTAGAAAGATCCTAAAATGACTAATTTGTATTAAATAACCTTTATCAGTTTATTTATTAATAATATTTATTTAAATAATAAAATAAAACATACCACGTACATATCTGCTGGTAAATTTTTTATGGTAGAAACCTTTGGTTCATTATCTAAAAACTCAAATATTGTATCTATATTACTCTCAGACTCTTTGACAGTATCAGTATTATAATTATCTTTGTCGAAATTCACAAGTGATTGACGTAATTCTCCTAATCTTTTTTCAAAATTAGTTTTTGCTATTTCTTTCCACATTTTATTCCCCGACGCTCTCAATTTCTTTTCATCTTCAGCAAACAGATCGTTTATTTCCTTCAACTTCATTTCTCGCCACTAAGAAAATACGTTTTAGTTATTAATAATAAAAAAATTTTTTATCCAATATATTTTATCGGTATGATAAATAAAAAAATTATCTAATACACGGAATCGCTTTTAGAAATTTTAATTCGTACTATCGTAATACATTACCTGATATTTTTTTTTGAAAATACTGCGGGCAAGATAACCGCGACAGTAAATCTGAAATAAAAATTATTTTTTTTCTTAATAATTAAAAAATAAATTAACGAGATAATCAATAAACCAATCAGTAGTCTTAGAATCTTTCATTGTCTGCGAGCCAAAAAAATAATTCTTGAAAGAAATTGTATCGTAAAATTTCTTTTTATAATCACAGGATCCTCTTAATAGAAGATTTGGAATAATTTAAGATTGGAAAAAAAATTACTTGTAATTTTATAATTAATTTTCGTTTCCGACGGAATTCATAAGCAAGAACTCGAGATCGTATACATGATTGTAATCTTTGATATCCTAATTTCATCATTAAATAATTTTTTCTTGGGCCATAACCACGCCAAGTTCGTTGAATTGTAATAGTTGCCGTCTTGATCTTCAAATATCTAAGAAAAAAAAAAAAAAAAATATCACATTCGTTCATAAAAAATTGCGGGGTGAACCCGAATTAAATCCGAAGTGAATGCAGAGATCCCTTCAGAGTAAAATTCATTCCGAAGGGAAGTTTATTTTAATATCAAAACTCTCGGAGTGAAATTTACTCCGAAAAGGAATTTATTTTAATATTAAAAGTCCGAATCGAAGTGAATGCGGATTTCAATAAAATCTGTAATCACTCCGCCCTTATTAAGAAAAATGATTTGAAATGATTCAAAATAATTGGAATCGACCAATATATAGATATAAACTTAGCATAGATTAAATCATTTTTTTTAATCAGAGCGAATTCACTCCCAATTTTTTATATTGTAAAATCATTATAAAAATAAATAAACCCATCATACTTTTTTTTATAAATCCATGCTCTCATATTTTTTTGAATAACAACAACACTTTTAGCGAGTACCAAATGCCTCTGTTGTTCCAAAATAGATTCATGCTCTTCCTTAAGAAATACTTTTGTCTTACCGAATTGATAATTATCATTATTTACTCCTAAAGTATTGATACAAATTTTTTCAGCAACATCTTGTATTATTTTAGAAGAAATACCTCTCGCTAAGCAACGAAATCTATTAACAAATTCTGGATAGTCATAACGAATCGGATATCCAGCACGACGTATTTTTGCTGTTTCCATCATACCGGAGTATCGTAATTGACGACAGCAAAGAGAGCGATCAAATAACTGTTTTGAAACAGATAACTAGTTATATAAGTTTTTACTAAATAAAATATATTGAATAATTACCGATGGTTTTTGTTCCTCATTTGGTTTAACGCATCGAATAAAAAACGGATTACAACTTTCCAATGTTTTCATTAATAAATCTAAAGAATTACGAAATTCGGATGACAAAGACGATACTCGTTTTTTACCGTCCGATTCATTTGTCAAATCGTGACTGAATATTAATTTCAAAAAATCATTTGATGATATAGTTATAAGTTGTTTCAAATCTGATGAAAATGTATCGCGATTTTTATCAAGAAAACCTTCAATTTCATAATTGACTGATCCAGCGAAATGTTTTATTCCAAATGCTTTTATTAAATCTGATTTGGGTTTCACGTAATTTTGATTATTGTAATGCATTTGATGAACTTTAGCCAGCAGAGTTCCATCAGTTCCCTTAAAAAATCGAATAAATAAATAAAATTTTTTGAAGAAAGTTTTTAAAAAAAAATTTCGGCATTTTACCTTCGGGAATTTACTCTCTTCATCAATAAGAGCCATAATATTTACTGGCTTCACTCCAATTAAATCAAGAACATTTTGATTGTCGATAAATTCAATATGCTTCCAAGAAATTCCTTCTTGATTATAATATTCTTGCTCCATTTTAAAAATGTGTTTTACGAAAAATTGTTGAAGATGTTCGTTAGCATAATTAATACAGAGTTGTTCAAAACTATTGTGAGTGAAATTTTCGAATCCAAAAATATCAAGAACTCCGATTGAATTTTTGGTATTTGATTTAGGCTTAAAGATCGTGTCATTTATTTTACTGACAATAAAAATAAAAAGTCTTCCGTAAACAGCTTTTACAAAAGCATCTCTTACTTCAATAGCTTGATCTTTAGATAAATTACTGATAACACGTTCTCCTTGGGCAAAAATTGTTTTTCGAGTTAGCGCTTCTTTCAGAGCCCGATTATTGACACCCAAAATTTCTACCAACATTTTTATGGAAACATCATCAGTGATCTCACTCGTATCCATATTGGCCACTATTACTGATTTATAATTCACATTGCCAATATGCAAAATAGCCGCTAACAGTTTGATTATATTCAAAAATTCTTCATCGCTAAAATTTAATACTTTCATTGCCGCTCGTACATCAGCAAACTCTTGTGCATCATTTCGTCCTTTACATTCGGCAGAGCCACATAAATATTTGTAGTCATTAGACGATCCTAAATTTAATTTTTTTTTTTCTTCTTTAGATAAGCCAACGAGGATCGAATAAAAAATATGATAGTTTCTTTCATTTTGTCCTTGATAAACTAAACGACATTTTTCTAACAGATACTGCTCTATTTTTGCTCCTTCAATTGACCCATTTTTTGAAAATTTTACATCAATATATTTTCCGAATCTTGAGGAATTATCGTTACGGACTGTTTTAGCATTTCCAAATGCTGGAACATACAAATATAAATACTGTGGCTTTATATATAAAGAGAGGAATTCCGTGAAATAAAAATAATCTATGAGTCTCATTATTACTTATCCTACTTAATTTTCATTAACTTTTTTTTTTACTTATATTAAAAAGACAATTTGTTAATTCTTTTGAATAATTTGCCTTTTTCAATAATAGGGGAGGGAGGGGCAAAACGGGGTACTTAAGGAAATACCAAGCTTTCGAGGACTCAAATATACTGAATCTTTTTTTTTTTAATGATATTCAAAGTAAATAGAAAAAATTTTCAGTTACCATCAAAAAAAATTTTTTTCATTTTTGCGGGCAAAATGGGGCCCCCCTAAAAAAGGTAAAAACATAAATTTCTGGATTTTAAATGAATTTGATTGTTAAACTTTTTTGCAAGTAATTTACTTAAAGAAAAATTATATTTTACATGATTATTGGATACAAACGAAAAAAAAAAATTTTTTTAATAGTTTTTATCATAAAACAAAAATAATTAATATTTTTCAACTGACAATTGATTTTTGAAAAAGTGTAATAAAAAAAATTCAAAATAACGCTCAATTATATTTACAAAAGTGATTATGGAATGTTTAAAAACCATTTAAAATATAAAATTTTTTTTTTACAAAATTTTGGAGGCACCCCGTTTTGCCTGCCCTACCCTCTTTTCCCCCCTAACCCTCAATCATATCATTTTTTACGCTAAAAAATGATTTTGTTAATTCGTTGTTATATTTCTGATAAAAAAAAACCTCTTAAGATTCGAAAAATATTAGTGATAAAGACCCAATATAATATCTATTTAATGTCATAAGAAATATCTCAAACCTTCAAGAATGGGATTAGCTTCAAGGATTTGTTGTTCGATCCAAGAATGTTCTCCACTTATTGCCGCAAGATATTGTAGAATTAGTTTTGTACTTTCAGTTTTACCAGCTCCGCTTTCTCCACTAAAATTTCAAATATTTTTATTATAAATATAATATTCAATTACTCAGATTTAGAAATATTATTTTTAAAAAATTAACCTGATTACAATACACTGATTTTTTTTTGATCGCCGCATTTCCATAAAACAATTGTCACCAATCGCAAAAATATGAGGTGGCTCATCTCCGATATTTTTTTTTCGATAATTTGCAACTTCTTTAGGTGTATAAATATTCAATATTTTATAAGGATTTATCGCTATCAACATACTACCTGTATACGTCTAAAATAAATTATTTTATTTACAGATATTGATGTAATCGATGCAGTGATTTATGAAAAAAAATGTTATTAGTTATTACATACGTAAATTAAATTTTGATTATATCTAACATGAAGATTTTTTAAAATAGCGTATTCTTGAAGATCTCCGAGTTTTATCATATCCTCAACTCCAGAGACTGAAGAAGAATGCATGAGTTTAAGAATTCGATCATTATTTATCGTTTCTTTCTGAAAAAATATAATTTAGTTTTTCTTTATTAAAATTAATCTCCAAAGCTAATGCATAATAATTTAAAATTTTTGTGTTTAGATCAAATGGGATAAAATTTGACAGAAAAACTGAAGATAAAAATTGAAAAAAACAAAAAATAAAATTGGAAAAAACAAAAAATATCATAAATATATATCACTTAATTACTCTTGATAATAATCAATAATAATTGATAAGATACCATCGGAGATTATATTGATAAGTGTAATAAAAATTTTTAAGGATATAAATTTTGACAGACTTACCTTTCCATCATCATCTTGAACTTGAAATCCTCGTTTGTCAACAGAAATTATTTTACATCCCACAGGAACATCAAACTCTTCTTTCAAAGAGCTTTTAATCCATACATTATCACCCTAATTAATTAATAAAATAATGAAAATTTATATATTAGAACTAATTTCACACTATAAATATTTTTATATTTCATTATGGTAATTAACTTACTGGACTATATTTAGTTTCTATTCCAGACATTTTTTCAGGCATTATCTTTTTATTAATCAACACGAAAAAAAATTATTTAAAATATAAAAAATATGATATCCATTCCATCAGTCAGTATAACAAGTAACTTGTCGTATCAAGTTCCTCATCCAACATTATCTTTAAATTTATCTTTCAACTATTTATATCAATAATTCAATCTTTATTGAGTCATTCTTTATCGGTGTCATTTTTAAGATTTTTAACATCAGTATCTGTACCCTGATTAAAAAATTCTAACTTAATCCTTTGGAAAATAATTGGATCGTATTAAATTTTCAGTCTAGACAATGTCCCAACACTTTTCTTCTCAACATCTTCAACAGGTTGACCTAAAAAAAAATTGTGTAATTTAAAATTTATTGAGTTTTTGATTGATAGAAATAATTAAAATTTTTTACATACTTTTTTTTATTTATATTTAAAAAGGAAAAAATTACTATTAACAGAAATGATTCTGGTAGTTAGACTTATAAATGTTAAAGCAATGCGAAATTTCGACGGCTTCCGTGGCGCAATCGGCTAGCGCGTTCGGCTGTTAACCGAAAGGTTGGTGGTTCGAGCCCACCCGGAAGCGGTTATTTTTTTATTTTTAATAAAATTATAAATAATAATATCATTTACTTACGCTATAATATGAATTACGATTCATACTTTTTCAGACTCTTAATGTGGCAATTTTGTTGTCACTAAAATTGTACACAAATAACGTATACATTACTAGTGTTTACATTTACAATCATCATCATCAAAATGAAAATATCGCACATAATTATTACAATAAGTATGTAAATGAGTAATTACTAAATTATACTTTGAAACAAAATTAAAAAATTATAATCGCTCATGAATAATGTGGTGTCGATCGACTTAATTTTTTCCACTTTCCCATGGCCTCCAATTTTATTTATTAAACTAAAAGCAGAATATCTGAAAATCTCAACGTTTTTAATAACTTGAAACTAAAATAATCTTTTTAAAAAAAATGGGGGTGTCGTCTAAAAATGCCCTTAGATGCGTGCTTATGACATCTTAGTAGGCTACCCTATTGTTTATAAGTTACCGAAAAAATTATCATAGCCATTTTCGTTCTAATTAGAATTAAATTATTATATTCAAAATAACCGCGCGCGTGTAAATATATACATTAAAAAAAAAATACGACAATGGGTGCAATCCGACATGCGCTGCGAGCTGCAGATTTCGGAATGCACCCTTATTAATTATTCTTATTACTTGCGCGGTAAATTTAAAAATTCGAAAAATAAATTAATAGAAATAGAAGAATAATCGAAAATCGTAAGTCAAAATGAAATGGCGGTAGGATATGATAGAAAAATATTTAAAAAATAAAAAAAAAACACGCAAGGTTTGAACAAACCTTGATGGGGAAATAATGTGCAGAAGGGTGTCCTAATACACTTGAAGATTTAAATTAAATTTCTCCAAGTGAATTGCAGCTAAAAAAACGTCACTTAACTGCTATTTCCCACCAGACGATGCCAGATGATTTTGCTCAGGAACTTGGAAGTCAGCACCAGTAATTAGCAACACTACACTAGCACTGAACACTCAACACTTAACTACAATATAGACACTGCACAATTTAAATTAACAAAAGATAAATTTCACAATCACTGCACAATTTTACATGATATAACTGCAATACTGTGTTTCAATTCAAACGTAAAGAAAGATCTAGACTACTACTGCTATTGTCGATGATACTGACTGCCCCTATTGAACCGCCAAAAAATTTGAACGGTAAATACAGCAACGCGCAGTAGCGCCAACTTGGCGCGAAATTTCAAAATCGAAATTCAACAACTATTAAAATTTATTTGTATCAATAATTATATTAATCAGACTAAAGAACAGACTTAAAAATTTTCATTTTAATCAATAATTTATTAATTATTCTTATTACTTGGGCGGTAAATTTCGATATTCGATAAATAACTTATTAGAAATGATAGAAAAATAAAAAATCGTAAATAAAAATAAAATGGCGGCTGAATATGTTAGAAAAAAATTTGAAATATAAAAAAAAAAACACGCAAGTGTTTGAACAAACCTTGGTGGGGAAATAATATGCAGAAGGGTGTCCTAATACACCTGGAGATTTGAATTAAATTGCTCTAAGTGTATTGCAGCTAAAAAAACGTCACTTAACTGCTATTTCCCACCAGACGATGCCAGATGATTTTGCTCAGGAACTTGGAAGTTATCAGCATCAGCAATTCGCAACACTTTACACTAGCACTGAATACTCAACACTTAACGACACCACAGACACTTTGCACGATTTAAATTTTATAAACACTGCACATTTTAATTAAACAATAACTATGAATAATAAATTTTATGAATAATTCCGCGAATCAACTGCAATACTGTGTCTCAATTCAAACTTGAAGAACAAAGAAGGATCTAGACTAATACTGCCGTTTTCGATGATACTGACTGACGCTATCGAACCGTCAGTTGATACAAAGCAATCGAGATTTTACGCTTCAGCGACTACCCCCACTTTAGAAAAAATTGAACGTCGAATACAGTGACGCGCAGTAGCGCCAACTTGGCGCGAAATTTAAAAATTGAAATTTAATAATTTTATTAAAATCCATTTGTCTCAATAATTATATTAATTAGACTAAAAATTATACTCATAATTGTTTATTTTCATGAATAATTTGTCAATTATTCTTATTATTTGCGCGGTAAATTTAAATATTCGATAAATAACTTTTTAGAAATAGGAGAAAAAATATTAAGTCGTAAATAAAAATAATATTGCGGGGAGACAACACGGGGACAGTGCTGCCAGAACGTGCGATATTTTTACCCCCTCCTGCCATTACACTCAATGCTATTTCACCTCAGGAGGGGGCAAGAATATCGCACGTTCTGGCAGCACTGCACGGGGATAACAGAGAAAAAAACTGGAGAGGGAGAAATCCGAAGTTTTCCGAGGGAGCTGCTTCTTTTTTTCCCTCACACGGTTGGATTTAAAATTTACCAGCAAAACATAACCGTCAATTCAATGTAAACAACAAAATAAATAATCTAATAATTTATTTAATCGTTTGTATTATTTATTTTTTTATTTAAATATTGTATTTGTTTGATTTCTATTGTTTACAATTCAACCCGACTATTTCTTAATTTACTTAAAAAATAAGTAAATATTTTTCAGTTAATTATATATTTTATATTTGAAACGTAAGTAAACTATCAGTAATTAAATTATAATTATCTTGAATGCTAATTATTTATTGACGTTTCATTTATAGGAATAGTTTTTAATTCATAATATAACTGGTAATTATTGATAATAAATAATGGCATCACATCAGTCACCACAAAAAATTCGAGAACTTCGATTACCATTAGCAAGAGTCCGTACAATAATGAAAAGTTCACCGGATGTTGATTCTATTGGTCAAGATGGTTTATTTTTAGTTACCAAAGCTACAGTAATTACATTTATTTATTAATTTAATTAATTATTAATTACTCTCCTCTTTAAAAATTCTTATTAAATTTTATAAAAATACCACAGTTCCGGTCGACTCTTATTTTATTTCTATCAGAATGATTCGGAGTTTTGTTATTTTTATAAGATTTTATTAAAAATTCTATAACCGGTTACTTATTCACTTATGATCCAGAAGTTAGCAGACAATTAACAATTTTCGGGCTTTTTTAACAATGTAATTAAAAAAAAAAAAAAAACTAAAAATATACACATCTAGAAAATTTTAAAAACTGTAGGGGCAATTTTTTGAAATGTTTTTTTTTTTTAATTTATCGTTTTAAAAAAAATCCAAAAATTATTTGACGTCGGCTAACTCCAGTAGTATCATTAATTAGCAGACAATTAACAATTTTCGGATTTTTTTTCAACAAATCGATTGCAAAAAAAAAGAAAACTAAAAATATGCACATGTAGAAAATTTAAAAAACCATAAGTGCAACTTTTCCAAATATTTTTTTTTTCTAATTTATTGTTTTTAATAAAATTAAAAAATTATTAGACGTCAGCTAATTTCAGTATCATATTTATTATTTTATTAATTAATTAATTAATGATATTATTGTTTATTTTATGTTATGTTATCAGGAAATGTTTATCCAGTATTTAACAACAGAAGCTTATTCTCAAGCGAATCAAAAAAATACATTAGATTATAAACATTTAGCAGAAGTAGCGCAGACTAATGAAACTTTAGATTTTCTAAAAGAAATAATGCCGCGTAAAATAACAGTAAGACAATTCAAAGAGCTGATGGCTGCTAAAGAAGCTGCTGCACGAAGTAGTTCATCTGGTAGCTCTGATTCCGACAGTGACAGTCAATCCGATTCAGAATCAGGTTCTGAAAGTGATTCTAATTCTAAAAAGGGCGAAAACGATGATGATGATGGTGATGATGATGATAATAATAATGAAGAGGAAGACGATGATGATGATGATGATGATGACTTGAGTAGTGAGGATAATAAAAATATATCAAATGGTAAAAGCGGTTCGAATAAAAGTGAATCGCATAGTGAAAGTGAACATGATGATTGAAATAAATAATTAGTTTAAAATTTTCTTATATTCATGTTTTTATTTATGATAAATAATCATTGGTATTAATTTTTAATGGTATTTATTATAAACATTAGTTTTTATTTTTATAATTTATAATCAATTTGGTGTAATTAAATCATGAAGTATTTTGTATTTTGCTACATAATTTTGATAACTGTATAATCTATTTCGGAAGTTGTTATTATTATTCTTTGTGTAATTTTGTATAAATTGGCATCGGTTTTGTTACTTCAACATAATCTTCATTCAATTTTTTAGCGAGAAAATAAATGTCTGCTAGCGCAACAATCAGACCGCATATTATTCCAAGTAATAAACGGAATCCAAAGTCGAGATTACCAACTATTAGTTCGATTCCAATAAAACCAAATGCAAATGCTGCAATTACTGTTGTAACAAATTGCAAAATAGCAATAAGCTGTCTATTTATTTCTTTCACTGTAAATAAATCATTATCATTGTAATTAATAATTATCAATTGTATATTACTCAGTTTCCACCCACTTAAAAAACGGAGAATAATCGAAAAATTTCTAATTAATTTTTAAGTATTTTCCAATTTTATTATTAGTCAAATAGATCAGAAAAAAATTTTTTTTTCAGTAACTGATTTAATAAATATTAAAAAATTTTTTTTCCAAATTTTAAGGACTAAAAAAAATTTATAACAGAAAAACTGACTATTAATAAATTTCTTATATTACTCTGTATTTTTATGACTGGAAAAAAAATTATTTTCATATTAGAAAGACGGTAAAAGTCAAGAAACTTGAGTGGTAACCCTGTTATTATAACTATTAAATATTTATAATATAATCTTACTTTGAAATGCAATAGTATCCTCAGGATAACGTTTTTTAATTGGATCAACTTCTTTAGTCATCGCTTCATAATCTCGATTATTTTGTTGTGCCGTTAATTTTTTAATTCTCGCTTCCAAAACAGGATTCCTCGGCGTCACTTTAGGCTGAGGTAAATCAATATTTGTGCCATCCAATAATTCATGTAAATAAACTTTGCTGTCGGATTTTTTTCTGTACTCTATTAAATAATTATTTAACCATTTAATATCATCTACTTTTAATAAATAATTATCTGACTTTGATGATTTTTTTAACGATCGTATTCTCTCTGGAGCCTCTTTGATATTTACATTTTTTCTCACAAATTTAATTAATGGCAATGTCGCTTTTATCTTTATAAATGGGTCCTCTATTTGCTCTACTGGCATATTAAATTATTAAAAATAATTAACAAAAAAAGAAAAAAAAAAAAAAATAAATGAAGAGAAAAACAAATATATAAAATTTATGGTAATTGAATAATCAAGTGGAATTTTTTTAACTAAAAACTGTAAGTTAAAAAAATGTTTATGGATTTATATGAAGTTTTTTTTCTAGGTCAGCGTAAAAATTTTTTAATTCTTCTTCTTTTTCGTTAAATGTTACATCAACTTTACGACACTTATCACTCATATCATTGATAAACTTTTTCCATTCTTCTTTACGTATTTCTCTGTTTTCAGCCAACTTGTTATCCTAAAATTTAATTCAAATAAGTTGTTTTCATTTTAATAAAAATTGTAATTAATTAATAATCAGTTTTTAAAAATAAAAAGAAATTAAATTAAAATTTATATATAAATGTAAATTCAATTTCTTTTACTCTTAATCGCTAAAAAAAATAATTAAAAGGCACAAATTCAAGTCAAACGCTTCTGAATAATATAAAATTTGAATAATGGAATTTAACTTTACATAAGATTTGTTTAATCTGTTAATAATATACATTAGAAAAAAAATTATTTTAAAAATAATAAACAGAAAAATTTTGAAAAATATTTTTTTCTATTAATATTAAATTTGTCACAAGTAACGACAAAAATTAAATTTCAAATAATAGTAAAATTAGTCATTTAAATGATTTTTTAATTGGAATGAATTTCAAGTCGGAAAAAAGAAGACAAATTTCCTATGATTCCTAGGACCAACATATGTATGTCATTGATTTAAATAAACTTGACTTTGAGGCAAAAAAAATTTGTCGTTCTTTTAAATGGGATCTTTATAACATCTTAAAGTTGTCTCTGTACTACGAGGGATAATACTTACACTATTAAATTTATCTTCTCTTTGTATTATCCTCTCGCACATAGTCAGTGCTACATCAGTATTAGCTTTTAAACTTGGTAAATGACAATCCCCAAGTTGTTCAGCTCTATCAATTTGATTTTGTTCAAGTTCCGTAGAGTATTCTAATATTTTAAATAATCTCTCTACTTCTCTGTCACCCCGTTTTTCCTAAATAACAGTAATTAGATTATTAAAACAATATAATTACTTGATAAATAAAATAAATTTAAATAAAAAATATACAAAATTACCTCAAATTCACGTACAAAATATGATAATTCACCTTGTATAAACGGACGATGATCAAATAGTCTGCTCCAAATTTCACCAATGTCTACACAAGTATTCACAAGTGTAATTAATTAAAATAATAGTTAAATTAAATTATTTAATACATCTATTTATTTATTTTGTTCATTGCTTAAATATTAAAAATATATATATATGTTAATAAATAATTGTTAATATTTTTAATACTTTATTTTGAAAGTAAATTAATTTTATCTCGCACCTTTTATCACCGACGCCATGTTTTAAGTTGACGGTAAAGTTCATTCAAGTAAACCGTCAACAAAATCATATGATTTCTCATATATTTAATAATATATATCTATTCTATTTCATTATTTCAATTGTCTTCGAGTATTTTCGGTGCCGATCCCTATATTTATTTAAATTAAATTTTTAAATACTGAAGTATTCAAATTTAAAATTTTGAATAATAAATTTTTAAATTTAATTTAATTACGAATTTTGTTCTTATAAATTTATTTATGATTATATTTAATAATCAACAATTGCATTTATAAATAGAGAAAAGCATGCGCAGGATTAAAAAATTAATGTGAATGTAGCAGACATGAAATTTATAAATTTTAAATAAATAAATTTAAAAAATAAAATTTAAAAAAATGCGCGTAATAATTTTTCATTGATTTAAAAATACGCATTTTTCAAATTTTTATTCTGCCAAAATTTTTTCTATTTATTCAAAAATTTAAGATTTCCCCACTTGTCAATTACATTCACATTCATAATAAAAAATAATACTGAAGTTAGCTGACGTCTAATAATTTTTGAATTATTTTAAAAACGCTAAATTATAAAAAAAAAAAAATTTGAAAAAATTGCACTTATAGTTTTTAAAATTTTCTACATGTGCATATTTTTGTTTTTTTTTTTCTTGTAAACAATTTATTGAAAAAAAAAATTTGAAAATTTTTAATTGTCTGCTAACTTCAGGATCATGATAAAAACGATAATATCGAAGATTTGAAAAGCAATTTTACAAAAATAAACTATAGAAAATATATCAGTATAACCTACAATTTAAATTAAATTTTATCACATGACAGTTCTTTACACTCTATCATTGTTATTAATTATTTAAATTATTTTCAAAATATATAATTATAGATAACATTTATTTTATAATTATTTACGCGGTTTATTTATACAAAAACTATTTTTAAATATGGGGTTTCGCTGTATTGTTTCAAATTGTAGAGCAAGATACAAAAAAGAGAGTTCATTATCGTTTTATCAGTACGTATTGCACTTGTTTTTTTATTATTATTATGATTAATAATGAAAACAAATAAATTTAATTAATTGTTGAATGTTTATATTTTTCTTAGACTTCCTAAAGATGAAAAAATGAAGGACAAATGGTTTTCAATTCTTAAACTGGATCAAACTAATTTAAAACTAACAACTGTTGCTCGTATTTGTTCAAGACATTTCACTGATGATTCCTTTATTCCACGTCATTTTGGCAGAGGTAGATCATTACGAGCTGATGCTGTTCCAACTCTTTGTGTTGGTGATAATAATGACGGTAAAGTTGTTAGAAGAAAAAAAAAATTTACTTCACCGAATATTATTTCTGTACGAAGGCAACCAAATATCATTTCTGCACATCGACAGGCAAATGATTGCAATGAGTAAATCCGAAGTTCATTATTTTTATTTAATTGTATAATATTAATTAATATCTGCAATATATTTATAAAAATTTCCTGTTTTTTTAAGGACACATTCAGATGTTGAAGATAATCCGTCGATAATAATTGCAGAGCCGAATGATTCAGAAAATGATTCGAGATGTAAACAAGAATTGATTCCTGATTCTGTAATTATATCTGCCGTAGATTTAACGGATTCGGAGAATTTACCTCGTAGACGTAAATATTTTGAAGGTGATTTTAATATTGATGATATGAGTTCACCAAAAAAGGCACGATTTTATTTTCAACAAGCGAGAAATCGGATTTCTCAGCTTCAAACGCAACTTCAATTGATGAAGAAAAGAGCCAAGCAGTTGAATGATAAAAATTTTAAATTAGTTATGTTAATAGAAAATTTAAAAACAAATAATGGACTTCCGGTAATTTTTTTTATTCTTTAATATTAATTAGTAATTAGTATGCAATTATAAATTTACACTGTAAAAAATTAGCAGAGTAAATCCGGAGCGGATGATTCTTTATTTGTTTGATCCCCTCGAAGTGAAATTCAATCTGAAGAGGAGTTTAATTTAATATTGAAAATTCGGTTTGGAGTGAAATTTACTGCGAAGGGAAATATATTTGAATATTTAAACTTCGAATCGGAGTGAATGCAGATTGAAATAAAATCTACACTACTCCGAAATCACTCAGCTGATAAAAGAAACTCCCTATTTACTCCGTATACAGATTCATTTTTTTTTAAACTCCGGAACTCCGAGTTAATTTGGATTTAAATAAAATCCGTAATCACTCCCAATTTTTTACAGTGTAATATTCAGTTGTAAGGTAAAAGACCTAGTACCTGATCACTACTAGGATCTAGTACTCGATCTGGTATTTGAACTTGTACCCGATCAATACTAGGATTTAGTAATCGATCTAGTATTTGATCTTGTACTCGATCTTGTAACAGATTTAGTACCCGATCAATACTAGATACTAGTACTCGATCACTCCACTAATTTTTATATCTATATTCAGTAAAATTTACTAATTATATCTACACAAATACATGAGTGATCGGGTACTAGTTCCTTGATCTAGTACTGGATCTCTTACCGTACAGAAAATTATTATTTATATTTTTTAAGATGGAAATAAATACAAAACAAGATAATAAAAACACTAATACATCGTTGAGTGAAGACTGTAAAAAGATAACAAATAATAATCAAGATATTGAAAATACAATATTTCGATACGTATCCATTAATTCAGATGATAATGAATCAACACCATTATCTGTTTATGAGAATCATGACAATGAACAAGAAAATATGAATAAAATATTCAGATACGTAGCTGCTAATAGTGTCGACGATGATCAGTCACCATGCAGTATCGAACAGGAGGCTAAAAATGTAATATATCGATACATTTTCAGTGATTCAGATCATGATTATTGTCCTTGATAATTCAAATTTATTAATATAAAGTTATAAACTTTAAATACGATTTAATCGTGACTAATTGATTACTGTACATACTGGTAACCAAATTATCTAGATATTAAAATAATTTTTATTTATATGGAGAAGATAAACATTTTTGGTGATTTAAAAATAAAATATAAGATTTTTTTATAATGCATCATTAATACATTAGATAATAAATATACAAAGTTTGGAATTTTTCGTATGATTATTCATCACCTGCAGCTGTTTTTTTTCCGCTGCTCTCGCACTTGTCAATTATACCTGATGAATAAATTATTCATAAGTTTATTTATTGAAGTCTATAAATATTTAGATATCGTATATATTTTTAAATTAACTTACTAGTGACAACTTTTTTAAGCTCAACAATTGTTGGTGATTCAGGCATTTCAGTAAATACATTTTTACCTTCATCACAACAACGTGCTAGCAAAGGATCCAAAGGAATTGATCCTAAAAAGTCGATATTCATTTCTTCAGCCATGTGACGCGCACCACCAGTTAATGCGGGGAATATTTCTGCACTATTCTAATAAATAAATAAATATGATATTAAATTAATACTTTAAGGGCATTCTCAGACAGTGCCCGCCACTTTTTAAACATTTTCAATGACAACTGTCATAAGCGTATCAATATTTAATCGATTAATTTTAAAAAAATTAAAGCATTAATTGAAAAAATGACCAGTTGCGATTTCCCTGAGATATAGATTTAAAAAAAAATACTTACAGTTAATATCAATTGGGAATTAAACGAAATTTGGAAAATAAATTCCAGTAAAATCTTCAGGTCAATTGTATAATTCGAATTTTCAAATTTTGGAGGCTAAAATTTATTTTACAAATTTTGTTTAACTCCTAATTGATAACAACTGTAAGTATTTTTTTTTTAATCTTTATCTCAGTGAAATTGCTATCACGTTGTCCTTTTTTCAATTAATGCTTTAATTTTTTTTTAAATTAATTGATTAAATTTCATACGCTTATGACAGTTGTCATTGAAAATTTTTAAAAACTGCCGGGCACTGTCTGAAAATGGCCTTAAATAAAAATATATTTGTTTATCAATAATATAAAAATATTTACTTTGCATTTAGGGCAAACAAAAATACTCATATTTTCAATAGCACCTAGAATAGGGATTTTAACTTTTTTACAAAAGTCAATTTCCTTTCTCACATCAAGTAAAGCCACTTCCTGTGGAGTAGTGACAATAATTGCTCCAGTTATTCCCGCACTCTGCAAATATGTAGTAGCAGATAAATGTTCATCCGAGGTACCTGGCGGTGTGTCCAATATCAAGTAATCTAAATTACCCCAATCAACTTCTGATAAAAATTGTCTGATCATTCCTATATAAAATATTATTAAAAATTAATTATTAAGTATTTAATTGAAAATAAAAGCCAATTATTAAATAATTCAAATAAAAATATTGTACCATTTTTTTTAGGCCCTCGCCAAATTACAGCATCACTCGGACTATTTAATAAAAATGCTATTGACATTAATGCTAAATTCTCTTCTACATACTGTAACAATAAAATATTAAAATATATTTTTATTCAACTTATTGTTTATATAAAAATATTTAAAAATGACGTTTAAGATCACGGGTAGTTTAGAAAATTTGATTGTCGTTGTGCTTAAATCTAAATATCAGTGGTCTTAAATTAATATTTTCATTATCGATTCCTAAAGAATATTTTAGAGGATAAAATAATGAACATACTACAGGTGACCATCCAGAACCACTTTGATGTATTTGTTCTCCAACGACTCCTAAAACTCTTGGTTGTGAAGGTCCGCAAATATCAATATCCAATACCCCAACCTGGAAACAAATAAATTATAATTATAAAAATAATAATGTCAGTTAAATATTTATAGATTAGTAAATTTAAAGACCGAGAACAATGATATTAAACATCAAATCGTGTTTTACATGGACAATAACAATCAATAAGAAGCTGGTACGAGCTGATACGACACAAATACCAAATAGCTATAGATAAATGGTGAATTTTATTAGAGTTTACAGGATCAATGCTTGTGCAATATATTTTTAGTCCTTGACATGAAACAATGTACATCGAAAATCAGATTGATGTACTAGGTTTAGGAAAGCAAGTAAGTCTTTTGATATTTGTTATAATTAATGCTCACTAAATATGATACTGAAGTTAGCCAGCGTCTAATAATTTTTGGATTTTTTTTTTAAACAATAAATTATAAAAAAAAAAATATTTGAAAAAATTGCACTTATAGTTTTTTAAATTTTCTACATGTGTATATTTTTAGTTTTCATTTTTTTGTAATTGATTTGTTGAAAAAAAATTCGAAAATTTTTAATTGTCTGTTAACTTCAGGATCATCAATAGATAGGGTAAAAGTACCATTTGTAGCCAGTGCTCTATTTTTGGACCTTTAATATTTTATTTAAATTAATGAAAAAGTATTAAAAAAAAATTTCGTTCTAATACAGTAAAAAAATTGTCTTTGAACGACTCAAAAAAATGAATCATGTAATTGCGTACATATTATTTTATCAAAATTTTTCAAGTGACCAAAACTGGCCTCAAATAGTAGAAGTACTTCTACCCTGCTTTAAATATAATTAAATGATTAATTATTGATGCTTACATTTCTGTCTGCACTGTCAGCAGCCAAAGCACGTGCTATTAAACAAGTCATTGTACTTTTACCAACACCACCTTTGCCTGACAATATTAAAATTTTGTATTTGACATCAGCAAGCCTTTGTTTCACTAATTCTATTCCAGGGTCAGGTTGTTTTGTTGCACCTGATGCGCAAATATTTTGATTTGGACAACCAGCACATGCTGATACCTTTCCCGCATTATCGCTTTCTGTTCCAGGACAATCTTAAAAAATAAATATAAATATTATTTAGCTGTCATATAGCTGACGTAACCTCTCAATTATATTTTTTTATAAATAATTCTTGAGTAGCATTAATTACTATGCTTTTAATTATTAATATTTACAGTAAAACATTTGAAAATAGATTTAGAATAATTTTTAATTATTATTATTTTATTTTCTACGTAATTATAATAATTAAATACGTACGTTCTGGAGCATCTTTCGGTACATCAGCCATGATTGAATAACTGATAATGGAGAAATTGATATTTGAACTTGTGACTTAATGACAAGTTTTTGAGTTTTTAATTATTGTTAAATGTTATTATTGTTGACAGCAAATTCAGCCTTGGGCAACTGTTGGATCATCAATGGCTTGTTTGGAGCCAGTAATTCCAGTCCGTGGAAGTGATTGCAAGAGAGTTCATTCGCTGATGCCTTGGCGCCCAAATATTGGATATGAAAACGTTCAATTGGTTCCATTGTAAGTTTTTTATTTTAAATAATTAATCAAAATTTATTATTATTAAAATAATTTTAGAATTTATAATGAAAATGAAGTCAGCCGACGTCTAATAATTTATGGACTTTTTTTTAAACGATAAATTATAAAAAAAAATATTCGAAAAAATTGCACCTGTAGTTTTTTAAATTTTCTACATCTGTATATTTTTATTTATTTTTTTTTTTGTAATTGACTTGTTGAAACAAAAATCAAAAAATTGTTAATTGTCTGCGCACTTCAGGATCATAATTTATACATTTATTTAAATTTAAATAAGAAATCTAGCATTTGTAATTTTTATTGTTTTTAGATAAACTAAATAAATATTAATGTAAAATAATTTTTTTTAAACTAAAGGGCATTCTCAACTAGTATCCGCCACTTTTAAAAATTTTCAATGACAGCTGTCATAAGCATATCAAAATTAAATTAATTAATTTAAAAAAATTTAAGCATTAATTGAAAAAAGACAACAAAGTTGCAATTTCACTGAGATATAGAATTTTTTAAAAATTACTTACGATCGAAACGAAATTTGTTGAGTAAATTTTAGGTTTAAAAATTTGAAAATTCGAATTATAAAACTGACATAAAGATTTTACTGAAATTTATTTAATAAATTTCGTTTAACTTCCAATTGATATCAACTCTAAGTAATTTTTTTTTAATCTCTAGCAAAATTGCAACTATGTTGTCCTTTTTTCAATTTATGCTATTATTTTTTTTTTTTAAATTAATTTATTAAATTTTAATACCCTTATGACAGCTGAAAGTCTTGGAAAATTTTTAAAAAGTGGCGGATACTGTGAGAATGACCTTAAAGTAATCACTTTTTAAATGCACAATTTCAAATAATTTTATTTAGTAGTATATACAATTTGTTTATAAAATATAAACAAGTTTTCAATTGTTTGCTTGTAGTCGCAAGTTCTAACAAAAAAATTTAATTGTCTAAACAATAAAAATATTTTTATTGTTAGGTGTATTGCTTATTTTACTTCCGGTGACCTTTTGTTTTTTTAATTTAAACGTGACTACTAAAAGGTTTAATTAATAAATAAATTTTTTAAACTCTTTTAAAGATCGACAAAGTGCGTGTCGAATTATGCATTGGATCCAGTTACTGACATGTCTACAGAGCCGTTAAAATTTCCAAATCTTGTGACTGGATTTAATCGTAATCCTGTTCATACTTCTCAATCAGCTCTTCATACCCGTTACACACCAAACGAGTGGTTTCAAAAACAAATTAAGTATTACAATGAAGCTGATGCTAATACTTATTACTCAGAACGAATAAGAAATGACGCAGTCAAGATTATGCGGTAAACAAATAATTTACAAAAATTAAATAAACATTATTTCTTATTAATTAAAAATAAATACAATAAGTTGAAATTTTTTAGAGCTGCAGAAGAAAAAATTCATAATTTCCAACATGACACAGATCGTCGATTAGGCGAACGAATAACTGACGTGACATTTTGGCGAAATGAAGTGGCGGCTGAGCTGGAACGACTTATTCAAGAGTGCGAAAGACTTCAAGATTGTCGTGCTGTTTTGGAAAAAGCTATTCAAGATATCGAAGGACCACTGCATGTTGCTGAGGAGTGTCTTTATCATCGAGAAGCCAGGAAAGGTTGACCATTAAATCAATAATTTATTCATTATCCTAAAATACTGTCATTTTTTTTCATTTTAGGCACCGAACTTGTCCATGATGATTCAGAAAAATGTCTTCTCAATGAATTATCAAATCTTCGGACAAGTCAAAAAAAATTAGAAGCATGTCTTGATCGAGTTAAAGACCAGGCAAGTGACTAAAGAACAAAATTATTATTTTTATTTTATAACTAAATAATAATAAATGATTTGTTTTAATTTTGCAAGTTACGAAATTGTCGAGCTTCTCAAAATCAATTACAACTGGACATGAAAAATAAAGAAAGTGCATTAGGAATTGATACTCTTTGCCATCAACTAAATAATTACAGTCAAGGGATACAATATTATTCGGGTATTGAAAAATACGATCCATGGTAAATAGTTAATATTTGTTTCATTAGACGTTGATATAAAATTTAATAGTTTAATTATTATTAAATTTTTCTAGTGTATCAGAGCAAGAAACTTGGGCAGATGCAGCCAATAGAATAGTACAAAAGTCTCAAAGTGAACGAGTAAAATCATCGCAATTGCGAGCTGAATCTGAATCTTTAGTGAATCGCGTGTCGAGAGATATGTGGGAGTCATGGACAAACTCTAATAATGCATTGTCTCGTCGTGGCTCGGAATTATTGGAAGCTAAAAATCAATTACAACAGCATTTGCATAAAGTATATACATGTTATAATAAATTATTACTATTTTTTAAATTAAAAATTCATCAATAGGTTCAACAAGAAATATTTGACGTTGAAAAAAATATAGAAATACTGCGGAAAGCTATTGCTGATAAGAGTTATGCTCTCAAAGTAGCTCATACTCGTTTAGAAGCACGAATGCATCGTCCAGAATTGGAATTATGTCGCGATTACGCTCACGTTAGGTTTGTAAACTTTAGTAATAATTTTAAATATTTGATTATAAATAAAATGTTTGTATTTATTGCAGTCTGCAAAAAGAAATTGAAAATATTAATCGTGAGGTAGATAAAATGCACAAGATGTTAAAAGAAATCGAGTGTCAGCATCAACGATTACTAAGAACAAGAAATGCATTGGAGCATGATTTAGCATTAAAAATAGATGCAATGTATATTGATAAAGAAAAAGTATGTGGCTTACGACGTGCATATCCAGTAAATGCACTCTTTAGATTTTAAATATTTAATTATTGCCATTAATTTTTTTTTAAGAAATAAATATTTTCAATTTTATTTTTAATTATTAATTAATAACTAACGAGCAACCTGCAGTCACTACGTGACTGCCCGAATATCACTACTGATTTTATAAAATACTCAAAAAAAAAGGATTTCTTGCCTCAAAAAATTTTATTTGCACCAAAAAATTTTTTCTAGTTCTAAATAACTATTTGATTTCAATTCACAATGCAAAAAATTTATTGGGGAAAGTAAAAAGTTCGAAATTATGAATTATTCTATCGAATCAAATCGAACTATTCGAAAATTTACGAATATTTTGAAACTCCAAATCATTCGAAAATTCACAAATAATTCCAAAACTTTCTGTTGAAAGACTTAAAATTGTAATATTTTTTTTAATAATTCAAATTTTTGTCAGAAATAAATAGAGCACAGACACAAAAGTAGGAAAAAGTTTTCTCGATTCAAATTTCAATTCGAAAATTGAAAAACTTCGCATTCGAGGTGTGCAATAATTCGAAAAGTTTCGAATTATTGGAAAATTCGATTCGAATTTCGAACTGAATAGTTGTATTTGATTCGATTTAATTCGAACACGAATCGCACATCCCTACTAATTATATAAATTTAAAGAAATTAAATGAACTAAAATATTTAAGCAGTGACATCTTAATTAATTCAACTAGTAATATCATTACAATTTATTAGTAATATTATCATTTGTACATTTGAATCGCGAGCACTATAATTACAAGCCTCTTTACGTTGTATGTGGCTTAACGTAGCTTGGCGTAGGAAGTCTAAAACCTTTTTTAGCTTCAAAAAATGTGTATGACAATGTAATGTCAGAGCAGTTTTCCATCATTGGATCTTCTGCAAATTCTGGATCGATGTAAAAAAATACTGGCATGTCAACCTTTAATAAAATATATATATATAATTTGTATTAGTTACAATTATAACATGTTATTAAATATTATATAAATAAAGATCATTATTAACTTGTTCATGAGGGTTTAGTTGTTGTTCTTCAAAACAAAAGCATTGAATTTTGTTAAAATACTGCCCAGCTTCAAATGGAACAACGTTGTACGTAGAAATACCAACAATTGGTTTGTCAGTAGGATTAGTAGCTGTATAAAATGCAAGTGCTGTTTCTCCTGGTAATATTTTTATTTCTTTTTGTTGAGGTTTAAAATCCCATGTCATTGCTGCTGCGGTGTCTGCTGTAAATATTACTCGTACTTTTCGATCATGTACAGGTTTCATTGAGTCTACTATCGACGCATCATGTCCTACTGTCCCACCATAACTCGTTGCCTGAAAAAATTTTTAATTAATAGCTATTAGATAATGATAATTAATTAAACAAAATGTATATTTATTTATTTATTTAACGCTTTCCGCAATTTAAAAAATTTTTTAATATTCATTCACGTTATCAGAGTGCGAATAACAAAAAAACTAAAAAAATAAATAAAAAATGATCCAAAGAGAAATGAATCAAAAATAGAAATACACGGGTAAAAAAAAAACTTGATTTTAAAAGAATGAAAATAAAGGAAATCTATCAAGACAAAACCAAGTCAAGTTTAAGATTTTTTTTTGCTGAATGAAAAACGTATTTCAAGATATGAAAACACATTTGGTTTTAACTAAGTGGTCTTACTTAGTACCGATTTACACCAACTAAGTCAACTTAAAGTCAAGTTGTCTTAGATTTTACTTAAATTTAAGTTAAATCCAAGTCAACGTGGCTTAATTTGACTTGGTTGAATTTTAATTTTTGAGTCGTATCCAAGTCAAACTTGAGTTAAATTCGATTTAGTTGATTTAAATTTTTAAGTTAAAAAAGTCATATTGAAGTTAAAAAAAGTTAATGTGGCAAAAATCAAGATAATTAAGTCAAAAGCAAATCAAAAAAGTCAACATCAAGTTATTTTTTTGACCTGGGTAAACATTAACAGTCTCACATTTTAATTATTGGACTCAGTTTTTACTGTATTTTTCATTTCCACTCGAATTGATTTCTTGAATGTACTTAGAGACCTATCAAAAAAATTTTAAATTTTTAGTAGTCATTAATTAATTTAAAAATTCTATTTTTGGGACCGTTTTGTATTAATGTCTTGTTGGAGTATGGAATTTCTAAAAGTATTTTCCCTTAGATTCTTACTATTTAAAAGCAAGAATTCAATTATTTTACCTGGCGTACATGATACCTCAGTAAACTTGAAATTTTATTATAAACAATTCAAATAAATAAAATATTACGCAAGTACAAAATATGGTTTTCTTGATGAGTTATCAAAAGGTACTTAAATAACCAGCAGTAAAATATTTTTTCATACAGAAATTTTGAAAATAAAACGCTGGCATGTCTCATATACTCTAGGTGACGTTGAAATCGATTAGTAATAAATATATTTAAAATAATTTACATGTAAATTTACCTGACAAAAAACTCTGTACAGTGGCACAGCAGCATAAGCTAAACCAATAGACATTACACCAAGTGCAGTAACATAATGTGATGTTTTTAATTTATTTCGGCGCATTATTTCCTGCTCCGTTGGTTGATTCAATGCATACTTAAATGTACTTGTAAAAAATTGTCTTGTGTATTTTTTGCTCGCATAATTAATAAATTTCAACATGATAAAATTTTGCTATCAATCAAATTACAAATATATTCAAACTGAAAAAATCAATAAAAAAATTACTTGTCACTTTCCATTACACAAATCATCAACTTCCTCATGTTAAATTTATTTTAAAAAATTATTTAAGTTTAATTAATTATTAAAATTTCTTATTTATTTCATAACATTTCGTCATTGATATTTTTTTGGTTAACTTGCAGAATATATTTTAAAAAGTACAAGTGTGAATGTAGCAGACATCAGACAAATTTAAAATTATAAATAAATAGAGTAAATAATTTAAAAAATAATATTTATAAAAAATGCACTTATTGATTTCAAAATTTTTTAAATGCGCATTTTGTTTAAATTTTATTTTATTAATTATTTACTCTATTTATTAGTAATTTAAAATTTTTCTGATGTTTGCTACATTCACACCCATTTAAAAAATTAATTTTTTTACCATCAGCAACTTTATTATCGACAGAGTAATTAAATTTCTGAATATTAAATTTACTTTTAAAATGTTGTCAATCTTGTCACCTGTTTGCGTCAAACGATGGTACCAACTCCAGTTACCATCCCAATATCACAGCAAAATGGATAGTAATAGAAAATAGAGAGAAAAAAAATTAGTGTTCGTTCGTTCCTACATGTTTACGGTATACCGCATAAAATAAATCCGGTTATCAAGGTGTTAATTAATTCTCCACTGAAGATAATTAATATAAAATGTAAGTATCTATTTAAATAATTAGTTAACAATAAATTAAACATACCGTCAGCAAAGTACGAAGCTTTAATTTAATTTACAATTTATTGGCGTTTCATTTTTTTTCCTCGTACTGATGTGAACCCCAACCAATAATGGTGGTAAATTTATTTAGCAAAGACACTAGAAGTATAATGCTCTATATCCAACAAATCGATACAACTATGGATACATTAATGTTAAAACAACATAATTATTCAATAAAAACATCACTAATTAACTGATTAATTTTTTATTTACATAAATAATTAATAATTACTGCGGCAGGTTTTAATACTTCGTATTTTAAATATTATTTATTTATTTAAATAAATTATTAATTTATAAATTTTTAAAACACTTTTAAATATTTTGTTTAATTTTATTTATTACTTATAATTACAACATTTGCTTCGAGTACTTAGACCTCCAAGTACCGATAATTGAGTTTAAATATTCAAATAAAATATAATTTTATGTGAGAAAATATATTTTTAAGAAACCGTGAAAATTTATTCGCTTATAGAATAATAAAAACAATTATTATTATTATTATTATTATATTAATTAACTATAGTGATAAAATATATCAAAAAAAAATCTGTTGGTTTATTAATATCTTGTATTATGTAATTTAAAGTTTTGATTGATGTTTAGTACAGACTATAAATTATTTTTATTTTAGATTTGTATCATCGGCTTATAGAAATTACTCTATAGCTGTCTCGTGATTTTGTTTTTCACTCTATTTTATTATTTTGAAAGAGTGCAGCTGCTTGGTAGTAATTCCTGCTACTTATTAAATAACAATACAACATTATAATTATTATTATAAATTATTAACTAATGAAATTTGAAAAATTAGTGCGCGTTCCTTTTGTGAACAAAGGGTAATTTGCTGCATTATTAAAAAAACTTATTTTTCTTTATTGATTAATTTCCTCAGATCATAACTTATGAGCTGTGGTTTTTATTTTTATTCTTCTCTTGATAGTTAGGATATATTTTTTAAGATAAATAATACTTAATATAAATAGAGAATGCCCTGATTACATTAAAAAAATTAAAACTTTTGTGTTACGATAACCAATTAGTCTCTACTTTTGTAGATATTTCTCATGTGTCTGTTTTTATAAACATTATAGTATAATATAACATTAATTTTTATGACGTTTATTATTGCGACTGGAGTATTTGTAATAAGAATTTTCTCCGCACCTAAAATAGCGTCCTATTGGACACCGCATCCCTTAAAAACGTCCTCAACATGCTCTAGCTAAGCATTAAGTCAAGATTGAAAAAACGCATAAGCTAGAGTACTGAGAACTTCCGATAGCCAATAAACAAATAACAAAAAAAGAAAATAAACAATGCAAAGTTGGGGTCAATGGCAAGTGCCACCGACTGGTCCAGCTGCTGGACCGATGCCACAACCACCAGCGGCTCCAGGTTATCCTTCTTCTGGCACTGATCCTATGGCAACAATGCAAGCATATATGCAATATTATAATCAACCAGTAAGTATTTTTTTTGTTATTCTTAATACGTTTTTATTTATAACCATTTGATGCTATTTCATCTTAAGGGCATTCTCAGACAGTATCTCCCACTTTTTAAAAATATTCAATGACTTTCAATTGAAATGACCGTATTAATTTTATAATTTATACATATTACCCGGGAAAAAAAGTTTAGATCTGCTTAGATCAAATCTGATCAAATTTTATGTATGAATAGGTATGAAAAGATCTGATTTTATCTGTTTAGATCAAAGTAGATCTAGGCTGATGTAACTTTTTGCTTAAAAATCAGCCTGTCTAGATTTGAACTGATCTAATTTGATCTGGGCAGGTATAGTCATAATGCAGATCTAAACTTTTTTTCCCGGAGCTTATAAATTAAATCAGTCTTCTCTTAAATTGTTAATGTGTATTATTGCTCACATATAATTATGTAGACTTGGCGACATTAATTTGTACTGGGACATGATGACCTTGGCTCGATGGTTCCACGGGAAATGTACTGAAATATCAAGCCAAGGGCAACACGAACTGGTACAAATTGATGTCACCAAGTATAAGTACTTCAAAACTTCGGATTTAAATTTCTTATATGAACTATCAAAGATACTGACATCTGTAGGAACTTCGTTGACTAGCTTAAAGATTCTGTGTTTGGATCCATTCCACATGCAATTCTTATTCGTGGTTGGTATCCATAGCAGCTTTTCTCGTAGGGCTTTGTTCGGTATATTAAGACACACCAGTGCTAATATTTTAGGTGAATCACACCATTGATTACTTTATGGAAGCAGAGATCTAGGTATTTACGACGGATTTGTAGATCCATGATCTTAAACTGCCTTTTAATTTCATCCAAGCTTCGGCGAAATTGTAACTGCGTAGCCCTTTTTTCAATTAATGCTTTAACTTTTTTTAAATTAACTATCACAATTTAAATGCGGTCATTACAATTGAAAGTAATTGAATATTTTTAAAAACTGGGAGGGGAAGGATACTGAAAATGGCCTTAATGCTAAGGGAGATATTAATAATAAATGACTATGACTTTGTATGGACAAAGTTCTAGATCATTGCAATTATTTAATGCTTGGATTATAAATTTATGGTAAAAACGTTGGTTCTCTTAATAAAGAGTTGTAAAATTAAAAACAGGCTCCTAGTGGATATACGACTGAACAATGGACCGCAGCTCAACAACAAAATTGGGCCCAATGGCAACAATGGCAGCAACAATATCAACAATGGCAAGCACAATATGGTGCAAAGGTACAAGACGTATTTTTCAATTGGAGAAATTTTAAATATTATTCTTTTAATTTATTTTTTTTTAATTAAAATCTTTTATTAGAACAAAAAAAAAAAAAAAAAAATGAAAGAAAACTGAACTTGGATTAGTTTTATTAAATTTATAAAATTATCAGTACAAAGTATCATTTGTATTAAAATCAAAGCTGTCATTTTTTTTATAAATTTAAAATATATATAATAATTATCAGTTGGTTAATTTAATTATTGACGTTAATAAGTAAATAAATAATTTTTTCAGTATCAAGAATCTATGAAACAGATGTCAAGTATCACTGGTATTTCAACATTGCAACCGCCTCCACTTCCTAAAGAAGATTTTTCGACTAAACCACCTTTGCCGCCTGAAAATATAAACCAAAACATTGGTATACCCCCGCCTACCCAAAATAACTTTCCATTTTCGTTTAAAACAAACGTAAATCCTCCCTTGCCACCTGGGCAACCACCACCACCCCCTGACAATCCTCCGCCGTCTGATAATGATTTAACCGGTATTAAACGTAGTGCTAATGATCATCTCAATACTAGTAGTGCTAAAAAATCCAAGAGTGAAGACGATGAACTTACCGATGCTGAAAAAACATTTGACGCCCAATTTAAACAATGGGAAGAACAATTTAATAAGTGGAAACAACAGAATGCTAATCATCCAGACAAGGTAAGTTATTGTTGCCGTTTTTTTTTTTTTTTTTTTCACCTGATAATGGTATATATATTTTTTATCAATAAAATATTTATGATAATTTCTGTATAATTGATTATCAATTTATTTGTTATATAAACGTGTATTCGATAAATTATTTTGAGTAATCATGACGAGTTTGACGTTTAACTTTAGGCACAGTACAAGCAGTATGAAGCAAAATGGACATCATGGCGGGAAAAATTAATTGAGCGGCGCGAACAAATGAGAAAGAAACGTGAGGCTCAAAAAGCTAAAGCTGAAGCTGAAAAGAAAAAATCATTACCTGGTGGTGATAAATTACTTAATATATTATCAAATACTGAAAATCAAGGATTGATCAATAACTTATTGGGTATTGGAAAAACACTTGGGTTGTCTGGTAAAGAAGCACCATCTGTTCCAAGTAGCCAACCATCATCAACTGTGACGTCGGTAAATTTACCAGTTCAGACAACAGCGCAGTCAGCAATGCCGGGAATTCCAGCTCCGATGACAGCAGACGTAAGTCAACAAGCTTGGGCTGCTCAACAATGGGCTCAATATAACATGGCTGCCATGGCTGTTCCACCGTATACGAGTTATCCGCCTCCAGTAATGCCACCACCAACTCAACAGCTAGGTGCTGCTCCAAATCCACTTGGTTATAATCAAACAATGGCTCCACCGGCTAACCCTCTTGGCAATTTTTCTCAACCACCGCCGGGATTCCCGTCCAATACAAATACATTTTCTCAACCACCATCCGGAGGATCATCAGGAAATCAGAATGCGCCATTTAAATCTGATGACAACTCAAATGTGCCATTTAGAAATGATCAATCATTCAACAATCGTTTCGGTTCAAATGATTCAAATAATCGCCAAAACCAAGATGGTAATGGCCAATTTAGATCCAATGATTCGTTTAATCGTGACAGTGGTTCGAATCGATTTAATCAAGACGATCGCAATAATTTTTCGGGTGATCGCAATAATTCAAATTTCAGACGTGATGGGCCACAAGGTCGGGACTTCGGATCCGATAATCGATCGAATGATTATCGTTCAGGAGACTCTTTTGGATCTAAAGATCGATCAAACGATAGAAACTTTGGTGATAATAGATTTTCGAGAGATGATGGAAAATCGAGAGACCAAGACCGATTTGGAGGATCTAATCGAGATTCGTTTAACTCTGGTTTTGATCGCGGGTCAGGACCAAATAATCGAGGATCGATGGATTCGGAAGATCGCTTTGGCAACAATAAATTCAATGATGATCGATTCGGTTCTGATAGATTTAATTCTGGATCAGATAGAAGAGACAACTTCGGTAATCCAAATAATCGTAATCAAGGTAGAAATAATAATAATAATAATAATAATAACAATAATAATAATAATAATCGTTTTGATTCGTCTGAAGACATGCCACCAGAACTTAAAAAATTGATGGAAAAACGACGAGCTGCTATGGATGTATTCAAACCATCAGGTTCTTTTTTGGCACCTGATAAATCCGATACTAATTTCGGTTCATTAAGTGATAGTTTCAAAAAAATTACTGGTGATTCACCATTTTTGCCTCGAAATCGTTCTAATGACTTTGGTCGAGGTTCTTTCTCTGATAACAAAGGATCATTTTCTGACAATTCCAGAGGTCCAGGATCTTTTGCTCCTAATAACGACTCAGACAGAGATAGAGATAGATTTCGTGATGATTTTCGCTCTCGAGGATCTGATTTTCGTCACCGTGGATCTGATGACTTTAATGATCGTTCTGATAATACAGGACCACGTGGGTCAAACGATTTTGGTTCTCGTGGCAGAGATTTCGGACCGAGAGGATCTGACTCTGATTTTGGCAAAGATCGTGGGTTTGGAAATTTCATGAGTCGATCAAAAACTCCTCCTAAAGAAGATTTAACACAACTTGATTTCCATAAACCACCCCCTTTGATGGAAGGACGTCAATCAATGCCGGACAATCGTCAACCAATGCCGGATAATCGGCAATCAATGATGGACAACCGGCAATCAATGACAGACAATCGTCAATCAATGACGGACAACCGTCGATCGATGACAGAAGGACGTCAACCAGGAATAGAAGAACGACCATCTTTGATAGAAGGACGCCCACCTGTGTCTGAAGAACATTCATTGATGAAGGAAGGATATTCATCGCTAATGGATATACAGCCTGCAATGAAAAGTAACCAGTTACCTGAAGAAGAAAAACAGTTGCCTGTAGTTAATGAAAATGAAAACACGAGTAAATCCGTTACAGAGTCTATACCAAGCCTCCCGGCTATGGATGTGCCACCGTGGATGGATCCTCAGATCATGCAAAATCGTCCCCTTGACAAAGAACATACTGTAGCTGACACTTCTTTCCCGATTGCTGAAAGAATAACAGAATCAAACAATTCTGCTGCAAATGATGAAACTCTTAAGAGTCAGACTACAAAACTTACGGAACCTGAAAAAAAATTAGATGTCTTGCCATTTATGGGTGAAAATGATCCAAAACCTGAAGATCTCAATATGGAGCCGCCCCCTGAGTTACCGAACTTAGGTCCAGTCAATAGAACTTATGAAACAAAAGAACAAGGAAGAGACTTTGATTCTAGTTCCAATGATCGACCTTTTGAAAAAAGAGATGCTGGATCTGACTCTTTCGGCAATAAAGAGCAAAAATCTTTTGAGGCTAAAGATTCTGATCTAAGAGAACCTAGAGAAACTATCAATTTTGACTCTAAGAGATCTGATTCATTCGGGCCTAGAGGATCTGATACATTTGGGCCTCAAGGCCCTGATTCGTTTGACTTTAGACGGCCTGATCCATTTGGACTCAAAGGACCCGCTCCATTTGGACCCAAAGAACCTGATACATTTGGACCTAGAGGATCTGATTCATTTGGTCCCAGAGGATCTGATTCCTTTGGACCTAGGGGATCTGATTCATTTGGACCTAGGGGATCTGATGCATTTGGGCCTAGAGGATCTGATGCATTTGGCCCTAAAGGGCCTGATTCATTTGGACCGAGAGGATCTGATCCATTTGGACCTAAAGGGTCTGATTCATTTGGACCGAGAGGATCTGATCCATTTGGACCTAAAGGACATGATTCATTTGGACCGAGAGGATCTGATCCATTTGGATCTAGAGAATCTGATTCTTTTGGACCTAGAGGACCTGATTCTTTTGGGCCTAGAGGGCCTGATCCATTTGGTCCTAAAGGGCCTGATTCGTTTGGACCCAGAGGATCTGATTCATTCGGACCCAGAGGATCTGATTCATTTGGACCTAGAGGTCCCGCGCCATTTGGACAAAGAGGACCTGATTCATTTGAACCCAGAGGATTTGATTCGTTTGGACCTAGAGGTTCTGATTCATTTGGACCCGGAGGACCTGGTATGTTCGGACCCAGAGGACCTGGTCCATTTGGACCAAGAGGACCTGATTCATTCGGACCAAGAGGGCCTGACTCTTTTGGTTCTAGAGGGCCTGAACCGTTCGGACCAAGAGGTAATGATTCTTTTGGACCCAGAGGCCCAGATTCATTTGGGCCTCGAGGACCCGCACCATTTGGACCTAGAGGGCCCGATCCGTTCGAATCTAGAGGATCTGACTCTTCTAATTTCCGAGGTTCTGATTCATTTGGACCTAAAGGGCCCGATCCATTTGGGCCTAGAGATCAAGGTGACAATAAATTCTCACCATTTGGTCCTCAGTCTATGAATAATCAGAGAGGTAATTCATTACTTACAGGCCCTGGTGGGCTCAACGATGATGCTTTTAACATAAGGAATCTTAATGAACCATTCTTAAATAATCGAGGACCCGACGATTTCGGTTTTCGTCCACAAAACGCTGGACCACCGTTCAACGTACGCGAATTTACTGATTTGCCATTTGGATCACATTGTGTTGATAAACCCGCTCCACTTCGTGGACTCAATGAAAAAGCCTTCGGTCCTATTCCAGGTGTTGCTGATCAACCGAAAATTCCATCACTTTTATCCGTTAAATTTGATCCGCCAATAGCATTATTGAATGAACCTCGCAATGAAATATTAAAAGACAATCCTCTAGATTCATCAAATCGACCTTTTGGTCTGAATTCTCTACCCGGATCAGGGCCACCATTGGGTCCAGAGAGAGATCATCCAATGCGATCAAACTTCCCTATAAATGATTTTCCTCCTCGTGATAATCCTGTATCATTATTAGGACCGGCGCCTGGATCAGGACCTGGACCCTTCTCATCTCCATTCGGACCAATGCAGGGCCCCAATGACATGCAATCTGGCTTCAATAAGCCTTCATTACAAATGGATAACTCGTTTTCACGACGCATGGGTAATCAACCTGGACATAGACGTGATGGGCCTATGCATCCATCATTCTGTATTGAAAAGCAATTTAATTATAATCACGGTGATGGAACACCTAATGAAGTATTTAATGATTACAAACCATCAAAGGTAACAGATTATGGTCATATCCGTCGTCCATCTGGTCAAGATTATATTACACCAGTGCAGTGCTTCGATTACGGTCACGGTAGATTGAAACCAATTGTTCCTGATCATGAAATTTATCCAAGAATGGACTTTAAACACTGGGTTGATAACGAACACAATCTTAAGGAATATAATGATGGATTCTTAGCTTACAAAGAACGCCAGAATAGATCAAGAAAAGCTGACAAAAATCTTCGAACAGAACCAACTCCTGTTTGGAGACATGAAGAACGCAGGCGATTTAGTGATCATTATTCGTCACGAGATAGAGAAGATCGAAGGGATAATCGTGGAAAAGATAGTCGTGAAGACAAACGAGGAGACAATCGGGACGATAGAAGAGGAGAAAGTCGCGAAGATAGACGAGGAGACAGTCGTGATGACAGGCGAGAAGACAGGCGACTAAGTAGTTGGGAAGATAGACGAGATAGTCGTAGAGACAGAAGTGGAGACCGAGGAAAACGGGACTCCGGATATCACAAGGATCATTCTGGAAATTCGAAAGATTCTAAAGATCACAAGGATACTAAAGATTCGAAGGATCATAAAGATCACCGGGATAAAAAAGATCGTCAGCCATCTTGGGAAATTGAAATCGAAAAACTTAGCGAAGAAACTGCACGAAAAAATGCTGGCGAAGGTAATTTCAAATTAAATATTGATAATATTTTATCTGTATATAATTTTTTTTTCTTTTATATACTTATATATTTATAATTTATAATTATTTTTATATTTGTTTTCGTATTAACAGACAGGACACGTGATAAGTCGAATCGAACTCAAAAGGATACTAATACTGAAATAAAAAAAGATGAAGAAAGGTAAAAATATTAGAAAATAATTTTATTCTTATTGTAATTTTGTTATTTTTAATTATTGTAATTTGAAATCTTTATTGGTAAAAAAGAAAAAATTTGAATTTTCGCGGGATTATTTTTTTTTCTTACCAATAAAGCTTAAAAATTTCAATTATTATAATACAAAAATTAAAAGAGAATGTGCTTTTTTATATATTATATATAAAAAAATAACATTTTCAAATGTGAAACACGAATGAATGAAAGTGTGTGTCGATGTTAATAGATCTAAAGGAAATGTAAGCCGACAGGAGAATTCTACAAACAATTTCACCGACTCAACTAATCAGGAATCCAGGTATGACTTTTTATGTGATTGATTATCATAGAATAGTTTTTTTTTATGTCTGTATGACGTTTGAACTGATAGACTTGTCTTGATGATAACATTAATCCAATAGATACAGAGTTTTGTCTCAGATAATATTTATCTATTTTTTATCGAAACCATGACGTTAGGAATTGATTAATTAATTAATACTGTTTGTCATTTATTAAGATCATTATATTACAAATTACTTTGTAATCATTTTAATTATATGGGATTATTTCTGTATAAAATTATACAGACTGAAATTTAATTATTTATATTTATATTTAATATAAATAGTCGTCGTAAATTTATCAAGAGATTTTATTGATAAAAAAAAGTTATTTGGCTAATTTTTTGAGCCAATTTTGTAACTTTTTTGAATTGACGTTTCCGTGCACTGCGACCTTGATAAAATGGTTGAAGTTCTTGTAGTTATTTAGGTGTTATGTATAAGTAAATTTTAAACGTTTTTTCTTTTTTTTTTCAATTAATTTTACTCGTTTTAGATACATTCAAAAATTAATCGGTCAATTTTTTAAATTTTTGAATTATTTATAACAAATATAAAAAATTAATTTTATATTGATCATTTAATTATTCTGAAATTTAAAAATTGATCGATTTTAAAAAGTTGAAACGAGTATTATTAATTGAAAAAGAAAACAAGTCGAAATTCTTCTGTTCGTTTGTAAAATATCGTCTAGTCAAATTTGGTGGTCAACAATTTTTTGATCACTAATGGATTCATGTACGATAATTGGTGTACTAACATGCAATTATATAAAATACTAATGTCTCATCTTATGAATTTTCAAAAATGTTTGAATATTATTAATAGTTTTCAAAGCTAGAAATTAAGTATAAAATGACTTGTTCGTTTAAAAATTTTGTCATTACAATTGTTTTGGAAATTTTTTGAAAATTGTCGCTTCAATATTCCATGGTTGCGATTGTCATATATATCACTAAGTGATAGTTGTTATCGAAATGGTTCAGCAACAGTTGTCATGTTGGCTCGTGTCCCATATGAAACAGCCAATAAGAAAAAAAAAAAAGAGTTGTTTTGAAAAAAATTATTTAGCAATGCCTTCTGTGGCGAAAATTATTGAGCGACGATTACTACGGAAAATTTAATCTTACTGTCAACATAATTTGAATTATTTAGTTAAGTTAAGATCCATTCCAAAGAAAATATAAACCCATCTGCTTTCTTGTAGTCTAAATCGGATGTTACATTTTAATGAATCGGACATTTCTTATTGGTTTAATTGGTTGCAAATCGTTTAATTTTACAAATATTCCGCCTTTCGTTAATACAATTAGATGATGGTTTATGATTATGAGCATTTGCCTGAAGAAAAAACTATAACTCCCACTAAAATTAATAGACTTTAAATTGATAATAAAAATTTGTACACAGAAACAAAAAATTATTGGCTGAAGATAAATGTTCTTGATTCAAGAAAATTTTTTTGAAAACTTCAATTTTCTCGGACAAAATATTTTCTTGGCTTAAGATAAACTTTTTTTTCTGTGTACGAAAAAAAAAAATATAATCCGTATAAATATTAGTTATAAAGTTATTTTTATACATATGATGTTACTATTTTTAGCATCAATTATAATACATTTTTTGTAGCTAATTTCAATATAGATAATAATTTTTTTTCTCAAATACTTAAAAAAATTTAACATGCCAATTATTTATGATATTAATTCAACAAAATTACTAAACATTAATAGCTATAATGTTATTTTTACATACAAAATATATTACACAGCTATGATTTATATTGATCTTAATACTTGACAATTATTGATTAATTGCTTTCTAACATCTGGTCGATATAAAATAAGTTATCAAATATTTTCTAAGCCAAAATGCTGATTCTATACAAGTGTGTCTGTCATTTATAACGTCATCGATATATTTATTCGGTATATTAAGATATATTTAATTGCGATCAATAAAAATTACATTTTATATCCTTTAAAAATAAATTTTTGACAAGGAGATTTTTTGAAAAACAAATAAAAATATTTTTTCATTACTACGTACTTACTAAATATGATAGTGATAATAATAATTATTTTCATTGGAAATGAAAGTGAGAATTAGTCACATTTTTTAAGTTATTGCTGCGCATTGCGCGCAATTATAGTATAATTAATTATTAATAAAAAATAATAGTAACAAATATATAAATTAAAAATGTGCTTCTAAAAACTCATAAACATATTCAATGATCATGCGTACAAGCAATTTTTTAAAAGCGATTATTATTAATTAATATAATTAATAATTATTACAACAGCATAAAAAATGCCAACTATGCACGATTTTAAATCATCACTTATTTTAACTCATTATTAAAATGAAAGTGTCCATTTTTTGACGAATTATTACATCAATCAGTATTTTTTAATACCATTTTCTATGTAATTTATTTATTATTGCAATCAAATTTATTGCATTTAAATTTACGTACTCTTTTCGTCCATTATTATTCTCTCCATTTTATTGTTTACACTTCCCCAAATTAAGCGATAATTATTAAGAAGCTATTTAAATAAATTAACCGATGATTATTAAATCTGAAAATATAAATCGATCAGTTCTTATCATATGTTTACACGATAAACATTTATATTACGTTTACATTGCACCTGATATTTAAGTGCGATTTAACCATTTTTGTATTTTTTGTGACATCAATGCTTAGCGAGTTTTATACTTATATTTATAACATATATGTTTAATGTATGAATTATTTTTAATAGCAAGCGGTTGGTTTTGTTACAGTCAAGATGCTTCGAAATTTGAATCAAAGTCACCGCCGAGGACAATGGAATTGGCGAAGACATCAAATCTCACGATGGTGGATGACTTACTGTTTCCACCAGGTCGTCAGAACAGACCACCAAAAATAGCAATCATCCTGCGAGGACCACCTGGAAGTGGAAAATCTTTTGTTGCTAAACTCATTAAGGTTAATTTAATTAAATTATTTAGATGTACAGTAGACTTGATTTGTTTTCTGGTCTTCAGGGATATTTGGAAAAAAATCGAGAGAAGGTTAAAAGACGTAATAATTGGTGATGGAGATCCGTCGGTGTGATTGTTACGGGTATTTGTGCAAGAATAGGGTCTGCAAGGAACATAGTATATTCTAATATCTAATCTATATTATTAAGAGAATAAGAAAAATTTTGTTCCAGCCATATCTATATGATACACTGAAAAAAAAAATTCGGTTATCGTAACCATCTGAAGTATTGCTAATGGTAGATAGTTGTCATAACAAAATGTATCGTTAACTTGGCAATACCAGATTGCTGCATTGACTATCTTCAATTTTGGTAATTATTTGGAAGTGGGGTCAACAGGTATTTCGAAAAGCAAAAATCCAAAACCTGCCAAATGGCTTAGGGACCACGTTTAATCCCAAGTATTTGTCGGCGGATTGAAGTTGTTTTTGCTTAATTAGATGTTATATAAGCTTTGATAAACCTTAGTATATAATTAAGGTATAAATTATGCTTAATTTCGAATTTATCTTTGAGATTTTTCAATTCCGTGCTACACTGCACTATTTGACATATTTTTCTTTTCATTCTATGTATTGACTCTTAAGTCAACCACCAAAACTTAAGGTATATGCCTATTTGCCATAATGTTTGTAGTTTCGTCCTAAGTATGTTAACGCACTCTTGCCTTAGACTACATCTCTTACTAGTACGGGCCGGCGTAAAACAGTGTTGTGGGTTTCTGCCAGACACTATACCAGCAAGGGAAGGCAGATACCATCCAAACTACTTGCAACAAAATGTTATGTGAGCTGTTGTACACATTAAAATACTGAAATAACAAAAATATGCTGATTTTCACTATTACAAAAGTTCAAAAATTATTTGTAACTCTTAGATCGACCTTTCTATCACCACCGTCCATCTTACGGTATTATATAAAATTACTTATATTTATTAGAAAAATTTATTTTTGAAAATTCACATGATTTTGTGTTATTTTTGACATTTTTTCACACTTCAATTGCAAGGTTCAGATAGATATCTGGTGTTAGAGACATAAACTCATACAGAAAATGTAATCCGCCGTGTAGCTGAACACGTGGAAAAAGTTTAATTATGGATCTTTAAGGTGTAAGCACTTGGAATTCTGAAAAATATGGTTGACCCTGATTCCAAACTAATACCTCAATTTTAAATAAAGTATTGTCAATTTAACCATATTCTTTGGTTATGTTCCCCATACTTCGTATTGCTATTTTAACGTTTCCTATAGATTGCTATATATATTATAGAAATCCAAATTGTTAATATAGCAATCCAAATGGTTAATATAGCAATCCGGATTGTAACTATACCAATACGTATTGTTAATATAACAATACATATTGCCGTAGCAACCATCTATATAAATAGTTGATTTAACAAAACATTGTATGGGTAAAATAACAATCTAGCCTTTACGCAAATAAAGTATTGCTATATTAACAATCTACGATTTTCCAAACTTTAGATGGTTACTATAACCTAACGGTATTGCTATTACAGTAGTATTTTTTTTTCAGTGTAGAATTTATTTACTTATTTCTCATACAGACCCAAAAGTTTACGCCAGTAATAGGGTCACTTAATAAAGATGTATAAGTGTATTATATAGATCTAATATAAAATAGCAGTATGACAATATATTTATAAAGTAAGTTTAAACTGTGAGTTTATATAACATTGCGTTAACTCAGTGATACTATCAAAATCTCAAGTCACTACAGTACTTTAATTAGAGTTTATCGTTCTTTAAGTTATGTTAGAACAGACACTAAGGCATTAGTCGATAGGGGTTGATTAAATCCCAATAAGTCTAAGGCTCTTTCACTGATGTTGACCAAGTGATTACATACCAGGGTTAACCTGTATAGTGGGGCAGACTGGTCAAGTGTTGTACGTACAACAGGTGTATAAAAAGGTTGGTGTGTCCGAGAGTTTCTGGGAGGTACATAGATTGGTAATAAATTCAAGGAATCTAGGACAATCAATGGATCCTCTTCAGAGATTTTTAACAAATAATAGAGCCGCACATGTTCTTCTTTCTTCTAAAGTCAACATACCCGCATCTCTACACAACTCGTAGTAATTAGTACCAAGTATAGGGTATTCGCCCTTTTTTATAGGATAGATATTTAAGGAATTTCCGTTGGAGAATTAGTTAAAGTTATTAAATTTGATATCGTTAAAAAGGTCTTGGCTTTAATTTGTACACGCGAGAAAGTTTTTGTAAAAATTACCCAAAAAGTATGATACTGTGAGGACATGTGATAAATATTTAAATTTCTCTCATGCACATTGTAAAATATACTACTCGATAGCATGTAAATGAAGTGCAATTTTTACTCACAACATAGTAAAAATTTAGTTACGGGCTAGATGCCCTTACAGTACCGAACTTTATGGGTAATTTTTACTCAAAAATTATCTGCATGTGTCTTTTTATAGTTTAAAATCTTTTTTATGGCCAGGTATCGAGATAAATCAATTTATCTATATCATTCGGATCATATTTAAATTACGCGGGAAATTAGTACATGTACAATTATTCATTTCATTGCAAACAAGTAAACAATGCATCCGTTATAGAATTACAATTTTCTGAAAAGCTTTCCTTCAATATGCTAATAGATATTTTATCAGATCTTTAGGTTTAGTAAATAAAGCGCAAATAATAAGAGCACAAGAGATACAAATTGCCGCTGAGTCGAGAGTGCAAGTGAGAAGTTTGATTCGTTCTAACTACTCTTTAATTTGTTTCTTTAAATATATCTATAAATTACTAAAATACAGAAAAATGAGAAATTAAAAAATTATATGTTGTAAAATAAGTAACATTTTGAATTGCAAAGATTAGTCTGTAAAGATCATAGTTTGTTAATTATTAATATTTTTATGTAAATTAATAACGTAGTCAAGTAAACTGGTATGGAAAAGGTTTTGCTAACGGATTTATAAAGCAGTTAAAGTTAGAAATTACCAAAAAGGGTCAAACGGAAGAAAAACAAAGCGGAAGAAAATCAAGTCTACTGTATTGAATTTTTATTGATATTTTGGTCATTGATTAGATTTTTTATTTTATCGATAATTTTAAAAAATCTATAATAATATTAATACATATTGTATTTATATAAAATTAATATTCTTATGGATACTAATAAGAATATTGTTTTTTTTTTTTCAGGATAAAGAACTAGAACAAGGAGGTTCAGCGCCTCGTATTCTCAGTTTAGACGATTACTTTTTAACTGAAAAAGAAGTAGAAAGTACTGATGATAATGGCAAAAAAGTTGTTAATAAGGTCAGTGAAATTTTTTGTCATAATTAGTATGCATTTACTATTGACATTTTAAATATTCGTACCAGCTACAATGATGTTATGAATAATATAATTTAATTATTTATTTTTAATTACAGGAAATGGTATACGAGTATGAGGATGGAATGGAGCCTAGTTATTTAACATCACTAGTCAAAGCTTTCAAAAAAAATATCGTCGATGGATTTTTCAATTTTATAATTCTCGATTCTATCAATGAAAAAATTTCAGACTATGAAGAAATGTGGAGTTTTGCTAAATCGAAAGGCTTTAGGGTAAATTATCCTAATATATATGATTTTATTTTTTTAATAATTATTTTCTGAATCTTAATCATATTAAATAAATTTTTTTCTTTGTTTAAAGGCATACGTTTGTGAAATGGATATGGACGTTCAAATTTGTTTAAAACGTAATATTCATAATCGAACTGAAGAAGAAATCAACAGAATCATTGATTATTTCGAGCCAACACCAAATTATCATCAAATACTTGATGTCTCATCATTGCTACAAGATGAAGCCATCGAGCAGGTAATTTACTTTTTAATTTAACAATTCGAAAATACTCTTGCGCTGAAAATATTGATTCCTAATTTATTACTATTGATTTAAAGGTACAAATGGAAGAAGTTTCACCAATTTCCGATAATAAAAAAAGTACTGATACTAATGAAGACAGCCAGGATAGTCAAGAAGGACAAGATAATTCACTGGTAATACCTCTAATCTCACTTTTATGAAACTAAAATCGATGTTTTTATTTAGCTTAATATATACGTTAGATTTCTTATTACTAATTATGTTTTTGATTAATTTAAAAATCTGATAATTTGTTGACTTCGCGCTCGAGATTTTCAATAAAAATGTTATTTTATGATTGACATATTCAATTATAAGAACTAATTTATTTGGGTTTGAATTGCGCCTTTATTACTTCTCAAATCAGCGATTGTTTTATGACCTTGTGCCAACAACTGAGATTCAATTTCCGCAATAAATACTGCAGTCGAGTCGCGTTATGAGTCTGCCCGTTATGAGTCCATCAAGTTGTATTTCTAGTGGACATTCTCCCTCCATAACTGAAAATAATTATGTACATACACATGCTTGTAAAGTAGGGGAAGTGTGAGTTACTGCGGTCGACTGTTGAACAGAAGTGGGGGTATAGGAATTCTTAGAATTATATTCCCTTACATCCCCGTAAGCGGGTTCATAACGCGACTAGACTGTATATTAATCGTTATTCTCATGGAAATTTTGCTTACACAGAAAAAATAAATTCTCGACTGAAAGTAAATATTCTTGATTCAAGAAATTTTTTTGAAAACTTTAATTTTCTCGGGTAAAAGAGAAATCTCCTCTGGCCGAGACGAATTTTCTTGGCTCAAGAAAATCTTGACTTGGTTCCCGAAAACGTCTGTCTTCCAAGATATTTTCTTGACTTTTTTTCTGTGTAGTAACTGTTGCTAAGGGTAAGTTTTCATAGCAACAATTTTGCATATTGCTGTGGAAACGTATTTTTTACGACTTATTCAAAAAATTTTCGTGTTTCTTTACTAAAACAACTGGTATTTTCATGTACACATATGCTGATACATTTGATATTATACGTATGCGTTTGAAGAATAAATCGTATATTATTACCCTTGAACTGAAAAATCATTATTTTTTGCGCTCGATGTAAAAACTGCTGTACGCTACTAAAATAGAATGGAATTTAACGCTCGTACGCTAACATCATTTGCCTATGGCCCATAACACCAATGCTTTTTCCTCACCGAACATCCATGTTTATCTACCAACGCATTATATTATTTCGTAGTACCTGCATCAAAAGTAGCCCGTCAAAAAGAGTGCCATGCCATCACCCGAATAGTTTTTAAGTTATCTACAGAAAAAAATATTTATTTAACTTTAAAATTCCATCAAATTTAAGATGGTATGAATTCTATCAGTTGAAAAAAATAACTTCCAATACTATTTGTTTATTTGGAAGACATTATCGAGCAAAGATGGTTTTGTTTTTACTTTTAAGTGCAAAGTAAAGGATTTTCAAATAAAGGAGTAGTCATTTTGATTTTAATATCATATAATTTTATCATGAAAAAAAAAATTGATGATTTCGAAGAGAAGAAAGTTCTGAGTTTTTAGCGTCCCAATTTTTTGTTTTTCATGATAAATATTATAAGATAAAAAAAAAGTTTTTTTTGTTTATGTTTTCCCTGCATAATATTTTTTGAATCAATGGATCGAAATCGGCAAGTCCACAGTGAGACAAAATTCTAAATGAATTTTTTATCTTTAAAAAAACATTTGAAATTTCTTGTAAATTGACAGCGTATTTTTTACCGATAAAAATACTTTTTTTAAATCTCTTATTAAACTCAGCAGATTAATGACAAAAAAAACTCAAGGAAATCTTCATTTTTTGATAAGTTATGGTTTCAAAAATTGAAAATCGATTGGCCAGTTGACGCGTCAAACCAAAACAACGCTTAGGCTGGCGTCCCATGTACCTGTGGAGCGGAAACTGAGCAGGAAGATTCCGTTCTGCTTCAACTCCACCGGCAACGAGGGGCTCCACCTTTAGAGCCGCTGATTGTTCATTTTTTCAAATCTTCACAACTTATTCAATAGTCCAGATTTTTTCAAGTTTTTTTTTATCAATCCGCCTAGTTTACTAAGATACAAAAAAACATCAAATTTCTAAAGCCACAGCAAAATTTTTTCCACATTAGAATAAGATGATTTCGTATGAAATTTAAAAAAATTTGAATTACTCTTTTCCGAAATTTTTTGTTAATTGCAATGAACCAAATAAACAAACGAATATTTAAAAAATGTTATAGAAACATTTTTTAGCTAACGGTACTCATTTAAACGAGTAATGCGCATAGTTGATAAGAAGACTATATTTTTAATCGCATACAAATTACTTCCGTCTATAAGACTAATTCATCGATCATATATATAAGGTCTCACTTGTTGCTTGTATTTTAATATGTGTAAAGTTGAATAGTACATTTGATGTTTATATTCCAACCACTTATGTCTATACCTTGTAATTTAATATGATAAGTGAGCAACACTTGATCTTAATGTATGTATGTATACACCGTAAATATATAATAAAATATAATTGTAGTTGTGGTTGTATCATTATAGCTATTAGAATTGATTAATTGTTTAAATATAAATATAGTTATAAAATTTTATTTATTTACAGGGCGTGAGCAAGTGGGAAAAAATGGAAGCCGAAGATAAATTAGGTGAGTTTATTTTTCAGTATTGATTTAATTGTATAATTATTAGTTTTGAGTACGAAGCACACGCGCCGTAATGATTTATTTATTTTTATCGCTTTGAGAATTATTTAATTGATACTTTGTTACTTCCATATTAATCGGCCGTTAGTAATTTTAACTACAGCTTAAATACTTTTTTCTGCAGCTCATAATTTATTTACCAGCTGTTTTATTGCTCGAAATTTTTCTCTAATTGTGTAGATAATAATTACCGGGATTATTTTATTGAAAGTGCGATTTAATTAAACTTTGTCTTGATCGTTTTATGATTTAAATTCTGTCTAATTTATTCTGCGGCTTATAATTATAATCGATTGTTTCATTCAAAATTATTGTGGGCTGACTAATTCACTTGTTATTCAAATGTTGATATAATCAATGAACTTGTTTTTAATTACAGATCGTTTGGATGGTTTGGCAAAAAGAAAAAATGAAGGTAAACCCCAGACAATGGAAGACTTTTTACAAGTTCCTGATTGTTATGACAGGGAAGATTCTACAGGAAAAAAACGCGTAAGTACTTTAAAAATAATACATATATTCATTAAACCGGAAAATTCAATCGTAAAATTTTAATATCATTTAAATTTTATTAAAATTACATATTTACGGAGCTAATCGGACTATTATATTTTTTTTTGTAAGTATGTTCTTTTGATCTAAAATAGTGCGCACAAATTTATCCTCCAATAACTGTAATAATTTACAAAAAAAAAAAACTATTGCCGTGTATGCCTTATTGTAAACACGCCTGAGATCTGACACTAAGTCGAAAAGCTGAGAGGTAACGACTTCTCAATAATAAATGGCCTCATTAATAAAGTGACCAACATTACCGAGACAGATTTTTTCAAGATTTTCTTTCTATTGAGCCCTAAAATCATGAAATAAAATGTGTCATTCGACATGAAGTTATAATTTACAGTCGAGTTCCATTAACTCGGACAGTTAGTCTACGAAGGAGCGGAAATTTCTTTGAATTTCTGAGTTAATTAATTAATGTAACGGGACCGAAGTCTGCCTCCGTTTCACGGGAAGCCATTTCCACGTCTTTTGGGCATATACGCGCTTCTTAACACCTCTTTTTTCCACCACAATATAATAATAGCGAAATATGAGCATAAGCTCATATTAGGTTACCCTGGGATCAATGATCAGATCAAAGATCCTCTTGCGTGTGGGTGTCTCACCAACAACTACCACGAGTCCATACCTCTCTTGGACCAAACACTACTACCATCTCAGGAAATAAAGAAACTCTAGTCGACACGTTGCATAGATTAGTGGTGAGATGCAACTTCACCTCAATACTCTAAAAAGGGTTTCCTCCAGATAATCACAAAGATTTCAGACATGCCATAGCATAAACTTGCCCTCATCCATCACTAAGTGATCTCTAATCTTCGAGCTTTTTTGGGCACCATGATTTTTTAAAACAAATCACACCAGGGTCTGGCCGACTCGGGAGAATTTCTGAGTTAACGGATGTCCTATCTTTTTTAAAAAGTAAACTACACGCTTGCACTCTTACATCTACAAAAATAATGCATAGATAAATACACACAGACAAATACAAATGTCTAGTATCAGGTGGGAGGCAGAGTAGCTCGTAGTGGGGGTCAAGATTCAGGGGAAGTTCCGAGTTACTGGAGTTCGACTGTATCGAGTGAAATTTTATTTGTTCGTAATTTATAATTTTTCTCTAAAAATGGGTCATTTACTTGCGTCAGTGCAAAAAAGAGCATTCCGTTTTATGCTCATGTGAGTACAAAAAATATCAAAAGACCCCTTCTGATGAAATAATTTATGATAACAAACTTTATAGGTCCGTTGGGCTGATTTAGAGGAACGTAAACAGCAAGAAAAAATGCGCGCAGTTGGTTTTGTTGTTGGACAAACAAATTGGAATCGTATGATGGATCCTACAATGGGCAGCAGCGCTCTCACAAGGACCAAGTACATATAAAATAAATTATTTCCTTAATTTGTCCACGAACTGCATCCAATTGCTATTCGTGCAATTGCTGTGATACTGCTATTAATGATACATTCATTTTTAATTTTTTTTTTCTTTGTTCCCGATAGATTTTATTTTAATATTTACAAATAATAATATCTGACTAAAAAAAAAAAAAACTTTTTTTTTTAATAATTTAATTATAGTTGAGTGTATAATTAATATAAATATTTTTTACTTATGCAAAAATAGTACAGCTCTAATTGATATTATTTTGAACGCATGATAATACGCGTAATTTATTTGTTTTATTTTGTTGGCTGGCTTTGTCTTTTTTAGTTAATAGTCACTTGTTTTATCGGTTAATAATTATTATTATTTTCGTTTATGAATTTATACGTGTGTTCAATTACACGTTTCTATTGCAGGTTTTACAACTCGAAGGTTCAAGACCTACATAATTGAACGGATAATTATCGCGATAATTTAAAAGTAATAAGTAGTAGTTTTTTTTAAACAATTAAACTTAAGAAAAGTTAGTTAATTATAAATGTTAATTGAGTCGTTTTAAATAACATTAAATTTGTAATATGAATTATATTAATTATAATTACTAATAATTATTTAGTATCGATTGTGAAAATGGAGATTGCTTTTTATAGTATAAAATTCATTCATTTAAATCATGCGATTAATTAAAAAAATAATTTTAACATCAATCATTCCATAAATCGAAAAAAAAAAACCCAAAAAAAAATAGTTAATTATAGTAATAATAATAATAGTAATAATAATAATAATAATAATAATAATAAAATTAAAAAAAATGAAATAATTCAATTTAATATGTATATAATTTGAATGTAAAATTAAAAATAATAAAAAGTTATCAGTCAAATAATAATTTCATTAATTATATTCAGGTCGTAGAAAGTTCTTAATGTTGTCTTTTTTACAACTATATTCAGGTGGACATTGTTTCAATTCTCCATACTCAATTGCTTTTCGAAAATCGGCAATTGTTTTTTCATAACTTTTATCAGGGCGAAGATTTCTGGAAAAAATTTGAAAAAAATGTTAATTAATCATAATTTTTATGATATAATTAGTTGATTGACTAAAAAAAAAGTTACTTTCATGATACCAGCATCGAAACGAAGTTTCAGTGTCTCTACAGCCAGTCAAAGCAAGCTAATTCTAAGCCGATGCTACAACAACTGCTAGCAAATTCGTAATTCACAAGTTCCTTTATACAGCGGGCAGAAACATGCGTATTTCTGTCCGGTTTTAGATATATTTGATGTTCATTTGCAGCTTGTCACTTCAGTTTGCTCATTTCATTTTTCAAGTGACAGTTTTAATTAATCAAATAAAATTACTAAAACAAAGTGAAGATAATATTTTGGTCTTATTTACTATTTAATAAGCGACTGTAAATCACAGATTTCTCATTCTCTGTTCTCCGCATCATCGGCTTGAAATTTACTTGTTTCTTACTGGTTGCTGACACTGAATCTTTAAATTACGATGCAGGTAATCATTAAAAATATGGTGTGTGACTCAGGATAAAACACGATTTCAGACTGCGGGTGATGTCATTCCTCGCCACGGTTCGGGCAGCCAACTTGACCCTAGTCTGAAATCGTCTTGTTTTATCCCTTGTCACACAATATACTATAAAGTTGAATGAAATTATTTTACGGTGGCATTAAATTTATTGTCTGTGTTATCATCTCAATTGCTTGTAAATAATGTCTAGCTGTCGTTGGTACTTCACAAGCTGCTCGATAAAGACAGGTATCACCTATCATGTAACCTAGTGCAAGAGCTATCTCATCTTCTGACACAATATTTTCTGATTTTGATTTGAAAGAAAAACAAAAAACAAATTATTAATTATTTGATGAAAGTAATTAATAAATCATGTACAATTAATTAGGGAAACTCAGTTGATTTTGTGTAAAAAAAAAATAAATTAGTTAAATAAACATATTTAGTAAAATTTATAGTATAGTAAAAATTCGAGTAAATATTTAAACGTAGCAATAATTAGTGAGAGTAAAAATTTTAGTTTGAGAGAAAAAAAATTATGATAACAATTGAATAATTATGAAATCAAAAAAGTCAAATATTTTAAACTAAATAAAATATTTTATATTATTTTTTAAAATATATTGAACTTATGAACGTAATTTTTTTTAAATAAAATCCATTTTTATTAAAATCAAATTTAAATCGCTTATTTAAATTAATCAGTTAATTTTTTTTTTAATTTCAATGTTATTTAAAAACAATTATTTTTGGCAAAACAAAAACTATTTTTAAATTTAAATCAACATAATTATTCATTTATTAATGACTAACACAAAACATCCTGAGTTGCCCTTGTATTTTTAAAAATATTATCTATTACTACCTTCTTCGAGTTCTCGACTTCTATAGTCACTATTTTCCATATAACTCGTTCCTACCACCATAGTTTTCAACATTAACAGCATAATTAAATTCGAAAGGTTTAAATTAAGTACCTAAATAATTTAAATCATTTTTAATATTCTAAGTTAGAAAAAAAAAAAATATTGATAAACAAAAATTTTACCTGATTTGAATTCTTCGATCTCTCCACTAATTCTTTAGCGACATCCACCAAAATTGAAGAGGACGACTGTTTGCCCTTTTTTCCAAAAATCGCATTACCATTACACTCAATTAAAAACATGTAAAAAAAAATAACCGTAATCAATATTTTATAATAGCACTTCATTGTTATTTTTTAAAATTAATCTAATCAAAAAATTTTTTTTGTAACAGTCAGTATTCTTTGAAACAAACTAACGAAATGTCACTTAGGCTTCATTTATGCAGCCTTTAAATACGTTTCTTGTTTTTAAATTTTCATTAAAACACAGTACTTATTTTATAGGAACTGGAGTGTAAAATTGGCATGCTTTCATTTTTTTTATACTGTGACAAATAAAAACCCAGTGACAGATATATCATTTTTCATAACATAACATGTAATTGAAAATTTGCCGAGAATAAAAGGTGAAAGCTTTTCACAAACCACTTTTACTTTATTTATATTACGCGTATCAGAGCATTACACAATTAAAATAAAATTACAATAGTACTAAAAATATATTAATTATAAATTAAAACAACTAAAAATATTTATAACAACAACAATTCTACCATATTTACCTTCCGTTCAATTAAAAAGTTTATTCAATAAAGTCATTAAATGTAAAGCTTTAACTTTTTATGAAGAAAAAAAAATATATGTGAAATCGTTACCCACCTGTTAGAATCTACTATTATAATAAATTACAAGGTAATTGAATGCCTGTATAAAAATAAAAACGCCCTATTATATAGATAGAGTTAAAAAAAAAAAAGATAAGTATAGAGAGTGCAAACCTGTTATTGAATTATGTCTCATTGAATCGGATAACGACAGAGAACTAATGACAAAAAATATCAAGTTGAGTGTGCGTGAGCTTTTGTGCACCCGCGCATTTACTTAGATGACACATGAAAATATAAGTGTACACGCGAGTTTCAAAACAAAGTTTCAAAATTTTATTTTACAAAGTAGAGAGTAGTTTGCTATGAATTATTGATTAGGAGTATCTGCAATCGTGTCTAAAAAAAGACAATAAAGCGAATAAAAAAACTTTAGGGTGCATTGCTTGTTAATGGATAATTGATGCTTGAGGAGCAATGAACGGAAAAAACTTTTGAACAATTGCTGATAGTTATTTTTATTTTCGCCGGCGGTCAACGATCCTCGGGTTTATGAACTTGTGTGAGCATGCAAAATATGTATCTTGTTATCTACTCTATAAGTTTTCCAATTTCAATGCATATTCAATTACCCTTAAACGGTACTAGAAGAGGAAGACATGAAGAATTATTATTAGTTTTGTTGTGTTTTTTTTGCACATTGTAACCATGACAGCGTTACACTAATCGTTTTTCGGATTGAAGCTTGCGCAATTCATTTTACTGAGTACTTTGGCGTGAAAAGCTCGTGGATGGGCTTGATAAATCTGAGCCCCTATACAAACCAATGACCCCGTTTTCTAGGTCTCTGTCAATCAATGATCACATATAATAGTTTTTAAATTTTCTTGTAACCAATGAGCTTATTCAGAAAAAAAATGAGCTAAAATTTTTTGAATTCAGTATTTTACCACAGCTACCATTTTATATTTCATTTTTTTTTCTATTCTTCTCATGTTTCAGGCCCGAATATCTCGTTAATAAACATAATGTTTATTTTTATTGAGGTAGACCTTTCTAACTTCCCGCTAAAAAAATTGAAAATTTTCAAAGCAAAAAAGAAGTTATTTAGCAAACAAACATAATTATTAACTTTTTAAATTTTTAATTATATCACGTTACCGATTCCAAAAGGGCTTATCATTTTTTTTTATTTCCAATCGTTTTACAGATTTTTCCAATTTTTTTAGGAATTTAAATTCAAAAAATTGAAAAAAAAAAATTTTGAAAGCTAAAAGGGCGCGTAATCAAGTGAAATGCCCTTTTGGCTTTTAAGCTTTTTTTTTCAATAAGTCTATGAAGCGATTAGCAGTGAAAAAAAAAATATACGCCTTTTTGGTTTTATGGAGCTTCTTAAATCCGAAAGGGCATCTAAACATATAAGTCATTTTGGAATTGGCAACGCAATATTATTTATCGAAAAAATGACTTTCGAAATAAAATTAAAATAGAAGTCTATAATTTATTTCTTATTAATTATAATATTTGTAAGGCCATTTACAATAGTATAAATGAAAATTATGATTTTCGACTCTGTACAGCTCTCAACATTGATAAATATCCAACAGACGTTTTTATTACCTTGTCAAAAAAAAAAAAAAAATATAAATATGAACAAATTATTATTTTGGTATCAATTCAAAATTACTCACAGCCACAAACAAATTAAACGAAAAGTAACCAAATTTTCCAGCTGAAATTCGAAGTGGTCGAGAACACCTATATCCAATAAACATAAATAATTTAATGTTTATATTTAAATAATTGTACCACAAACTTTGGTAATAAGCGTAACCAACGCTTGTACTCTAGAAATAATAATTATTTCGATTAGTTTAAAAAGTAGCAAAAACCAATGTTTTTTTTTTTTTTTTTATTCCAACAAATAGTAGAGAACCTCATTATAAAGTAACTCGCCCATCCAGCAGAAAATGAATAAGTGATACAATGTATTAGTATCGTAACTTATATAAAATGCCATTTGTAAAAATGACACTTTCATTTTAGCCATACTCTAAAAAAATTAATATTATTTTTACAATTAGAATTTATGTATAAGATATTTGCAAGCACCATTTTTTACGATCAACAGTAAATGGAGCTGCTGAGTTATATAATTATAAAGTTAATGATTACACTGTAAAAAATTTTTGGAGTGAAAGCGGATTAAAGTCGGAGTAAATTCGGACTGAATGCGGAGCGGATGACTGTTTTTTTATTTATTCTCCTCGGAGTGAAATTCACTCCGAAGGAGAGTTTATTTTAATACTAAAACTCTGAATCAGAGTGAAATAAAATCCAAATCACTCCGAAACTCCTCCGTTGGAAAAATAAACTCCCTATTTACTCTGCATTCAAAGTGATCTTTTTCAAAACTCCGGAACTTCGAGTGACGGATTGAATTTGGATTTAAATAAAATCCGTAATTACTCCGGATTCACTTCCGATTTTTTACAGTGTATTAATTTCCGATAACATGATTACCATTAACATAGAGTACCCTTGGAAACAAAAATTCAAAGTATAACAAATCAATTGTGGAAGTAATACTAAATTAAAAGTTTCTTCTATCGTTTCTCCAATTCTTAATCCAATTTACCCCAATATAAACATAAATTTATAAAAAGTATTGAATTATAATAAAAAATGAGTAGATAAAATATTATCAAGAAATATAAAAATGCTATGATTCATCACTCACTTCATAAGATGCTCATGTCTTTGAATAATTGTCCGAAGTTTTTTATTAAATGTATATTTAGTCAATATTGTATCTCTTGAATCAGAGCAGACATGACATAATTGGTGTCGAACAATAGACAATTGGCTGCAAAGATTGAGAATGAGTACTGCTAAAAAAGTATCAAATGTACCATAAACAAGTGATGCACCCAATAATCCAGTAACTTGACAAACTCTCATTAATTCGAGAGTATATATTGACAAATTGAAAGGTAAATAACTTGGCCAAACAATGTTGGTTATAATTTTTGGATGCTGTCCGTATAAAAACATTGTCGCTGGTTTTAAATTAATCTGTTGTTATTCAGTTGTTTTAAAATTATTTTTAGTTATAAAATTGCAATAACATATGATTATATATGATATAAATTTAAAACCTCAACAATGATGTATAAAAATATAGTGATTGGAGTATATACTATAGAAATGAAAGCTAATGTTCGGCCAATCTTAGCATTACTCATCATTTTATTGACATTTCCAGAAGACTCTGCATTAATCCAATCTTCTTTCATAAATTCAATAAGTGACGCCAAAACTTAAAATGTACAGTACGAAAAAATATATATCCAGGAACATACGCCGGCAAAATAGCATACATATGACAATGCTGAAGATATAAGCCGGATATAAACTATTTTGCCGGGATGTTTTTTTTCGTGAGGGTATTTTGTATATAGGGGAGACCGGGGTGCTAAGGCCCCCTGGGGTACGGAGGCCCCCCTCAAAAATTTGGTAAAATTTTTTTTTTCATTTTCGGTTAAATCATGATACCTCTGATGTTTTAAAGATATTTTAGGCTGATCTGCAATATTTGGGGCATAATGGACCACTTGAAAAAAAATTTGCTACAGGAAAATTATTTTTTTTCTAAACTAAAATGAATTTGAAAAATTTATTGATTAAAAAAAAAAGCTCTTTTAGGTCAATAAAGTGTAAAAAAATTCGCGGAGTGTTTAACAGTTTAATATAAATACATTTAAATGTTGAAACTCCGGACAGGAGTGAATTAAGAGTGAAATAAAATTCATGTCACTGCGAGATCACTCCGCTAAAAAAACGATTTTTTACAGTGTAGATTATATTGTGGTTAAAATAATAAAAAAATTTCAATAAAACTGGTTATATCAGCTAAATAAATTTTTTTTTAATAAATTTGAAGTCCATGGGATTACAAAGGTACGGAAATAGCCTATTTGTCCCTAAAATGTTTTTTTTTTTAATAAAAAAAAAAATTTTTTAAGCTTTTTTTGGAGAGGGGCCGTCGTGCCCCAGAAAAAAAAATTTTTTTTTTTTTAGTTCTTGTAAAATCTTAATGGATTTGCTTAAGAAAGGACCAAATTAGGTTGACCTATAGATTAAAAGCCATAAAAAATAATTACCGGCTTAAGGGGGCCCCCGTGCCCCGGTCTATCCTATGTCGACATATTTGTATTAGGAGTACAAATAAGTTTCCGCCGTTTTATTGTAGATGGTGCGGCACGGAGTTTCGGTAAGCTTTCGCAGATGATAACCGGCTTAAAAAATAGTTTGGACATTCAAGAACAACATAACCTATTAATATCATTGATTTTATATTGGTAAAATATAATTTTTATAAGTTGAAAATGTCAAAATTTGAGCCAAGTAAGCGTCATTTGCGGGAAATATTAGTTTACTTCTTTAATTTAAAGAAATCTGCTGCTGAGGCGCATCGATTGCTCGTAGAAGCATATGGTGAGGGTGCTTTGAGTGAGAGAACGTGTCGAGAGTGGTTTCAAAAGTTTAAAAACGGTGATTTCGACGTAGAAGACAAAGATCGCAGTGGAAGGCCAAAAATTTACGAGGATGCAGAATTGGAGGAAGATTCATCTCAAACACAAAAAGAACTTGCTCTAACATTAGAAGTCACTCAGCAAGCAGTCTCACATCGTTTAAAATCATTAGGGATGATTCATAAACAAGGAAATAAAAATAAAAATAAAATTCATAAAAAAGAAAAAATAAAAAAAAAAAGGGAACGTGGCTCCCGTGAAAAAGTACTTGGAAACACTTGATTGGGAAGTGTTACCCCACCCGCCGTATTCACCAGACATTGCACCGTTCGATTATCACCTGTTCCGGTCCATGGCACATGCTCTGACGGCGCAGCGATTCACATCTTATGAGGATACCAAAAATTGGGTTGATTCGTGGATAGCCTCAAAAGACAAGGAGTTCTTCAGACGTGGGATTCGAATGCTTCCTGAGAGATGGGAAAAAGTGGTTGCAAGTGATGGGCAATATTTTAAATAAATTTATATTACCGTTCTTCTATTATAAATATTTAATTTGAGTTAAAAAACGGCGGAAACTTATTTGTAACCCTAATATTTCAAATATATTATATATGACAGGTAATTTTCAACGATAGTAAAATTATCTGAGCTGAAAATTTTTAAATCCTCAAATTACCAAATTCTATATTAATAGAAAATTATTTAAAAATAATGTACGCGTAGAGATTTTGAAAACTCCTTTCTATGAATTTTTTTCAAATTATTTTCTATTGATATCAAAACTATTAATTTAAAAATAAAAACTATCAACTTTCCGTTGATTTCACTGTCATCATTTTCACATATTTGTATTTTATACTTTGGGTTGCTAATTTTATAGACGATATTAATTTTTGAAAAATTACTTACCATTTCTTTTTTTGTAAAAAACAATATATTTTATTATCGAAACAGCTGTCGCCATATTATAAGAAAGTAAATGGACCATACTATCAATGTCACCCCACATAAGAATTATAGCCCCAAGATTTGGCAAATAGGTTGTGGTTATAAAAAACATAACATCAAAGCACACATTAATTTTTTGTGATATGCTGTAATTAATGTTTGGCCAAATTCCGAGAAGTGTCAAACTTATTTTACTCCATTTAATAGCATACTCAAATCCTAATAGTAATTAAGACGATTTTTAAAATATTTTATCTACTTTGTAGGTATAAAAGAAGTTTTTATTACTTTCGTAAACGAAAGATACCTGGATTTTCCATTGTCTTCATGTCAAATTTAATAGCTATCTCTTTACTAACATATTATTGACTAATTTACGAACACTCGTGTTCAGTTTTTTCACATGATGCGCATGGTCGATTGGTGATCAATTATTCTGAGTTATTTTTATTATTCATAAGTACTTGTATGGATTATTGAAGGAAAACTTACTTCAGTAGAAGTAGTCGATTCTCAACTACTGCATAAAAAACATCTTGTAAGTAATACTGTCATCTAATTTTTTTTTTTTTTTTTTTTTTATTTACGAAGCAGAAATAAATCTTCAACATTTTTATCAACAGAATACTTTTTAAAATAACATATTTTTTTTCTTAACAAAATTTTGAATGTCTTTTAATATATTTGAAGGTGTTAATTTTTTATGGAGAAAAAAAAATTCTATTTTTATTCGAATTATTATACTCGTCGAATCAATAAAAATTTTACTAATTTTTTTCTTAATGAGCTTCTCTAAATTTGATAAGATCTATAACTCAATAAACTAATTGAATCGCCGCCTCAATTATGTAGATTTCACAATTTTTTGTAAATAATTAAAAAAAAAAATTTTTTAAATCTATTACTTTCAACTTCAAATTAGTCTTATAGTTTTATCTACAATAAAAAATATCGGACTCAATCAGAATTGTTTTTGGTTTTTTAATATAAATTTTTACAGCGAGATGTTTGAAAAATAAAATGAGTCCGTCTGTATCTTCAGTTTGTTATAAGATTTAAAAATAATTTTTTTTATTTAAATGAAAAAACAAACAGTAACAATTTAATAAATAAGTGCGATTGCATTTTAAAAGTCTGAAGTCATTCAAGTGAAGCTCAAGTACTAACAGTTGTTCATATTTTTATTTAAACTTTTTTAATTACAAAGGTTTATCAATAAAAGTTTATTAATTAATCTGATGACATAGCAAACATCACTGATAAATAGCTCATTGACGTTTTAAGTACCTAGAGAAGATAAAATAAATTGACGATGTCTAGTTTAAACTAAAGTGTTATTATGATTTACAATAAATCTATAGCTTACTGTAAGAAATAAATTATAAGTCAGTGGCATAAATTTACCAGCAGTCAAAATAAATGGCTTAGTACTTTTTTTAAAAATCATTACAAGTGATCGAGCAGCTTTTGGTGGCAAATTATACCATTTACTCTCATATGTTGCATAACCAAGATCTTGACTCTGTTTATTATCTTAATTAGTATTAATTTTTATACATCACATATTTAAACATAAATACATAACATGAATATATGAATGCACCTTTGATAATAAAAGTTCACCCGCCAAACAACAAAAAAAAAGATGAGTTACCATAACTCCGGTGTAAAATAATGCAAATGCAATTTGCAAAGGATTAAATTGTCCTGTAAACATTTTCTACGTATAAAAAAAAATTACAAAATTATTACACGTTAGTTATTGGTATTATTAAAGAAAGAAATTAAAATTTTTTTATTTTTACCGTTGCAATAGCAAATCCTTGAAAACAGAATGTTAACGCACAGCTCATTAGTTGAGGTAAAAAAACAAAGTTACATGAACTCTCAAGTGTGTCAGCTATTCTATTAAAATAAAAAATATATTTGAATAATTGGTAATTGAAAAATTTTTTTTTTTAATTTTCATACTTACTCATTTAATTGTTCATGTCTATTTACAATAAATTTAACCTTACGGTGAAAATTTTTTAAATCAGGTTGATCGGCTAATTTTCGAGCCCAAATTTTTAATAAATCTAATTGTCCGCAAAGATGGATTACAAGTACAACAATAAAACCATCAAAACTTCCATATACTACTGCACTCATAATGGAAGTATAAAAATGAACAAGCCAAGTTAAGACATAATTTGTAGTTTTTGATGTATCATAAGGTAAATAAACAACCCAAAATAAATTTAATGTTAAACGTGGGTCTGGGTTTTCTACAATTGTCGTTTCGACATTATAAAATATCTAAAATTTTTACGTATATTAAGGTGACTGACTATTGTTTACTTCATTCTTTTAATTTGAGTGCAATTCGTTTGAGTGAAAATTTAAAAAATTACAAAAATTTTCACAGTAAACGCGGATTAAATCCAGAGTGAATACGGAACGGATGGTTTTTTATTTATTTAACTGCTTCGGAATGAAACTCATTTCAAAGGGAAATGTATTCTAACATAAAAAGACCGAGTCAAAGAGAATGCGGATTAAAATAAAATTCACGTCACTCCGAAATCACTCTATTGAAAAAAAATTCCCCGTTTACTCCGTACACGGAGTGATTTTTTTTTTAACTCCGGAACTCTGAGTGAATTTGAATTAAAATAAAATCCATATTCACTTCTGATTTTTTAAAGTCTAAATTTCGCCATAGTTTATGTATATATATATATATATATATATATATATTATATACATAAACTTCGCTAGTCATATAGGTTGTTTAAGTCGTTTTGACTCAACTTCAACCTTGAATAACTTTGGAGGAGTGAGTTAAGCAAAAAATGTTAAGAGACTTTTTTTGTAGAGCATTAAATTTCCTTAAACAATATATATCTTGATTAGAATAAATTTTGATATTTCTAGTAGTTACAAAAATCCAAAATAGAAACAAAGAATTTGAAAAACAAAACAATATTTAAGGCACGGTTACAAGGAAACAGCTCGTTTGACGTCAATTTACTAAGAGAGATTTTTTGTAGGGAATTCAATTTCCTTTGAGAATATACATTACTCAACTTTTTAAGATAGATGATTTACGAGTTTTGGGTAAAAAATGAAATTTCTGTCAAAAAACAAATAGTCGTAACGATACACCTCTTAATATCAATATTAAGGGCTCAAACTTGCACAATAATTTTTTTTGGTCATCAGGAATAATATTTTCACAGTATCGAAAGAAAAAAAAAATAGTCGATTTTTTTGGCCCAGTCTAATATATATATATATATTTGAATAATAACTTTATCGGCTTATAATAATATTAAATATTTATTTATTTATTTTTTATATATTTTCAACGAACCTGGACAATGGCGCCAAGCCAAATAGCATTTAACGTAAGAAAAGTTGAAAGAATACTAATCCTTCTTCCTAGTGTAGCCATTTTCATCACTGCATTATATTCTTCTTTTGACATTGGTTTCTTCCAATCTGCCTTCATTTCATCCAAAATTCTCGAAAAATCTATTCGAATTTATTTTAAAATTAGTGCTTTTTATCGTAATAATTATTAAGGTAATGATGAAATACTTTCGTTCCTCATGTTTTTTTTTGTATGTAACCGCATTGAAAAATAATTTAATATTAAATTACTTATTTAAAAATATCGAAAAAAAAATATTAGTACCATTTTTTCGTCGATAAAGAATCAGTAATTTAACGACAGACAATGCTATTGGTACATTAGTGGCACCCGCTTGTGCTAAAGCATCAATTTCACCCCAAAGTAAAATAAAAGCAGCTGCGCGTGGGATCCATAGTGTTATAAAAAGTACAATTGCGTCTACCAATGTGCGATGTTTTCTTATAAATTTTTGATTTGATTCTGGCCAAACTCCAATTACGCCCAGTATAAATTTGTTTACACCACATTCGTAATGAAATTCTATACATTATTATATTTACACAATTTAGTTACACTTTTTTTTTATACACTACAATAGTATTTAACTAATTGAATACCTGAATGTTCTTGCATTGAAATTAATACTAGGAACTTCAGAAGTAAAATGAATCATATTTTACCTTATTATCGATTTTTTTTTACAGATTATTAAATATTCTTACCTTTGCGCGCATGACATGTTAATTATATAGTATTTAAATCTTTTTTTCATGAGATCTATAAACAGTCTTTGAAAAAAGTTTACCTCAGATTAAACTCTATTATAAACTACTGCAGTTGTTCTCGCACTCTAAGTTCTCAAACATATAAGTATCGCTTATCATACACAATACATTCAAGGTATAAAAAAAAATTTCTTTATTGCTATCATATAGTTTTATAATAAAACTTATATATTTTTTTTTTTTTTGCAAATATTTATTTTGTGAAGTCAATTTTAAAAAAAAAGTTTGTTTTGATTATTGAAAAAATATTAAAATATTTTGAAGTTTATATAATCCGTTGGTTTAATTACTGTTGTAATTTTAGGTACTGGGTTAGGAAAATAATTTCAATTTGACTTTTCATGATACCAGCATCGAAACTTAAAGTTTCAGTGTCTCTACAGCCAGTCGAAAGAAGTTACTTTCAGTCCAATGCCGCGAACAAATATCAGCAAACGCGTAAATTACGGACGTCTTCAGTCAGTGAGCAGAAACATGTGTTTTTCACTGTGGATGAAATACGATTTCAAACTGCGGGTGATGTCAGTCAAATTCACCCTGGTCTGAAATCCTTTTGTTTCATCTCTTGTCACACAATTTAGTATTTTTGGCTTAAATTTAAATCAACTAAACCAAAACCAAATCCTAAATGGATACTACTGAAAGAAAAAATCCAATGATTTTGACTTGCTTTTGGCTAACTTGACTTACTTAGTATCCATTTAATTAAAAAAAGTTAAATTTAAGTGTATAAAAAATAACGTTTTCACTGAGTTTTACATTTGTTGATTGACAGTGATGAAAATATCTAAATTTTGTTGTTAAATATCAAATACATATAAAATTTTCAAAAAAAATAATTATTTCATTTAATGATATTAAATATATAATACATATATTACAGTAACAGTACCATTTTTTTATTGATTATTTTTAATGAAAAACGTAATTAATATCCATGACTTTGAACAGCTCTCAGTAAATTTAAATACCCCATTGATGTTTTTATTATCTGTCATAAATATAAAATTTTAAGTTGTAAAATAAATTATTAATTAATGAAAACTAATTTAAAAAACTAACAGAAACGAATAAACCTAGTGAGAATCGAGCAAATTTTCCAGCTGTTATGTGAAGTGGCCGTAACGCGCGGTAGCCAATAATCATAAGCGAATACGCATGACTAAATGAGTGATTGTACCACAAACTTTCATAATATGCATATCCGATTTTTGTGCTCTGAAAATTATTAGTAAGCAATTATTCAAACTAATGATAACAATGAACCTAAATGAGCATTGAAAACCTACAATAGACTTTTTAGGACATAATCATTGTAAAACCTTGGAATAAACCAACTTAGATTTACTAACGCATAAATTAGACCTATAAAGACATATATCGTGAAACTAACCAACTTTGAATTTTTTAAAGCGACTCTCTGTCGGTCCCAGACTGCTTTCAGATCCTATTCCGCTCCTAGGTGTCATTAATCTACTGATAAAATCGCTGGATCACTTGCAGCAATTTTTTACTCGCCTTAGAATTTTTTAAATCGACCCTCTGTTAGTCCCAGGCTGCCTGTGGGATTCATTCCACCCTTGGGTGTCATTAGTCTACTGAAGAGATGACTGGATCACTTGGATCAGTTTTCCATTAGTCCGCGAATTTTTAAATTTTACCTTTTTGTAGTATTCCTTGTAAGTCTTTCCTTCTGTTAAGTCAAGTTACGGTCATTTTACTATTCATGTCTAGGTTTAATTCATGCCTTGATAAGTCAAAGTAGTTTTAATTCAAGCCTTGGTAAGTCAAATGAAGTCCATTTCAAACTTTCATAATGATTATGTCCTAAAAAGTCTAATTTAGGTTTTCAATGCTCATTTAAGTTCAAAGTATGTCTTAAATTTCGACTCTGACGAGTTAATAAAAAAAAAAAAAAAAAACCTCATTGTAAAGATGCTCTCCAATCCAACAAAAAATGAAGAGATGGTACAGCGTGTACGTATCATAACTAAGATAATATAAAATTTGTAGACTTGAGACTTGAGTTTTGGCCATACTCTAAAATTATTAGACATGTTTATTTATGGATAAAAATAAAAATTAACACTTACCGTTAACATGGCGTATCCTTGAAAGCAAAAAATAAGTGGATAGCATATCAATTGCGGAAGAAGTATTAAAGTGAAAGTTTTCTCGATAGTTTCTGCTAAGCTAAAATTAAATAAAGACATGAATAATATTTAAAAATTAAAGGTACTAATAAAAAATAAACAGGATTCATTTTTCACTTGATAAGATATTCGTGTCGTTGTACGATAGTCCGAAGTTTTTCTGCGACCAATTTATCAACAGCTGGATGTTTATTTACATTGTAGAGATTTTTCAATTGGTTACGAATGATAGCTAATTGGCTGCAGAGGTGCAGAACGAGTACTGTCATAAAAGTGTCAAAAGTTCCATATACAAGTGATGTAAACATCGTTGCTGTTATTTGACATATCCAAGTTATTTCAAAAATATAATTTCTTGAAGTATTAAATGGAAAGTAACTCGGCCACATTAGATTACTTGCTATTGTTGGAGTTGATCCGTAAAGAAATAATTTCTCGGGTTTCAAATAAGTCTATAAGTTATGAAAGGGTTTAAATTGCTGTTAAAATTGAAAATTTTTTTTATTTAAAAAAAAAATAAATAACCGTCACTAGAATGTGTAAAAATACAATTAATGGAGCGTACAAAATTGATATAAATGCTAGGATTCGACCAATTTTAGCTTCCTTCATCATTATTTTCATATTGTATTGCGATTTAACAGAACTCCAATCTTCTGCCATCATTTCAATAATTGATGCCAAAACTAAATATATAAAATATTTATATTACTCATAATTTATTAAGAATTCAAAGGCCATAAAGAAATAAAATAGTCGTTAAAGTTTTCCTTGAAAAATTTTTTTTTCAGGTATAGTTATTTATATACTAGTGAAAAACAAGTTTTATGATAATTTAAATTTTATTTTTAATAATAGTAGATTACACACTAAGGAAGGAAAGTAGGACATTCTAATCCACGTGTGTAATTGCTTACCCGAGCCCAAGCTGAGGGTCGCAAACACGCGGATTGGAATATCATCTTTTCCTCTGCGGTGTGCATACGATTTTTCACTAGACCTGCACCTGAAAGTTTGAGTTTTTGCTTCTATATATGAAAAAAATGGCGCATACGCTAATTTTTAATATACACTGAAAAAAAAATTAACTTTTGTAACATTTTCTTCAGTAGCAAATCAACATAAATTATTAATTTTATATTTAAGTTAAAGAATAATTTTTTAGACAGAAGAAAATCGAAAATTACATACAGTACTAAAAAAAAGCAGATCAGCACATCTCGAGCTGAGCTCAGATTTCGCCGATTAAGAAAATGATTTTGAATTAAATCATCAAATTTTTGCATTAAAAATATATTAAATTGAAAATTTTCAATATCATAATTTCTTATGAGAAGAAACTACAATATTTCTAAAAGTTATTTTTTCTCTCAGTGTAAGTTTTCTCATAAGAGAAAAAAACAACTTTCTTCCCTATAAACAGGACAGGAATTTAAACCTTCGATGCAAGTATGGTGAAAAAGTTTAGAATGACATTTGCATTTTATATTTTAAGAAACGTAGTCACATTTCGACTACCCGCGATTATAGACAATTACGTTATTGTTTAAAAATAAATTTTTACCTTATTAATGAGAGATTAATGAGACAAATAAATAATTATTAAATAACTTACCATGTCTTTGATTGTAGAGAACAATATATTTGCCAATAGCAACAATTGCAGAAACATTGTATGAGAGTAAATTAACCATACTGTCAATATCACCCCAAATAATAATAATTGTTCCAGTGTGTGGAAGATAGAACACGGCGAGAACAAAAATAATGTTAAAATATACTCGTAATTTTTTTAATAATGTAAATTTATAAAGTGGCCATATTCCAAGAATACGCAACGACAATTCACTCCATTGACACGCATAATTAAATCCTACTAATTACAATACATTTTTTTTTACTTTTCATTAAATTTTATTGAAAAAATATAAATATCAAAAATACGTTTCAAAATATTATTATTCTTGTAACAAAATTTATATTATAAAAAAATTATTAGCAAATGAAATGTCAATAAACAAAATTAATATTTTTTCTAATATCATTTTTTTTTTTTAAATAAAATTTTGCCGAATAACTTTTCAGAGCATTTGAAATAAAAATTAATATTTTAACCATAAGAAAGTAAAAAAAAATAGAGAATTTTTCGAATTATTTTTGTATTTTGAATCAATACATAGGACATAATTTGATAGATATAATCACTGAATTTAAATCTATACCTGAGGTTTTCATATTTATTCTTGAGTTGTCTACTAATGACTACCTTGTATAGTACCATTTTATCGATCGTTACTGAGATGGTTGCATTATTATTGTTGTGCGCATGATCGATCTATTATTCAATAATGACAGTAATTTTTCATAGGATCACATGCATTGTAAACGATAAAAGTTTACTTCGAGTAAACTCTCTTACGAACAGGCAGTTGTAATCGAACCGCCGAAGAGCAGAAAACTTTACTCGTATATTGATCATCAAAAAAACTTTATTATTAAATAAATTATTAATCACTTATTGAAATTGATAATAAAAGAAATTTACATTCAATTTATGACCCGAAATTTGATTATTATAATATATATATCAAATACATTTATATAAATTTTTTTCTATAGAAATTATTTGCTGTAAAAAGTTTTATGTAAAGTGACAAAAACATTCATTTTATTCATGCGAAGATTAATTAGCACTATTTTGCGAAATTAGTGAAAGTGTCTGTGGATCTTTCAAAAATTTTTTGTTGTGATAAAAATTTTATCCTAAAATTTCATAAAATTCTCAATGAAATTCTAAATAAATAGATAATTATTTTATTATAAACGTTTTTATCCAAAAATTTACATCACTACATGAAATTTTAGTTCTTATTTTTGTGCGAAATTTTTTTAAATCATTGAAATGTTTTATCTAGAATAAATGACATTACACTGATAGACATAAATATTGTTCAGAATCACATATTTTATAAAATTAAAAATTCCACATATATCTCAGTCAGTTTTAATTAAATTTGTATCACTTACATAACGTTATATAATTTAAAAATCACAATGTTCGGCTTTGAACTGCTCGAAGCATCGATAGATATCCGAAAGATGTTTTTAGTATCTATGGTAAAATAATTAACCAATCAATCGAATAGAATATTCAAAATAGATGATTATGAACCCTTACCGATACGAATAAACTTAATGAAAAACGAGAAAACTTTCCGGCTGATATGTAAAGTGGCCGCATAGCTCTGTAGCCAATAAACATAAGCGAACGTGCATCCGTGTATGAAAAATTGTACCATAGACTTTCATAATAGGAATAGACGACAGATGTACTCTATTAAATTATGTGGGAAAATTAATTTTCTTTAACAAATAAAAGTATATTGTAGTATGTAAAAAACAACCTCATTTTGCAGATATTCACCAATCCAACAAAAAATGAAGAGATGGTATAGCGTGTACGTATCATAGCTTAGATAATATAAAATTTGTAGACTTGAGACTTGAGTTTTGGCCATACTCTAAAATTATTAGACATATTTACTTACAGAAATTATAAGATTAAAAATAAACACTTACTGTTAACATGGCGTATCCTTGGAAACAAAAAATTAATGGATAGCATATCAATTGCGGAAGAAGAATCACATTGAACGTTTTCTCAATAGTTTCTGCCATGCTTAAATAAATAGTGCATATTAAAATATCAAATTTAAAAAACAGTCGATAAATTTCGTATTAGTTGATTCTATAATAGCATATTGTACAACTAGTGCGATAAGTTGTCGATTACGCATTCGCTTGTGTGGATAATTGACAACACCGCACGAATTGAATATACTTTTTTTTTTTATAATTAATGCGATATGAGTACTATTTTAGTGCTCGCTGTTTTGTCCCCCAAGTAACTTTTTGCCGACTCAACTGTTGCCGCGACATTTTTGTGGGTAAAACGATAATCTGCATGCGACTACACGGAAAAAAATGTTGGCTCAAAACCTAACAATTTTTATTGTGCTGTCGAACAAACTTGAAACAGAAAATGAAGCATCTGAAAATTTATTATGTTCTTATGAAAAATTATTATGCCACATCACAATTATTATAATGTATGAAAGTAATTGTTATTAAATCTGGTATTAGTTTGGAATCAGGGTCAACCATATTTTTCAGAATTCCAAGTGCTTACACCTTAAAGATCCATAATTAAACTTTTTCCACGTGTTCAGCTACACGGCGGATTACATTTTCTGTATGAGTTTATGTCTCTAACACCAGATATCTATCTGAACCTTGCAATTGAAGTATGAAAAAATGTCAAAAATAACACAAAATCATGTGAATTTTCCAAAATAAATTTTTCTAATAAATATAAGTAATTTTATATAATACCGTAAGATGGACGGTGGTGATAGAAAAGTCGATCTAAGAGTTACAAATAATTTTTGAACTCTTGTAATAGTGAAAATCAGCATATTTTTGTTATTTCAGTATTTTAATGTGTACAACAGCTCACATAACATTTTGTTGCAAGTAGTTTGGATGGTATCTGCCTTCCCTTGCTGGTATAGTGTCTGGCAGAAACCCACAACACTGTTTTACGCCGGCCCGTACTAGTAAGAGATGTAGTCTAAGGCAAGAGTGCGTTAACATAGCCTTACTGACGAGTCCGTTAACGTACTTAGGACGAAACTACAAACATTATGGCAAATAGGCATATAAACCTTAAGTTTTGGTGGTTGACTTAAGAGTCAATACATAGAATGAAAAGAAAAATATGTCAAATAGTGCAGTGTAGCACGGAATTGAAAAATCTCAAAGATAAATTCGAAATTAAGCATAATTTATACCTTAATTATATACTAAGGTTTATCAAAGCTTATATAACATCTAATTAAGCAAAAACAACTTCAATCCGCCGACAAATACTTGGGATTAAACGTGGTCCCTAAGCCATTTGCCAGGTTTTGGATTTTTGCTTTTCGATATACCTGTTGACCCCACTTCCAAACAATTACCTTAAATCTTATCGATAAGTTTCTCGCGCATAGTAATTATTGTGATACAGTATAATAATTTTTCGTATGATCGTAATAATTTTTTGGATGCTTCCCTTCCTGTTTCAAGTTTAGTCGACAGCATAATAAAAGTTGATAGGCTTCGAGCCAACATTTTTCTCCGTGTAGAAGTAAATTTGCATGAGACAAGTTGTCGAAAAATGTAATTTCAGCATTTTGATAAAAAGAAAAAGAAATTAATTAATTTTCCACCTGATAAGTTGCTCATGTCGTTTAATAATAGCTCGAAGCTTTTTCTTGACGGAATTATGGAACAGTAAACGTTGATTTATATCTTCATTGAGATTTCGCAATCTGTTTCGAACAATAGCTAATTGGCTGCAAATATGTAGGATTATAACAGCGATAAAAGTGTCAAAAGTACCATATATTAATGATGCTCCCATGGTGGCTGTTATTTGACACAACCACGTAAGCTCGAAAATATATTTTCTCGAAGAATTAAACGGAAAATAACTTGGCCACATCAGATTATTTGCTATTGTTGGAATCGAACCGTAAAGAAGTAATCTATCAGGTTTAAGATATGTCTGGAAACAATACGGAAATTAATTTTTCAAAATAACATCACACTGGGAGAATTATCTAATAAAATTTATTCGTTAATTGTGAGTAAAACTGGGCCAGGATAAATAATTACTTTTCTGTTTTTAGATAGTTTTCATTTATAGGGTAAAAAACCCTATTTCAGGTAATTTTTAAATAAAAAACAGTGCAAAATAAAACAAAATGAATTAGTTTTTATTCTTTCCATACTTATTTTGTTTTTGGCCCAGGTTTACTTTAAATTGTAGGGTAAATTTTATCATAATAATCTCTCCGTGCAATTTTAGCTTTAAAAACTGAACGAATATTATTCAACTGTGACAAGAATATGTAGAATCACAATCAGCGGAGCATATAAAATTGATATAAATGCCAATAATCTTCCAATTTTTGCGTTATCCATCATTATGGTTAAATCATATGCAGATTTATGAGCTCCCCAGTCTTTTGCCATTATTTCAAAAATTTTCATTAAAACTGTGCAATAAAAAATTTAATTAATACTCTCTAAAAATGAATCAGTGAAATTCACTTCGAATTATATAAGTATACCATTGGTTGAATTAGTGGTATACTTATGGCTGTAGAAATAGTGACTTTCCACTGATTCGCAGTGAATTTCACTAATTCATTTTTGAAGGGTGAGTTTAATATCAATTAATTATTTTAAACAAACTAACCTTTTCTATGTTTGTAAATAACAATATATTTAGCAATTGCAACCAATCCCGAAACATTGTACGAAAGTAAATTTACCATACTATCAATGTCACCAAAAATAATTACAATCGTCGCACTTTGTGGAAGATAATAAGTAGCGAGAACAAAAATAATATAGAAATATGCTTTAGTTTTATTCCAAAAACTTGGTTTTGAATTTGGCCATATTCCAAGGATACGTAAACTTATTTCACTCCATTGTAAAGCATACTTGAATCCTAATAATAATTTAACGTTTCAATACTTGTTTAGATACAAACTCTCATGCAAAATCGTTCGATATATAAATAAAAATCTATACCTGAATCTTTCATATTCATCCTCAAGTGGTTTAGTAAGAACTGTCACTCAGTATGCATTTTATTGATTGTTTTTGAAAATGGTCAAACAACTCTGATGATTGTGCGCATGAATGATCTATTCTTAATCATCGTAGTCATTTTTTATGGGATCACTTGCATTGTTAATGAAAAAAGTTTACTTGGATGGAACTCAGCCACAAACTAATGTAGTTGCAAAAGAACTATTGAGCTGTGAAGACTTTACACGTTAATATTTTTTCTTACTGATTATCGTGAACTTCAACTTTTCTTTTTTTAATGTTAATTATTGAATAGTGTTAAAAACAATTGTTTATTGTAAGACAACGTTTTGTTTCAATTACCTCAAGCATTATTAAGTCTGTAATTTTGTTCCTACTATAATTTCTTATAGGGAGTTATAAGTTGTGGAGCATCACTCAACCCTATTTGTTTACCGTAACGTTAAACAGTTTAATGAATTTATGTAATTAATTAAACTGAATTAAATATAAAAATTACTTACGGTTAGTCACAAATTTTATCAACACTGCCCTGGTGGAAATTTTTCAAAATTTTCTCTGAAAAACTCAGTTCTAAAGTTCTAAAGACTTTTTCGAAGTTCTGAAGACTTTTTCATAGTTTTTCAGAGAAAAGTCAGAATAATTTCCCCCAGGGTGTGCAGACACGTCATACTTTTTCTGTAATTTCTCTATATATTTAAGGTAAAAGACCCATTATCCGCTCACTTTGCATTGGGGTGAAATTAAATCATTTAATGCAAATTAGAAAATGGGATGAAAAATCTTTTTTTTTAGTAGTAATTTTTTGTAGTTTTAAATATTAGAAACAGTTATTGAATAATTTAACGTAACCTAAATTTAATCTAATGAACGAACGTTAAAGTAAAAAATCGACTGAGCGCGGTTTCGAAAACAGTCATACTGTAAAAAATTTTGCGGAGTGAACGCGGATTAAATCCGGAGTGAATGCGAAACAGATGACTGTGTATTCACTTAATCCTCTTGAAGTGAAATTTACTCCGAAGGAAAATTTACTTTAATTTAAATGAAATCCAGTCCACTTCAAAATCACTTCGCTGGAAAAACAAACTCCCTATTTACTTCGTATGCAGTGATTTTTTTCTCAAATTCTGGAACTCCGACTCAGATTTGAATGAAATCCGTAATCACTTTCGACTTTTTTATTGTGTAATTGAAATTTATATTAATTTTTTTTCAATGTTAATTTTCTTAATTGAAATTTTCTTTTTATAAAAATTATGAAAACACATTAATCGGTTAAAATGAGCGACTATTGATATTAATTGAGCTTACGGCCTTTTACCTTTAATTAAAAATAATAAAAATTTGTTTTCATTAACTAAAATTTAATATGGTAGAAATATTTATTATTATTATTTAAATAATCAATTATAAAAATTTTTGCTAACTAGTCTGACATTTTTTCTTGTTTTACGGCTAATAACATTGATAAATATCCAAAAGATGTTTTGAGTACCTATGAAAAACGAAAATAAAGAAATCCTTAAACTCAAAATGATAATATTTAAAAATTAACTTACTGCGAGAAATAAATTTCTTGAGAACGCGCAAAATTTTCCTGCAGTAAGTAGTAAAGGTCTACGTGCACGATGGCCAATAAACATCAGCGAGCGTGATTTGATTACGGGTAATTCGTACCAGTTGCTCTTGTAGTATGATTGACCGATCAATGTACTCTAAGTAAATTACGGAATGTAATCGAAGATAAAGATAATTTTTTTTTTTTGCATTAGCAAAATGTTTGCTTACTTCAAATGATAGATAGTCGCCGACATAACAGTAAACGAATAAGTGCAGAACAGTGTAAAATACATAGACGATGGAAAAAAGCATTTCAAGAATAGATATTTTGCCAGCCGAAGGATCTATAAAACTCTGGAGTAATTATTTTCATTAAATTTATGGTAAATATTAGGGCATAAAAATTTTTTATATCAATAAATTTAAATTACTGTTATCATTGCAAATCCTTGGAGACAAAATGTTACCGTGCATACGAACATTTGAGGAAGAAGAATTGAATTAAATGAATTTTCAATCATTAGTCCTAGTCTTTTTAACAAAAATATAATTTGATTGATTTTATAAATCATTTTTTAAAAAATTTTTATTAACAATAATTTATCTTAAGTATTAATTTGAGTGTCACATAATTATATTAATAATTAAGGAAAATTCAGTCAAAATAAAAAACCTAAAAAAAAAGTATCTAAATTTGGATGGTCTAAAAAAATTTACTACTTTTTTTTTTCAATTTCATAGAAAATCTTTCGATTTTACGTATTTTTGGGAAACCTCTTAAGAATCAGCTTAAGGGCCAGTTTTTCAAACCGGGTTTATTTGTAATCCGGGTTTAAATTGTTATTGCTGATATATCTATTAATGTATCTATATATTATTAATGTATAGATACTAGCAATATTAATTTAAACCCGGATAAAAATAAACCCAATTTGAAAAACTGGCCGTAATTAACAATTTTTAAAAATAACTCCACAATTTTAAAAATATTAAAATGTGCACTGACAATATTTTTAACAATAATAAAAAATCTTACTCATTTATTTCTTCATGATGTTTAATAATTTCCGAAAATTTATGCCAAAAAACTTTTGAGTCAACTTTGACATCATCATTAATAAGATTTTTTAATGAAATACCAACGACTGCTAGTTGGCCACAAATATGAAGCACCATACATGAGACAAATGTATCAAAAGCCGCATATGCGGTCATAGAAAAACAGGTCGCGAAGCATTGAGCTGTCCACGTAGGTATGAAATACATCATTACTCTTGAATCAAAAGGCAGATATCCAGGGTAAAGTAGACCTACTGACAATCGTGGGTCTAAATCCGTGCGCTTCATCAATTGCATGCCGATCCAAATCTAAAATCATATCTCTTTCAATCAGCTCCTAAAGATTCAAATAAAATTGGTTTTTATTAAAAGTAAAAAAAAAATTTTTTCAAATTGAAAACCTTAAAGAACACAAATGCAATAAAAAGAGTATTAGTGATTATAGTAGACGTCACTGAAATAATTCGACTTATTTTCGCAGTTTTGAGCATCACTTTATATTCTTCTTTGCTTCGTAATTCACTCCAATCTTTTGTCATAGTAACGATTGCTAATTTTAACACTAAACAAAAAAAAAAATAAAATTATTATCCAACTCAGTAAATAATGTCAACTATAAATAATTTTATTCTAATAAATTATAGTCATTTCACCATCTCTATAATGACGAAAACTAATAATTTTAATAATGGCTACTAAAATCGGTCCATTAATAGAAAGACTCTCGATAACTGCGTTCATGTCACCCCAGTTTACATAAGCTAGCGTTGATTGGGGTAAGTAAATAGTCATGAAAATCAACCAAGCACCGAACCATCCTTTTAGTTTTGTGAAAAATCCATCATTTGGTTCCGGCCACAGTCCGACGAATCTTAAACTGGTCCGATTCCAAGCAACCGCATACTTAAAATCTTTTTTTATTTAATTAATATTGTTACTTTATTAAATCTATAAATTTTTATAATAGTTAGGGTAGAAGTATAATTTGTGGCCACTGCTCTACTTTTGGACAATTAATTTTTTATTTAAATTAATGAAAAAGTATAAAAAAAAATTTCATTCTAATACAGTAAATAAACTGTCTTTGAACGAAATTAAAAAATGAATTGTCATTGCGTACATTACGAATTATTTTATTAAAATTTTTTAAGTGGCCAAAAGTGGCTAAAAACGGCACCTCTACTCTATATCCTAATATGGAAAATTTTAAAATACCCTGGTTGTATTCCATATTGTCAGTACGGTGGTTAAGAAGCAACTGAAGAACTGAAGACGATTCACTGAAAAACTATATCCGTAACGGAAAAGTTTTAAATTGAGTTTTAAAAACTTGCAGAGCCATGAGATAATTGAGCCAAGGGTATATTCGACCATCTGTCGACTGTAAAGCCTCGTATCGACAAAATTGAAAGAGACGTAGCCACAAATTTTCCATAAAATAAATTTTATTTTTAAAAATACTATAGTTTACCTTCTATTGCACTATTTGTTCTCGATGATTTTCATATTAATTTAAAAATTACACTTGAATTCAAATGTTGTTGATCTATATTTTTTTTTGATAGCTCAAAAATTACTTACAGATTTGAAAATATATTAGTAAAGTAGAAAATGTAAGAAAACAAAAAATGATTTCCAGTGAATTAAAGAATGATCGATGTAATTACTCTGTTTAGAAGTTATCACTAATTAATAAAAAAAAAAATGCAAAGTTGTGTAAGTCGATCATCTATTAACTTTAAAATAATATTTTGCAAATATAATCTAAAAAAAATTCAGCCGTTATGGAAATAAATTTATGTATTTATTAGTTTATTTCTTGGAATGTATATAATTATCCAAAAACTAAGTAGACGATTTATCTCTTTTTACAGCAAGTAACATTGATAAATAACCAAAAGACGTTTTTAGTATCTGGAAATAAAATTTCAACCGTTTCAATATAAATAATATATACACGGAGAATTAATTTTGTTTTAAATCCTATAGTGTCATAGACTGTAAAAAATTTTGGTGTGAAAATGTCCCCCGAGTACTTTACATGGCCGTATAGTATGAAATAATGATATGAAAATCCTCGGTGTAAATTATCCATCCGTATAATTTTAACACGGTGTAATCTAGTGTTTTACACCATTCTGTGCTACTCGTTACAATTTTGATTAATGAGCAGCAAATGATATTGAACATTTTTATCTACTCAGTCAATAACTATATTCATTTTATTTAGATAGTAAGTAATATTTTTAACATTTCCATATTTTTATGATTATTTTTATTAACGCAAAATTATCATAAATTACACATTTGCACGCTTGGAAGGGTAAAAATTTATAAATTAACACCGCCTAAATTTAACACCTTAATTTGTACACCGAGACATTTACACTACACCGAGTCCAAAAATTTTTTATAGTGTAGTAAAGCCGGAGCATGTTGGCCACCTGCAGAAATTAAAATAAACACTATGGCCATGGTAATTTTTGCATGTTTTTATTTAAATTTTCATTAGAAAGCCAATGTGGTCCGGCTTTACTATGACACCATAGCATTTCAAACAAAAACAATTTCTAATATACAAATAATTAATAAAATTTGCTAACTCTAATAAATAAATTTCGTGAAAAAGCACAAAATTTTCCAGCTGTAATCTTTAGAGGTCGTCGAGCCCGATGACCAATAAACATTAATGATCGTGATTTGTCTTGTGGTAATTTGTACCACTCACTTTTGTAGTATGACTGACCAATTATTGAACTCTGTACAATAAAATATTTCCTTCAATTGATTATACGGTTAAATTTAATTATTGTGTGGATACGATATTTACTCACCTCAAACGATAGATAATCACCTACGTAACAGTAAACAAATAGATGCAAAACAGTGTAAAATACGTAAACAATAGAAAATAACATTTCGAGAATCGACACTTTTCCAGCTAATGGATCTATAAAACTCTATAACGTATACTTATTAATATTTTTTTGATACTCATCGAATTGTTAAAATTTACCGTAATCATTGCAAAACCTTGGAAACAAAATGTGGTAGTGCAAATAATCATTTGAGGAAGAAGTATGGAACTGAATGAGTCTTCTATTACGTTGGCTAATCTTTGACGTTAAAACATGAAATTTTATAACATCATATAATAAATCAAATTTAAATAACAAACTTTTTGATTGATCATAATGAAAATATTCTAATGATGGCAATAAAAAATCGCTTGAAATTTTGATTAAAAAAAATAAAGATTCTCACTCATTAAGTTTTTCGTGACGTTCAACCGTTTTTGAAAATTTTTTCCAAAAATAATTAGGATCACTGTTGGTATCTTCGTTAATGAGATTTTGTAATGATATGCCAACAACTGCCAATTGACCACAAACGTGAAGCACCATGCATGAGACAAATGTATCAAAAACTGCGTATGCAGTCATAGAAAAAAGTGTTGCAACCAATTGAGCAATCCAAGTAGGAATGAAAAATTTGATTTTTTTTGTATCATATGGAAAGTATGCAGGATGAAGTAATCCGACTGATAGACGTGGATCTAGATCAGTTCGTTTTGACATTTCCAAGCCTTCCCATATCTGAAATAATTAAACTGTAAAAATTTTCGATTTTAAAAAAGATCTCAAAACCTGATAAATAATAATAAAAAATAGTCGACATCGTGGGCCAACTCTAAAAACTTCCCGCTGTTTTCGAGCTTAAAGAGAGAATCTACTTACTGTTCATAAATTTTTGCGCCCATCGAGTTCCAAAAACAGTTATATATTTTTTGAACCAAGAAAGATACATTTAGTTGAACAAAAGTAATATTTGTCGTACGAAATCTTTGGAATAAACCAATCGATTTTTAAACGCTTTGCGGCAATCGAAAGTGCTTGTTAAGACAGACTTCAAATTCTGAGGCAAATCGATTAAGCGATTTACGAGTTACTCAACAAAAACCTAAGAACCTATTTTTGATTTTTAACTTTTGAATAATTTAGAAATTACTCGGCCGATCAACTTCCAAATCTAATAAAATCCATAAGTCTTGATGAGCTCTTTTGATTGCAGTGAATCACAATCAAATTGGTTGATTCGTTCCAAAGATATCGTACGACAAAAATTAATTTACACAAATATACACGCGCGCGTGGATTTGAACGTCTATCAATAAACGGATTACGTTCTCAACATCTCTGAAGGCTAGAAAAACATTAAACTCAGCCTTTGAATTCTAATCACACCGTCTCCAAAAATTTCCACTCGTATCATATAATTTTTATTCAAATATGTTGTTTCAAAATTTTCAAGTCTAGAAACAGCCAATTCGGCTTCGAAATTTAAATTACGCCGTAGAAAAGATCCATAGAAAATCGATAGCTGCTCAAGATGAAAACAAAAAAAATTACATGCGCCCTTTCATACACTCAGACGTCATTTTGAAATTAGTATTGAATAGATTTTTGGAACCTCGAAATCTTTAAATCCTTTCAAAACTCAGTTTTCAAAAATCAGACCGAAACCAGTCATTTTTTTTTCTTTTTTTTAAATTAAAAATTTTCTCAGCAGGGAGATAAAACCAAAATGATGCATGTAAATACAGACAGCTCTTAAAGTTAAGGCATAAAAATATTTTCCCTCAATAATAAATTAAATTATAAAACCTTAAAAAATATGTATGCAACAAAAAGACTATTAGTAATAATCGTAGATGTCACGGAAATAGCTCGGCTAATTTTTGCAGTTTTTATCATAACTGCATACTCTTCATTACTCCTCGAACTACTCCAATCTTCTGCCATCGTATCAATAACTCTTTTCAACACTAAAAAAAAAAAATAACAATAACACCAAACTAATCTGAGAATTTATCTAATTTATGAACACAATTCACCTTTTCTATAGTATCGAAAAATAATAATTTTAACAATTGTTATAAATACTGGACCGTTGACGGAGAGACATTCGATAACTGCGTCCATATTGCCCCAATAAACATAAACACTTGCAGATTGTGGAAGATAAATAATAATAATTATCAAACACGCACAAAACCATCCTTGTGATTTAGTTATAATTCCGTCATCGTCTTCTGGCCAAAGACCGACGATTTTTAAACTAGTTCGATTCCAAGCGAGTGCATATTTCAAGTCTTACTTATTTACATAAATATTATTATTGTTAATTTTTATTAATAATATTTTTTAAGAAATATTAAAAAATACCTTGGCTATACTGCATCGACATTACCTAAATAATAGTCGAATTTAAAATGACAAGTTTTTGAAAAAAATGGCGGAGAGACGAACAGTTTAAAAGTTGAATTAAAAATCCATAAGACCATGAGATAATTGTCTTGCGGATATATTCGACCATCTGTTCGTTTGAACTGCAAAGTTGTCGATAGTTTGTGTAGGTAATCAACTAAATATGAATAGTCGAACAAGAAAAAAAGTTTTTATGCTCAGTAGAGCTTTTAATGTTACAAAATTATAAAAAACATCAATACGTTTAAAATTTTATAAAGACTTTTATTATTATTATTGTTGTTGTAATTGGAAAATTTTTTTTAATCCTAGTGAAAACAATTATTGTTTGCAGTAACAAATAACATAACAAATTATTGTTTGACGGCTAATAGCATCGATAAATATCCAAATGAAGTTTTTAAAATCTGAAAAAAGTAGTAATTAATAAACGTCATGATTGTGAGAAAAAATTTTTAGTTATATTTACCACAATGAAAAGATGTCTGGAGAATGAACAAAATTTTCCGGCAGTTATTGTGAGCGGTTTGTAAGAACGGTAATTGATGATCATTAACAAACGCGCTTCTCGAAAAGGTAAATTAAACCAGTTACTTTCATAGCATGTCTGAGTTATCAGTGTACTCTTAAAAACAAAAATTATGTTAATGTAACTCAATTAGCGATAAAAAAATCTATTTTTCTTTTTTAAATTCGGTTCATTTTTAGCCGATTTAATTCGGCCATTCCCGAAAGAAATGTATTTACTCGGAAGCTAATGGGATTATTGAATTATTTCATGACAAGTTCTTCAATATTATAAAAATATAAATAAAATGTGCGCAATAGTTCCAATTCTATCTGCCGCTATCTTAATATAAAGTAATTTATGACATTGAACAGAATTTTCAACTGCGTAAATATAAAATTCATCCAATTTTTTTTTTAAATATTATGTCAGAAAATAATGTTATTTTTTGTCAAAAAAACTTGATCAATTTATTAATTCTGTTCTCAACATCAATTCTGTACATATATGATAATACTTACTTGAAAAGAAAGCAAATCACCAATATAACAATAAATGAACAGATGCAAAATAGTGTAGACCATATATGAACTGAAAAACATAATTTCAAGGATCGACATATTATTGTTTGCACTATCCACCAAATTCTGAAAATATCATAAATTTTACAACTTTTCATTTTTTTAAACTATCGTTGATTTATTGGGAGCGTATCGAAAGGAGTATAAGAGAAGGTGAATTATCCCTTTAAGCAAATAAACCCTTGTGCGTAAATTTGAATCACTATTTCTACAAATTACAAGTTAATGTGCCAAATTCAATAATCGATATGGTAATTTTTAATATTATTTTTTACCATCGTTAACATGTATCCTTGAAAACAAAATGCTAATGTACACCCAAGCATTTGTGGAAGCAAAATTGAGCAAAACGAATTTTCAATAAGTTCAATTAATCTTAAAAAAAAATAAAAAATATTATATTCTATTAAATAATTGATTTGATTATTGATTATACTGTCAATAATCATAATAAAAAAAAATATCTTACTGATTGAGTTCCTCGTGACGTTTAACAATTTGCCCTAGACTCCATCGAAATTTATAGATATTTTTAAAATTTGTCTCATTCACGAGATTTTTAATTGATATTCCAATAATTGCCAACTGGCCGCAAATGTGCAATAAAATCATTGACATAAAGCTGTCAAACGAACCATAGGCTGTTGGTGAAAAAAATGTCGTAAAAAACTGAATTGCCCAAGTTGGTAAATAATATTTTAATTCTTTTGTAGAATACGGTAAGTAAGCAGGATACAGAAGATCAATAACTACATTTGAATCATGATTTACTTGTTGTTTTTTCATTTGCATCGCCATCCATATCTAAAATTAAATTGTTATCGTTATAATTATTCAGTAATTGCGAAATATATTCTGATAAAATAATTTAATTTGAACAACTTTGAATAAAAAGTAAGCAATGATAGTTGTGTTGATAAGAAAAACTGAAATAATTGAAATAACTCTGCTCAAATTAGCCATTTTTATCATCGGTGCCCTTTCGTTGTCTTTTCTAGTTATTGTCCAGTCTTTAGCGATTAAGTCGATAAATATTTTCATTTCTGAAAAAAAAAATATTACGCGTTATAAAAAAAGTAAATCAATATATTTATGATTCCTTGCACACCTTTTTTGTAGTAGTAAAAAATTACGAGTTTCATCATAGCAATCATAATCGGAATGCTAATAGAAAGGCACTCAATCACAGCATCCATATTACCCCAAAGTGGATAAATACTTGCGGTCAGTGGCATCCATATAAAAGTTAAAACACAAAAAAAACAGAACCATATTTTGTATTTTAAAATTCCATTGCTTGATTGTGGCCATGCACCGATGAAATTGAGCATTAATGGATTCCAACCCATTGCATATCTATATCCTAAATTTTTCACATATGTTTGCAATATTTCATACACTAAAAAATTTACAAAGTAAACGCGGATTAAATCCAGAGTTAAGTCGGAGTGAATGAAGTGGTCGACTGTTTATTTATTTAGTCCCCTCGGAGTGAGATTAAATCTGATGTTTATTTCAGTATTGAAACTCTCAATCGAAGTAAATGTGAATTGAAATAAAATCCGTAACACTCCGAATTAACTTCTGATTTTTTACAGTGTAGAGAAAAGTCTTAATATATTTTCAATTAATTCTTTAACGCGCACCTTCATTACAATAATCCATTGATGTTGTTCTGTCGACAGATAAATTGAAACTGATCTGTTTAAAAAAATATTGATCGCTAGGCTCTATTGTAAAAATAAACTACCGTCGATAATAGGCTATGCAATAAGATAATTTCTCTCATGTAGATCCGTTTTATTTATAAAGTTTTAAAGTTTCAATAGGATGTTAGTTTGAAAAAAAAAAATTTTCTTTGTTCGGATGTGTCTTTAGTTTTACTGCCATATGCTGCTTTAAATTTAAAATAAATATAAAACTCATTGAATTGTAGACTTTTTTTTTTTATTTATTTAACATAAATAAAATTATTGAAAAGAAACATAAATAGTACAAATGAGTGTGAATGAATTTACTGAGATAAAAAAAATTTTTATTTATTCTATGAGTTTTATCATTTTATATTTAAGTATCAATCATTCATTGACAAAAAAGACATTAATGATGATAATACTTACAAAGACAAAGAGGTTTAGAAAGCTTTAAATTTGTCAAAAACTATGACGAGCAGTTTACAAGTGCAATAGTTGATCAATATTATTTTATTTACATAAATTTTACTACTGACTAGAATAAACTGTAATTAGCTAAATTTTTTTCAATATAATTCAAATATGGTTATAAAGAGATAAAAAAGTGGAAATTATTTTTTGTTCTTTAAGTGGGCGCTGGTACAATTAAATTTTTTATAATGAAATGTTTTTAATCAACTAATTTTTAATGTACCGTAAACACGCAAAATTAAACTATCGAAAAGTGTACATGTTGTCATGAAGAAAACTATCCCACTAATTAGAGTTGAATAGGCAAGTAGAACTTTGATGCTTTCTCATGGCATGATAGTTTACGCGGGGGATGCCATCAAATTGACCGTTGGTCAGTTTTTCGCTGTTCAATTGACGTCAACTGTTGAAAAATTGTCAGACAATTTCTCTGCCTCATATCACTAATATGTATATTCATAATTATTTTTAAAACTCGAGATACTGAAAAAATTAGAACATACCTAAATATATCTAAAACTTCGAAAAGGCCCGAATTCAAGTCAAGACATTTACAACGCTACCAAATTGAATAACATTGACTAATTAGTAATTTCATCGCTCAGATATGGCTGGAACAAAATTTTCCTCGTTCTCTTAATAATATAGATTATAAAAATAATTATTTATTTTTATTCGTTGCGAAATCGATCATGTATACTAAATATATTGTTAATTACGATATGAACAAGTTGTAATTGGAAAATTTTTTTTTATTCCTATAATGAAAACAGTTACTGTTAGCAATAACACTTCATATTGGAAATTATTGTTTGACGGCTAATAGCATCGATAAATATCCAAATGAAGTTTTTAAAATCTGAAAAAAGTAGTATAATTAATAAACGTCATGATTGTGAGAAAAAATTTTTAGTTATATTTACCACAATAAAAAGATGTCTGGAGAATGAACAAAATTTTCCGGCAGTTATTGTGAGCGGTTTGCAAGAACGGTAATTGATGATCATTAACAAACGCGCTTCTCGAAAAGGTAAATTAAACCAGTTACTTTCATAGCATGTCTGAGTTATCAGTGTACTCTTAAAAACAAAAATTATGTTAATGTAACTCAATTAGCGATAAAAAAAGCTATTTTTCTTTTTCAAATTCGGTTCATTTTTAGCCGATTTAATTCGGCCATTCCCGAGAGAAATGTTTTTACTCGGAAGCTAATGGGATTATTGAATTATTTCATGACAAGTTTTTCAATATTATAAAAATATAAATAAAATGTGCGCAATAGTTCCAATTCTATCTGCCGCTATCTTAATATAAAGTAATTTATGACATTGAACAGAATTTTCAACTGCGTAAATATAAAATTCATCCAATTTTTTTTTTAAATATTATGTCAGAAAATAATGTTATTTTTTGTCAAAAAAACTTGATCAATTTATTAATTCTGTTCTCAACATCAATTCTGTACATATATGATAATACTTACTTGAAAAGAAAGCAAATCACCAATATAACAATAAATGAACAGATGCAAAATAGTGTAGACCATATATGAACTGAAAAACATAATTTCAAGGATCGACATATTATTGTTTGCACTATCCACCAAATTCTGAAAATATCATAAATTTTACAACTTTTCATTTTTTTAAACTATCGTTGATTTATTGGGAGCGTATCGAAAGGAGTATAAGAGAAGGTGAATTATCCCTTTAAGCAAATAAACCCTTGGGCGTAAATTTGAATCACTATTTCTACAAATTACAAGTTAATGTGCCAAATTCAATAATCGATATGGTATTTATCTGTGCATTGCATAAATTGATTAATCCTTCAGCACTCCCGTGTTTTTTAGTGTCTCACTTGCACTACTGCGACATCCTATAATTTGAATAGTGTCCTGTTAGAAAAATGCTTATAACGGAAGTGCTGACGGGTTAAATCATTGATTAATTTTTAGTATTACTTTTTACCATCGTTAACATGTATCCTTGAAAACAAAATGCTAATGTACATACAAGCATTTGTGGAAGCAAAATTGAGCAAAACGAATTTTCAATAAGTTCAATTAATCTTAAAAAAAAATAAAAAATATTATATTCTATTAAATAATTGATTTGATTATTGATTATACTGTCAATAATCATAATAAAAAAAATATCTTACTGATTGAGTTCCTCGTGACGTTTAACAATTTGCCCTAAACTCCATCGAAATTTATAGATATTTTTAAAATTTGTCTCATTCACGAGATCTTTAATTGATATTCCAATAATTGCCAACTGGCCGCAAATGTGCAATAAAATCATTGACATGAAACTGTCAAACGAAGCATAGGCTGTTGTTGAAAAATATGTCGTACAACACTGAATTGCCCAAGTTGGTAAATAATATTTTAATTCTTTTGTAGAATACGGTAAGTAAGCAGGATACAGAAGATCAATAACTACATTTGAATCATGATTTACTTGTTGTTTTTTTAATTGCAACGCCATCCATATCTAAAATTAAATTGTTATCGTTATAATTATTCAGTAATTGCGAAATATATTCTGATAAAATAATTTAATTTGAACAACTTTGAATAAAAAGTAAGCAATGATAGTTGTGTTGATAAGAAAAACTGAAATAATTGAAATAACTCTGCTCAAATTAGCCATTTTTATCATCGGTGTCCTTTCGTTGTCTTTTCTAGTTATTGTCCAGTCTTTAGCGATTAAGTCGATAAATATTTTCATTTCTGAAAAAAAAAATATTACGCGTTATAAAAAAATTAAATCAATATATTTATTATTCCTTGCACACCTTTTTTGTAGTAATAAAAAATTACAAGTTTCATCATAGCAATTATTAGTGGAATGCTAATAGAAAGGCACCCGATCACGGCATCCATATTACCCCAAAGTGGATAAATACTTGCGGTCAGCGGTATCCATATAAAAATTAAAACACAAAAAAAACAGAACAATATTTTGTATTTTAAAATTCCATTGCTTGATCGTGGCCATGCACCGATAAAATTAAGCATAAATGGATTCCATCCCACTGCATATCTATATCCTAAATTTTTAACGTTTTTTCAATATTTTGTACACTATAACAAAATTTACGGAGTGAACGCGGATTAAATCCGTAGTGAATTCGGAGTGAATGAAGCGAACTGTTTACTTATTCAGTCCCCTCGAAGTGAGATTAAATCTGATGGAGAGTTTATTTCAGTATTGAAACTCTCAATCGAAGTAAATGCGGATTGAAATAAAATCCGTAACACTTCGAATTAACTTCTGATTTTTTACAGTGTAGAGAAAAGTCTTAATATATTTTCAATTAATTCTTTAACGCGTACCTTCATTACAATAATCCATTGATGTTGTTCTGTCGACAGATAAATTGAAACTGATCTGTTTAAAAAAATATTGATCGCTAGGCTCTATTGTAAAAATAAACTACCGTCGATAATAGGCGATGCAATAAGATAATTTCTCTTATGTAGATCCGTTTAATTTATAAAGTTTTAAAGTTTCAATAGGATGTTAGTTTGAAAAAAAGTAATTTTTTTTTGTTCGGATGTGTCTTTAGTTTTACTGCCATATGCTGCTTTAAATTTAAAATAAGTATAAAACTCATTGAATTGTAGACTTTTTTTTTTATTTATTTAACATAAATAAAATTATTGAAAAGAAACATAAGTAGTACAAATGAGTGTGAATGAATTTACTGAGATAAAAAAAATTTTTATTTATTCTATGAGTTTTATCATTTTATATTTAAGTGTCAATCATTCATTGACAAAAAAGACATTAATGATGATAATACTTACAAAGACAAAGAGGTTTAGAAAGCTTTAAATTTGTCAAAAACTATGACGAACAGTTTACAAGTGCAATAGTCGATTAATGTTATTTTATTTTCATAAATTTCACTAGTCACTTGAATAAACTATAATTAGCTAAATTTTTTTCAATATAATTCAAATATAGTTATAAAGAAATAAAAAAGTGAAAATTATTTTTTGTTCTTTAAGTGAACGCTGGTACAATTAAATTTTTTATAATGAAATGTTTTTAATCAACTAATTTTTAATGTACCGTAAACACGCAAAATTAAACTATCGAAAAGTGTATATGTTGTCATGAAGAAAATTATCTCACTAATGAGAGTTAAATAGGCAAGTAGAACTTTGATGCTTTCTCATGACATGATGGATAATATAAACACATGACCAAGAATAGCAATTTTTATTTTCTCATTTTTATTACAATTATAAAATGGTAATTAATAATAAAATTTTAATAAAAGATATCATGTCTAATTATCTGCCAAAATTGTAAGAACTTTGTAAAAATTTTAATTATATTATATATTTTTTATTGATTTCATTATTAAATTCAAATAATATATATATTTTATTTATTACAAATTTAATTCTTTATAATAAATTATTAACCGTCATGGCTAATTTATTTTTCAATTAATTATAAAAAAAAATAATGTGTGCGTCAGAATTAAATGTCACTCCATTTTTCATCACATGACAGAATATTAGTAATTATTTTCAAGTACTTAAATTTTTTTACTAAAAGTCTTTTTTATCAAAACGAGCAGCTTGCAGTCAATGCGTGACTGTCCGAGTCTACATGTAAAAAATCGGGACTAAATTTAGAGTGATTATGAATTTTATTTAAATCCACATTCACTCCGATTCGGAGTTTTAATATTAAGGTAAACTCCCTTTCGGAGTAAATTTCACTCCGAGGGAATTTAATAAATAAACAATTATCTACTCCGTTACCAAATTTATTAAATCTGACTTAAATTTAATTGTTTATACTACAGCCTTATCAATTATTCTTCGATATTTTGTTCATTTTTGTAATCATTGACATTCAATAAGAAAAATTTTGTCATTAATTCGCAAACTCATTGATTTGGGTAATTGAAAATCATAAAATTCTTGAAAAAATTTAAACGCGGTCAAAATTTTTTCATTAGTCGTCTGATATATTTATCAACGATGAAAGATTTAAAAAACTTATTAAATTTTTAGAGTTTCCCACAGGCCTGCGGTTTCATTGATACAAAAAAATTCAGTATTTCATCTGAAAATGTTTAAAAATTTTTGAGCCAGTAATTTTATATCATACCATCATCTTCCCACGGAAAATTCGTATTTTATTCATGAAGAAATTTATCATGTATACTAAATATATAGTCAATTACATAATTATTGTAAGACTAAGAAATATTTTTTCAACAAAAGTAATTTTCATCTCCTTACAAGATAATTTCTTTTTTTTTACATTTTACAGCAAAAGTTAATATTATAAAAAATGTTTTTCACATTTACACTTATAATTTATGACTAAAAAATATAAGTAATCGTTTGAATAAAATATTTTCATGCCAAAAATAATAACAATTAATTATTTCTTCTTACACGGAGAAAAAATTATGGTAACAGTTCCAAGTACGTTTATGAAATATCATCCCATACCGTTATGGTAATGATTACTTGGGATTATGGGATATAGACCCATACTTTCTGGGGAAAGTTCCCATAAGTATGGGAACAATTCCTATCATTATGGTAACAGTTCCCATACCGCATGGGAAAGAATCATGGTAATGATTACTATACTCATAGGAATAGTTCCCATAAGCAAATAGGAACCAATCCTATAACCACATTGTAACGGTTCCTATGCGTATATAGGAATAAACCCTATATATTATGGTAATTGTTACCATAATATTATGGTAATTGTTACCATAATATTATGGTAATGGTTACCATAATATTATGGGAATGGTTACCATAATATTATGGGAATGGTTACCATAATATTATGGGAATGGTTACCATAATATTATGGGAATGGTTACCATAATATTATGGGAATGGTTACCATAATATTATGGGAATGTTTACCATGATATTATAGGAATCGTTACCATAATATTTAGAAATTATAATAATTTTTTTTTTTTATGTAATAAGCGTTTTTTTTTGTATATTTAATCTTTTTGTTAAACTATATTACAATAAAATATTATTGTTGGTCAGATAAAAATTAATTTGTAAATAATAACAATAAATAACTTCATAATAATTTAAACTGCAAAATTCTAAGTATAAAAAAATCGTTTTTATTTTTAAGCACTTTATGAGCCTTGAAGTAGCAGACATTTTAGATATTTTTTTATTTTCTATTGACATCGTACGAAGTATCAGGTAAAATTTATTTTAAAATCTCCACATCTAAATTTTGAGAGTTTTTGTAAGAATGAAAATTATTTTTGTAATAATGAATTCAATTTGTTGATTCAGTACAAGTTTAATATTAATGTATTATAGAGAAACTAATAAAATTGAAGCCTATCAAAATTTTAAATTTTGTTCTCGACACGAAAAATATTTGGGCTTGCATTTCAATAGAATATTTTAAAATTTGTAAGCTAAGTAATTTAGTAACTTTAAATAATAAGCGTTATATCCCTAAAAGATGGATTTAATAAAGTTTAAATTGAATTAAAAATTTTTGTATTAACTTATACTAGATATATATCTTAAATAAATAATAAAATATTCATACTTTAACTATATTTATTAATCATTTTTATATCATACAGCAAAAGCTGTTTCGTTAGTCACACGAAGACAGGATTGACTTCCATTCCTATAATATTATGGGAATTATTCCCATAATATTATGGTAATCGTTACCATAATATTATGGTAACCATTACCATAATATTATAGTAACCATTCCAATACCATATAGGAATTATACCCATAATTATAGAAATGATTACCATAATATATATGGGTGCCGTTCCTATAATCAACATTTCAAAAAAACCGGTTACCATGTATTATGGGAACCATTCCCATAATATATTGTAACTGTTACCATAATTTTCTCTCCGTGTAATGACCAGAAAAAATAAATTTTTTGTTACAGGATAAACAAGATAATGATAAAAATAAAAGCTACTGTTCGTATCGGCAGAAATAATTATAAATTAAATAGGAAATTATATGAATTCTAAAGTTACTCCGGTAATTAAATACAATTATCATAAATTACATCTCAGGAATTTTAAATGCAACTCAATAAAGGACATGTTATTAAAACTAAAATAAAAAGTTGGACTTTTTTCTGCGACAAGGACGAAAGGAAAAATAAAGTCAGTTAACAAGAATGTAAGTAAAAAAAAAAAAAAGTGATTTTATTATACATTTTTAACAAATATACAATTACAAGTTAAAAATATACTTCTTTATAAATATATCATTTTATTTTCTCAAAAAAAATAAAAATAATAATATAATAAATATTTCTTTCATACTTTAATTTAAAATAATAATTAAATAGAGAATTCGACATTTTCATATATTTTTTACAGTCTCGCATTAAATAAACATCTATATAAATTGTATAAAATCGTATGAAAAATAAATATATATAAATTCTTCATACGACAGCCTCATACATGCCGTCAATTATTGTCAATATTAAATAAATAATTAAAAAAACTAGATCTCACATAAATAAGTCCCTAAATAAAATATTTATTTATTTATTTAAAAAATATAATTTCGTTAAATTATCGATGGCTAATAAATATTTTCAGGTTGCGCCGTAGGGCACGAGAATCTCGAACAGTCATGCCTCCTCACGGCCTCCATGACCTCCTGGAAATGATCGGACACCTGCTGTGCTGCTCCAGGCTGTATTATCCTACCATATAAAACATTACTATTGTATATAATTTAATTTAATTTAATAGACGATAGAAAAAAAAATTGCAAAAGATCTACAAGTTTATAGTTGAGTATTAAATTTATATTACAAAGTAACAATATTTATACTGTTAACACTTTAGAAAGCGTTGAAAGGGTGTCAACAAATTATTGTAATTTATAATTATTATTTTTACGTATTGTCATCGGTTATTTTTATTATTATTTTAATTATCCAATTAGTGACGGTATTAAATTATTATAATTACGAAGTACTTAAGAAAATAATTTTACACCGCGAAGTTGTTAAATTATTGGGCATATCTGCAGCAAAAAAGACAATAAAGTAATAAACTATAAAAAAAAAAAAATAAATAAATTGAGGTGTTCGAAGTGTGAAAATACCAATAAAATTTTTTTGAACTTTAATAGGAAAATGTTACAGCAAATGTCTACTGATAGTTTATTCATAGTATTCATGACAATACAATTGTAAATTGTACTGTGAAACTATGTTAACAGGTAAAAGTTGAATCGAGAATGCCGAGCCATTGATGTGTGTGAGCGAAAGCCGAAGAAGAAAGTTATATTCTATATAATGTTAACCATACAGGTTTGAGCCAGATTATTACACGTGTTTAAATATATCGTTAATGATATTGAGAGTTGAATCATATGCATACTAATATTAATATCAATAATTTTATTTCTATATAATATAACGATTTCCTAAAGTCATTTTATTACGTCACTATTAAAATATTTTTTTTTTTGTTTTTTTCATTGTGTGATTATTTATTAATACGAATTAGAAACACGGAAAAAAATGAACTTATAAATTTAGAAACGACAAGTAATATGATGATAAAGTGATCAGTAAATACTATCATTCTAAATAGTAATTTCTTAATTTATAATTAAAACGTAAATAATTATAGGGTCAATTTTCCGTGTAAAAAAAACTGTTGAAAAAGTGTTGGCTATTCTAAACTTCAAAACGTGACACAACGACGAAATCTTTTTGAACATTTTTTAAACTTTTTAACATTCAAGAGAAAAAAATCAGTTTTTTCTGAATGTATTTTTCGCAGTGAAAAAAATAATAAAAACTAGCACTTTTAATAGAGCGTCAAAAAAAGGTTACAAATGAGTTAAAAAAGTTAATTTCTAGTGTTAAGTCAATTGTTTCTTTGCTTTGTATTTTCAAAAGTTTATAAAATGTTTAAAAAAAGGTCACTGTGTCACGTTTTGAAGTATAGAATAGTCAACACTTTTTCAACAATTGTTTTTTACACGGGATTGAAAATTATTGTCTATGCAGGAAAAATTAATATTTGAACTTTAAAAATCGTAACTAACATTAAAAATTTATGACGCGCATTATAAAATTTATCGTTCGAAATGTTAAAATTTTCTATACTGACACCCAGGTTTCGGGTTATAATTTCAAACACTAATTTTTAGTTTTTTTTTCCGTTAATAAATTTTTTTATTATCAGCAATTATCCCATTGAAATTTATAATTTTTATTCAAAATTTTTTAAATTGGAATTTAAATTTTGAAAGCTTGGTAATGAGTCAAGAAGTAACTCTCTATTTATATTGAATTTATAAAACTTCTTTGTAATTTTTTTTAGTTTTTTAAAATTAAATCGCTTGGCTGTCATTTAGTCAGGAGATTAAAAAGTAAAAAATTTTTAATTAAAAAAAACTATAAATGAATTTTTTTACCGGCTAGAATTAATGAAGTTCATCTTTTAAATTATTGCAAAAAGCATTAAATAATTATACTGTAAAATATTAAAATAAATTAAGCCGGATAATTAAATTTAATTACTCACTTGCCAAACAATGATTCAATTTTCTTCTCCATGAACAAAGAAGAGTCATGTCCTCTCTGAAGCATCGCATCGCAAAACATTTTTTTTGCACAAGGTGTATATGACCAGTCACCGTGAACTTGCATACCGACTTTGTCAGTATTATCAAGTGTCTGCAACACATTATCCGATTCTTCATCGCCGACACTGCGCTTACGTCTTGATTTATCATCAGCATTTAATTTATTGAATACAACGTCACTAGATTTCAAAAGATGATAATTATTATCTCCTACAGGTACATCTATTTCTACAATATCCATCATTGAATCTGGGCCAGTTCTTCTTAATCTCTGATTAATAGCATCCACTAGCTCCCCATTCATACCATCACCAGTCAATGGCTCAATGGATCTCTTCTCTCTAATTTTACTTGAAGAATCTTTGTCACTTGATTGCTCATCAATTAAAAAACCTCCATCGCGTTCCCGGGAGTTGACTTGATCGAGGGTATCCTCGGCAACTTTTGTATTATCGGGATAGTAAATATTTGGAACATCTTCAGTGCTATCGACACTAAACGTTCTCTGGTATTCATCTAATGTTTGTCCGTCTTCATTGGAACGTCTCAGCATATCAACATCAAGATAACGACCCACAGCCACGGCACCAATTCCCAGTGCCGCACCAGAGGCAACAAGACCAAGCGCGGGAATTAAAATTGACGAGCCTGAAGCAACAGTACCGACCTTTTCTTGTGCTTCATTATTATTATTACCTCTTGAGAGTCCTAAATTCTGTGATATTTTATGTGTCGCTTCAACCAAAGGAGCAATTACCGGTTTAGTCAACTGCGAAACTCTTTCGACCCCAGTAGAAAATTGATTTTTTAATTTTTCTGATATTTTTATCCAAAACGGAGGCTCTATATGCTGTTTCAAACCATAAAATTGATGATTTGGGTAATAATTTTTAGTGTTGTATGTATCAACAATATTTTTATCATTCAATACATATTTTTTTTTATGTCGCTGCTCGGTAAATGAATTCTGGTTATCGGGAAAATTATCCGGACGTTTTTTTTCAGTTTTCAAAATTTTAGCCGGTTGAACTCCAAGCTCGGGATGCGCATACTGAAGCACTGGAGCACGCGCACCAGGTTTAAGTGCCAGTGGTGCTATTTTTTGATGCTCAGGCGCATACATTTGTGAAATCGGGTAACTTTGAATATTGTCTGGATGCAACATACGTTTTTGGATATTTGAACGGTAGTTGTCATTTCTTGCCTCATATATCTCAGCTTTCAACGCAGCATTGCGGTGACTTGTTGGATCCCACTCTAAATAAACATTGCGCTGTTGATAATGATCGTCGTCGTCGTAGTTGCGGCCGTACCTGCGAATCCAGAGTTCCGGGGTTAACGCCTGTTGATGGCTCGTGCTGTTCGAAACAACGTTTCACGTCTGTCTGTCTGTCCTTTTGTACTCATGGCATTCATTCTTTCAACTCAATAATCGTTACTTTATTCTCTTATACACAATAATTATAACGGCTATTATTTTATTTACTTTTATTGCTATTATTTCTTAAAGAACCGTCACGACATGTATAATTATTGCATAAGTCTCTTAAATTTTTAATTTAAAACAAGAAAAAAATTTTTATAAATTTCCACGAGCCAAAAATAATAAATTTTATTTTTAGAAATTAAATTTAATTAAAAAATAGTTAACCCTTTGACTGGTAGAGAGAATGAACATATTTATGATAAAATGAAACTCCGATTTGTGAATCACGTATTTTTTATTATTTTTTAAGTCATACAATTCATTTTTATCTACACGGAGAGAATTTTATAGTAAAAGTTATCGTCTAGTTATAGAAAAATTTTTAAACTGAATTCAATAGTACACTAATAAAAAAGTTGACTTGATTCAAAAGAAAAAATTTTGAACCAAGAATACCATTTCGAAGAAAATGATTTTTTTGAATCAAGAGAAAAAATTATTGAACCAAGAGAAATTTAATTAAACCAAAAATAATTTCTTGATCAAGATTTTTTCTCTTTAATGAAGTTAACTTTTTTATCAGTGTAGTAAATATCATTTAAATTATTAGATAAACAATCTGACTTGTAGTATCTACCAACTAATAGCAAAATCTATAATTATTGATAATAGTCATAAATTATAACTGTTATTATCTTACACTCAGAAAATTAAGTAGTAGTGTTTATTATGCTAAATTTTTAATTCTAATCATCTAGAATGGTTGGAACGTTTTTAAATACAAAAATAGTTAGTGTTATAATTTTTTTTAATAGAATTCATAATTATTGGATGATAACTTCTGCAATAAATTTTGTAACAGTTACTATCAGGATGATAACAGTTGCTATCAGGATTGTAACAGTTACCATTAGGATGATAACAGTTACTATCGGGATGGTAATATTCACTATCAGGATGATAACAGTTACTATCAAGATGATAATATTTAATTCTGCAATAAATTTCGTAACAGTTACTATCAGGATGGTAATATTTACTCTCAGGATGATAACAGTTACTATCAGGATTGTAACAGTTACCATCAGGATGATAACAATTACTATCGGGATGGTAATATTTACTATCAGGATGATAACAGTTACTATCAGGATGGTAATATTTACTATCAGGATGATAACAGTTACTATTAGGGTGGTAATATTTACTATCAGAATGATAATATTTACTTCTGCAATAAATTTCGTAACAGTTACTATCAGGATGGTAACAATTATAATTTCTAATAGTAACTGTTACCATCTGGATTATAAATATAAATATTTAGAATAATAATAATAAACTCTAGTTAACATACAGGATTGTAACAATTATTATAAATATGGTAAATATTACAATCTAGATGATTTATACAATCATCTAGATAATATTTACTACTATCGGATTGATGATAGAAATTTTACCATAACTAGATAGTAGTTTCTATTATTTAATTTTCTGAGTCTAACTAATTATAACTATTATCAACATCATAATTCTTAATAACCTGACGGCAACAGTTACCATCAGTCCAAATAATAATTACTGTCTAAACTGTATAGATGATGAATTTCACAGAATACGGATGATTGCTATTTTGATGATCATACCCAATCATTTAAAGTTAACATTAGTTTGTTAGTTAATCATTATCCTATTTTTTGGTTTAGAATTTTTACAACCTTGAATGGTAACAGTTACCATCTTCGATTGTAACAATTATAATCTTTAATAGTTACAATCAGCATCTTCGATAGTAATCATCACCACCATCAATTGTTACTGTTATCATTCTCAATGATAAAACTAATTATTTCACCACTGAAAAATTTCGCTATCATTTCAAATAGTTGACATTAAAACTTTAGTATCTTAGATAGTACAATAAAATTTTCTCCGTCTATTTATTATACAATAAAAAAACATGATAGCTATATTATGGGATCGTTCTCTGTTGCAAAGATCACTTAACACAGAATCTACCTTTGCCGTTTGAAAATGTGGAAATGAGAACATGACGGCACGTATATTGGCATAATCGGTGAAAGGGTTGAATAATAAAGTAACGTTTATTGTGTTGAATAATTAAAATTAAATAAATAGTAATAAAATTTACCTGCGATTAACATCTTGAAGAAATCGTTCAAATCTTTGTTTCTCAACTTTATTATCAAGGTAAGACTTAGTTGTAGATTCAGCATCAACATTAGCAGCAACAGTACCGAGGACTAATTTATTGTTAATTACTCGTGCATTTCTCCAAGTCTGTACTCTATCAATTGGTTCATCTGGTACACGTTTACCGTGAATAACTGGAGTACCGTCAGCATCCAGAGTCATAGGCATTCTGTGTGCCACAGACTTGACATTTATCGCTGACCTAACAGTTACTTCTGGCGGTACATTTTTACCTCCACGATTTTTTAATAAATTAGCACCGATGTTTGTACGCGTTGATACTTGAGGCGTATGAGCGACGAATGTGAAACCCGTGTCGTCGGATTTTTCTTTTCTATCTTTAAAATTTCGCGCCAAAATCAAACTACTGTAGTTAGTTGTCGTACGCTCTTCTGTTGTCGGTTTAACATTTGATGATACAGGTTTCCAATTTAAATAACTTTCTGGCGTTGATGGTAAGTTTAAAGCTTTTCCTTTGGCATCCAAGGGGGTCCAGCTTCCGTAATCCATCTTCCTGTCACTATTCTGGGAGGTCTGGGTCTCAGGTTTCACATACGTTAGCTCGTTCTTGCTAACTTTCTCTTCACTATTCGTCTCATTTACATCAGTAACATTTTCGGAATTCATTTCTTTTGAATCATTTGAAGAAAGGAAAGAAGAAGATGAAACCGAAGAAGAAGAAGAAGAAGAAGTAGACTCACTAATTGGACTTGAATTATTTTTCAAGCTTTCTGATTTTTCTCGACGTTTTACTATCAAGGTAGCAACGTTTCCCTCAGCAGTACGGACTTTTAGCTCTTCCGTTTGACCTGGCAAACTTCTTGACACTTTTAACATCGTTCTGGTGTAACTTGGCTTGGGCACTTGAGCAAACACGAGTAAGAAACTCGTCGCCAAAATAAGAATTATCATCTATAATATAAAAAAAAAACAATTTGTAATTAAATACTTTCATTTTATTACTTTGTATTCTAATATAATTTAATTATCAAATTTAAATATACGTGATTAGTTTTTATAATTCCGACTGTCTTTTAATGCATATGCATGTTTACTAGGTCTTTCTCTTGCATTCACATGTGAAAAAATATATGTATGTTGATCATGATATTTTGCATTTTAAATTATTACCTTTCGAAAGTTTATACTTGTAATAATAATTTTCTACAAACACATATTAAAAATAAGTAGCAATCAAATGATAGAAATAAAATTACAATTGTTGCGATACAGCAAATGTCTGGCATTAAGACGTCAAAATTACAAGGTACTTATGAAACTACAGATGGTAGCGATAAACTTTTAATATAAAATAATTAAATGTATGTTACAGAGATATGCAACAAATGTATATTTATAAAATAAGTCAGTAGCTCATCAGACGTCAAAATGAACTGTCAGAGAAATTTAATAACTTTGATGCTAAAATATTGTTTTATTTCATTTGAACTTTATTTACATCTTGTCGGCATTTTTTTTTGTTTTATTGTCATAATGATATTCATCTTAGATTAGAAATTTTATTGACACTTGATAGGTCACTTTCTACCGATATGACAGGTATAGATAAATATGATAAAAAATATTGTTTTAATAGCTTGTAATTATTCATTTATGTGAATACTTTTTAATTTTTTTTAATATTTTCAAATAATAAAAAATCATTTTATTCTGCCAGTTTTGCAATTTTTTTTTTTTTGTATACTAAAAAGTTTTTGGACTCGGTGTAGTCATGACGGTGTAAAAATTTTGGTATTAAGAAAAAATAGAAATGTTCAAAATACTGTTTAATATCTAAGTAAAATTAATATAGTTATTGATTAAGAATTATCTAATAAATTTTACTTGTTAATTGTGAATAAAAGTGGGCATGGATGAATTACTCTTTCGTATCTAAATGGTGTTCAATTATGGGATAACAAACCCAAATTTCGAGTAATTTTTAAATAAAAAAGAGTAAAAAATAAAACAAAAAGTATCAGTTTTTATTTTTTCCGTATTTATTTTGTTTTCGGCTCAGGTTTACTATAAATTGTAAGGTAAATTTTATCAAAAAATTATCTCCCTGTAGTTAAAAATGTTCAATATCATTTGTTACTCATTAATCAAAATTATAAAGAGTAACACGGAATGGTGTAAAGAAAAGTATATTACACCCTATTAAAAATTTTTACACCGTTATTTCACACTACATGGCCGTGTAAAGTTCTCAGGGCCATTTTTACACCAAAATTTTTTACTTTATACGAATATTTTTGATTGTAATTTGAAAAATTTTTTTAATTAAAACGATTAATTGCATTCTTACATACCTCGCCCCTATATTTTTTAAATTCATCCATTGATCTCGAACTGTCATAAAACGATACTTGGTAAGTAAACCAGCAAAATTTTTATGTCTAATTATAATTCAAAACATAAAATTTCGTAGGCTCAAAATTTCGTCAAACTCCTAATTAATGAGGTCTTATTTTTCACTAATTTTTATAATTAATTAATAAAATTTTAATATGATTATAATAGTTCGAGATGATTGGATGATCAATGCCCTCAAATGAATTAAAATAATTTATTGTTAATTTTAGCGTATAATTTATAATAAAGATCCGGAAGTAAAAAAATAAAATAATGATTATTTGTATCCGCGAACCGTGAAGTTCGTACACCCACATCACGTATTCACTAAATTTCCGCTCTATATAAAATCCAGTAAACATTAATCGCAGTGTAATTAATACAGCAATAATTATTATCATTATTTTATGTTAAATTTACAGGAAAAAAAAAATTTTTTCTGTATAAATTTAAAAGCAACAAAAGTAGTTAGTAATTACCTGGGGTTTCATCTTGTTATCTTGAATAAAATAAATAAATAAAATATTAAAAAGATTGTAAAATCATGGCACGTTGCGTCCTCAATGAAAAAACACCGGCACTTTGACTGGACAATCAGTCGTGACGTTAGGGTACGTGTTTAACTTGGACACGGTATCCAACTAAGTTGTCTGGCACCTGTTGACTCCTGGGCAATCCTCACAAGACTGACGGCAATCGGTTCTGTTGGCTCCTCATGTCGTATTGTGGTAGTTCTCTCTGACCCACTTACTCTTGTATTGGCTCTTTGCGTGTTGTGTCTGATATACCTTCTGTTGTTTGCTCTCTTATACACTTTAATCCTCAATAATCAAGACTTGAGACTTGAGACTTGAGACTTTAGTCTCAAAACGATACATATATATCTATGTTGAATGTCTCCTGATGGATTAACAGTACATATATGAGCCCCATTCATTTATTGTTGAGATGGGAAATGTCGTATGACATGAAAAAAAAAAAATAAAGAAAAATAATAATAAAAAATACGGTTATATAAATTGAACAATGGCACCTTACACTCACCAAACCGTTACACCTGTATGCAATTTCTTTCAAGGCTGTCATGTAACATCAATTTGTCATTTTCATCCATTATTTATTTACTTAATTTTTTTTTCTTATAATGAACGAAACATTTAATGTCGACTGTAGTTACTTAAAAATATTTTATTTTAATTATCATTTTATGGTTTTACAAGACATATAAATATAATAAAAGTATAGATAGTGTGAAAAATATGTATACATTAATAATAATAAAGATTTCACCGATCTGGTTCATGGGAAAGTTCAACACTAATTTATCCACTAATTAACTTCTCAACAAGACAAGACAAGACAAGACAGTTTATTTGGTTGTACATTTTTATAATATCTTTTATCCAATTTTTCGGATGACTGATCGCCGACTATTTGGGCGGCAATCCATCAGATCTCATACTCAATCTTTTTAAATATAAACGCGTGCGAAAGACACACCTGTCCACGCCAGATATATTCTTACTACATCATGCAATATATGTATGTATATATATAAGACTTTTTATGGTGAAGAATGAAGAAGAGAGGTTCAGAGACCTCGAGTGAAAGTTTTACTGATGATGACGATGCTCACTGACCCCATACAGACGATTAAATTTAATCGGTAGAATTAAATAATGAGTATTCTTATATATGTCTAGTTGATGTATATAACTTTGATAAAATGATCAACTAAAAAACTGTCAGTGGATTATTATACTTTGAGAATAGTAATATTATGATTTAAATGAAATAAGAAAGTCATTGAATTATTATTATACTAGAGGCTATACATTATGATAGGATTAGATTAACTTTTTTTTTTTTTATTTAAATTTATTTATCATTTTTTATGTGTATTATGTAAAAATAATATTGAATCATTTTTTTTTTGTGAATGAAAGCGATGAATAAGAAAGAGAGATTGTGATAAAAAAAAAAAAAAATGATAGCGTTTTTTATTTTTTTAATGAAGAAAGAAAACGCAACTTTCGTGAACAATCAGATCAGTGGGTGAATAAAAATTTTATATGAAAAGAATGAAAAATAAATAAATCACCGTAAACAGTCGTGACTTAAGTACTTTTTCATGGTCAATTGAATATCGTCTTCGATAAGTAATTAGTTAAAATAAGTCTTAAATAAATGAAAATAAAAACGACACGTCAATTAATGTCATCTTCAACGGTTACTTGGTAGTAAATATCTATGATAGCTAATTAATAATCGATGATTCTACTTTCCATTAAAGTATACATTTTTTTCTTACAAGTGTTACACGATACTTTTTTTAATTACTTTTTAAAATTAAACATTCACTGAATGTAAACAATTTAAAGGTGAAAACTTCTTTTTTTATTCTATATATTTAAAATAAGTTTTTTTCATCAAATATTAATTTTAAATTAACTTAAAAATTTATTTACGATAACAAAAAATTGACGTATAGTTTTCGATTAATGCAACTTTCGATTAAAATGCGATAATAGTATACGATGTCCTTTAAATCAACACGTTCTCTATTTTCATAATAATTTATACGAGACAACCACCTACGTACGTGTTTTATCACTTTCATTTGATCCTCAAGGACTGATTATTTTTTTTTGTATCCATTGTGTGATTCTCATGAAAGCCTACTCTTTTCCTTGACTCTAATGAACTGTATGGAATTTTCATAGTTTCAATAATTTATTTATTGGCATTTAAACTTATCGTACATAGTTTATTGAAATCAAGATTGACAAAACAATAAAAAATATTTATAGAAATTTTTTTTTATCATACTTATCATTAATTTAATTTTTATTATTATTCTCATTGAGGTTTTTTTTTTTTTTCAATTATTTACCTTGACTACTTATCATCATAATTGATAACAAATATACATATATATATATATTTATTTTAAATTAACGTAACGTAATTAACATATCATGAAGAAGTAAATGTTTTTTATTTAAAAAAAAACACACACACTATTAAGCTCTTTATTTTTTTGAATATTACACAGAAAAAAAGGATTTATTGGCGCAAAAAATTTTTACTTGTCTGAAGAAAATTTCTACTTGCCCCAAAAAAAATTGTTGCATTATAAATTGAAACCAAAAATTTTCTTAGAGCAAGAAAAAATTTTTTGAAGCCAGAAAAAAATTCTTGCGCCGAAATTTTTTCTAGTCCTAAGAAAATTTTTGTCGTCGATTTATCGTGCAAAATTTTTCTTTTCTTTCTTCCTTCTTTCTTTCTTCATTCTCTTTTTCTCTGTGTATGCTTTTATAAATTATATTTAATTTTCACTGTCTCAGAAATTTATTTATTAAGACCAGAATTTATCAAACAGTTTATTAAATTCATAATTAAAAACCAATAAAAAATATATAAAAATAATTAATTTTATTTTTTATCCCACTTCTCATTAATTTTATTTCTTTATACTCAATAATTTTTAACCTTGACTAATTGTAATTGTAATTACTCATATAAAAATATTTATATCTATATAATTAAAAAAAAATTAAAGTTAATACGTATTAAAATTCATATCATGAAGAAGCAAATTTTTTTATTTAACAAAAAAAATAAACATTTATTTAATTCAGACAATCAAGCCGTTTAATTTTTTTTTTTTTTTTAATACCAGTGAAAACTTTAAGATGCCATTATTTGACCCGAAAAATTAAATTCAACTAAATTATCTCAATTTACCCTAAAAAAAATGTGTACATTATAATTTATTACTCATTATCATTACCAATATTTTCTTCTTTCTAAAAAAAAAAAAAATAAATACTCACCTCATACTGATACTTGTAACATAATTAATAGTATCAAATAATTTTTTTTTCTACATAAAATAAAAAAAAATGCAAACTCTATTGATGATATGTAAACATTGGTGAAAACTCGTCTGGAATTTTCTGCTATCGACAAACCGCATGGACCGGTTCCGTGGTCAGATCCTCGGAATTTTTCATTTAAATGGAACCTAAATCGCTCGTATTTCCAGTCATCATGACTTTCTAATGTGTGACTAATCATACATTTATGTGTTTCATTAAACAATAAAATCAATTAAAAAAATCTAAACATTGATCATCATCATAATTATTTTTTAATACTAAACATTCATGTAAATAAACTCATTAAATTACAATATTAACAAAGCAAAGAATAATAATTAATAATAAAATAATAAAGAATTAAAAATGAAATACTGCACGAGACTTAGTGGCGTGTAACGCATAATTATTTAATGAAATAATGAAATCGATTATTCGAGAGTAAGGTGAGAAATGATTTGTATCCGACCTGTGCTTCCGGTCTCATCTGAGAGGTCACAGAATATTTACACATGTATAGACTCATACACTAAAGAGATGGGATAATCGAGCTCTTCTTGTGATGCCGGATAAGTGAGAACGAATTCTCAGGCCACACTGGCACACAAGTCTGACCCACTTGTGACTACTTTCACTGGCGCTCGAGCCAAGACTAATATAAACGAATGATAAAAAATAAGATTAAAATAAAAAAACTTAAATAAAAAAGATAAAAGTATAAGAAAGAAAGAGTGAGTATGATAAAAGAGAAATGAATGGGACATAAAAGGGTTTTTCCTATTTAACACTTTTAGTTTAGTCATTCTTGCTTTTTTTTTCTAACTATTCTACTGTACTTAATACTTTCACACACAAACTCACTAGTAATCACACCACAAGTTTGTCTCTAGTAATTTATAAAAGTAATTTACGAAATTCCACATTTGGTGACACTCCTAGAAATTAAGGCAATAAAAATTCTATCGACAACTTATTTTTTTTTTCTTTTCCTTTTCCTTTTTTAGCATTTTATAAAACTACAATCTTTTTTTTTAACCGCAGCAACTATTTCTTCAAGCTCATTATTTTTCGCAGCTTCAGTCGACCTGAAAATATTTCTGACATTAAATATATTTAAAAATATTAATATATATTCCATGGGGATTAATTTCGTTAAATATAAAAATTTATTACATACTTGGTTTTTAAATTCCAAAGAAGAGTACTGAGTATATCCGAATTTTTATTGGCCCCACGTAAAATTATTTCACATATTGATTTATTCTCACATGCATCTTTGTATTCATCTTCATCTTCATATTTATTTTTTGTTTCTTTGTAGTATTCTTCTTCGTCGTAACTTTCTAACGATGTTTTATGCTCAACCGGAAGATGAACGGCTCGCACTTTTGATAATACAATATTCGGCTGCCTGATAAAATGCCAAAATAAAATTACTGCTGTGATTTTACATTAGCGATATATAATACAACATATAATATATTATAATAATAAAATTAAACAAATATAATAATAAAAGATTTAAAAAAAAAAAGGTCTTAAGTAATTTTTTATTCATCTTACGAAGTATTGCCATCAATCTTAACGACATTGGGCTGTTTAAGTGCAGCAATAAGAAGCCCAAGAGGTAAAAAGGCACCGATCAGATGAAAAATCTTGTTCCAAGGTGAAATCCTTTATGGATGTATTAAACATAACATACAATTTATTAATCGTCATCATAAATAAATGTATACATTCGATACCATAAATTTATATTTTAAACGGCTTAAAAAAAAAAAAGAAAAAAAAAAGTGAATCTTTACCGTTTGTGTTGTGGCGCTACAGCGTATCCTTGATCGGGTAAATGGACTTGAGTTCCCTGCTCATGGGGCTGATAATATTTATACGGAAACTTTCGAGTGCGGGTAAATGAGGTCTCGCGATGTGATGTCAAATAAACAACAGCTTCCGGTTTATCAATGACTACTTCCGGATGGTGGATATGAACAGGACTTTGATGATACTGCTGATAGTAATTATGATAGTACGGATGCATTTCCGGCCTTTCTATTTCACTACTTTCAGGTACAGCATACTGATAATGATAAGGTGTTGGATCCATTGCTATGTATTGAGTTTTTTGTGGGTAAGTTATTTCGTAAGTAGAATCTGGTAATTTATAGTGATGGTGATAGTGGAATTTATTCAAATTTGGATGCCGCTCATAAGTATCTGAAAAAGACTCATGATGACAGGGAACTTCTGGAACGCTAAGAATTTCTTGATGATCCGGCTGGTTTTGATTCTGTAAATTAACTTGTTCTGACGGGATGTGATGACCGGAAGGAATTTGATAGTTTATAATTTGATATGGATGTGAATTATGATTCTGTTGAGTTTCATGATCCACATCATCATCATTATTATCATCGGGTTTATCATTGTCAGATAGATCCTCATGACTCGATTGATTGTGATGATTATCTAAGCCATCATGTGAAGCATAAGTTGTATCTTGAGCTGACGGATGGAAGACAACATAACTTTCACCGTAGAGCTGATGGTATGGATTATTACTTTCATCAGAATCATCAGGACTTTCATTATCATGCTGCTGCTGCTGATGTTGCAGCTGTTGGTTATTTTGTTGTCTCTGATAATCGTAAATAAATTTAACCGGCTGCTTTACCGACGGTAGAATAGGTACCAACACCGTTCCAGCATTTACTGGAGTTTCATACACTGGATGATAGGCTACACTTGTCATGGGAATCACAGACTTGCTTGGTAATAAATTAACTGTAGTTAATTGTGATTCTTTTTCATCAACATTTGCTGGCAATTTTTCTATCGTAGCTAATTGTACACTTGGTCGAAAATCACTATCCTTATTTTCAATTGATGATTTCAAATTCATTTTTTGTGTCACTATTTTTTTTGGTGAATTATCTTTATTATTACCAGCATGTAAATTACTGGAATTTGTTGAATTTGACTCTGGAAAAAAACTTTTGTATTTTACTCCAGACACTTTTGAATTATTTGTTAAAATGGGAACTGATGATGAATTTTCAATGCATACTATATTTTTAATTAACACCAAATATAAAAAAAATTTTAGTTTACTCATACTTAACATTATTATTAGTAACTTTTTTTTTTCTTATTTAGACCACAGGTTTCTATTAATTAGCAAAAATTTTTTAATGATATTGTTAACAGATAAGTATGTAAAGAACACATGTAAAATTATGTTATTAAAAAAAAAAAAAAACAATCCTTCTATCGTTAGATGAACTGAAGAACTAAACTGTGTCTCATGTGTTCTCGCATCTTTATTCTTGTGAAGAAGTGGTTTCTAAAAAGCGTGAAGCTCATCGAAAGACACATAATGTGTCTTAATAGTTGTCGTCCAATTGCCTGACATTAAAAAAATATAAATTTATGTCTATAAGTACACAGTCATAAAGAGCAGTCATCGGTCTTGTTTAAGAAACATTTAGTTCCAGTAGTTGACAATATTTGTAGTATCACGCAGTGACATCTTAACTCATAGCTGAATAAAAAAAAGTAATGAATAAATAAAGTAAGGAAAAAGTATATGAAAAAAAATAATTAGTCATTTTTTTACTAGTAAGAGTTAAGGAAATGATTTTTGTTTGGAGATAGGAAACAGGACAAGTGGTCATCAAACAGTTGGAACCAGGTCAACTCTACTAAATTTCGCTAGAAAGTTTTTTGTTGTTATTATTATTGTTATTTAAGATTTAAAAATGTAAATTGTGTTCTTTGTTTCGTTACTTTTATTTTTAATATTTTATCCTTGTTAATATTTTATTGTTATCGATCAGAGTCGAACAGACAAATCGTTACTTGGTTGTGTGAATAAAGAAGATCGTTTTCTTATAGCAATCGCACCATCAAAGTAAGTGGATTGGCCGACAATGAAAGTAGCATTCGCACCACTGAGATATTTTTTGCTGTAATAACAGCGGTATGACCTGATTCCTAGGTTCGAGTAGGCCAAACAGTACATTGAACAACAACTAAACAATTATTGCTTATAATTTTAATGATTTTTTAAATTAAATACAAATATCAAAACAAATTTTATTTAACTATATAATAAAATTTTTTTTTAAATCCAATATTTATTTTCTGTTTATTACTTTTATCCGTTTACTGATAATTAATTTTTTAAAAATATTATTAATGATTATCATTTTCTTAGAAGTAAAATATAAAAATTAAAGTTAAGTTTTGCTGAGTTTTAAAACAAAGAATTCAAAGATCATCGCGATGACTTTGTGTCGATTTCTCGGCCAAACTAATACTAAAATTATTATTATGGGAAAAGAAAAGTCGTGAATCATGATTTATACTTTAATATTTTTTAAATTATCAAATCATTTTTTATGATCTAAAATGATAATCATAATAATTGTAACGATAAAAAGTATATAAATAAAATAAAAGTCGGTTTATAAAATTTTTAAAAATAATTGCGGATGATTGTGAAAAAAAAAAACTTTCCGGATGTAAATAAATTTTAGTTATTAGATACGCACATTCAGTACAGAAAGCGAGTTCAAAGTGCGTGCCCAAAGTAAAGTCACTGTAGTTGACGACGAGATAGTATAAATTGTAAGATTCTATGAATAAGATTTCACTTTTTCTTCTTTCTCTCCCATCATAAATATGCCCTACTTGTTCAAACGCATAAAGAAAAAGAAAATAAGGAAAAAATAAAATTAAGGATTAAATTTATCTCGAAATTGTCACAGAGATATTACTTTATATATATTTATATATATATGTACATATACATTTTATATTACTTGTATCAATTCTTGAACATTATTATTGCCAGGGAAACTGCACTCACTAGTGCATCCGAGAGAGAAAATGAATTTATACGAGAAAGTCGAGTTATTAAAATATAATAAATATAAAAATCATACATACGAATTTGATATTAAAATATTTTTATTAATTTACTATTTATAGAAATACGTTTTTTTTATAAAATTGTGTCTGAACAATGAGTGATTACTCTACTTATTAAATTAAATCAATAAAAAATTATTTTCATTATTGAATTATAATAAGATTTATTTGAAAAAATTAAAAATTATTAGCGCGCGAATTTGAAAAAAAAAATTGAGTATTGATCAACTATATATACACTGAAAAAAAAAATTAACTGTTGAAAAAACATTTTCTTAATGATACTGAAGTTAGCCGACGTCTAATAATTTTTGGTTTTTTTTTGAAACGATAAATTAAAAAAAATATATATTTCAAAAAATTGCACCTATAGCTTTTTTGATCTCCTACATGTGCATATTTTTTTTTTTTTTTTTTTATTAAATTATTGAAACAAAAAGCCCGAAAATTCTTAATTATCTTCAGGATCATGTTTCTTAAGTAGTAAATCAATAAAAATTATTACATTATTAATTAATTATATGTAAGTTCAAGAATAATTTTTCTCATAGAAGAAAACCGAATTTTATTTACTGTACTCAAAAAAAAGGAAGATTAGCATAGAGTAGAAGTACCATGGCCATTGTACCATTTTTAGACATTTCATACTTTATTTTAATAACAAGAAGTATAAAATACAATTTACATTTTAATAGTGGGAGAAAAGTATCTTTGAACACATTTTCAAAATTAGTTATGTCATTGCGCCTTTAACAAATTATTTTATTTTAATTTTCCGGGTTCAAAACTGGCCCTAAAGTGGCCAAAAACGATACCTCTGCTCTACATCGAGCTGAGTTCGTATTTCTTCGACTAAGAAGATGATATATAATGAAATCTTCAAATTTGTGCATCAAAAATATATGAAATTAATAATTTTCAATGGTATAATTTCTTGTAAGAATACACAATATTTCTAAAAGTTTTTTTCTCTCAGTGTAGATTTAAAAAAAAATGTAAATTTGGATATGAAATATCATCTTTGCATATCGCGAAATAATATATGTTAATAAAAAAAAAAAAAAATAGTAAACATTTTTATTCTATTATTAGTCCACCTATCCGACAAACCAGTTCCAATCAAACGATTAAATTGAAAGGTGAAAGTAGCATCCATATTAAAAAAAAACAATTAAAAAATAACATGCAGCCATGATCATCTTTTATATATTATTGCAAGTGGGCGTATTCAAGCAAACACGATAGAATAAGACATAAAAAAATCTCACGATACAATATCTCACGACTTCTCTTGCAAACAAATATCTCCGAAGTCAAACAAGAGATTTTTACAATATCTAGTTGGCATTCAAGTAATTAGACCATGACGATGACGATTCCCTACATTATATTTTTGTATGTCACACTAAATTTTAGCATTAAAAAAGTTTTTGTCATTTAAAACTAATTATATCACTCACTGATCACTCATCATAATCATTATATTTAATCTCGCCTAAGAAAGTTGATAAAAAAAAGTCAATTTATCATGAGCAAATAAATTAAAAAAATGATAGTCAAAAAAAAAAAAAGAAATAAAATAGAGTAAAAGAATGGCGTGATTTTAAATAAAGATTATAATTAAGTGACACGAGAGTGAGTTTTGAGTAATTGTTACTGTAGTTGTTGTTAAATCTCTTGCAATTCTCTTCAAGTTAGATTTTACAGAGACACAATCGCTAGGCATGAGAAAGCAAGACAGAAAATGGACCACTCGTACAAGAAAGTGGGGATCTGGATTAAAAGCAAACGGGGACATAGACCGAGACCCAGAGCCATCTCAGACCTTCAACAGTGGAGGTCATTGCTGCATGGTTACTGTTATTGTTATTGTTTATGTAACACGCGTGTACCCTTAAGAGACGATCGTAACTTCTTTTTAGTTCCCTGTCAGTGATTTGTGATCGTAAAAGTTTTATCAGTATAAATATATTATTTTTTTTTTACATACAAATGTCATTGAGGGACTTGAGTCTGATCCTGCTCTTGATATTCCTGGTTTTTCAGGGATCACGTGCAGATACACGTTATCTTGTAAGGCAAAATGACAGTAATGATAAAAAAAATACGTCGGATATAAATTTTTTTGGAGCTATCAGGAAGGATGGACAAGAAAAATCACGGGCGATTTTTCATGATGATGAGTCAATGATCCGAGATACGCTGAAAGCGAATCACGATCGGAGAAACTCGTTTGTTGAGACTTCTACCTTCGATCCGGACGTGCTAAACAAGTTTCTTGATGAATATGCCAGTAAAATAAAAAGTTCAACTGACAAGAATTACGGGTATCTACATCACTCAATTAAACCAACTGAATTGTCACTGGAAATTGGTGATGATAATTCTGAAGTTTCAACTGCTACTGAAGATTCGGTAATGATCCATGGAACTACTGTTGCTCTTGATAACTCACAGGTACTTAAAATTTATTACTAAAAATATTTGAATTTATAGATAAAATTCAAAATTTTTCAAAATATTTTAATCTAAAAATTATTGCACATTCAAATAAACAGATAAATAGAGTAGTTTCTAAAGCATCACTAGCTTGTAAAAAAAATCTTTAATTCAAATTATTGAAAAATTGTCAGTGAGAAATTTAAAAAAATAATTGTATGGAGATAAATTTTTAATTTTTTTTTAAATAGACTTTCAATGACACATCAGAAAGAAATAAATTTTTCAATGGAAATCAGAACGACGATCGAGATAGTAGTGGTTGGGTAACTTTAGAAGCGATTCCGTGGTCGAAAAGCAAAATATCAAAATGGCAAGCAAATACAAATTCACAACGTCCATGGCAAGAAACAAATAAATGGGACAAACCGAGCAGTGTAGTAAAACCCTGGACACCAGATTACGTATCTTCACGACCTCATTACTCTAACAACAAACCATGGTAATTAAAATTAATTTTAAAATAATAATTATCGCCTACTTATTTTAGTAACTAAAAAAATTATCATTCTTAGTAACAATAAAAAAATATTTAGGGGACGGGGGCAAAATTGGATACCCCCAAAATTTTATAAAAAAATTTTTCAAAAATCGAGTTTCAGTCGAAAAATTTTAATGACTTGTTTTATGATAAAAACAATTAAAAATTTTTTTTTTCTTCCTTTGTATCCAAAAATTATGTAAAATGTAATTTTTCTTTATGTATATTACTTACAAAAAAATTTAATTCACCCAAATTTATTTAATATCCAGAAATTATTTGTCAGCTTTTTTAGAGGGTACTCATTTTGCCCGCAAAAATTAATTTTTTTTTTAACGGCAACTAAAAAATTTTTCAATTTACTTTGAACATCATTAAAAAAAAAAAAGATTTAGCGTATTTGAGTGCTCGAAAAGTATTTTCTTAACCCCCCCCCCCCCTTTCTTCTTATTCATTTATTTACTATCAATTATTACATCCAGGTATGATAAACCAAAACCAAATTGGCCAGAATACGAAACCGAACAATTAAAACCAACATACCGACCATACCCGAATGAACATTACGAACCAAGTTCAACTCAAGCTCAAAAATGGCCTCCAGAACGGCCATCCTCGTCGTATGACAACAATCATCACCCAATCATCGGTGACATTATTACCGACAACAGACCATCAAATTTCCCAACAAGTAATTGGGACAAATATGATCAACTACCAAAACCATCGGGTGTCTCTTCATCACCTTACAATGATCGTTACCACGATCAATACAATAATGAAGAAAATAATAACAATTGGCCTGGACCGAATTACCACAAGAATAAATACGACCAATTAAATGAAAAACCAGGTTTTTCACGGCCCCACAAACCCTCATACTTTACGGGTCAATACGAGTACGAAAATCATCATCCACCGACATATCCGTCGAGTGGTGACGGTCAGTGGGTGTTGTTATCAACAAATCGCGGTTACTCGCGTCAAAGATCATTGAAATTTGATTCACTGGACGACGCTATTAAATCAGCAAACGGAACCACACGTAAAGTATCTAAAGATACATCAGATCCGGATGATTCTGTAGTACCTGTGATGACATCTAAACGACAGGTTGGTCGTACAATTTAAATAACATCAGCACGCTACGCTTCTATATACATATATAAATAAAAATTTATGTATGTATGTATGTACGTTTACTCTACTCCTACTTTTTTTTCTCTTAACTTATTTTTTTCTACTACTCCGCTTATTTATTACACACGATTGATTGCATATAATCATCAGTTAATGATACGTGATTGATGCCTGTGCTGGGGATAATTATCAATGCCAATTAAATTAAAATTGGATTGAAATTTTTAATAAATTTCTTTTTTTTCTTGTAAAATTTCAACGTGAAATTTAATATGAAACTTAGGTAAGATTGACTGTCCTGCCTTCCCTTAATGGCACCAACACAACAACGTCACATGGAGGACTACTTGAGGTTGAGAAAACATTTAAGACTGTTGACGAAAGCCAAAAAGAGTTTGCTGCTGCCGAAAAATTGTCTGTTATTATGAAAAAACCGTTAAGAAGACAGACTGTCAGTAGACCCTCTAATGCTGCGGTACTTGCCGCCGTTGGTGCTGGCATGTTACCTGCTACCATGGGTATGATGCTGCCAATTATGCTGGGAAGAAAAAAACGATCAAGTGTTCTTTCAGTTTATATGGATGACGTAAGATATCGAGTTGCTGCAGGATAATTTATTCAAGATGTCTGGGTCCAGATTAAATAGTTTATGAGAATAGAAATCATTCTTGTAGTTAGCAATTATTGTCTGGATTATTTATTTATTTATTTATTATTTATAGCTGTTATATATTTATAGAAATGATATTTATTTATACAATAATTAATATATTTTTTTTTGTATGCAAGTAAAAGTATCGGTGTCATAAATATAATTTTCAAAATTTTAGTTGATTGTTAAATTTTATTTACTTAAAAAAAAAAATCATTTACTTATAAAATATTTTTTGTACGTAAAAAAAAAACTTTTAGATAAAAATTGTTATTTTATTTGTATTATTTATATATTTTATTTACAAGATACACACTGAAATCTAGCATCTATTTTTTATTAATATCATATATTTATGATGTTTTTACAATGTAATAAATTATTGAATCATTTATTAACATATAGTTCATCCATCCCCAAATACTGAAAGAAATAGTTTTTACTTTTTCTTTTTATAAATGCGAATTATCAATGAAAATAATTATGAAGACATAAATTTTTCTTAAAACCAAAAAAACAAGAAAAAATTTTTCATTATAAAAAATTATAAAGGTAAAAAAAATAATTTCAAATGGTAAAAAAAAACTATAATACATATAATTAAGAAACTGGCAATTCGTGCAACACACAATTTTAAAACTCGTGAATGCGGTTAATCAGTCATTTAACTTTTTAACGAATTTTACAAAATTTTCTTCATTTTTTAAATACGAATTTTTTAATTTCGAAAAAAAATTTATTTAAATATTTTTCTACTTCTCCGTACGTAATTTATAAAATATTACAATAATTTTCATTAAGTCTAGATTTAAAATGAAATAAATATTGAAATTTCATTTTATTACAGTCAACCTGAGTAATTTTGTCCGTTTAAAAAATTCAAATTTATATGCGACATAAATAATTAATTTTTCCAATGTGTAATCGTTGGATTATGATCTAAAAATACTCGATTTTATAGTAAAAGAAGATCTCAATACAATATTAATCTTTTATATCACGTCTAAAAATTTGAATAAACAAATAAATAGATCACAGGCAGTCAGGACAGGGTAAAGTCCCCATAAAAGGACGAAACGTACAACTAAATCAAAGCTGATGGTCTGATTTTTACCTTGTCCTGACTCCCCTAATTAAAAAAATGATTTAATCCATGCTATCTATATAATAGATTCGAATTATTTTGAATCATTTCAAATTGTTTCGAATCATTTTTAATAATTTTTCTTATTCAGGGTCCTGGTGATCAATTTATTTATCTAAATACGGCAGTCAAAATTATCTAGACAGGGTAAAAATTTCTCAGACTGAATATATTTTACTTAAAAAAAAAAATCATAAAACGAATTCGTTAAAAAGTTAAAAAAATAATTTTTATTTAAATAACAAAAACCTAAAAAAATTAATCCTCGCCATTCAATCTTTTCTGAACGTTACCGAGATACTTTGCGAAATTTTCACTTGCGTGTTTCAAAATCGTCAGCCCAAACCTCAATTTAACTTCAGCTATAGTCTTAACAAAATTAAAGAAATTAAATTTTTCCGCAATAGGTTTAATTGGAATTATGCTATCAGCCATAGTTCCATTGAACTCGTTCTCATCCGCTACTTCCGTACCATTAAGTGATTTAACATCCGTTGAATTAAATGTCACCATTTCATCGGTGACATTCATCCCTAATAAATTTTCGTCATTCAACGTCGAATTCGTTTCAATTTTAATTTCATTCTCAACACCTCCGGCATTCAAATCATCAATTTCATCTTTAGAGTTTTTATCCAAGACGTTATTAGACTCCTTTATTTTTTTCTTCTGTCCTATTTCATTTTTGTCATCACCCATGAATCCAATCTGCTCGGTAGTGATAACAGAGTCAATAACATCCAAAATTTCATTACTCAAATCTTCTTCCTCAGCATTTTCGGTCTCACTTCTACCAGGTATCTGCTGAATGACTGATTCTCTTTTCCGTCTAATCTTTGATTTTTCAAATTTCAATGATCTCGGGCCATGTTCGACAACTACCGCCGTCGGCGTAATGTCAACATCATCATACTGCGGAGCATCGGCTTTCAAAGCAGAGGCTTCGGCAATTCCATGACTATTATCCTGACTTTCGCTGCTAAAATTATCAGTAACCGGATTTTTAACAAAATTCAATTTTTCCGCAATTTCTTTTTCAAAATCTGTTTGCTGTGCGTCTTCAGTTGTCGTTGTTGAGGTTGATGTCACAACTGGAAGTCTTTGATTATCATACGGATACTCTTTAGGAATATTACCAACGACAAATTTACGGTCACCATTTGACTGACTGTTTATAAACTGCGGTTTCGTTTGTCTATCATAGTAATTTGGCGTAGTGGGTAAGTCCGGATACTTGAATTCATTATCACGATTATTGTGATTATCATAAAACGGTCCGGGTCTGTAAACTGGTACTGCAGAAGTTGAAAAACGTGAATCAACGACTGTATTTTTTCGTGTCGTATAAGAATCTGTGTAAGCACCATCGTAAGCTTGATATCTATAATAATTTTTGTCTGGATTCTTAATACTGCCAGGACTATTGTACTTATTATTAGCATTATTATGATGATAATTATTATTGTTATTATTATTATTATTATTACTGCTCATTCCTTGATAGACTTTTGATAAAACTTCTTCTTCACTTAGACCATAATTACCACCGTACTCTTGGATATTATATTTATAATTGGGCTCAACTTCGTAGTTCCTTCGAGCTATGGTTCCTCCAAATGGATAAAGGAAGTAAGAAGCTAAGCCGAGACCAAGACCAACTAAAGACATCACTCCCACACTTGGCATTACTTCTCTACTTATGAAATTATAAATCTGTGTACCGATGGGTTTTGCTACTTGTTTCTTCTTATTGTTAATACTCTTTGTGTTATTATTATTATTTTTATTGCTATTTGTCACCTTTGATTCAGGTGCAATTTTAGATTCTTGAATTGAAACGTCTGTTGATTCAACTTCATTAATACCTTCATTATTTTCACTGGAAATCGGAGCTAATGATGATGAAGATGATGAAGATGATGATGATGATATTGATACTGATGTAGAAGTCGGAGCAGATGTAGTCGATGGTTTACGTCGGCGTAATTTATTCTTCTTTCTTTTATGTTTAGGCCGTTTAGTTGTCGTTGATAATGACGACTCAGAAGACGATGAAGAAGAAGAAGAAGAAGAAATGGATGAAGAAGATGATATTCTAGTTGATGACTCAATAATTTTAGTCAACTCGGGATTAAAATCAAATTTAACATCAATTGGATCCTGCAGTTTTACTGGTTCGCTATTTTGTTCTCCATAAACTTTTTTATCCTCGACTTTTTCGATCGTCAAAACCGGAGCGTTCACTTGAATCGGTTCAATTTCAATGGTCGTTGGACTGTCAGTTGGTTTTTTTAATTGTACTTTCAAGACATTCGTTTTTGTCGGCTTTGTTTTCGTTGTTTTTGCATCAGTTATGTTTAATTCATCTTTGATAATATCCGATGAATTTATTGATGCGGTCGCATCGGGACTGGTGTAAAGTGACGCTGAAATTTTGCTTACGAACATGGGCTTAGAATTAGAAGCTTGAGAATTTTTAGTACTGGAAATCATTTGAATGGGTCTGAAAGTAACTTTTTCTATTTTCGATGTTGCATTTACACTGATCTTAGTACTGTTTGATTTAATTGATGGCTTTCTGATAACAGGAGGTTTAGTCGGTCGGTTTGCAGAGCTCGGCCTCGAGACTTTCATCGCCGTAGTTTTCGTTATTATGGTCGTTGATTTCGGGGTAGTTGATCCTGAACCTGAATTACGTATTATTTTTTTCGTTGTAGTTTTTGCTGTTTCTTCATTGTCATTTTTAGTTCCATGTGTAACTCCAGCAGACGGTTTTAATTTATAACTGTCAGTTGTTTCTACTCTTGGAGTCGTGTTTGAATCCATCATTGTTATTTTTTCCATGTTTTTATTATTATTAGCTCCAGTTGCTGCTGTGGTTTGTTTCAAAGAATTGGCAATCGGTGAAAATACTTGGGGTGTAGTTTTTTCTGTAGCTGCTGTCTTAAGACTTGTCTCAATTCTCATGGTAGTTGAAGGAGGTTTAGCAGAAGATGATGAAGTCTTTGTGTCAGTATTTTTATGGGGATGATTTTTATTATTAGCAGTCATAACTGAGGACTTAGCTGTTGTGCTGGGAGGATTTAAAAGTATCCAAGTCGATATACCACCGACAGTAGTCACTGGTGTTTTGTGTGTCGTCGTACGAGCTGATGCCAATTCACGTTCCAGCTCTTCTTCAGTTATTGCCATTGCCTGGCCGGGATGACTCAATTGGAAGAAAGTAAATTTTGAATTGGCGGGTCGCCCAAAGCTGTGTGTCTCTGATATTTTTTTATTGCCATTAAATATTTCATAGGCTGGAGAAGTTTCTCGGATGCTGTCATCTGGCTTACGTATCAATAAATTTAATTTTGATTCTATTTTAGGTAATTTTGCGCTGTCTGGCGAACTTGGCAATTCTTCAGGATTGGATACATTTAATAATTGCGTTGCTACGGTTTTTAAAGACTGATCCATGTACTGATAGCCTTTAAAATCTCGTACGGCAGCACCAGAAGCCTCGTTCCTGCAAACATAATTTTTTATATTTATTTTTGTATAAAAAAAAATATTTTAAGTGGACAGAGGATTGGATTGATAATTTTTTTAATGGATACTTACCCGGTAAATTCATTATTTTTATTTTTAATATAAGTATGACAGTAAATAAAAGTTTTTCTTATAATTATTATTATTTATTTTTATTATTATTTATTAGTAATACAATTTCATGCGTTAATGCCCTAAAATGTTAAGAAATTTTTTTATTTATTACACTTGCGAATTCAGACAAACAAAACTAATCTATCAATAAATATAAATAAATAATTATCAATTAATTAGGTAAATATTTTTTTTTAACTTTTGTAGGAATTTCAGTATTTTATAATTATTATTTGTATTTTTAATAATTACGTTATTAAATTAAAATTTTTATTAATTTAAAATTTAATTTGAAAATTAAATTATGTCAATATCATTATTTTTTTAAATAATAAACTTAAAAATTTATTGTCTAATTATTAGTTTAATTTTAAATAATTACTTGAAGATTTAAATTTAAAAATATCGATTTATTATTTAAATTTATAAAGATTTTATTGTTATTTTTAAATATTTAAAATTAAAATACAAAAATTCAATACTAATTAAATTATTTACGTTTTATTATTATTAATTAATTAATTCTTTATTGTTTTTATAAAAACAATTTAATTTTTATCAAAATTTCAAAATAATTTACAAAATTTTTTGTTCATTTAATTTTTTATAATTAAAAACAAAAAAGAATTATTTATATTAATAATAATCCACCAATAAAATTCCTACAATAAATTTTCCGATGAAATAATTTTTTTTTTTTAAATAAATAGTTTTCATAAATAAATAAATACAAAGTAATTATTGAAAATTAATAAATAAATAAATTAATATTAATATTAAATAATTCATCTCCTCCGCTTCTTCCGTTTGCTTTTCCATTCAGGAAATTTCTGATAATGATTAATAGATTGTTTTACAAAATCTTCAAAACTTGGTCTAAATAGTATAGTTACTTTATCAGCAGCTCGTGCAAAATTTAAACCATTTGCAAAAGCCCAGGGAAAGAAAATAGCAGACATGCCAACAAGACCCGCAGCAAAAGCTGCAAATGGAGCCGCTGCCAGACTAAAGATTCCGTAATTTAAAGGGTTTAAAAATGTTAAATAAGTAAATACATTAGACATGCCCTCGACAAGACCCGAAGGACTGAAATCAAAGTCGTCATCATCATAATCATCATCTTCAACATTTGCCAACGAAGTCGAACCTCCACTACCGCCATTACTGCCTCCTTGATTACCTCCAGCTCCAGGTAAACTAGACAATGGATTGCCTAAATTAGGAAGCCCAGGTCGAGCTGGTGAACTCAACGAGGAACCAGCGAATCCACTATTCGATTGACCAACAGCCTCAGAACCTGATGCAATACCACTAGGAGAATCAGCGACTTGACCAGCAACCTCTGGATCTGCACCTTCTGAAGCTTCTCCAGTACCTTCGACATCGTCCGAAAATGCTGTCTCACCTGGTGCGCTGTCTCCAATCAGAACATTCGATTCTTGATTAACATCGTAAGGTCCCTCAGATTCAGAATCCTCACTAACAACCGCGGATTCATACAAATCATTGCGATCTGGGTCCGACTGCACTGTAAAATTTGGACCAGTACCAGACGTTGATGATAAATAATCAAACTCTGTTGGATAAACAGTCGAAGTAACGGAACTTCCATCACCATCAACATGTTTATCATCACCCGTTCCATCCCCACCCGCAATACCATTAAAATTATGCGTACTGAGTAATTGCGAGTTAATTATAATATTAAGATCTGTACAGCCTTGTTTACTTTGAATAGTATTATTAACTTTAGTTATTGAATTTATTGTTATCGTAGGACATAAATTATCGATATTTTTGTCTTTTAAAGTTTCTGCAGAATTAGAATCATTTTGTGATGTAAATGTAATGTGAACATTTGGCGGGACTTTTGAATCATTCTTCAAAGTGAATTGACCCTCACTAACTGTCACATTGGGTTTCTTCGACAATGGATTTATGATATGGACGACAGTATTTTGAGTTATTTCTGACACCGGCCTGAAGACTGGCCTTTGAATGATCGACGACTCAGTTGGATCATCAGTCGATTCCACTGAAGAATCCGCCAGAGTTATTGAGGTTTCAGTTTTATTACTGAGGATTTCTGGTGGAGTTGGAAACTCATCAACAGCCAATGTGTCAAGAGTATAAAAAATATTTGGATTGTTTTCTAATTTATCTGAATAGGGAGCCGGTAAATTAAAATCATTAGCACTCTCATCATTACTAACATATGAATTTTCGTATGACAAAACGGGTTTAATTGAATCAATACCTGGTTTAAAGGCATTTGATACTGTGCCCCCAGCCGTTGGATCGCTAACGACATTCTGATGAGTTGAAAAGGGGGGAATTTGAAGCCACTTTATTATTTCCTGTACACTAGGTTGTAACAACGGGTCTTCGTAATTAGTTAAGTTTGACGGAGACGACCATGAATTTAATGTAAGTTTATCATTATTCGATAAAACTGGTTTGTCAAGTTTAAGATTTGAATTATCAACATGACTATTTTCAACATTTGAATAAGTAGGATGAGGTGATGTATATTTCTGATAGTTTATTAAATCCTGGGTATTACGGAGAGGATCGTTCGGCCAATTTTTCAAATAAACCGTCGATATTACGGGATTTTTAATAATCGGATACTTTTTATTGTTAATAGCCGATGTTTTATTAACTTTATTATTATTAAGTCTCAATGGTTTTGTTTTCGTTGAATTAATCATCGTAAAGGATAAATTCGGCTTAATAACAATGTAATTATTTTTAGTGGATAATTTAGTAGCAATAGAAGAAGTAGACTTTGTAGAATTTAAAAGAGTAGTTTTGATTTTAGTCTTTGGTTTGTCTTGATAAAGTGAATTAGATGGATTGAGTCTAATCGTATGAATAAAACGACTTTCATTTCTAATCCGAGGGTTTTTATAAACAGATTCTTTAGTCTGGGACAAAGGTATTGGGGTTGATATAATTGGATCAGAATTAATCCAATTAATTGGCAAACGAGAGCGACGAGATGATTTAAATTTAATATTATTATTTATAATTCCCGGTGTAAAATTACTATGGTTTAATTTTTTGTAGTTATTATTATTATTATTAAAGTCATAAATGTTTCGTGTACGATCCGACGACGCTCTATACCTGCTGCTTCCAACGTCTTGACGTTTTGTTGTTGTCTGCAATGCATCAGCGACTTGTTCTTTCGTCACGTCCGTTCGAGACACTTCCGATGAACCTGCAATTTGATTATCGTTATCGAACGGTAATTTTAAGTGGATTACGTTATTTTTTTTTCTTGGGTAATATCGATATGCAATCGAAAATTTATAAATTATAAGGTAAAGTTGATAGGATTTTTTTTTTTTTTTACTGGAATTTTAAGTTATTGAGTAAAATTAAAATTATAATTATAAATGCTATTTATGGTATAAAAATGTTTGTAAGAGAAGAAATTTTTTTTATGATTATTATCTTTACTTGTTTCATGTCTTTTGCATAATGATTAAATAATATGTAAATGTAAAAGGTAAAAAATTCAAATAACTCGAATTATTTGGTACAATTGTTATTAAAAAATTATCATGTCAATTTTATATAATTTAAAAATATATTTGATTATAAATTTAAATATTTATGATCCTGAAGTTAACAGACAATTAGCAATTTTCAAATTTTTTTTCAATAAATTACAAAAAAAAAAAAAACTAAAAATATGCACATGTAGAAAATTGAAAAAACTATAAGTGCAATTTTTTGAAATATTTTTTTTTATAGTTTATCGTTTTGAAAAAAAAATCCAAAAATGATTAAATGGCGGCTAACTTCAGTATCATGACTATAAACAATTTCGGAATTTCTTTCAATGAATAAATTACAAAAAAAAAAAAACTAAAAATATACACATATAGAAAATTTAAATAACTATAAGTACAATTTTTTAAATTATTTTTTTTTATAGTTTATCATTTTGAAAAAAAATCCAAAAATTATTAGACGTCGGCTGACTTCAGTATCATTTATATTTTCATTCTTCAGTTACTTGATAATTCAAATTGATCATAAACACGTGTTTGAAAATTTATAAACATTTTAAATTATTTATTTTAAATATTTTATTAGTATGCATTTATTTTTTTTTGTGTAAATCAAATTAATTATTCATATAATAAAAAAAAAAATATTTACCGATTTCTGGAGGTCTTGCATCAATCTGGGCTATTGTAAACAATGCCCAGAGTAACACACTCGTCGTCACTTGCATTTTCACACTGAAATTAAAAAAAAAAAATTATGGTTAAAAAAATATTCATATGTACGATCGTAAATTTAAATTCTAGTAACCGTTTTTACTTAAAGAAAAAAATAAAAGTACTTGAAAATAAATTTTTTTTAAGTATCAAGTCTCAAATAATGCAATAGAATTTATACTTTGACGAAATTTTCGCAATTACATAATAAATAAAAGGTACATTTATAAAAAGTAAGAGTTTAAAAAAAAAATGATTGTGTTTACCGCGAAAAGTACATTGCGAGAGTTGTTACGTTGAAAAAAAATATATGACATGTGAAATAAAGACGTAAACATCTTAACAATATCTTTTAAAAATGGCTTAATGATACTATCAACGCATGATAAGAATCTATTATGTTTTTTGCGTTATAAATATCAAATAGCTACAAATTCAATAGTAATTAATATTCGATACTCATATTCGAAATTGTCGTTACAGTGTAGTTAAAATTTTTTATTTTCTATTCATGCCGTAGCTAAAATGAATTTGATATTTTTTTTAAATAACAAACTTGGAATATTTTCATATCTTTTTTTTTAACTTAGCCATATATTTACATACAACTCGAATTGAAAAAAATAAAAAATGATATAATTAATAAAATCCAGTAAACGACATGTGTTAATAAAATACAATAATTAAAAAAAAAACAACATGTTGTTTACTTCTTTAATTTTTTTAATTCACACAGAAAAAAAGGATTTCTTGGTGCGAAAAATTTTTACTTGCCCTAAGAAATTTTTGCATCATGAAGTCAACACAAAATTTTCTTAGGGGTGAGGAAAAATTTCTAGTCCTAAGAAATTTTTTTTTTTCATTTTATGATGCAGAATTTTCTTTGCGCCTAGAAATCCTTGTTTTCTATATATATTTTTAAACTGATTGTATTATATATTAATATTTTTTCAACAGGACTTCCGGTAGTCAAAAAATTAAAAGACAAAATGGTGCGTTTTTGATAATTGTCTTATTAACTCATATGTTTTTATCCGATATTTTTAATTGTATACAGAAAAAAAAGATTTTTCATCTCAAAGAATTTTTTCTTGCTCCAGTAAAATTTTTTTTCGCCCAAGAAAATTTTTGTTTTCAATTTATATTGCAAATAATAATAATAATATATTATTTTTAGCTCCTCATTATTTTCTACCGTAATTCATATTATCTCATTTTTTTTATTGATATTTTTTTTAATATATAAATGTCCTGTAACGGTACTGGCGTTCCTGAGTTGCGATGCTCCGTTTTGCATGTGTCGTCTCGCCGTCACGCCTTAATTCTTTCACGATATGTTTGATATAAATTTATTATATAGATACAACATAAATGAAGACTATTAATGAATTATATGTCAATATAACAGTATAAAATACTCGACAAAAATACATTTATACACGAATATATTTATGGCTATAAATAGAAAAATTAAAATAATACAATGTAATGGGAATAAGAGATAAATAAAAAAAAAAAATAAATAAATAGCTAAATAATAACATAGAATCGAGATAAGATTAGATCAAATGGTAAAATCATAATACGCAGATGCGCTTGAGCTTTCCGGTACGGCAAATATTCCAGCGGAACAGATTTGCCTTCTTCGAATAGTAATAAATATAGTGAATTTTAATTTTAAGACTCGAGTGTAAGTAAAACAATGTGTACAATAATATAAATTTACTAGTATATACATATACATATACATATACGTACATGTAGATCGTGAGACTTGACTATTTAGAGCCGCCCGGGTGATTCGCGTATTATCGCGATCACTGACTTATATTTTATTCAATATTATGCGTAAATAAAAGGGATAAAAGATATTAAGTAATTTATATCGCGTTACAATAAAACATTAACTTGAAATAAAAATAAAAATTTTTTATATAATGTCATTTAAAATATATAAAAATAAAATTAGTAATACATGTTTCCTGATGCATTAGGAACTGCTCTAAATCCTAAAGAGAATTTTCAATTCTACAAATTCAAAATAAAAAAAAAAAAAAAATAGTTTTTTGTACTAATTAATTAAACTTACAATAATCGACGACTATTTATCTCCCACTACACTGCCTAAAAGTAAACACCGCGAATAAAAAAGACGTTAAATAAGTGATTGATTGATTAAAAAAAATTGAATAGACTGAAAAGGAAACGATGATAGAGCTATAAAAATAAATCCGCGCACACGCGTGATAACAAGTTGTTGAAACAATGCTGAGGACAATGTTTCGACTGACTGTGCACGGCTGACCGAATGTCCAGCATGTACCTTCTTAGCACGCACCTCTCCTGACCAGAAAGGAGAGGTCCGAGTTCTCCCCAAACCGTTATTCCAAGGGGCCAGTATATATAGTTAAGTATTAAGTGTGTATATAAGTGTTGTGATGGTATAAGAACAAACCAACGGACGGGTTGAATAACCTTCGTCAACGTATGCTAACTACTAAAATCCCGATCAGCTCAAAGAACATTACACTATTATATGTGATACACAACTACCTTTGATAGTAAACACAGAAAACTCAATGTCAGATCGACCAACACAACCCGTCGAGAAACAGCTTCCAGCAACTAAACATCAAGAGTCGCTTTAAATTATTCACCTGGAGAAGCTTCATCTGGTATTTTATAAATTTATATATGTATTGATGTTCATGTATGTAAATTAAAACCCTCGGATGACGATTATTGAAATTTATTTACCTGCGAACGTTAATGTTTTTTATGGTTTTAAAAAAGTTTGCTAAAATTATGTTTGTCGGGTCATAAATCCTGTGATTTATTTTTAGTAAAATTGGAGACGGAGAATTGACATTTTAAAAAAATTAATAAATAAATAAAAGTGACCAGTAGCACTTGGGTGAAATATTTGATGCCGTTAGAAAAACTTGTATGAAATACTTCGATCGCGGTCTAGATAATCGATATTAACATAATTATCGAATGTCACAACTAAGTATTTTTGATATTTTTTTTCATGTCGGAATCACTTTGATACACATCTATAATATCAAATCGTATAAAAATAAACATTACTGTTTATTTCTAATTTTTTTTTTATTAATAAGTCTAAAATAATAATAATTAGCAATTAAAATTTCTTTTAAAAAAAATTTTTCCGTATAATTATAAAATTAAAAATTTTTATTATAAAGAGGAAAAAAATAAAAAGATAAATCTTAACTATCGTTGAACCTTTTCCAAGAATCTAGAATAAAGAGTGGATACTATCATTTAAACTGAGGGAGTAATTCCTCACGATCAACCGCATTTTCTACTACTAAACCCACAATGGGCACAGTTAAAAAATCTAAAACGATAAACATTAAATTTAAAAAGAAAATTCAATAAATAACGAGGAGGTAAAATAATAATAAAGATTAAAATAAAAATATAAGATACAAACAAGTACAACTATCAGAAGAGATCTTTGTCTCATTAAAATCCTTTATTTTTATTTATTATTATTACTTCTACTATTTGTTTTTAAAATCTTTTAATCCAAGCTTATATCTTGCAGTCGTGAATCCACATGTGGGACATAGCGGAACTCCCTCAACATATATAATACCTCCCGTGTTATATCTTCATGGGGCACTGGTGGATTAATAACGCATCAACACGAGTCAGAATTAATTAGATTATTCGTCACGTTTCACATTACCATTAACTAGCTTTGTAAAAAAAATTATAATAAACATTTATCATAAAAATTATATTTCTTATTGTAATTAACCCTTTTATTTTTTTTTAATAATAAATACCAACAAACCATATATTAAAATTCGGTATATATTTATCCGAGTAAGTGAAAAAGAAAGTATTGCATTTAATTAAAATAATAATTTGAAAAATTTATAAGTTAATTATTAAATTATGTTAAAATTTTTAAATTAATCTGATAACGACACGCAGCTATAAGTATATATATTTATATCTATAACAATATATATATTTATCTTTTCACTTGGATAAATTTAAATTGCGTAACTCCTATAACTTATCTTACTAAAAAATCACAGCATTTCTAAGTAAAATCTCACGTTTAACGCATCCTCGATGCTCTAGAGTAGAGCTCATAGTAAATAACTTTTAAATAACAATTTTTTTTATTTATAAATTGTAAATTTAAAAGTATAACTACTAACTACTAGTTTTATTTTAAAACATTTAATACTTTTTGCTTATTATTTAAAAAAAAAAATAAATTATTTTTCTTAATTTAAATTTTTTCTACTCAATAATTTTTGTTTTATGGTTTAACAAATAAAATGTAACCTACTTCACCATATATAATAAACCATATCGCGTATGAAGATAAAATGAATACGCACAATTTTATTGTTTTTTTTTTCTTCTCTCTTTTAAAAATACCGCGATAAAACGATCGTAATTATAGAGTGTTTAAGTATTTGGAGCGGTAATTATTATGAAAATTTTCCCACATTTAAAATTATTAGATGATACAGCAAATTTTTTTACTTTTAAATTTTAAACCTGGTATAATTGTCATAAAATATTATCACTATGAAAATATATTCGTTGTAAGATAGAGAGATATATAAAAAATATAAAAGAAAATAATAACCAGATAATTACATCCTAAATATATAAAATCCGGTGTAATAATTTGTGAGTTAGTTTTTTAAATATAAAATGAATTTTAGCTAAATCATTTCGAAAATTTTAACGGTGTTTTTTTATTAGGAAGCATTACTGTTCAAGTTCATGAATCTTTGATTCACGTACAATAATTGTAGAGTATGCAAGTGTATGGTGAAACGCGTGGCCCTGTATACTTATCTATGGTCATTCAATGATTGACGGTTATAAATAAATCAGCTGAGAAAATCCCGCTATAATGTGTTACAGCTTGCACATTTCATAAAGTGTTATATCTTATAACTATTGTATTTGCATATAATTATAGTATATATATTATTATATTAATAATTAATAATTATTAAATCATAATAAGCAATTAAAGACGGAAGAATATTATAAATATTGTCTACTGGTCCTAACATTAAATTACTCTATTTAAATATATTAAAAAAAAAACTTTTAATTAATTTAATATTTAAATAATAATTATTTTGATTCTAAGCATCTCAGTTCGCGTACGGCATTCATACGGAAATAAAAACTTATCATGATAAAATGAACCGCAGACTTGAAATTTTAATAATTTGAATATTTAATTTGTGTATTAAGTAAATGTTTGTGTGATTAGAAGTGTGAAGATGATTGATGATAAATTTTAAAAATAATGAATGAACTTGCAAAAGGATAAAATTGAAAGACGTGAGAATTAAGTAGAAAGGATATAAAATTTCACTACTAGTCAGCCAATTTAATTGCAAATTACTTTCATCCATTTTTATATTTTTTCTACACTGAAAAAAAGGATTTCTTGGCGCAAGAAATATTTTGTATTATGAATTGAAGACAAAAATTTTTCTTGGTTCAAGAATTTTTTTCTCGCCTAAAAAATTTTTTTCTTGTTCGAAGAAAATTTTTTCTTACACTAAGAAAATTTTTGTTTTCACTTTATAATACAAAAAATTTCTTGGGTCAAGTAAAAATTTTTTTAGAACAAGAAAAAATTTTTTGCGCGAAGAAATCCTTTTTTTCTGTGTAAATATTTATAATAATAATTAATTTGAACAACAAATGACATTTTTTTAAATCATCACGTCATTTGCATTTTTTTACGTATTATACTGAATTTAGCTGACGTCTAATAATTTTTGGATTTTTTTAAAAACAGTAAATTATAAAAAAAAGAATATTTTTAAAAAATGCACTTAGACTTTTTTAAATTTTCTAAATGTGCATATTTTTAGATTTTTTTTTTTTTTTTGTAATTAATTAGTTGAAAAAAAATTCGAAAATTGTTAATTGTCTGCTAACTTCAGATTCATTTTCATGTGAAAATTATTGAAAATTAATTCAAATTTTTTATTTTATCATTCATTAAATGTAAAATATTTCAATAGAAATTTCCAAAAAATAAATCGCAATCATCATAAATAAATATTTTAATTAGTGTTAGTAATTTATGTCCTCAGTTTTTTCAAGTATGAGAAATATTTTGGTACTACTTGTCAAAATTATTGGATAAATTACAAAGAAAATTAATACATGAGAAAATTTTTTGATAAAATTTATCGTACAATTTAAAGTAAACCTGGGCCAAAAACAAAATAAATACAGAGAATAAAAACTGATTCCTAAAGGTTTATTTTTTACTGTATTTTATTTAAAAATTACTCGAAATTTGTTCTTTTTTACCCCATAATTGAACACTATCTAGTAACAGAAGAGTAATTATCCATCCAGGCCCAATTTTACTCTCAACTAACGAGTAAAATTTATTAAATAATTCTCCCATTTACCAAAATCTCTATTAAAATTTAAAACTATAAGACGAATTTAATAAACTTATCACGAATCAAATTTTATAATAAAAGTAAATAAATTCGTAATCAATGCAAATGTCATTCATGAGTTCATTCACTTTATCATTCATTAAACGTAAAATATTAAATATAAATTTTATCAAATGATATTTCTGAGTAAATTTCAAATTTTACCGGCAAATTTTCATAAAAATATTAAAACTAAAACTTACCGTCTTCATCGATTGTAGCCTTAAATCCACGTGGAACTAATAGACAGATCGTAAATGACAACAAAACTCCAGTAACATCCAAAATTAATTTTTCTATTCGTAAAAAATAAAAAAAATATAAATATTATTGACACTAATAGACTCAACAAGTAGTTAATTATAAAAAAAAATTACCTTTCGCTTATGCATCACAAAAAGTAGATAATAAACTCCTTATTATCGCGTTATCTGCATAAACTCTTACATCTAATTAATAAATCTTACAAGTAGATCAGTCCTTTTCTATTTCAATGAAGCTTACACGGAAATTAATGATTATTTCCTCTCTTAACGAGCTGACCAGCCTCCTCTCATATAAAATGAAGTAATTGAATAGCGTGTACTGTTAATATGTCTTCTATGTCTTATTATAATTATAAAAACGTCGTTTCCTGATCTTTTAATTTGAATAGTTTTATTAAGTTACAAATAGTAAGCAATATTGCAATAATGTACTTATTATATTTCACTTCCTTCTTCTCTACATTTCCTCGTAGCAATCATTGTAATTATCCGTCTATGCAAAAGAAAATAAATAAAAAAATTAGTAAAATAAATGAAAAACATTAAATACAGTAAATTATTTTTTAAAAAATCACTTTGACCACTCACAGAGACGGTGAAAAAACTCAGGTGCATAAAGACAAAGTGAAAAATATATAAATAATTATTAATTTTGTATTAGAGTGTTAGAACTTTAAAACGAAAGAAGTAGATGTCTCGAATTGGACTGAGAGTTGATGTCGAATAACGCCCCCGATGTAGCTCGCTTTCGTATGCCTCTCTTAATCCTCAGAGCACATTTTAATAGTGGGGGTTTAATCCCTTCTTTTGCACTCTTTAGACCATAAACACCATAATTATCTTTCCTTATTTATACTAAACTTTTTCTTCTTTCTCTTCCTACGCTTATTATCTTTTCCTTATTAATTTGAATTATATTTTATTTTTTTCTCCCTTGGAATTCTTTTTTAATTGAAAAAAAAAAATTTATTTTTAATTTTAATTTTCATCTTCTTCTTCTTCTTCTTCTTCTTCTTCTTCTTCTTCTTTTTTATATATTAATATTTCTTCGGGTTCTGTACCTTGGACTATTATTTTTTTTTTCTTCTGTATCACTTTACATTATTTTTATTCTCTCGTTACATCTCAACTTACTTGTTTATATATATGTATATAAATATATATAGATACTTTGTAAAACTGTTTTCCCACGAGTACTTGTACCTTCTTCATGTACAAACACCGCAAAAAAAAAAAAAAAACAGTAAGTGGAAACTGATGTCACTCACAACAAATTTTGCGCTACTTTGTAATTATCATATTTTATTTTTACAACTACACTTTATACTACCAAATTTACTTTATTTTGACTATGATTCGCTACTAAAACTTCACTGCACAGGATATAATTATTTCGTTATTAAATAAATTAATAGAGTAGACAAAAAAATAAAAATTGATGATTAATACAAACTAATGGTAGCGATAAGTTGTCAAGAAAAAAAAATTTTTTATGGGGATCCAACATATTAGATTTAATTGTGATATATATTTGAAAAAAAAAAGTGAATAAAAAAGTACATGAGTCATTGAAAAAGCGATAGAAAAACAAAGTGTACTACTAGGTTACAAAATCACCCACGCAGAAGAAATTGTTCTGAGCTTCTTGCCTCCGGCGCAATAATTAGACGTAACAATTAGTCGTACGGTACCGAGTACGTATATAAGCTCGAACTAAACGACGTTTTATTTTACTTTTATATTAAAAATTATAATTTTATATTTTATTGAAAAAATTAATTATTAGTGAAAATAAAAATAAAAAATAAATTTACATTTTAAATTTCATTGAAAAATTAATTAAAATTTTTTTTATTATTTAAAATTTTTCATCTTATTCATTGATTAAGAATTAAAAAAATATATGAATTTAAACATCAATATAAATTTATTTGTTTATTTAATTACGCATATTTATATTTTATAAAAATATAAAGAACGAGCGGCATTTGTGTATACATTATATATATACATATGTGAGATATCAGTAAATCGACAAATTTAAAATTATAGTAATTATACACAAGTACGATTTTATTCAATTTCATATCTAAAAAAATTTTAATTAAATTTTTTTTTTTTTTGACAGATTTATGAAAAACTTATCGCAATCATCATAATTAAATAATTTAATTAGTGTTAGTAATTTACATGTCTTTAAAGTTTTTTCAAGTTATGAAAAAATTTTTGGAGTTACTTAGCAAAATTATTTGATAAATTACAAAGAGAATTTATACCAAAATTTCTATAAAAATTTAAAACTACGAGTCAGAAATTATAGTAAACTGTAAAAATTTTGCGCAGTGAACGCGGATTAAATCCGGAGTGAATGCGGAGCGGATGACTATTTATTTAACCCCCTCAGTGGAATTTACTCCGGGGAGTTTATTTTGATATCAAAACTCCGAATCGGAGTGAATGTGGATTTAAATAAAATTTAAATCCAGACTTCGAAATCACTCCGCTTAAAAGACAAACTCTCTTTTACTTCGTATGCGAAGTGATTTTTTGTAAAAACTCCGAAACTCTAAGTGATGAAGAAAATTTGAATTTAAATAAAATCCGTAATCACTCCGAATTCACTCCTGATTTTTTACAGAGTAAAAGTAAAAATCATAATCGATGTAAATAACATTCATGAGTTCATTGAGATTGAAAATTTTCATACTTTTAAACATTTGTATTTTATATATGAAAGTTATAAAAAATTAATTCAACTTTTTTTATTTTATCATTCATTAAACATAAAATATTTCAATAGAAATGATGTTTCTAATTTTATCGGAAAATTTTTATAAAATTACTAAGACTGAAACTTACCTGCGTCTTCGATAATTGTTTATACCAAACTCTACTAAAATTTAAAACTATAAGACGAATTTAATAAACTTATTACGAATTAAATTTCACAATAAAAGTAAATAAAATCATAATCGATGCAAATATCATTAATGAGTTCAATCACATCGAAAAACATGTCACGTGTAATAAAAATAAAAATTTTAAATTTAAAGCGCGTACCGTTATTTATAAAATAGAATAATTTATCGATTATCGCTTCCACATTTATGAATAATTTTTGATAAAAATATACCGCATTCACAAATAAAAGTAACGTAACTCGACTTGCATGTCACTGAACCGTAATCGTAAGTTCGTGACAATGAAAAAGTAATTGAAAAAGTGTCAAAACATTGAATTCATGCTTCAACGAATCCAATTCTCAATTTATTCAACATGAAAAAATAACAAGTTAAATTACTCTCTTTAACGGTCAACAATTTCCCTTTTAATTTTTTTTTATAATTTAAAAAAAAAATAAAATAATTTACTGTAAAAAAAAAATTAAAATTAAAAAAAAAATATCAAGTTCTCAGTGCGAGTAGAAAAACTTTTATATACCGGAAAACTATTTTCATCTGGCAAAAAATCTCAAGGTAAATACACACTCTCCCGTAGAGATATTACATTAATAATCATAACGGATGAGAATTACATCTGAATAATATATAAGATATACAGGTATGAGAAATAATGATGATGATAAAAAAAAGTTAAATAAAAACGACGGATGTTAATGAGACGCATCATCATCGTCACTGACTCAAGTGTAACGGGTATATAAACATTTGAACGGAAATCCATTGTTACAAAGTTTATGTCTACTTCCTTTTGGACCAACGTCGCATTCCTCAACAATTTTGTCTAAAAGCCCTGTGATTATAGTTCGCGTTCTACTTTCCGCGTTTTATCAGCACAAGAAAAATGTTTAAAAAAAAAAATGTCAAAGAGTAAAAACAAACAACAGTAGTAACAACAACAACGTTAATTACTTAAGCCCGGTAGTGTCTTTTTGTTTAAAATGTGGCCTGGGTCATAAAAATGCAAAACGTCCTCTTGACTCATGAATATTCAAATGTCACCAGTCACCGGCAAGCAAATGATCTAATGGAAAACACTTTGAATACAAACTTTTTGTTGCTATGCTGTTGAGCAAAAGAAAATTTTTTTATCATTGAAATAGTGGCAATTAACTTAAAAACTAATTATCGTAAAATAAAATAATGGAATTGTGTAATTATTTATTTTATTTTATTTTATTTAACTTTATTTATTTACACGCAAATATATTAGATCACTGTTACAAGAACTTTTCAAGATTTACAGACTACAATCGTATTCATTTTATTCACTTATTTGAATAAAGTCAGTTCATTATCTACTTTTAAATTCTTCTCATATAAATTTAACTCTCACATTTATAATCGTTATTACTGCAGACTCTTCAGACTTTTTTTTTTTTAAATATTATCATTACTATAGCAGTCGGATCTCGATGGAAATCAATAAAAAAAAACTTAATAGAACAACATCATGAAATACCATTACTATTTTTAAAAAAAAATCTAAATTATCTCTCAAGTGTCAAATTAATTTATTGGGTTTTTAAAATTTTTCGACCTTTATTTAAATACTTTCGAGGTCGGTAATATATTTATTTTAATAAAGTGAGAGAAACTAGGTGACATTTTATCTTAATTATGATAAATAAAATCAAATAGAATAATAATAATAATAGTAATGTAAGAAAAATAATTTGTAGGGGTGTGCAAATAGTTCGAACTTACGATTTTTTCGAATTATTCAAAAAATCTCAAATTATTCGGAAATTTTTGAAGTATTCGTAAATTCTTGAATAATTCCAGTTTTTTTTCAACGATTTGAAATTTTAATTTTTGATTACTTGAAAAACTAAGCTCTCCATTAAATAAAAATTTAATATTCGAAAACTGATGAAAATTTTTTCGATTTAAATCGAGTAAATTCAAAAGTTACAAATAATTCAAAAACTTTTGAGTACTTCGACTTTTTAAATACAGCCGACTACCCGTCATAAGCCTGCCCGTCATAAGCCTGCCCGTTATAAGCCTCTTCCCCTCAATCGGCAAGTACTGAGTCTAAACAGCCCCCACTTAACCACTTTTTTGAGTTTCGTACCAGACATCTCGTTATAAGCCGCCGTTAAAATTTTCTAAATTATAAACTAACAATAGGAACAAAATATCAAAATTAATGATGAAAATTTACTATCGATCTTTCGCGGATAATAATTTAATAAATATCAAGTAAAATATAATTTATTGTTGATAATTGTAATCATTAATTACAATTAAAGCTTCTGTTACAATTTAAAAGTTTTATTGAGCATTATGTTGATCAATAACAATTATTATTATTATTACTGTAATTAATACCGTTGTCATTATAATTTTTTCCATTAAAATAATTATTAGTGTAAAAAGATAAGTATTTATTTTAGCGCTATAAGCACTAGAAAAATCGGGATACTGACGTATGTAACAAACCGTAAATATGACGTTTGAAATGATATAAAATAAAACAGGCTTATAACGAGTAGTCGAGAAGAAAACTAAACGCACGGTAGTGGGAGTTTAAAATTCCTAGAAAAATTTCCCCTACGTCTCCTAGACCAGGCTTATGACAGATGTCGACTGTATTCAACTTTATCTAACTTTTTAAAATTCGAATTCTTCTACTTTATCAAATTGTACAAAATTTCAAATTATTCGATTAAAATCTGGATTCGAATAGTTATATTCGAGTTGATTTGATTCGAACCTGATTCGCACGACCCCACTCATTCGTTATATTGCTCATAAATCATAACTATTTAAATGGCAAGACCCACTGGCGCGCAGATGTAAATTAATAATTTAACATTAATACTTGTCACCTGATTTAAATTATTTAATAAACAATAATAATAATGCTTAAAAAAAAAAAAAAAAACAAGCTGTCATTGTTAAAGTAATTATTTTATTTTTACATCCGACCGACTGGTTCTCTTTATTTCACATACTCTCTACAATACCTTTATAATTATATCGCTTACTTTCTCTCACATTCTCTCACATGAAAAATTTATCCATAATTATTCAATAAAAAAATCACGTGTTTGTTAAACATAACAACATTATTTGACATTATTATTGTATATTCTTTATACAAATTCTACAGTCATAGAAACATAAGAAAAAAACGTTAATAAACGAGTCTAGTAATAAATTGTATGAAAAATTTAAAAAAAATGCCAATTAAATAAATGTTCTTAAGTTATTTTTATTTCAGTATAAAAATTTGACATTTTAATTTTCTTTGCCACCTTTGATTTTCTCTGGTATTATTATTTTTTTCTTAATTTTACTTTTTACAAAACAAGTATCTGACTACCATAATAATTCATTTGAAAAAATTTACACAATTTATCAAAAAATATACTAAATTTTATTAATTATATTTTCATTTTTATCCAATAGAAAAAGAAAATCAATAAATGCAAATAATTATGATCCTAAAATTAGCAGACAATTTAAAATTTTCGATTTTTCTTTCAACAAATCAATTACAAAAAAAAAAAAAAAAAAAAAACTAAAAAATGCACCTGTAGAAAATTAAAAAATCTACAAGTGCAATTTTTCAAAATATTTTTTTTTTATAATTTATCGGTTTGAAGAAAATCAAAAAATCATTAGATGTCAGTTAACTTCAAAATCATAAATAATTACGGACGGTAAATTTTTATTCAGATCCCAATGGAAAAATTTTTTATGACGAAATTCAAATGTGAGTTTTAATGAAAACGCCGAGAAAAAAAAAAGTAATACACTACGTAATTTAAATACTTAATTTTGATACCAATCATTATTTAATCGTTATCAGTTTTTTTTCTAAATAATAATTATGGCAATCAAGAATGAAGAACAATAAAAATAATAATAACAATAAATGATAGTAAAGAAAAAAAAACTGCTATCACGAAAACTTAAAAATATATACAGAGCAACCGTCGCGCGAGGCTCTGTCACCGATAATTTAAAATAAAACTTATAACGAGCGTATTTTAAATAATGAAATTGGTATATTATTATAGTTTATGAGATAATATATAAAAGGCGACAAAACATCGCGCAAGGTATATTTAAATTATTTTAAATATTGTTATATAATCATGCGTACCTGATCAGCAGTTAAATTACTATTCATTTTTCTCATTTACTTCAACTTAGAATAGTCAATAATCATAGTGTCTTTCTTACAATTAATGTATATCTATATATTTATTTATAGATGTATATATATATATATAAAATCAATATATATACTTAAAAATTTATTATAACTTATGCTATTACCAGAGGCTCGTCGTCTGAGAAGCCGCGAATCACAGGACTGTCTTCTTCATCTTAAACAAAAATAAAAAATAAAATAAAGTAACTTTGCTGATGTAATTTTATTAGTAGCGCATAAAGTTAACAAAGAAAAAAAAATGTGAAATAAATTAAACTATTAATTAAAGATTAAGTAACTTTTATTAGCTGCAGCATTTAATTAAAGTTGGGCTCATATAGTGAAGTAAAAGTAATAAAAAATACAATGGAAAAAAAAAAAAATAGTAATAAATAAAAGTATTATAATTAAACAGGATCTAAATGAAAACAACTTGTGCTACCATTAGTTTATTTTAAAACCAGCTGCGCATTAATAATAGAAACCAAATATTTAATGAAAAAAAAATATAAATAATTACCAAGAGCATCTGTGGTACCCGGGAAAGTAGCTTGACCTCGTCTCGTGTCATAATGACTATTAGCAAAGAGCGTAAAATTATTAGACAGCCGCCTGTGTCTCACGAAGAAATACGCGAATCCAGCACCTAATGCGATTATCAATAAGCAAATTGGTATTGCGAATGAGAGTATACTTGATGTATTCATTGTTCCAGGCCAGTCTGCGCCTATAATACAAAAAAAAAAAATAAATTGTTTCAAATATAAATATTTAAAAATAATAAAAAATAATAGGGTCCGTTCATAAAATACGTTCGCACTTATGGGTGAGGGGGTGTCGCTTATTGTGACAAGCGCGTGGGGGTCTAAGGAAGATTTTGAAAATTTTTCTCTCAGTTTTTTTTTTTATTTTATTTTTTGTTACGATAGAAAGTCATTCATTTGTATTTGTAACTATATAAAATATTTCTATGTATATATTTCCATCATAATGGGAGGGAGATCTATTATTTGTGACCGGGGTTGTAAAATTTTTAATGGAAAAATATTACATTAAATCGTTCTCATTAAAAAATTAAATTTAATGGTTAATGAAAATTTTTGCGATTAAAAAATTAAATTCAATGGCTAATGAAAATTTTCCACCACCCAAAAATTAAATTTAATGGTCAATAGAAAACTACGCCATTAAAAAGTTAAATTCAATGGTTAATGGAAAATTTTACCATTAAAAAATTAAATTTAATATTTAATAGAAAATTACCCCATTAAAAAATTTAATTTAATGACTAATGGAATCACTACTGCATTAAAAAAAAGTAATGCATTATTTACAACCCTGTTTGTGACGCAATATTAATAGGGAGGATCGCAGAAAACGTGACAGCGCAACGAAGGGTAGGGAGGGGGTGGTCTATAAAGATAAAATTTTCCGCGACGTATTTTATGAACGACCCCATAGTATATTTGATCAACATACTCAATGGGATTTGAACGCCAACAACTTCACTGACTCCACTCTGGTATCCCTCATCAGTAATCAATTTGACAGTAAACAGATACATAGAATTAACTTTAGCATCCGTAAAAACAAACGGTGGTCTGTCGACATTATAAACTTTGGCAGTTGTCTCATTAAATGATTTAGTATTTTCATTAACGAGAACTTGATAATGACGTTTAGTGTCATTTTTCAAATTGTCATCATTCATTGGCTCATCCCAGCTCACAGTAAATTTACCATCTTTGGCTAATACACGAATTTGATGAGGCGGAGTGAGTGGTGCTGCTTGATAAATAACCGGTTGACTCTCAATAGCATCAGTGACATTTGTCGCAACAGTTATTTTATATTTACCGCCATATTTAATACCCGTAAATGTATGTTTTATAACAGTTTCATTTGTTGGTGGCAATGTTACCATCGATTTTTCATTGAGTGTCATCTCAATGACATTAAGCCTGTAAATAATCGGATCGTCGATTTTATTACAGCTTGCACTCCACGATACAATTATTGAGTCGGTTGTTTTTGGCGCGGGTGTAACACGTAATTGTTTTGGCGGCGCTTTTACATTGTAGTGCGTAGACACTGTGACAGGTTGACTCAAAGGACCCGCTCCGTAGCCATCACCGCGAACACCGACAGCAAACAGATAAGACTCACAAGCTTCAAGATTTTTAATTGACGCCGATTTATTTGTCGTAAGACTTTTGTAATCTTTAAATAGATCTTGCATATTTAGTGCGTAATGAATAGCATACTGCCACCTTATTTTTATTGCACTCTTTGGTTGATCCCAGCTGAGTTTAACTGTCGTGCCATCAAGTTTTTTAGATTCAGCAGCAAGATTTGGTACTGATGGTAATGAAATACCTTTCGTTGTTGCTGTTATCATCACAATTTTACCAATGTAACTTTTTTTCATAGCATTTACTTCAAATGTGTACATAGTACCCGGTGATAAATTAGTAACAACGAAATCATTCTTTGTTGTATTTAATGTGTGGTAAGTCGGATAAGGTGGTGGTGCTCGGGGTGTTATATGATAGCCATCAACGTCTTTCAATGCTGCCCATGTTAGATGAACGGTATTGTTTGTAGTTTCAATTACTTTAAGGTCTTGAATGTCGTCGATATTAGCAGCGCCGTCAAATGTCAATTCAGCTACACTAGATGGTTTAGAATCGTGGAAATGATTTTTAGCGATTACCCAAAATGAATAAACTTTACCAGCTTCGAATGGTAAATCAAATATGTAAGATGTCTTTTGTAATAAAAATGGCGCTGGTGGAATCGGCGGTGTCACGTAAGCCTCGTATCCAGTTATTATACCATTCGGATGCTGCGGTGGTCGCCAAGACAGCTCGACTCGTGTGCCATTCTTTTGAACAGCTGTGACATTCCAAGGCTCAGACGGTACTCCTTCATTAGTTTTTACAGGCCAATATTTGAATGGCGGGTAGACAATATTCTGACCCTCCTGTCTGACATAAACAGTCAAATTGTAAGACGTGTAAGGCTCGAGATTATTAAATTGATACTTATTATCAGTTATCCAATTAGTTGCATTTGTCCACTTGGCATTGGGTTCAGCTTTAGCTATTGAGGGTAAAAATTCCAGTGTTATATTTGACGGAATTGGTTTGTGCCAGTTAAGATACAAACTCGTGGCATTTGACAATCTGCTGTCAAATTCAAGCACCATTACTTGATATACTCTTGAGTTATTTTTTTCACAATTAATTTCATCGAAGCCATCAATACAATCGTGTTTACCGTCACAGTGGTACGCAAGTGGGATACATTTATTGTCATCACACGGAAAAGATCCGGCTGGACAGAAAGTAATTGCAGGTGAAGTCGGATGCATATTACAGCCAACCTCGTCACTGCGGTCAGGACAATCGACAACGCCATTGCAGATGCTTGTTAGCGGTATACAATTGCCATCTGTCCTACACATAAATTGATCAATGCGGCAACCTATATGTCCATGGTCACAACGTAATTCATCCTCTCCCAATTTACAATCTGGCGTTCCATCGCATATCCAAGAATCGTCAATACATAGTCTGTCGTAACACTGGAATTGATTGTCTTTGCAAACACGACCAACTTTTGGTGGTTCAGTGACGTAAGGCGACTCTGGTTCGTCGGGTAATCCGCATCCCATTTCATCGGATCCATCACCGCAGTCATCAACGCTGTCGCATTTCCACCAATAGGGAACACACTTTGTATTATTACATCTGTACATCCAGTCATTGCAGGTATTTGTTGGAAGGAGCGACGGCGTAGGAAGCTCAGGTGGGGGAGATGGACAATGAGCTTCATCAGATCCATCGTGACAGTCTCTGTCGCCATCGCAAACCCAGGATTTGTAAATACACCGATGGGGTTCTTCTGTTGAGTTGCAGGCAAATTGCCAATCGTGACATTCTTTATTTAGACAGTCCTTTTCATCAGAGCCATCTTCGCAATCATTTTCGCCGTCACATTCCCATGTCTTTGGCACGCAGGTGTGATCCGCGCATCCGATCTCGTCGGTCTTACATGTATTTGGTACCGTGCTCTTATTACAAGCTCGCTCATCTGAACCGTCACGGCAATCATCCTCACCATCGCATTGCCATCTGTGAGATATACAACGGCCATTATCGCATCTAAATTGTGTGTCAGTGCAATTCAAATAAGTACAATTGGCTTCATCTCTGCCATCATTACAATCTTTATCGAGATCACACATCCAGAATCGCGGTATACATTTATCTTCGTCGCATTCAAAGTTATTTGGACTGCAGGTCGCTTTTTTACAATTGACTTCATCAGAATTATCTCCACAGTCATTGTCACCATCGCATTTCCAAAATTCAGAAATACAAACCCCGTTGCCACAAGAGAATTGATTTGACGCGCATGTGCTGGCAACACGTGGACACGTTGAGTTGGCAAATGGTTTAATACCACCAGGACACATGCATTTGCCTTCAGTCATTACCATACCGTCAGGACAAAGACAAACAAATCCATCGTTCGGTGCTCCAAGACACAGATGTGAGCACGTGTTATTTTCACATTTATTCGTTCCGGTCTGAACGCTGTGAGCAAATACTTTCAAGTCCATCAAGCCTGACAATGTACCCAACTGAGTTGTGATTCCGGCGCCGTGATCTTTATCCGCAACAAAAATCATCGATTGTTTCCAGTCATCCCAATACATGTTGTCTTTGAACACAGCGACGGCAAATGGATGTGAAACTCTGTCATCAGTGTAGATTACTTTTTTAAATCTCTTACCGTCATAGTCTGACGATCCTATATAATCTTCCCGTGCATCTACCCAATAAATCCTCTCGGCAATAAAGTCAATACAGATACCATTTGGCCATTCGACAATTCCCTTCTTGAACAATCGTTTAATATCAGTACCGTCCAAGTTGGCACGTGATACCGACGCATTGCCAGGAGCCCAGTCTGTCCAAAACATGTAACCCATCATAGGGTGCACGGCTATCCCACGGGGTTTTTGTAAATTATTTGGTCCTAAAATAGTGCGTCTCATTCTTCCAGCCATCGTAAGATCAGTTCGGATGACTTGTATCCGCATTTTTACGCCGTCCACAAAATAAAGTAACTTAGAAACCCAGTCATATGCCATTCCTTCAATCGAACTCAAGTCAGTCTCGACCAGGGTTTCAGGAACACTCGTACCGTCTCCGAAGCATTGTCTTCCAATAGTATCGTTCACTATATCAGCCCAGTACAGACAATTATTTTTTACATCGTACTCAATAGCAATGACATTCTTCAGATCGTGAACTGGCAAAATTTCCAAATTATGAGTTCTGATGTCAATACGTGAAATATGTTCTCGCTGAGCAACCAAAAGAAATTCTTGTGGTTCAGCAATAGGGCAGGGAATTTCATCAGGTTCAAATTTCTTAGCGTATCCTCCAGAGCAATCGTCATCAGGAATTTTACGGTATCCTTTAGTTCTGTTGTAAAACTCACCAGGAAAACATAAGTCGGGTATTTTGTACGGGTCATAATGGGCCAGAGCAAGATTTTTAATGCAGTGAGAAGGATTTCCGCTTTTAATAAATCCATAGTCGCACTGATAATCCTGGAAATCACATGGACAAATTTCAAAACTCATTGGTCTGTCGTAGTCAACACCGGTGTAACAGTTAACAGACGCGGCTCGTCGTTTGTAAACTTCTCTGCGTCCTAGTATACAAGACATTCCAGGCTGATCGGAGCTTGTCGGTGACCAAAATTTAAAGTCATCCTCAGTACACTCTTTCTCAAACGCATTACGCAAATCAACTTTTATGATCAGCCATTTATGGTGTCCAGGATTAGATCCGAACATCGTAAAAACAGTTGTGTTCTCACCAGGTTCTGTCATTAAACCGTAAACCCGCAGCATCTCATCATTAAACGTGTAAGTTTGCCAGGTCGTTCCTTCATCAGTCGAGTAGGATATATCTCGAGTCTCTCCACGTGTTTTGAAGTATTTAACAGCAACAAGAACCCCACCATGATCACCCATATTGAAAAAGTAGTAGTCCTTGAGTACTTGTTTCCACGTAAGACCGGCATCACGTGATACATATAAAGCCGGATGACCTTTTAAGCTTGATCCTAGTACACCTGTTGCCATTATTATACCAGGAGCAGACTTTGAACTCATTATTGACACTGAACGTGTTACAGGATATAACTGACTGAAGCGTTGGCTCAAATGCAATGACCAAGTTGGATCTGGAACATTTTTTGTCGGCGCTTTTATTTTATCCCATGTAACACCATGATCAAAAGTTATCAGCGACTCTAGGTATTCCGGTCCAACGGAATTACCTTTAAAGGTGTCTTTTATCTGCGATGCGATATAAATTCCACGTAAGCCTTCGACTTTATATAGATCAGTGAAAGCTTCCTCGGCGAGTTCATTCACCCAGCTGCCTTTCCATGTGCTATTTGGGAAATGTGTGAAAATTCTTTTTAGAGATAACGTGAACCTGGCCATGGTGTGATCAACCACCTCAGAAATATAAAGATTTATCAGTGTATCAGTATGAGAAACAGCGACAAATATTCTGTTGTTTGAAACATCAGCAATGTGATATTCTTTTCTCTCTTCCTCGGTGTCAAAGTGAGCCATGACGAACGTTTGGTTCTTGAAAGAAACATACAAGTCTAGTGACTGATTTGTTTCATTTGCTGACGGGTCGACTGCTGATTTCTTAGTAGCAAACATGTAATCGCCTTTTATCTGGAAGTCTTCGACATTCTTTATAAGAACGGATCTCAAGTCACGCTTCTGGTTTTGATCAAATGTCAGATCCATTTCGACTACTGTACTGTCTTTAAATTCATCTCGGACAATAATTATTGTTTTAGGATTTATATTTGACCAGTAAAATGCTTTTACAGATTCATGAATACGCCTCCATGTTTTCCCCATATCACTAGTCATCCACAGCATCCGCTTGGAATCAATTTTATCCAATGCCAAAAAGTAACTCGGATTATCTTCATAGAATAATATTTCACTTGGATGAAACGGTACACTGATTTTATTAATTGTTTGACCATTGTTATTCGTTGTAAATATGACGCTATTCGCGCTATCGGCAAATACACAAAAGGTATTAAATTTTGGATGATTGTAAAACTTATCAAGCGTCGCATATTCAACAGGATCGGAATTTATTTGAAATAATTCCGATTTATTTTCAAAGGTATCGCCGTAGTCGTAGCTGATGTAAACAGCACTAGGATTTAATTTTTGCGTTGGTTTATCACGTGGGCTTGTGTTATCTCTTGCCAAGCAAATTATTACATTTGATTTTTCTCCAACCCAATGGACCATAAGTTGCTGATGAGGATCATCTAAACGATTCAACTAGAAATAAAAATATATATGTAATATTTATTAGTTTTTAACTAAAATCTTATTATGATACTGAAGTTAGCCGAGGTCTAATAATTTTTTTCATTTTTTCAAAACGATAAATTATTAATAAAAAAAACTATTTTTAAAAATTGCACTTATAGTTTTTTTAATTTTCTACATGTGCATTTTTTTTTTTTTTTTTTTTTTTTTTTTTTTTTTTAAATTACTATTAAAAAAAATCCGAAAATTTTCAATTGTCTGTTAACTTCAGAATCATAATTTTATTACTCATAAATTAAAAAAAATTTTTTTTTCGTTAAAAAAAAAATATATACTGTGACTATTATTTCCGTGTGGTAATAAATGATAATTATTTATTTTAATTCTCAGTATATTAAAAAAAAAAAAGAAGATAAAATAAAATTATCCGGAAGTTGATGAAAAGTATAGTATGAATTAAAACGATAATATTTATGACTCGCATTCACGATTACACAGAGTATCAGACTACACTTAATTTCATATGATATATAACATTACATCAGCATTGGGCCAGTAATATATAATAATAATAATAATAATAATAATAATAATAATAATAATAATAATAATAATAATAATAATAATAATAATAATAATCACTACCAGTATAAACCAATAAGTCAGTTAACTCTCATCTGGTTGAAAAGTGAAACCCGCTTATAGTGATTTGAGAAGCGAAAGTAAATTGATAGTCATATCATATTGATTGGCAAGATATAAATATATAAAAAAAGGTATAAAATACATAAATTTATTAAAATTTTCTATTATTTTTAATAGCAAGTTTTAAAATTTTCTTTTATCAACTCTATTAAGCATTGAGTTACAATAAACTGTTTATTTATGTTCTGAATCAAATTACAAAAGATATTATAAATAATAGCATACGATATGTATATACATATATTATATATGTATCATGATTCTTTTGTCCGCCTCAATACAATATTAAAAAGATTAGCGATTGTATGTGTTCGTGTACCGTACAAAGAGCATCAGTGGTTATTTTCCTCGCTGACTAATATTATTAATTTTATTATTATTATTCATTTTATAATTAAATATTCAAATTTTTTAAATTATACCCGAAAAATAAAATGAGTGAATGTAACTGACAAGTAGGAATTTTTAAAATTTTTAAATAAATAAATAAAATGTAAGTAGAATAAAAATTTTAAAATTCGTGTTTAGATAAATAAAAAATCAGGACGCGCATTTTTTAAATTTAATTTAGGGTCAGTTTTTGAAACCGGGTTTATTTTTATCTGGGTTTAAATTAATATTGCCAATATATCTTATATACTAATATTACATATACAGTCGACTATCTGTCATAAGCCTGGTCTAGGAGACGCAGGGGAAATTTTTCTTGAAATTTCAATCTTCCCACTACCGTGCGTTTAGTTTTGTTCTCGACTACTCGTTATAAGCCTGTTTTATTTTATATCATTTCAAACGTCATATTTACGGTTTGTTACATACATCAATATCCCGATTTTTCTAGTGCTTATAGCGCTAAAATAAATACTTATCTTTTTACACTAATAATTATTTTAATGGAAAAAATTATAATGACAACGGTATTAATTACAGTAATAATAATAATAATTGTTATTGATCAACATAATGCTCAATAAAACTTTTAAATTGTAACAGAAGCTTTAATTGTAATTAATGATTACAATTATCAACAATAAATTATATTTTACTTGATATTTATTAAATTATTATCCGCGAAAGATCGATAGTAAATTTTCATCATTAATTTTGATATTTTGTTCCTATTGTTAGTTTAAAATTTAGAGAATTTTAACGGATGCTTATAATGAGATGTCTGCTACGAAACTCAAAAAAGTGGTTAAGTGGGGGCTGTTTAGACTCAGTACTTGCCGATTGAGGGGAAGAGGATTATAATGGGTAGACGACTGTACTACATATAAATTAATAATATATAGATATACCAGCAATAATAATTTAAACCCGGTTTGAAAAACTGGCCCTTGTATATTTATTTATTTAAAATTAATAAATTGTCTCATGACTGCTACATTCTTACTCATTAAATAAAATTTAAATACTGGTATTTTGCAATATTTATTTAATGTCAAAAGTAACGTTGGAATTAACGAAATTAAAAAAATTCATCATCTCTAAATATATATAAATATACATTACTTGCTTTCTTTTTAATATTAGACACTGTTTATTTTCAACAGCTGATTTAATATCAAGTTTAAAGATTACAGTATCGCTAAGATTTTACTGATAATATGGTAAAAATAATCTTGACAATATTATCGAAATGATACACAATATAATAATATAATGAATAAATTTCAAGTTTTTAAAACAAAAACATTTATTTATATGAGTGTGTGTAGTAGACATCAGACAAATTCAAAATTACAAATAAATTGAGTAAATAATTAAAAAAATAATATTTATAAAAAATGCACTTATTAATTTTTGAATTTTTTAAATGCCCATTTATTAAAATTTTATTTTATTAATTGTTTACTCTACTTATTAATAATTTCAAATTTATCTGATGTCTGCTACATTTTTACACTCATTTATAATATTTTTTTTTTTTTTAATTTAAATTCAATATCAGGTAATTATAATTATTATTAAACGCTAATCACCTCAATAAAGCGTCAAACTTTATTTTTCTTTACTCCAATTACGTCGTAATTATTCCAATTACCTAAATTTCTTTAGTACACTAAATTGGAGTATAATTGATTACTAATGATTGGCGGCTTATAAATGAATCAGTACTAAGCTCTAATACTATTATAAAATAAAATTAAATTTTAAATTATAGTACTTAGCTACTAATACGTAATTAAATAAATAAAAATAATTATTTTAGGGTGAATTATCTTATCTAGTGACGCTTATGTTTTACTTTACAAAAACAATAAACGTCTCACTGGAAAATAAACTCAGTTTAAATATCAAACTCCTAAAATACTAAATTACATATTTTTAAAAAAACGACAAACAATAATTATGAAAACGGAAAATAAAATTTAAATAAAAAATCACTTAAAAATTTATCTTTTGTCATGTAATCATACGTTTAAAAAAATACGTCGCAAAAAAAACGTTGGATTTTATTGTTTAAGATAATAAAGTTATGAATATTTAAAAAAATATATAAGAGAAGGAATAAATAAAATAAAAATAAATATATTTATTTAAAAATTACCTTGGCTGTAATATTAGATGATGAATTGGATAATCCTGGTGGTGTTGAAGTTTGCGGTACATCCCGACGATTTCGTACAAAAGACGTCTCATCATCATCACCAAAATAATCATCATTTTTATTGACAATAATTGATCTTTTATTACGTGTCGATTCATCATTATGGCCAACATATAATGTCCTTGTTTTACGATCATAATTTTCACCATTATTATAATTTATTAGTAAGAATAAATGTAATATAAGCGTTAACTGATAGAAACCCGATGTGACCCGGGCGGCCATCTTGTATGAACTGACTTTCTCGACTAAACTCTAAAAACTCAAGTTAGCATGTTGAATATACATGGATTGAAATATATAAACACCTCGGTGGCGCTGTCGTTTAAAACATACTCCAAACTGGAAGCTTCTCTAGTTTCTATCTCCGTCTTTACCTTTTTTTTTAAATATTTTCTTTTCGTTTTACTACCCCCAAAAAGTTATTGGCAAGCGTCATCAACGTCATCAAAAATTTTCTTACTCCATCTTCGTCATCTCCATCTTTGTTACTTATTTAAAAAAAAAACAATTAATGCAATAAACAGAAAATATATGCAAGTGCATTATCATGCATGAGTTAACAATTTAGAAATACGCATTGATTTTTTGTTATCAATCATAACACAATTTAAATTGTGGACAATTATTTTTATTTAAATTTATGAAATTGAAATTTATATGAATAACAATTGCAAGTTTTAGCAGAAGTAAATCTGTATTTAACTGGAATAATTTAATAAAAATTGCCGATATTACAAACCTGATGTATGAAACGAATTTAAAATTATAAATAAACAAATTAAATAATTTAAAAAATACGCATACCGATTTTTAAATTTTATAAATGCGCATTTATTTATTTTTATTCAATTTATTTCAAAATTATAACAATTGACAGCTGCTACATTCACAATCATGTGAATGTAACAGATATGCGACAATTTATAAATTTTTAATAAACAAATAAATGAATTGAAATAATGAAATTTAAAAAAATGCGCGTACTAATTTTTCAATTGTCTAAGTACGCATTTTTAAATTTTCATTTTTACATTTTATTTATTTATTCAAAAATTTAAAAAATTGCAAATTGCGGCTAAATTCACGCTCATGATTTATGTATATATTTTATTCAAATGATAATTATAAGGTGATAGTTTTCTGGATTCATATAATTATAATTTTTATTTTTTTCACAACGATTGGATCGACTGAAAAATTTGAATTTAAATAATGAATATATTGATCAGAAAATTATACTCAAGTTAGCTGACGTCTAATAATTTTTAGTTGTTTTTAGAAACGATAAATTATAAAAAAAAATAAGTATTTAGAGAAATTGCACCCATAGATTTTTTTATTTTCTACATATGCATATTTTGTTTTTTTTTTGTCATTGATTTGCGAAAAAAAAATCAGAAAATTGTTAATTGTGTTTTAATTTCGGATTCAAGATCCCCAAGTAACACAGAGACAACTTTAAGATGTATTTTAAAAAGACAAAACAAATTTTTTTTGTCTCAGCCAAGTTTTTTTTATATAAATAAGATGTTGGTCTAAAAGTCATAGGAAATTCGCGCTCTTTTTTCGTCTCAAAAAAGTCATTTCAATTAAAAAATCGCTTAGATGACGTTTGTCATTTAATTTTTGTCGTCACTTGTTTGTATCAAGTCTTTTAAGCAGCGATTTTCGATGACAAATTTCTGATTATTTTGTCAACATTTTGGTGTCTTATCGATAGGTTAAAAGTCTTAAAACTTCTATTTTATAGGACAAAAAAAATATGCACATGTATAAAATTGAAGAAAAAACTATAAGTGAAATTTTTTTAAATACTTTTTTTTTTATAATTTATCGTTTTAAAAAAAATCCAAAAATTATTCGATATCAGCTAACTTTAGTATCATGAAAATAAACAATTACGGATTTGTTTTTTCAACAAATCAACAAAAAAAAAAAAAAAAAAAAAAAAAAAAAAAAAAAACCGGATTTTAAATAATTAAAAATGATTTCAATTAAACAATATTTCAAACTATTAAATCTTTTAAATGCAACTTATGAAAGTTTGAAATTACGAATCGTTTTAAATCATATTTTCTCGATAGAATATATATTTTGTATATACTAAAAATTATAAAGAACATTAATTATAACCGTAATTAATCTTTTATCTTAAAGCTGTTTAATATAATATTCAAATTTCATTTAAAAATAAATTCTTACCTGTTAAGTGAGAGTTAAATAGTTAAAACTATTTAAAAAACGAGTAAAACTTAGTCGTCGAAATTGCTTGAATCTAAAACGAAGCTGAAATTTGTTTGCTAATGCAATTTCATAAATTGTTGGCCATTTAACTTTAAGGAAGTTGATGAGCGAAAGTTAACTTTGTTCGCAATTACTTCATGCAGTTTTATATATTTTTAAAACTTATATTAATAATTCATTTTCTTTATATTATTTTTATCCTCATTTATTGATTTTTAAATTTAAATAAATTATTTAATGACCTACATTCAGTGACTTCAATAGTTAATTAACTAAATCCAGTAATTTTAAGCAACTTAAATTTAGATTTAGTAATTTTTTATTGACATTTGTGTCACTCAAGTACGCAAAAAAAAAAAATTTTATGTCCTTGTAATGTTATAAATATCTGTAATGTCTGTTTAATGTCACGCGCTTAAAAAAAAACAACTTAATATTTTATAAATAAACAAAAAAAAAATTCTCATTTAATAAATAAAGTCCATTGAACTACTGACCAATCATATCTTTGAATATTAACCCGCTTCTTTGTTAACTTTGCGCGGGAATAATTTAAAAAATTAGATAAGATAAAAAAAAGTTTTTAATGATAAACGATTAAAATATACTAGCGTTTTATCTGAAATGACGGCATTCAAAGTAAAATGATAAGTTAAAGAATTCGCTGAGTAATTTTTTTTTTATTTTATTTCATATATTATTATTATTATTATTATTATTTTCTTGAAAGATGCGGGCGAAAGGGAAGACGAGTAGGAATGAACGAGCATTTTTATAACGACAAGCTGTAGATGTAATAAAAGTATATTAGATAATGGGTTTCATTTCCTGATGGCACCAACGAGTGGCCCCTGATCCCTTTCATCAGTCCATTTAAACCTAGTCCGGCTGTTGATCACTGACCCTCGTATTAAATTATCACGACATTTTTTACTCCAACAATCTCACGATATAGATCTTTATATTTTTTCGCATATCCTGCTGTTATCTACAGTATTCACTTTAATGTTACTAGAATTTTTTTTTCAACAACCATTTATTACATAAGCTTCACATTATGTCTTCTCATATATGTTATTATTATTACTATTATTATTATTTACCAAGAACTTACATTATTAATATTTATTTATAGTCTAATTGTTTAATGTTAATGAAGTTTGTTTTTTATCTTAATACGAAGAATCACGTCGGGATATACGGAATAAGCACAATAAGAAAAATGATCTTACAATAATGAATGGTATTTAAGAAACAAGCTGTAGTACTTGTTATTTTTTTTTTTTAATTATTTTTATTTTTATTTATTTATGATACTATTAATTTTTTTTAATAAATGACGTTTTCTTTCTTCGATTGATCGTTAATATTTTTAAAATAAATAATCACAAAGATAAATTCAAGTATAATAATATTAATAATTAATTAATAATACAATTGCAAAGCAAGGAATATTAATCCTCTTAATAATAAAATAAGAGAATTTTATTTATTCCCATTATCTAACTTAAAATTAATAAATTTTTACTTAGATATTTTATTTATATACACATAGATGTATATGTATATTAATTTATTGTTTTTTGACATAGCCATTGGGTTTCACCCGAAAAATCTTACAAGTGTTTTATTTTTATTTATTTATTTATGCATTTGTTAATTTTTTTTCTTCAAGCATTAGTTGTTGTGGAAAATACTACTGTTACTTTCACTCATTAATTTAATTCAATATTTTGAATCGAAATTTTAATTATTGATTGAGAAAAAGAAACTGAGAAATTTAAATTTACATGAAATAGATGAATGATACTGAAGTTACCCGACGTCTAATAATTTTTGGATTTTTTTAAAAACAATAAATTATTGAAAAAAAAAATACTCAAAAAAATTCCACTTTAAGTTTTTTCAATTTTCTACATGTGCATATTTTTAGTTTTTTTTTTTTGCAATTTATTTGGTGAAAATAAAAATCAAAAAATTGTTGATCGTCTGGTAACTCTCGGATCATAACAGATGATTGTAAACTTAGCAGGCAATTAAAAATTTTTGGATTTTTTAATTAAAAAAACTAAAAAATGAACATGTAGAAAATAAAAAAATCTATAAGTGCAATTTTTCAAAATATTTTTTTCTATATAATTTATCGTTTTAAAAAAATCCTAAAATTATTAGGCGTCGGCTAACCAGAATCATAAGAGATGAATGAAAGACATAATTTTATAGATTTTGTTAATTGATAAATTTCATGGTTCATTGTATTGTAAAATTTGATTAGACTCCTTAGTTCTTTTTATTTCTCTGTGTCGTAAATTTTAAATAATTAAATTTATTATAATTTTTATTCAACTTTGTAATTTTTTTACTCGCACTAGCGACACTTCTATGCACATCGGTAATTGCCACTTCATGAGGCTTAAGATTATACATTAAAAGCTTGATAACATATTTGCACAGTTGTAGAAATAAAATTTTAAAAAGATAAACTAATTAATAATAATAATTATAGATTAATCAATTAATATATATCTTATTATTTTTCAACATCCACACATCCATTCTCACTTAATAATAAAAAATTTTTGTTTCTTTTTGGATATTTTTCTTCAAGGAAGGCCTTTTAAAAACGAAAAAGAGCGAACTATTTATTTCTTTTACAATTATATATTATTTATATTCATTAATTTTTTTTTTGTATCCATTTTTATTAATCCTACTTTAATTATTTTAATATTTATATTTATATAAAAAACATAAAGCGATTATTATGTCGCGTAAATTGCAAAAGGATTAAAATAACTAAAATTATAATTCGACATTAAAGCCAATTGTCTTTACACATATTGTGCATATTTAAATATATATTTTTTCGTGCAATAAAAGCTTCTGTTTCTTTCAGTATTGAAACGGACGTATTGCTCTAGTTCACGAGTTATTTTTTTTTCTTTTCTTTTGACAATTTTATATTTAAATAGAGCGCATTGTGATGTTTTAAATTTAAATTTAAAAGAAAATAATGACATCTGTCAGTAATTATATGGGTATGATTAAGTCTCATTCGCTCAATGAAATTTTATTTAAATTCACGTGAAAAATAAAATAATAAGCAACAGAATTTAAATATAACAGGGTAATAATTACCGTTTAAATCGAATTAATTTTTTAATTATGTTTTTATATATAGTATGATTTACAGTTTTAAAAAAAATTAAAACACTACACGTCATTCGATAAATACTATAAAAAAAAAAATAACAATTTGAAACTATATAATTTTCAAGCTATTTGTCGTAAGAAATTGCAGTGTCCGATCGCATGCATCAAAGCTCGCGTGAATCACTTAGTTTTTTTTTTTTTTAATTATTATTATTATAATTACTTTTCACTTTATCTTTTATAATTTAATTTATTTATAGTGTCGGTTTTGTTCGAAGACAATAATACGAAACAGTCATAAAGATCGAGAGAATCAACTAGAGCTTATGAATTTTATTTGTATATAATTTTTTTTATCTAATGATCTTGTATTGGAGGAAACTCTTTGTCATTACAATAATATTTATTTTTCTTTTAATATTTTATTTCTTTTTTCACGTAATATAACATTCTTTAAAAGTTTACTTTTTATTATTATTATTATTATTATTATTATTATTATTATTATTATTATTATTATTATTATTATTATTAATTATCTTCATTTATTTAATCATTTTAATAAAACAATCCCAGGAGAGCGATCTTAAAAAATAAATGGCAGTCATTAAAACATAAGCTCTTTAATTAACGGATTTAAAATGAAAGAAAACATACAATTACAATTAATAAAACTTTTATAAATATCATTCGTCAATTATATATATATAGATGTTTTTTTTTAATTTTTTTTTTTTGTAAAAATAAACTAGTAAACCGACTAATATAGTCTTACGTCACTATTTTTCATAGTTGGTTAAAATTTCAGTGAAAAATTGTGCGTTTTACTAATATATAAATACTTTTAAAGCATTTATTGCAAAATAAAGTCGTTAAGATAAATTTTAAAGTAACATTTATAAAAAAATTTTAATATTAATAATTAATAATAAATATAAATCATTTGTAAAATTTTTCAAACACGATGGATCCAAATATATTTACTCTCAATTCTTTATCTTGTCATGCGTAAAAATTTTTTTTACAAAAAAGAAAAAAAAAATAAAGAAATAAATAAAATCAATACTTTTATCAAAATCTCGCTAACCTGGGAAAGTTTGATGTTAGATTACTCTCTTCATTATGGCAATTGCAAGACGTTTTAAAATATATATATGCATGTATATATATTTCAAAACGTCAAACACGACAATTAATAAATATTTAAATATAAATCTGCCGTTTGCCGATATAATAAAAAAAAAAGTCTCTGTTTAAATTAAAATCTGACAATTAAATCACTTATGACTATATCTATATAGTCTGATGTTTATATCTTATTATAATTTGTTATTAGCGTTGCTTTAACATAGTAGAGCGACGAAATAGCAGCATTATTATCATTTCATCTTTAATTGTTTTTCTTTCTGCATAATAGTCCAAACTCATTCCGGTAAATATTCTACCGCTCCAGTTTAGCTGAAAAAAAAAATATCAACATATTAACAGATCGATGAATAAATAAAGTAATTAATTATAATTATTTAAGTAGAACGTGATATAAATTATCGGATAGTCTTCAGATCTGTAAAAATAGTTAAATACCATGTAGCATTGCGTATATTATATGAATGATGTCAACTCCTACAAAGCCAATACAAACTAAATAAAATTATGATAAATAATTTAAAATAATATGTAACGATGACACACAATGATAGCTAATGATGCATGATTAAGTTATAATAATAAAATAAACTAATTAAAATAATAGATGAATTTTTTATTTTTAATTAACAGGCACCTAATGAAAATGGAATGTTTATCAAGTGCATCAGTATGTTTCATATACCAATAATAAACCTAGAAAGATAAATAAATTATTTGTTTAATTATATTGTATTGTATGCATATTACATTTATTAAAATATATTTTAAGGCATATGAAACACGTAAATGCCTGATTCTTCGGTTAATCGAAGAATTATAATTAACATCATTCCGCATTCACAATTGGAAGAACATTCCTCTCGACATTATCATCAAGGACATTCTCAGACAGTGCCCCCTACTTTTAAAAAATATGCAATGATTTTCTATTATCATAACCGTATCAAAATTTTATTAATCCCTAGCGGATTCGAATTACCGTAATTTACGGTATTCAGAAGAATTACGGTAAAATACGGTATTTTATCGCAGATTGCGGTATTTTACAGCAAATTGTGGTATGTTGCGGTATTTAAATGTAGAGGTACGGTAATTCACCGTAAATATGCGGGAATACTGCAGTATTTTACGGTAAAAGCGCGATATTATATAAATGTGCGGTAACATTGCGTTATATCACCGTAAACATGCAGATTTATGGCAAAAGTACGACATTTTGCCGTAAAATGAAGTATTGCACTGTGTTACCGTAAAAATGCTGCAAATTACCGTAAAATGCGGCAAATTTGCCACGGAAATGTGGTATTTTGCGGTAAAATACGGTAATTTACGATAAATATCGTAATCTGGATCCGCTAACGATTAATTATAAAAAAATTAAAGCATTAATTAAAAACAGGACAACCTAGTTGTAATTTCACCGAGATATAGAATTTAAAAAAAAATTACTTACAGATGTTATCAATTAGGAGTTGAACAAAATTTGTTGAATAAATTTTAGCCTCCCAAATTTTAAAATTCAAATTATAAAAGTGATATGGAGATTTTACTGAAATTTATCTTCAAAATTTCGTTTAACTCCCAATTGATATCAACTCTAAGTAATTTTTTTAAATCTACATCTCAGCGAAATTGTCTTTTTTTCAATTAATGATTTGTTTTTTTTTTAATTAATTGATTAAATTTTGATACGCTTATGACATCTGAGTCATTGAAAATTAAAAAAAAGTGGGAGCTCTGTCTAAGATTGGCCTTAAACTAAACCACAGGGATAAAATTATTTCAAAACGAATAATATTTAAAAAAAATAATTTAAATAATAAATATAAATATAAATCAAAATTGGGATATGATTTAAATATCGTGCAAAATATTTACGACGTTTATGAGCAATAATGGTGTGCGACTCACCGCATAAAAATGTTGTTCCAATTGTGTATTGAACTTTTCTTATGATCATGGTAATCGCTTTCTACTTTTTGGCTTTTCTAAAAATATGATAAATGCAATATGATCGAAAAGGGATGCTCAATGATGATTGACCTATTGTCAAATCGACAAGTGTTACAAATTTTAATAATATTAATATTATCAATTACTTATTCATCAGTCTTATCATACGATGAAAGATTTTTAATTATAAAATCATTACTCATCTATTTTTAATTAATCATAATAATAACTCACGATAAGTATATCCATTAGTCATAATGAATAAATCTATTTATTAAGAGTAGCTTTTTATTTTATTTTTTTTTTTTTTGCAACTCTTATAGTCGATACGGAAAAAAAATGTTTATTATTTTAAAATGAGAATATGATAAACAATATGATAAAATAATGTCACGCATTTATGAAATAGCAATGAAATGAAGACGCAGTGAATAAGGAACTTACAACAGCAGGTGCATTATGATCTTATTTACAAATTTTAATACAGTCATTAATTAATAAATATAAAAATAAATACATAAGATTGTAAAAAATAACAAGCAAAATAAAATAATAATGGATTACTTACTTCTTTTTAAGAGTAAAAAAGCTGCGTCGTTTTGTTTCAGCTTGAGTTGGTGCTGGGAGAGTATGTGCTCTCGATGTACTCGCTCCTGCAGCACCTTGGGCTGCTTGGTTCAATACCGTGACCCATTCATTCATTTCAGCATCATCTTTAGCTTGGAACAAGAAGTCTGCACCACCCTGTGACCTAAATAAAAAAATACAATAAAAAATTAATAATAATTATTTCAATTAATAATAAAAATTTTTTTTTCTTTTTAAGGCCACACTCTAACAGCCCCCCCCCCCCACTTTTTGAAAATTTGCAATAACTCAACTGTCATGTGTATCAAAATTTTATCAATTAATTAAAAAAAAATTAAAACATTAATTGAAAAAAGGACGATTTCGCTGAGATGTAAATTTGAATTTTTTAATTTTGTAGGCTAAAATTTATTCAACAAATTTCATTTAATTCCTAATTGATAACAACTGTAAGTAATTTTTTTAAAATTCTATATCTCGGCAAAATTGCAACTACATTGTCTTTTTTTCAATTAATGCTTCAATTAATAAATAAAATTTGAATATGCTAATGACAGTTGAGTCATTGAAAATTTTTAAAAAGTGGCGGGTACTGTCTGAGAATGCCCTTAAATAAAAATGATAACTTACTTGACTCGGAAGACGTGTTTTTTCTTGGTGTAATCACTAGCAACAGCAATTGTAGCACCACGAAGATCGAAGGGTGCTTCACCTTTGTAAAGTTGATCCGGAGCTGCCTTGCAAGACTTTTGATCTTTGTACGCTACAAGATTTTGTCCACGGACAACCATATATACTTTGTCCCATGATCGATTTGTTGCTTTTTTCGTTGTACTTTCCCACTCGTGCTTACGCACAAGTGTCCCTTCGAATTCATCGTCACTTGGGCTTCTCTGCTCTGTTTAAATGATCAATTTTATTGAAATAAATATTCGTTTCATAATTAACTGCTCATAATAATTATAATTTATATTAATATATGATAATGACATGATTTATATATGAATTAATACTATCAACTAATTAAATTAAATATCTAATTTGGTGAACTGCATCACTGAGTACCTGCAATTGTTTTGAAAGAATAAAAGTAATATTAAATTTAATTATAAATTCAAGTAAAATATATCTGGCTGAAGACATGCTTAATAAAATGTAAGCATTCATTCATTCATTGTAAAAGCAAACAGAAAAAATAACGAGCTCAAAGGATGCTTTTGATAATTAAAAATATAAAGAATAATAATAATAATAATCTCTAGTCGTGGATAATAATCAATTCATGGCCATTACGACAAACTTACCGTGGAAGCTGTGCTCGTCATCACTCACACCGCTACGATCTAAACTCGGTGACTTGGGAGTTTTTTTCCAGCGGAAGCTTCTGAATGGTGATTTGCTGCGACTACGTTCCTTACGTCGCAGTGTACCGGGTTCGGAACCAGTTCCACCTTTAGGAGCTTATATTGGGATTACAATTCAATTAACTACTTACTTATCTATATATAGATATATTTATGTGCTTGGTTTTGTAATAAGTTTATCGTTTCATGTTACCGCCGCTCCCAAAATTTTTTTGTCATCTACTTAAACGTGCTCGGATTTCAAATTTGCTTACGTGCAACATGCACATGCAACTAAATAAATACTAAGTACTCGAATTAAGTTTTTTTTAATTGTTTCAATTTATTTAAATATGGAGGAGAAAAAATTTAATTTATAATTTGTAATTTAATGTGTAAAAATTAGAGGTGTTCGAATCGTGTTCGAATCGAATCAAATGTAACTATTCGATTTTAAATTCGAATCAAATAATTCGAAAATTTTCTAACTATCCGAAAGTTTTCAAATTATTTGTAATTTTTCAAAAGACTTGATTCGAATCGATAAATTCTGATTAGCTTTCAAATTTTGAATTTTTATCCAATGGAAAGCTTATTTACCTCTAAAAAAAATTTTGGAATTATTCGTAAATTTTTGAATAATTCGAGAATTTAAGAGAAATTCAGAGTTTCAAATTACTGAAAAAATTTCGATTTATTCGATTCAAAGTTTGAATCGAATAGTTCGATTCGATACGAATAATTCGTAAGTTCGAACTATTCCACACCCCTAGTAAAAATATTATGATAATCATAAATACGGAAGGTGTAAAATAATTTTTATGATAGTGGTAAAAAATTCATTGACGTAGAAATTTTTAAATTATTAAAACGTATAGAATGAATATGTAATTAAGTGATTGTTAAGTGAGTGATTGTAATAAGATTTAAAAAAAAAAGTAGTAACTATTTTTTGTAAACAGTATTTTGAATGTCGGGTTTAATTCACACTTACTTGTTGGTGTTGATGGGACAGAAGCACGAGATTTGGAAGTTGTTGGAGTAATAGGTCGTGTCACATCTCCAGAAGAGAATCGTTGAGGCCTCTGAACATGCACTATACCACACCAATATACAAAATCATGCATTACATAGTTTTAATTTAAAATTTTAATCAATATTATTGTTCTGCAGTACAACAAACGATAAATAACAAACATATTTTTAATTATAATAGAAAAAAAAAAATTTAATTTAATGTACTCGATATTAATATCAATCATTTGATAATAATATACAGATGATAAAGTATACGGAGGAAAATTTCAAGTAAATGTTCCAACACTGAGAAAAAAATAATATTTCAAATTATAATGTCGACATAAATATTTTGATGAAATTTATTTTCCAAATTTCGTTTAATTCCTCATTGATTTCAACTGTAAATAATTTTTTTTTTAAATCTGTCTCGGAGAAATTGTAACTGCGTTGCCCTTTTTTCAATTAATGCTTAAACTGTTCTTTAATTATTTATCAAAATTTTAATATGGTCATTCAAAATTATTTTGAATGAAATCTTCAAATTTTGTACCAAAAGTATAAAAAATTGAAAATTTTTAATAGCATAATTTCTTGTGGTAAAAATATTTTTTTTTTCTCAGTGTATGCGATTTAAAAATCATAGCCGACATTACTTTACGAGCCTAGTAATTATTACATTACATTACAATGCAATTACTATGCAGCTGTACAACATAAAAATAAATACGTACACAGCTGCATAGTAATCGTTACATTGCAATATAATTTAATCACTACTAGGCTCCTAAAATAATGTCGGTTATGCTTTTAAATCACATAAGAAAATTCACTTGAAATTTTTCTTCATGTAATAAAAAAAAATTTTAAATAATAAGCTCCTAAATAAACATGCCACTTATTTTTATTAAAAGCAAAAATATGCTAATTAAATACTGATGCGTGATACTTAAATTATTTAATTCATGCAGTAAAATTTATGTGCAGTTTAAAAAAAAAAGCCAATTATAATTTATATTATACTTGAACTAGACTAGATATTAGTTTAATAATTAAAATTAATATTAATAATAATTATTGTAATAATAATAATCAATTAATAAAATAGTGATTTAGATTTGAAGATAATGATTCCGCCACCTGTGAATAAAAATGTTATTGCACACACGAAAGCATATTAATAACTATTAAATAATTTTAAAAGAACAAAATCTCTTAAAAATATTTTTATATTTAAACAAAATAAATATTTCAAGGTAAGTGTTTAAATTAGTCATATTTTCGTTTTTCATTCATTTTAAATTTTTGAATTATTGATAATAAATAAAAAAATAATTGAAATGAAATAATAATAGCGACAATAGTATCACTAATTGAACATTTACCTTGACAAATGTAATTAAGTGATAAGTATTTAATGTAACATGTGACATGATTTGTTAAAAAATAAAAAAACCCAAAAATATTTTAGATTAAAACTAAAAAAAAAATTGTGGACGTCAGTGAGTTCAATATGTCAGGTGTTAAAAGAGATTTAAAAAATAAATAAATAAGAAATAAAAATATCTAAACTACTATTGAAAATGTTTAATAAAAAAAACTGGATATGAATTTTTTTTTAATATTCTACCGAACTCTCACCTTCCTTGGGTTTTTCTTGGGATTGCGGTGTTCGTGTAGAAGAAGCCTTGCGCGGTGCCACTGCGGTATGTGCATTCCGTGCCGCATTTTAAAGGAAAATAGGAAATATTTAAGGAATCCAAGGACAAAGGATTGAGAATAGGATAATTTAATTTATAATTGAAGGATTGAGAAAAGGTAAGTGGCAAAAATAAACGTGCTTGTTAGCAATATTCATGCTTCATCAAGATATCTTTTTTTTTTCTTATTTTTTAAAATATTTTGTAGACTTGAAAATTATTTTTTTAAATACGAAAATTTATCAAATAGTTCAAAGTTGATATTAACTTTAAAATTTTAATTTAATTATTCAATTAATGAATTTTTTTAGTATTTCATGATAGTCAAAGTAAATCAGTTAAAAATTTTTTCTTATTTTGAAATCTTACTTCGCGCTGTACCCAAACGTGCATTTAAATCATTAATACAGACAATTTGTTAATTATTATAAAAATTATATTTAAAAATTTCTTACCATGATCGTCATCGCCACGCTCACCACTAGTGACACCATCAGCTTCGACCCTATAAAGTAAATAAGAATTTAAAATAATTTATCGTCATATTCACTTTGTAAATAAATTTTTAATTACCGTTCACTTGTTGGTTCATCAGGACTAGTAACAGGTGTTGTTTTAGCTAATCGTGCTGCTTCAGCAGCCGCAGCTTCTTCTTTCTTACGTCTCTCCTCTTCTTCTCTCTCTTGTTCCCGTCTCTTCAATTCTTTCAACTCAAACTATAAAACAAAAATAATTAGTCAAGTATGATAATCATGGGTTACTTTTAAGTTCAATACACCTTGCAAACATAAGCTATTTTTTAAAAGCACAGCCAGTTACTTACCTCAGACTAATTTATGCTGTAGATTCATTTTGAGGAGTGGAAATAAAAGGACATTACGAAGAACGAATTTACATAACTAACATTAAAATATACTTTTTTTTTTTTAAATAATTCTGTATAAATATTTTTAAAAATTACTATTTACATATTTATTGAATAATAAACTACAAGATATATATTTTAAAATCCATTCAATTTTTTAAACATCGGATTACCATATTCCGAAATTTTATTCGGTGAATGAATGGCCAATTCATCAAAAACAAAGTCATTAAAATTATCAAAATTTTTAATCGGACTCAAAGAATTATTGCTGTCAGATCTAATAGAATTATTATTACTTTTAATCCAATCAGAATCCCATAAAAATGATTTAGGACGTATGATATTTCGAATATTTAAACATTCTTTCGAGTTAAATGTCACTGGATAAATTATTTTAGTTCCAGTAGACGTGTACTCACGTCTGCATCTATTCATTGGTCTATAAAAACGATCTGAATAAAATATGATGTCATGTACAATGCTGCTAAAAGAGCGATTCCATTTCTTCGTAACAGTGGATGGAGGTTTTACGGGTGTGGATGTGGTAGTAGTAGAGATAGTAGGATATTCAGGAGGAATAAAAGTGAGCCTGTGTTCAAGTTCCACCAGTGGCATGCCCAATAAGAAGTCACTACTGTGCACCATCTCAGGCTAAGAATAACCCATTAAACGTCATTCCAAAACACATACAACGATTAAGATAGTTATGATAATACAAGTGTTAAAAGCATATTTATCTCAGCTAAGATATTTTACGACAATACCATGCATTGTTACACACACAACTAATTGATATTAATTTATCATATCAATTAGCTAAATGTCGTGGACACTAATTACTTTGTGCTAATGTATTAATTGTTAATCACTCATGCGACATATAGAAATTTATTTTAAAAAAACATACCGTAGTTAAGCGTTCCAAGGCACTAAACCTTTCTTCCTGTGCAGCTGCTGATTTTTCAAACGCTTCGTGTTTCTTTATCAAATTTTCAACTTCATCAATCGTGTGCTGTAATATTTAAGTAAAAATAATAATATTAATTAAATGGATTTTTAATTTCGCGCCACTGATTCTAAAAAGACTTTTATTTATTTATTTTTATACGCCCTGTGACGCCCACGAGATACCCGGGAAAATTTAAATTTATAATAAATTTTTTAGAAAAAAAGTGAAGAACCAATAAAAAAAAATGTATAAATTATCAAGTTCACGGATTAAAATAAAATTCAAGTGAACAAATTTTAATGTAACGATTATGAATAATCAGTATAAATAATATCAATATAAATAACAAAAAAAATTATTAATTAATAAGAAACATAAGATAAAAGACCTAGTACCCGATCAGGGAACTAGTACTCAATTACTCCATGTATTTGTATAGATATATTTAGTAATATTTAGTAAATATAGATATAAAAATACATGAGTGATCGGGTACTAGTTCCCTGATCGGGTACTGGGTTTCTTACCTTAAATAAAAATAAATTTTATTTATGTTTCTTACGCACATTTACTGCAGACAGAAAAAATGATAAAATCAATTTTCATTTATATTTTTTATTAATTAATGATCGATTTTTTTAAATTTATACTAATACTATTCATTCCTAATCGAAATACGAAGATCTGTTCACCTGTACACTTAATAATTCATAACTTTTTTTTTATTGGTTATTCACTTTTTTTTCTACTAATTTAAATATGAATTTAAATTTTCCCGGGTTTATAGCAGGCGCCTCAGTACTCCAGGAATCTGAATACGCTCTAAATTTAAAACCAAAAGGGCGTATAATTTTTTTTTAATTTCTAATCATATTGTAGCCTGATTCTAAAGTTGAAATTTTTTTTCAAATTTTTAACTGTAAAATAAGTCTACAAGACGATTGGCAATGAAAAAAAAATTATACGCCCATTTGATTTTAAACAGTAACTAAAAATATAAGTCCTTTCGGAATTAGTAATATATTTAAATAAACAAATCACTTACTCCAAGCTCTTGACTCATGAGATAAGGTTCCTGGGCAATTAGCCAAGCTTCAGCAACCGCAGCGTCTCTTGCGAACTGATAAACTTCTAAAATAAGTTGTAAATTTTCCCAGCGTTCTTCCCACCGATGTAATAAAGCATTTCTGTGATCTGTTAGTGCTGATAATTTTTCTTTTATTTGTACACTGGCGTAGTGATTTCTTGCAAGTAAATCTTTTCCAAGATTTATGCAAGCCAACAAGTTGTCTTCTCTGGTGTCTATTTCAGCTTTCAAACTCTGGTGGTTGTTCATCAATAATTCAACTCCAGATACATCTCGTGGTTTCTCCGAAGTATTCATCTGTCTTACGACATCATCCATCCAAATCATAAGAGTCCTTACCATGTTGAAGAATCTAAATAGATCACCTGTGTCTTCAAGTTTAGCTTTCCTGCCTTCGCAAAGAGCTTGGAGATTATTCCAAGCAGCAACAACTTCAGCTTCACGATTTGTTATCTCGCTGGCTTTATCACCAGCATAACTGGCTTGTAATTTTGCTGATTCCTCTTGTATCTGCGTCACTTGATTCTGAAGTGTCGACAAATCTTGAATAAAGTTTGCATGCTTACGTTGAAGTGCTGATACTGAACCAGCATCTCGTCCAAGTTCATCAGACATGGCGTTTTGTTTCTCAAGAATCCTTCCGAGAACGTCTTTGCAGTCATGGAAGAACTTGTGTAATTCCCGACTTGCTGCCAACATCTGGGTGCGAGTTTCAATCAACTCCAATAGATCTTGCCATACTTCATTGAGTCCGTCTTTCCATTCCGCAATTGTCGCGGCATCTGAATGTCCAGTTGCAATCAATGAATCTGCGATTTCATTGACAGCTGCCACGCGCTCAGACCCAATGGCTTCAGTGTCACGAGCAAACTCTTTGAATCTCTCCCACAGCAGTGTGACATGATCGTAATCCTGTCCAAGTTCTTGACTACCGGCAACCAATTCTCTCTCCGCGATCCATTGCTCCAAGTCATCAACTTCGCGATTCAACATAAACAGTTGGAGTGCTTCGTCTAATTTAGCACGTCTCTCACCAGCAAGATCTTTAAGACCAGCATAAAGTTTGTCAACTTGTGATTGTTTAACTGCAATTTGATCTGCTAGAGGATGTTGGTCATTTATCAACTGCCTGGCAGTCTCTCCTAATTGACGGATTGTCTCAGCGTAATCTTCAACAGCATTTTCCAATGATTCGTGTTTCTTCATCAAATTTTGCGCTGAAATTTCGTCTTTTCCACGATCTTCGACCATCATATAAAGTTCCTGCTCGCTCATCCAGGACTCCGCTTCGGTTGAATCGAAGAAATACTGTTGGGCTTTTTCATTTTGAAGAAGATGATTATTTCTGTCGTTAATTGCTTCCTTCAATTCACGCCATTTTTCATGAAGCTCAGAAATAAGTCTCTGGAATTCAGAAGTTGCTTCGTGACCTTCGTCAATAAGTTTTTGTCCATTGCCACACACAGCATTTATTCTCGGCTCATGATTCTCAATTTCTGTACGAAGCGATTGATTTTTTTTCTTCAGCATATGAACATTAAAGAGAGAATTACCGTACTCGTTACTTGTAGCTTGTGGCATTTTTTCAGCAATCCATAGTTTTTCATCCTCAATATCACGACGGAATTGGAAGGCTTCTTTTTTCTTTTCCAACTGACGTTGACGGTCAATTAAAGGTGCCTTGAGCTGTTCAAATCGCTGAGCAACTTTTTCTTTTTTACATTTTATTTCTTCCATCGTTTCATCTGGAACCGTAGTCTGAAGATGTTCTGTCTGTTTGTCAAGCTCAGTAACTTGTCGTGCTTTCACTGCCATTTGGGTTTCAATCATTTGTTGTTTCTGCATAAGAATGTTTACAGAAGCAAGATCTGATCCAGTATCTGTACTTTCAATTTGTTTCTCTAGTTCGTTCATCCACGAATCAATATCATCGCAAGTTTGATGAATAAGAACTTCACGATTGGCGTCAAACAAACGTTTACCTTTCTCTTGTGTTGTAGTTTCAAGTTCTTCAAATTGATCAGCGAGTTCGGAAACTTTTGGATTAATAATATTCTCAAGTTCAGGTTTCTGTTGAATGAGGTCATTTGCGGCACGCTGAAGTTGTTCCAAACGATCTTTATTACTCGCTATTTCAGCCATGAATGCCTCGTGACGCATCCATTTGCTGTGAACGGTCTTAGCACTCCTGTAAGTCTCATCTTGGGCAGTAATATGTTTCTCTTGTACCCACTCGCCAAGTTCTTCACAGTCCTGCAAGAACATTTGCAACTGTAACTGGTCTTTCAATTTCTCCATCAGCTGATTAGCTTTTTCGCGATTGGCGCTACGACGTTCGCTAATATTCTCAGCCTTCTTTTTGACTTTATCCGAAGCAAAGTGGCCTTCTTCAACCAATCGTGTGGCAAATTGAACAACAGAATTTATCTTCTCGTCGTTTGCATCCATAGTAGTCATGAAAGCTTCGTGACGTTTTATCATATTTTCTGCCTGCTCGAAATTCGAAGGAGTTTCGTCTTTAGCAAGAACGTGTTCTTGCTGAGACAACAGAACCTCGGCTTGTCTGGCGTTTTGATCGAACAACTGGAGGTTCAATGAATTTGATAGTAAATTCTGTCGATTGACCCACATTTGATGCAACTCTTCCCATCCCATCTTAAGAGCATTGAGTCTCTCTCGAAGGAACATGTACTGAGTATCACCATCTCCTGCTTCGCTGGTTAATCGCTCGCCATACTCCATCATCTTAGTGTAATCATCCATATAATTATCGATCTCTTCCTTGATATTTTGATGCTGCGTAAGTAATTTTTCAGCATCTGTCAAACTTGTCGGAGTATCCTCACTGGCAACGTCAGTTTGTGTCTTTGTCAACCAGGTCTGGAAGTGATCAAGATCACGTAAGAATCTGTGTAGATCACCAGCTTCTTCCAATTTCGCATCACGTTCTTTCAACATCTGGGTCAATTGCTCCCAAATAGACTGAATTTGTGTTATTCTTTCGCGAATAAGTTCCGCTTCTTCAGGATGATCTTTTTCAATCAACTGCGCTTCTTTTTCAAGGGCATCTAATTTAGCTTGAATAGCAGCGAGATCACGCTCCATACCACTGAGTCTTCGTTGAAGTGTCATAACACCAGTAAGATCCATTTCCAAGCTGTCTGTCTGTTGAAGAATCCTCTTTTTATCTTCAATCCATGAAACAGTCTCGCGGCATTCAATATGGAAGGTCTGTACACCATGAGCTGAGTTCAATGATTCTCGTTTGTTTTCTGCTTTATCACGAAGCTCCGCCCACTTCTGATTGAGCTCATTCTGTCTTACAACGATCTCTTCGGAATTAGGATGCTCGACGTGAAGAAGTTGACGCGCTAATTGATTAACAACAGCTACTCGTGATGCATTTGCATTCATTTCCTTCTCGAAACCATCGTAACGATGCTTCATAATCTCAACATCTTCAATGTCTTTAGCTGGTACCATTGTATCTAACATACGGTTCTTTTCTCCGATCCATTGCTCTACACCGTCAGATTCGCTGAAGAGTTTGTAGAGTGACAAAGCATCGAGAAGTCTCTGCTTCCTCAACTTGGCAAGCTCCAAAAGTTCCTTGTAACGAGAGTCAATCGATGCAAGTCGCTCGAGAACTTCTGGTGATTTAGCGTCTTGTTCACCAAGTAAAGCAGCCTGTTGATGTAACTGTTCAATTGTTGTTGCATAATTCTTCAGCTCATCAGTAACATCTTTGTGTTTCTTCAGCAATGACTGAACATTTGCTTCGTCTCTACCGACATCTTCTGAAGAAACAAGTCGAAGAGTATCCAACATCCAGATGTCAATATCATCGGCATCAGCAAATAATTGATGGTAATCAACAGCTTCTTCCAGACGTTTACGTCTAAATGCTGACAAATCTAATAGATGATTCCACATTGCCAAAATTTCTTGAAGTCTTTCTTGGATTCTATCGGAACCGAAGTGTTGTTGGCGAACCAGCTCATCACCTACGGCAGCTACAGACATAAGCTGAGGCTCGTGAGATTGGATTTCATTCTCCAGTGCCTTGTGTTTGGACAAAAGAAGATTGATAGTCGTAAGATCATGTCCAATGTCACCAGTAGATACGATTTGTTCTTTCTCCTTGATCCAGTTTTCTTCATCGGCCATGTCCCAGTAGAATTGCCAAAGTTTACGTGACTCTTCAAGTCTGGCCCGGCGTTCAACTGCCAAACGCACGAGTTCAGAGTAAGCGTCTTCAAGCTGCTGAACACGTTCGACAATAATAGCAGGATCGCAAGGACGGTAACCTTCATCTTGCTCCAAAAATCTTTGACTCTGCTGTACCACAGCCTTCACCCGTTCACCGAGAACGTTAATATCCGCTTCAACTAATGAGTGTTTCTGCAAAAGATCTTCTACTCCCATCAAATGTTTTCCATAGTCATCTGTCAAAAGACGCTGCTTAAGTTCTTCCATGCTATCAAGAATGTAAAGCATCTCCTGGAAGTTTTGCTGAAGCTGAAGTGACAGCTCGAGTCTCATACGTCTAGCGCGTAATAATTCTAATAAATAATTCCATAAACGCAATACATTGACCTTGCGTTCGTTTATCTTAAGAATATCATGATAGTTTTCAGCTTCAAGTTCTTGCGAAACAGCCATGACAGCTTGTACTCGTTCTTCGTAAGCAAAAATATCAGTTTCAATGGCTTCGTGTTTCTTAGCAGCTGCTTCAACAGCAGCAAGATCGAAACCAAAGTTATCCTGAGAAACTAATCTCTGGTTTTCAGACAGCCATGTCTCTCTCATGCTCGCTTTCCTGTTAAATCTCGCGGCAAGTTGTTCCAGTTTTTCTTGACGAATCAATTCTTCTCTGAGAGCAAGCTCACGTTCATGCTCAGCTTTCTCCAGGCGTTCCCATGCCTTATTAATGTCCGAAATCATTTTACCCTCTTTTGGCGTGTATGGCTTTTGATTGTTAGCCCGCATTTTAGACTGAAGAGTAAATAGCAACACTTCAAGATTACCTTTCTCGACAAATTTCGGTGGTTTCTCAATAGTCCGGTAGTTTGAAAATTGCGATAATTGAGACTGAACGCCAACAAGTGAATTTGCAAAACGACGATCACCCAAAGCTTCAATCGTACTCTCAATCCAGCGCAAAAGATCACTTGTCATGCTTTCATATTCGTGAATCATACGATCGTTCTCCATTGCAATGCCTACAACTTTACCAATTCTTTTTCCGTGTACTGTCTCTTGCTTCATTTTTGAGAAGTAGTGATAATATGTCACAACATAAGTTATTATTGATTTCTCATCTGGGTGATCAACAAATATATCCTCAGCATCAAGAAGCTTTGTAAGACCTAATTTGTCTTCAGCGACATTGAAAGCATTGTTAAGATTATAAATAGCGTTCGATTTAGACAATTTGTCAAAGTGGATTAGATCAGGACGATGCTTATGAATAATAGCGTTAAATGCCAGTCCATCTCGCCAGGATGTAGTGAAATTTCTGACATTGACATTGTGGTAACCAGCTGTTTTCATTTGACACCACAGTAATAATGCATCTTTAGCTGATTTCGTTTCTTGATTATCAGTTTCTTCAATAGTAATATCCTGGATTTGAAACCGCAATATAATTGTCCATATAAGACCAAGAGTAAGACGTGGATTTCCGTCAACGATATCATGTGACCCCATATTTTCCAAGTGCACACGTTGTTCACGTAAAAATTGCAACGCTTTGTCGACATTTTCCAAACAGTGAATTCGCATTTTACCTTTTGTTGGTCGGGGTAATCGTTCACCTGACAATATTTCTAGTAATTTTATCAACATTTTTCCGTCTCGAAGATCTACATACAGATCGCCTATTCGACTCGAGCAACGGACTAAATGTGAGTTCACCCATTTTTGAAAGGTTTTCTTTTGTACTGATTCACGTTCACCTAAAAAAAAAATAAATAAATAAAATAAGTTTTTAAAAATTAAAAAAATCACTGCTGTAAAGGCAAACTCCCTATTTACTCCATATACGGAGTGATTTTTTTTAAACTCCAAAACTACGAGTGAATTTGGATTCAAATAAAATCTGTAATCACTCCGAATTTACTCCCGATTTTTTACAGAGTAATAATTCGTCTAGGCCGTCAATTTTAATTGTAGAAAAAAATAAATTACCCCGTAAATCCAATACAACTTTATCATAATAATCTTCGAGTGAATCACTTATAGATAATCTTTGGCTCATATTGATTAATAAAATATAAATAAAAGTAATTAATGTAAACTCAATCAAGTCTAGTGCATTACTGGTTTAAGAAATAAATTTCTAGTCCATGTCGTTGGATTTTTTATTGATAAGAAAATATCTAAGGATGTGGTTTTTATTTTTTCCTACATGATAATATCTTCTATGTATGGATGTACGTATGAATTTATAAATAAATCGTAAACTTTGTACGTTTCACCCGATGTATTTATATTGTTAAATAATACTCTTAATCAGTTAGATATATATACAAATATATAAATATATACATACCAGCCAAGGCCTTGATTCGCGATCGTTCGAATAATCTCGAGCTTGAGTTTCCTCCGTCGTATTCGTACTCGTCGACAATCTCTTGCTGAAGCGTTGGGTCCCATCCCGAACGCACCACTGAGATGTCGGTCGTCATTTTGTCAATCGGACCAACAGCTCACTTTTATTTAACCCTTTTTCCAAGGGCCTCCTGTCAAAAAAAATTCATTCATAAATTTTTCAAAATTCTACAATCAAAAATATAATTTGTCATTTAAAAATAATTAATATAATTAAAACTGACGTATCAATAATTAAATTTAAAAGTATCAATTTTATTATATAATAATATATTTTTTTTTTATCTTAGTTAAATATATAAGAGATATTTAAATCTCTATGACATTACTGTTACATTCATTTATAATTTATATACTCGGATGTAAAAATAAATAAATATATATATTTTTTTCTCAATTATCTCAAGTGTAAATATAATAATAATAATAATAGTTCTTATTATTGACTGAAACAGGGCGATGTCAGCAAGTATTGGACGTGCGTGTAGTATAGAATGTGTAGGCACTTTAACGTTCTCTTAAATAAAAGCATCATCATCAACCATACGGGATTACGTCACTCGTATGATATCACAACCACAAAATATACACACGCACACATAAATATACATATATATAAATTTTTTTTTCTCTCTATACAACCGGTGCTGGCAATTTAAAATGCTTAGGCTTATAGGTGTGCCGTTATATTATACTTTGCTAAGATAATCGAATACACTACACTAATAAATTTTATCCTACCTGTTTTAGAGGTCGTAAAAATAAAATAATTTTCCGGATTTACTATTTTTACACCTACATTTAAACTACTGCACTTGCAAACACTAATAATCAGTTTTTGTTTTAAAAAAAAAATAATTTTAGCGATATTAAATTTTTCTACGACAGGTTCAAACTAATTACGTCTGACACGATAACTATTAATAATATTTTTTTTCTTACAAAGATACAACGAATCATCAGTTCTCGTAATAATTCATATTTTTATTTAAACTCTTTATAGACATATTTTTTATAAATATTACAGTCGTTTCTTTGCTCATCTCTGAATAGCCACTAGTGTATTTTACTCATCATCGTTTTCTTATACCTCCTGCCATCAAGTGACTGAGTCTTAACTTTAAAAGCTAAAGTGATATTTCTTCAAGGAAAAACTACTTTTTTTGTACGACACAAAAATGGAGAGAAACGTCAAGTGACCTCACTTACTCAATTCAAGTATTTTTATTTTTTTACATAATTTTTTTTTTCTTTATCTCGAAATACTAATTTACAAATTACCGAGACAAATTAAATAATTTATTTTAATAGTTTTATGTACGTAATAATAATCTAGAAATTTTTAAAATCTTGATTAACTGAAAAATACTGATACGATATCTGTATTAACTTATGATATCTATATAAAAGTATATCAAATTAAATTCACATTGAATAATAGTTTTGTTCTGATACATTTATTCGACACTAGAGTTTTTAATTAAATATATAAAAAAAAATAAAAGTTAATTGTATTACATAAGCTCATGAATCTTTTAAAAATGTGTACGGCAAATGTTTATAGTTAATCTAGGTCACATAGTAATGACGTTTGCACAAAAGTAATATCACCCATGTGATTACAAACATAAATTTTTTTTTATTTATCTTCAATTTTATTATTATTCGTTTACGATTATTAAAGATCCGCTTATGTCACACCCATACTCACTCGTTATTTTTGATCTTCAATTATCGTTAAAAAAAAAAAGTACCAGTCAAGGTTCAACTGACGATATTAAATTATCAGTACGTACAGAATTTTAAATTATTTACCGTGACATCAAATTTATCAATAAAAAAAATAATTGTTCAAATTAATAAAAAAAAAAGTGTTGGAAAATTATTAATATTCTATTTTTAATTTTTAATTTCATTCTTTTAGTTTTTTCTTTCAGTTTAATTTTTATTATTTAAAATTTTTTTAAATATTCCGCCTTTTTTTTAGATGTCGCATTTTTACTTTTTAATCCCACTATCTCTAGTAGCTACTTTAGCTTGAAATTGACAGTAATTCTGACAATTGAAAATTGAAATTACCGAAATTTGCTGCCCAATTTGCCGACAACTTGACAGCAAAAGTTGGAAAGAAAAACTTGCGGTTAATTTTTCCTCAATTTAGAAGTAACTTTTATTTCTAGAAAAAAAAAACCCTAATAAAAGTTTTCTTGAATTTTTCGTCAAATGTCCATCAACTTCGGGTTTTTCCGTTTTTGATGACAATTTGTAGACAACTTTTGGAGTGAGTTTCCATTCTAATTCGAGTAGTAAGTTTACGTCAAATTGTATTACAAGTTGTATACAAATTGTCGTCAAAAACAGAAAAGCCTGAAGTTGACGGACATTTGACGGAAAATTCAAGGAAACTTTTGTAAAGTAAACTTTTGCTAGGCAAACTGTGCTATTAGGGATCACGCTAGTGATGCTGCCGGTAGCTAGTGTAGTAAAAAAAAGAAAAAGTAATAAATGGCAGCTAAATTTTTCATAAATTACCGGTTTTAAGTTTTTTATTAATTAAAATTTTAAAAAAAGGATTTAAAAGTCATTTTCAAAAGGGTTCTTGCGAGAAAAGATACAAAGCTAATAAAAAAAAAATTAGACCAATTTGATATTTTTCAAAAGTTGTCATATTTCCGAAGATTCATACGCAACTGGCAGCATTGGTTTCTTGGATTAAAATAATTAATTTTAAATCAATGAAATAATTAATTTACTTAATACCGGGTCGAAATTATTCCTTAATAAATTATCTTTGGACTAGTATACAATTTAACCCATTTTAGTGAATAAAAAAAGAGTAGAGATAATTTAACGTGAGTTAATTAAGCGAAAACATAATTTCGATCGTAAACACACACGCGTTCGCACTTGTGTGCAAAATTAAAAAATTTTTTTTATTACGATAGAAAAAAAAATTGTTTACCGAAGAAATAAAAAAAATTACATTATCCCAATGGTAAAAGTCAAGAGTATATAAATATATGAATGAAGTAGCCTTCTGATAGATATAGTAATTCAGTTACATTATGAGTGTAATTGAATTTAAAGCAATTATATAAGTGGCGTCATACTTAATAGAGAGTAAACTTAATAAATTAAGTACATAAAATGTATCTCTTGGTTCAGTTCATGACCAAAGTACTTGCAGTACAGTCTAGCCGCGACTCATTATGTTACAAGATGATGATAGTTTGTAAACGCGAAGACACGCCCGGGAGGGCGTAACAGAATGAATCACGATGTGAATGACACTAGACTGTAATCGTGGAAGTAAAGGTTAAGTTTACTAACTGTCTAGTTTTCTTTCCGACAAATTAAATTCTTGGATCTATTAGTCTATTTCTTCACTTTCTGTATTCTATTTTCGTTACGTCACTCTGATGATATCAAAACTATTTTTATCGAGACTATCAAGTTTTCTTTTCTTCATACAACTTTTTACATCGTACAATTAATTGAAATTTTATTTCAATCAATATGAGTCTGTAAATAATCAATTTATTTATAAATTAATGTAAATAATTATAACAGTAAAAAAAGATGATTAAATCTAAAAAAAAGTTCTATTAAATTTAAAAAAAACTATTCATAATTACAGCCATGAAATAAAATTAATTTTTTAATTTTTTTATACAATAATTTCTTTTAATATTTAATATAAAAGATAAAAAAACAAAAACAATTAATTAACTGTCTTAGATTAATTCTAATTTACAAATCTAATCTGTATAAATATTTAATTTTTATCACTACTTATCATCGTTATCATAAAAATATTTTTAATATAAATAGTTCATATGATTTTTCAAAAATTAATTATTTTTTCTTCACCAACAAAATCTTTCATACACGGAGAGAATTTTTTTATAAAATTTACCCTACAATTTACAGTAAACCTGGGCTACAAACAAAATAAATACAGAAAGAATAAAAACTGATTCCTTTTGTTTTATTTTTTACTCGTTTTTATTTAAAAGTTACACGGAATTGGGTTCTTATACCTCATAATTGAACACTATTTAGAAACGAAAGAGTAATTATTCATCCATACCCAATTTTACTCACAATTAACGAATAAAATTTATTAGATAATTATTTGCGAGTAACTAAACTAAAATTTAAATTTTAAAAATAGATAAAGTTTAAATATTCTAGGTTAACAAAACAATGAATTGCTTTCAACACCTATTTACAAAATAACAATTCCTTTGTTTACGTATATATTTAAAGTATAATTAAAATTAAAAAATCTTTTAATTTTTTGCAACTTCAAATAGGAGTAAATTTTCGAAGTAAAGAAGTAATTTATTATTTTAAATAAATTAAAACAAAAATAATGAAGTAAAAAAAAATTCTTGTTCCTATCTTTACTTCTTTTTACTCTCTATCTTACCCTAAGGTACCAAGGTGAGACGAGACACACACACACACAAACTACGACTATTGATTTTCCGATGCAGTCAACGCGGCGCCGGTTACTTATGTGTGTTCCCTATACATGCACTAATACTTGTACATGTTACCACTTCGCTAATACTCACAACAAGTACTTTTTTGTCACATCATTCATACGTGCTAATATACCTACACCTGTACCACGTCTTCTAGCCCCAGCAGAAAACTTGCGGTAACACCGACGACTACGGCTGATTGCTTAGCTCAATACTCAATAGTCAAGTAAGGCAATGAAAGGAAGACAGTAACTCAAGAAAAAAAAATAAAAAATAGCCCGTCTTCAGGGTCGTTAACCGTCAATACTTTCTCTTACTTGGACACAACAAAAGTTAAAAAATATAAAGACGCATAAGAGACAAAAGAAAGGAATTTATAAAAGCAATGTAGTGATGATGAATAAGTAAGAAGTCACGACTGAGCGGCTAAGGGTCAATCTCAAGTATTTGGGCTGACCTTCTTGGCTCTGTCGACGATCTCAATTTTAATTTTTCATTGGCTATTCTTTATTCAAGTGTACTTTGATCAGAAAGCTTTAATATTGAAATTTTTTTTTTTAAATTATGATTACTTGGCTACTCGGAGAGAAAAAAATTTTAATATTCACTATCGCAGTATAATATTTAGTACTATGTTAATATATATTGTAAAAAATTTATGGATTAAATTCGGAGTAAATGTGAAGCAGATCACTGTGTATTGATTTAATCCCCTTGGAATAAAATTTACTCTAAAGGGGAGTTTATTGCAATATTGAAACTACGGTTCAAAGTAAAATTCACTCCGAAAATTTAATATTAAGTCCAAATTGGAGTGAATGCAGATTTAAATAAAATTCAGATTTAAACTCCCTATTTACTTCATATGCAGATTTTTTCTAAAAATCCGGAACTCCAAGTGAATTCAAATTTAAATAAAATCCGTGATTACTCCAAATTAACTCCCAATTTTTTACAGTGCAATAAAAACTATTGTGTGAATATAGTAGTCTCTCCTATGCTATATAGTAATTTTTACTAGTAGGAGAATCACCTCCACTATCTTAGTATTAAAAACTAGCCGCAGGTTGTTAATATTACTAACTTAAGATGGTAATGGCTGCCATCTCACATGATAGAAATTACTATACGTCTTGTAATTGTTAATATTTAAAAATAGTTACAGTTAAAAATTTTACGATTGTAATAATTACAATTCGGACATGGTAAAAACTACAATATTTTTATCTGCGTGAAGAGTAATTTTAAAGAAACTGAATACCAGACGGTCGTTCCCTATTCTGGAGTAGAAAAAAAAAATTAAAAGCGATGCAGGGAAGAATAAGTCTTAACGGAACATGGGCTATATGATGTAGTGATTCTAACCCAACACGGGGCTACGTCACGTCCGCATTTACGTTAATTTACGGTCGACTGATCTGGACTGTTAGTTTCGTCATTTACTTGAAGAGGAATTATGTATAGTCTCGTAGTACTCCGGAAGTGATAACAAAAAAGACTAAAAAATAAAAGAACTGTAATTAAAAAAAAAAGTAATTAAGTCTATTGTTACTTTTGGTGAATTTATTTTATTTTATTGTAAGATTGTTAATCTGTTGACGTAATTAATCAACAGGATCTGAGATAAAATATATAAATAAAGGGGATTGAAAAAAATGTAGGGCAGAAAACAAAAAGGGTGCGTGGTCATATAAGTATATAATAAGCTTGTATAATTGTATCGTGTTAACGTTGACTAGTAGACAAGTAACGTTAAAAGTACACGTAAAGAGTCGATGGGGAAAAGTGGAGCGGGTTTACGTACCCGTGAAAAATATGATAAAGCATGGAGAAAATTTATTTAAATAAAAAAAAAACCTTACAAGGAAGGTGTGGTTTGTGAAACGTTATACTGTTTACATTTGTACTTATAAATAATATATTTTTTTAATGACCGCACTTGTTATAATTTTTTTAAATAAAAATAATATTTTAATTTAGTCTAGGAGCTGTATTGCCTTTCCGTATATATTTTGAACTCCCCACCTAAAATAAGGTTTTTTTTTATATATATTTTGACCCGTAGAATCCGAATATTGCATTATTTTTTTAAAAAACCAGGAAATCCAATTTTCTAAAGGCAATTGTTTGAAAAATATTTCTTTGGGGACCGGATTTTTTTTTAGATATTTGAAGCAACGTAAAAACGAAAATTGCTCTTATGAAATTTCACTAAGCTCAGGATTTAGCTCTATATATGGCAACACTTGACTAGAGCTAAAACTAGAGCATTTCCGAATGTACCCTCAATAGTTTTTGAGCTATGAATTTTTGAAAATTCAAAAAATTTAATTTTTATAAACTTCGAATAATAGAAAAAGGCGCGAAAGAGGTTTTTAAGTGCAACAAACAGATGCAACAAACCCTAAAATTCTAAAAATAAAATAAACTTTTCATTCCTTATTTATTTTTATACGTTCCTTCGTAAACTTTTTCACTTTGGAATACATTTAAATGCAATGGAATGCGATACTCAAGTCTTAGCTTCATCCAATTGCTTATTTAATCTTAAATACTGAGAAAAAGTCATCAGTTAAACAAAGATAACAATTAATTTATCACTTATCGCAACACCTTAATAATTATAAGAATTTAAAATAACAAAAGTAATTGTAGATAAAATAAAAACATATTTATTGTAATGAAAATATTTAATTTCAAACCGGTATTGTATTTAAACATTTGTATTACTCTATTGTTTCAAGGTTTACAGTAACTAGTTATTTTTAAATTTAAAATTTTTAAAATAAACAACTCGTGTTTGCGATACTGACAAGTAATATATCGAGATTTTATAAAAATGCTTCAATTGAATTCAAATAATATCAGTTACAGAGAATAATAAAATATATAGATAAAAAAAAAGCCGATGACTTGTTTCTCCGATCGTTTAATAATTTATTCATTGATTCTGAGCATGAAACATCAACGGTAACACGTACACGCATATACAACATGAACATAAAATATGTCGTAATAGTAAACAATTTCGTCTTTTAATTCCCTTGGGTATTTTTAAATATTTCAGTGATTAATAATGCTCTAGGTAAAAGATATTCAAGTAAATTTATCGGATACGAGCTCGACTATTAACATAAAAAAAAAAAAAATATATATATATAATATAAGAATAGGTAAATATATTGATAAATAATAAATAAATTATAAAAATATCAGAAATAAAATACTTGGAAAAATGTCTAATAGAGACGTAAAATAAAAAATAATCGATTAAATGCGCAATTACCGCTAATAAATATTTTCATCTCGAGAATGTTATATATTTATATATATATATATATATATATATATAGATATTAATTAATATAAAGTTATTGAATCATCTGAAGTTAATAGACACTCAACAATTTTTTGGCTTTTTTTTACTAATTTAAAAAAAAAAAAAAAAAAACTAAAAATATGCACATGTAGAAAATTAATAAAACTACAGGTGCAATTTTCTAAAATATTTTTTTTTTACAATTTGTCATTTTAAAACAAAACCAAAAAATTATTATGATACTGAAATTGACTGACGTCTAATAATTTTTTGATTTTTTTGAAAACGATACATTTAAAAAAAAAGTATTTAAAAAAATTGCACCCATAGTTTTTTAAATTTTCTACATGTGCATATTTTTAGTTTCTTTTCTTTTTTTTTTTTTTTTTTTTTAGTTAAATTGGTAAAAAAAATTCAAAAATTGGTCGTTGTCTGCTAACTTCATGATCAAAAATTTTTGTGCATATTATAAAAATTACATTTTATTTACAAGCAACTTGTTTGTAAAAATCAAAAAATTTTTTGTCACTCCTCTCAATATCAAATTATTAGACGTCGACTAACTTCAGTATTATATTGAATCATAGACAATAATAACCTGACAATTATATTATTGCGAGATAAATTTGTTTTAAATATCAAGTTCAATCTAAATTTGTCATGACACAATTATATATATGTATATATATATATATATATATATATATATATATATATATATATATATATATATATGTATTTAACATAACAATCATTAATGCTCCATTGAAAACTAATTTAAATAAATTAGTGTAAACTAAATTTAATAGTTCTAATTAAATTGATAATCTAGTTTATCGCATTGATACGGTTAACAATAAAATAATAATTATTTGAAATACGAGTGAATTAGGTCACCGGTGGACAGGTTGTCTTGACATATACTCTATCAAAAAGTTCTGATAAAATAACTCTTATCGTTGAAATAAATATGAGAGAACAGGTCTATTGATACTATTGAATCTCATATTCTCTCTGGTTTTATATCAAGACAAATAATATCATAAATAAATTTAAAAAATAAACAATTTTATTTCAACAATCCAAAGCTGAGACAAAATCTTGACTATCGACCATTTCACTCTACAATAAAATAAACCCAATTTAATTATAATTAATAAATAATAATAAATTAAACAAACCATTTGTGGGTTTAAAAAAATATATATATAAAATGTATATCTCCGGATTCAAAAATAATATCGAATGAAGACGAAAGCACGCCATTTTTACATAGAAATTGCTTCGGCGCTTCCTATCCCTGGTCAACTCATAACTTAGTAGTATGTAGATTTTGAATCTTATATTTATTTATTATTTTAACATAAATATTTAAACTTACCGGGTTTTATTAACACACCGAAAATCCAATTAACACCTTCACTTGCACATAAAACATGCACGTCAATAAACCAGAATAAAAAACCAACGTAAGATATATATAATAATAACACACACTCTCTTCGGCTTTTCCGTACAACCGCTGCCACTCTCGCACTCAACTGAACCGGCGCGCAACTTACTGTAGTATTACGCCATTCAAATACGCGCTCAAAAAATAGTTCTCACTTAAATATTTAATTTTATTATTTTACCTTTTAAATTCCGGTAAACAAATTAACCAATAAATTACTGCAATCTCTGTATAATAATTAATTTATTTATGTAGAAAATAATTTAAATTTAAATACTTTTTTAAAAATAAAAGTGTGAGAAAAATTTTTTTGTATTTTGGAGTATTCAGTTTTGGAGGCGGAAAAATAAATAAGTATTTAAATGTAATATAATATTTATTGGCGGTATGGATTATTGTTGATTAATTAAATTTATTAATTAAAACAGAAGATAGGGTGGGGTACGATGGTTAATTAATTCGTTCCTGTAAATTTTCGTATATGTACACATTGTATGTAATATCGCATCGGCGTAAGGATACAAGTTCGATCATGACATCATCAACATGATTTTGTACCGGGCACGCCCCATCCTTCAGCAGTTTATTACCCGGGCTTTTTATTGGACAAATTCATATTTGCACGTAAATTTAAAAAATTTGTAAATTTTTTATTTTTGTTTTTTTAGTAAAACTTTTGATAAATTAAATTAATAAAAATTTTAATTGTAATTGTTATTGTCAATTGGAAAGCAATAAATTTTTTGTTGATAAGTTAGATATTTTGGTGTTTTTTAATATGTAAATATGAGCATTATTTAGTAAGTCTGGAAATAAACCCGGAAGATACAAAAATATCATGACCTTATTCGTATTTTATTAATTAGATTATAAATATTTTTAAATTGTTTTTATTTTTCAGGCTGCATAAAAATTATCTCAGTTAATAAAATTGAGTAATATACAATTATTTAATAATTAATAATATATTTTACATAATAAAAATTATTATCACGATTAAATTTACTTAATTTTTTACGTTTTACGTTCTTGACATGAGTAATGAACGATTTCTCCATTGGGATACCTTGCAAATGCACTGTAAATATAAATAATTATTTATAATAGTTACTTATTGTGATGGAATAGTAAATTTAAATTATTATACGTACCTTTGATTGCCAAATCTTTTTTTACATACAGGACATATATTAAATTCAGTCATGAGTACACTTTTAGACTCGTAATGCATCCTCTGTTCTTGTACTTGAAGATGCTCAGCTTGTAATAGTCCTTTTAATACTTGAGTTTTCCGTCTTTCACTCAACTGATTGTGTAAGCTAGCTTCCAAAAAATGTCTTATCCTTCCTATTGGAACATTATCTGGTAATACTTCAAGAGCATTAATTGGAGTTATTTTAGATGCATACTGTTCTAATAATTCTAACGCTGTTTCTAAATCTGGTTGAGCTGTTTTTTGTATTTCTGATGAGCCTTTAATTAAATAAATTAAATGATAATTACCCTTTAAGGCCATTCTCAGACAGTGCCTCACACTTTTTAAAAATAAAATGACTCAACTGTCATAACAGTATTCAAATTTTTTTAATTAATTAAAACCTTTATTGAAAAAAGGACAACGCAGTTGTAAGTTCGCTGAGATATAGAATTTAAAAAAAATTACTGACAGTTGTTATCAATTAGGAGTTAAACTAAAATTTGTTGAATAAATTTTAGCCTGAAAAATTTGAAAATTCAAACTTCCAATTGACGTCAACTATGAGAATTTTTTTTTATCTATATCTCAGCGAAATTGTCCTTTTTTCAATTAAGGTTTTAATTTTTTTTTTAAATTAATTGATAAAATTTTAATAAGTTTATGACAGTTGAGTCATTGCATATTTTAAAAAGTGGGGCACTGTCTGAAAATGACCTTAATTATCATTAATAAATTAATTCAACATCTATATTTATGTACCAGTTACAAAAAATGGCTCAGGTTTAAGAAGCTGCTGAATAAGTGTCACGTAAACTTCGTCAGCCCCATCTTGACACTTACCACCTTCAGTATTTTTTTGACCTTTAAAAAAAACATTTGATATTGTGATTAAATGCCATAAACGTTTTTAAATTGTTTATGATAATGTTATGTAAATTATCTTGTGCTTACTTTCGTATCTAACATAAACATTGTTACAATATTGAATTGCCCTTGGTACATCGTTGAGTAAATTTACGTAGATAGATATTGCCTGATGATGACGACCTAATCTACCGAGAATAATAGCCCGTTCTTCATACAAACAGTCCGATGGAAATTGAATTAGTACCGTTTCGGCGGTATATTGAGTTGATTTTTCTAAAAATTGTTGTAATTTTTGTCGCACATGCTCGCCATTTTGTTTTTCTGCTGGTGTGGCAGCGAGACTCATTGATGATAAACATTTTTCTTTGTACTGATGAACGAGGACATTGTGAAAGAGTGGGTTCTCATCCTCCCACACTCGTACCACGTACTCTAAATAAGTTATCACTAAATCTTTGTGACAACGGAGTAAATAATCTAAAACTTTTGGTCTTGGAAGCTGTTCAACTTCCTAAATGAATTAATACATAAATAATATTTAATAATAATAACAATGATAAATAATAAATTATATTTTTTTACCTGAATATCTTCCATAAATATACGCAAGCCCTGTTCTGGATCTTGTTCCAATACCCAGCCGGAAAATTTTAAAATTAAATCCATATGATCTTTTCCTAAATGCTGGAGATACTGAATTGTTCTTTCAGTTCCACGTAAACTTGAATCACTCTGCTTGGATTGTTTCTCCAGCAACTCAAGAGCTTTCTTGTGCTGCCCTTTTGTTTGGTATAAAATAATCAACTCTGGATACTTTTGATGCATCAAAAGAGTCTTTTCAGCTTCAGCAAGATGGCAGTGATTGAGCCGCAGTAATGGAGCAACTAATGCATCATTTGTCTGTAAACTTAACAATTGAAGAAGCATTGACAAATAAAAAACCTAATTAAATAAGTAAATTAAAAATATATTTATTACTTGTAAATAACATTTCAATAATGTCGTGTCAATTATTTTTAATAATTGTTCGGTTGCAACAGCAGTCATAGCTTTTTTATCTTTATCTTTACTTTTTTCATTTTTACTCTCTTTATCCTTGGAATCGGCACCACCCATCAAATTATGCCGCACTTCAGTTAAAAATCCAATTAATGCCAATAGTCCATTTTCTAAATCACGATCTTGTAGCTTTGGTAATCCAGCAACTGGTTCATTAACATCATTAGCGTTACCCGATTGCGATACTAAATGAGGAAATAATCTTATAACTTCATAAGGATCTGTTCCTAGTTCTTGGAATTGTTTCATCGCTTCTTGAAACTTTTTATTACAAAATAAATGATGAGCATACAGAGTTTGAATTTTATACGTTCGTTTTGCCTTTTCTTCTTCTGTAGTGTCTGATAAACTCTTAAAAGTATAAATTTTATTATCAATAAAATAAATTTCTAATAAACTTTCCTATCATTATAAAAAATACGTTAATACTTACAGTAAGTTTCAAAGCCAATTGAAATTGATTTTGTTCAAGTAATTTACGTATTTGTTGTTCAACATCAACTGAGCTAACACACCAAACTTGACTAATCGAAGCCACGTAAACTCTCCCCTGTTTACATCTACATAAAAGTCGGGCTTTATTAAAATCCATCAAGGTCTGAATATGCAACGAACCTTCTAATGTATAGACTTCAAGAGTATCATGTACTATTCCCAGTAAATAAGGATCATCCCATGCTGTAGCTGCTGGTGAATCAGTCCATTTTACAGGATTATGTTGTATCAAGTCTCCAGATGTGTTCATTATTATAGATTGTGAATCTTTTCCCAAAGCAAATGAGTTATCGGATAATTTAGTAATACTTGGTTTTGGTGGTTTACCAGTTGGAAATAATTCTTTGGTTTTACCATCAAGATTTATTAATGTGTATGACAAACCATGAAAGCCTACTATCAGTGTCTCTCCACACCACGCTAATTCACGTGGTACATCTGACAATGATATTTCATTACGTGATTCATCACCTAAATCTTGGAATTTATTATTATTTGCTTTCCAATAGTATAATTGAAGTTTTCTCTTAACAGCTACACATAATCGTACTCCAGTTAGACTACCAGCACGTATAACATCCAAAGCAAATAGTGTTGCTCCTTTAGTTTTGGGTAATTGATTTATTTGTTGAATATTAACGGAATTCAAATCGTGAACGCAAATAATATCATCTAAAATATTAAATTGATTATTTTTTCATGATACCACCATCGAAACTTGAAGTTTTAGTGTCTATACAGCCAGGCAGATCCAATTGCGAATTAATATTAGCAAACAAGTAAATTGTGAATGCCTTCAGTCAGAGGGCAGAAACATGAGCTTCGTCCCTTGGAAACAAACAAATAATATTTTTTCCCGCTCACTGAAGGCTTTTTAAATGTAAACTCTGATACATGTAATTTGTTTAATAGTAATTTCAGAGCATTCATTTTCTGGGTAACTGTCATTTAGACAGAAGGGCATTGGACAGAATCGGTATTACGTATATTCAAATTTTTTGGGCCAGTATATTTATATATTTACAGTAAATATATAAAACTTGAATTAAAAAACTGACTCCAAACAATAAGTTATAAATTCAAAAATTATGTGTAAAGAAGATCTATTTTAAAACAGTCACTTCTAATTGGGATTACAGATAAACTCTGAGTAAGCGGGATCTAGATAAAGAGAATGTGCATGATAAAAATTCTGTCCAATAAACTGCTGTATCAATGACACCTACCCAATTTTCTTTACGTAAATGGCAGCTCTAACTTGTGATTAAATTTCATAAAAATTCATGTGAACAACAAATAGTATTTATAGTTTCTCATTAATTATAAATTACAAATGAAAATTTACGTTTACGCTAATAGTTGATCTTAAATTACCTTGTTTGTGACTGGCTGCTGACACTGAAACTTTAAGTTCCAATCCAGGTAGTTATGAAAAGTAATTCAGGATGAAAGACGATTTCAGACTGCGGGTGATAGCATCCAACTTTACCCTGGTCTGAAATCGTTTTGTTTCATCCCTTGTCACCCAATATACTATTACAATAAATTACTAAAATTAACTGATCTTTAATTCCATTACCTGTTAAAAGAATTAATAAATTATATTCTGGTACCACGTCAACTTGAACAATTCTTTTTTTACTGAAATTTTTACTGTATCGCAGTAACTCCAATTTTCCATATTCATTTGATTTTAAAGGAACATTATATATTAATAAATGACCTTCGCGTGTTCCAATTAATAAATTATCATCTGTAACAATAATTAATATCAAATATCATAGACACTTTTTCTTATAAATTAATTTTTTAATTACAAAGTAGATAAAAAATACTTTACCATAAGCTGCCATAGATTCAATTTGGACAGTTAGTTTTAAAATAGGACTTGATTCATACGCGTCATGCATTTTTATTAATTTTAAATATTAATTAACAGTCAATTAATGATAAATAATTTATTTATTATTTTGACAATGGATACAATTTGGCCAATTGACAGCAGCTAAATCAAGCAAACCTAGTCCGAGTATTGAAGGCTGTCACATTTGTAGTAAATAAATAAATTTGACATTTAGAACTTAACTCATTGTTTAATATTCAATTGTTATATTTAAATACTATTGTTGAAATAAATATTACTTATTTACATTAATCATAATTTAAATTATTATTATTATTTATGCGTAATTTTTAAGTTTTGCAAAATTATTAAAAAATAATCTCGTCTGACTAAGCAACTGATGGTTCAAAATGTTGACATAAGGTAGCAGCACTTTTTAGCTACACATAATAATAATAAAGTACATAAACTTTTTTTAAAGACATTAATAATGTATTGTAAAAAGTGCTAGTGTCATAAAAAATTCAAAAACAAATCGAGAACTATAATTTTATATTCGCCAAATAAAAATAATTTGAATTCAAAATAAATCAAATTTCAAACTCATGATGTCAAAGCAAAAACTCTAACCTATATATTTAAATCAACAAAGAGATTGTTTATGCAATTAAAAATGATTTGTTAATTAATTTACTCCACGATATATGTATCATATATTTGCTAAAAGTTAGCGACTGATTATTTTAATTTTACGATATAAAATTTATAATTAAAATGAAAGACTCAACAGCAAATTCTTCAGAAGTAGAAAATAAATCCGTTCAAGGAAATGGAGAGGTTAATATTTATTAATTAATTAAATCATATAATTGATTTATGAATCAAAGTTTATTTGAATTTTTATTTTATGTATAAAATATTTACAATATTACAGACATCACCTAACATAGAACCTGGTGCTAAGGAAAAATTGAGGTCATGGCTAAATCGATATTTACGAGTAAAAATAACAGATGGTCGTATATTGACAGGAGCATTTTTATGTACTGACAGAGATGCTAATATAATTCTTGGTTCTTGCGAGGAATTTTTACCAGAAGAACACACAGAACCACGAGCACTTGGTTTAGTTATGGTACCACGTCGTCATATTGTCTCTATTCATATAGACGATTGGTACAGTGAAGATGCATTATCATCAAAGAAACAATGTTCTTCCATTAGCGAATAGATTAGATTAGACTTTTTTTCTTTTATTTTACTATTTTCATTTATTAAAATTATTTTTTCTTAAACAATAAATATTATATTGTCTAGTCTAGATGTGTTGGTACATGACATCAGTTTTGTCTGACCAAAAGAAAACGTTCAACAATCTCAGCTGAAAAATAATTAAAATTCAAGTTACAAACTAAGTATATAATGAGATTAATTATTTACTCACCTTTCTTTGATACATTTCTCTTGTAATCTACAGTACGCTTTTTCTAATGATTTATTGTCACTGATTTCGCGATCTTTGTTTTTGAGAGCATCGTCCATTCTTTCGCAAAGAGTCATTGCCAAATTATCCATTCCTGCGGAATGACTGACAATTGACACCGCTTCAACCATCCTTTGGACATACTCCATGTATATTATTAAATCCTATTAATTTATTTAATAATTAAATTATTATTAATCATCAATTCACAAGAATTGGGAAAATTAAATAAACATCTGGAGGTTTCATTAAATATATTTTAATTTTATCAGCAAATGATAAAAATTGTTTATGTAAAATATAATTAATGAAACATCCAGTATTGAATGACAATTTCAAATTTTTATATGATGCTGAAAGTAGCAGTCATTAAAAAATTTATTTTCAATAAAAAAAGTCGATACTGACAGGAATAAGTTTTAAAAAATGCACGTGAAAAATTGGGAGAAATTTTCTTGTGGATATTTTTTAAAAAACTTGTAGACGATAATTAACTTAGTAATTAAAAACAATAAAATTGTAAGATATCGGCTACTTTCAGCATCATACTTTTATTTGATTGCTCCATTAGGAATTAAATATCCACATTTAAATTCTTACTGTTAATATTTTTTTCTTGGTATCAACTTCTGATCGGGCAGCAATTATTAAATCTTCATGTTCATCAGTTACTTCATAAATTAGAGTATCTTCCATAAGACTCATTAATTGTGATAACGATGATCTATAGACATAAATTAATATTCAATAAATAATCAAGTTATATTTTTTTTTTTGGCATTCCCCCACTTTTTAAAAATATGCAATGACTGTCAACTGTCATAATCGTAGAATTAAAAAAAAATTACTTAAAGTTGTTATTAATTAGAAGTCGAACGAAATTTGTTGAATAAATTTTACCCTACCAAATTTGAAAAATTCAAATTTTAAAATTGACGAAGGTTTTATTGAAATTTATTTTCCAAACTTCGTTTAACTCCCAATTGATATCAACTGTAAGTAATTTTTTTTAAATCTATCAGCGAAATTGCAACTGCGCTGTCTTTTTTTAAATTATTGTTTTAATTAATTAGTAAAATTTTGATACGATTATAACAGTTAAAAAGACAGTAAAGTAAGCGCACATCTGACAATTTTTAAAACTTTGAAATAATAAAATAAAATGTTTATAAAAGAAAAATAAAAAAATGCACATGTAGAGAATTCAAAAATCAGTACATGGATTTTTTTTAATTTTACTATTTTAATTATTTAATCTTTCTATATTTAGTTAAAAAAACCATATTATGTCTGTTACATTTACTCATACAGCTAAAAGTCATTGAAAATTTTTAAAAAGTGGTGGAACTGTCTAAGAATGGTCTCAAGTGTAATAGTTATGATTCCTAACTAACCTGTATTCCTGGCTTGTACTTTCAATTGCAGTGTAAGCAATTGTCAAAGCTTGCGATGCACTATTGACAGCATCAACCGCCGATTGTTTCATCATGTAATCATACGACAATTTATCTAAATTAGGTACTTTGACTTTAACAATACTTTCATTTTCAAATTTTTTTTTATCATCACAACGTGCCAGTAGTATTCCAGCAGACTGTAAATAAATACCACGTGAATAAGTAAATAATTATTTATAAAAATTAATACTCTACCATAACTGGAATAAATTTTTTTGCTAATAATCTCCACGTTTGTCGAAATGCCATTTTAAATTTTCCTCTACAAACAATTTAAAAAAACATCTTCAAATAATTGCGCGACTACAAGCCATAATAAAAAAACATGAGAGTGGGGGCAGGCGAAGTCAACAAAAAAAATTTTTAAACTTCATGTAAACCGTAGCTTAATAATTTTGTAATGATTGGTAAATGAATTCAATAATGACTCACAATTAACCAATGAAAAAACAGTTTTAAATAAACATGTAATAAAATAAAAAATGTATGATTGGACGAGTGATAAAAAAGTAGCGGGTGGGAATTTAGTTCAAGAGCCTCCTCACGACAAGACCTACTAAACGCTGAGTAAAGTTTATTGTCTTTTAAAGTTTTCGCACAGTTTTGCACCATCATTTAGATCAACTAGTCATATACATGTACATAGACATTGCACATATGTACAACACAGTCACCAATCACCACCAATGAAATGTCAGTTGTTATATATATCTATATTCTATGGCCGTGAACATCTGAGTCTGAGTCTGAGATGGTTTTGGATTTTTCATATGGCTCATAGGTGATGATAAAAAATACATATCGTGTGTGCGCAAGAAATCCATTGATTATCAGTCAGAGATAACAAGATGCACAACCTCACTAATCATCACTTTCTGTTTATCATTTCACTGAATTAGAAAAAACGCAAGTAGTAATTCAACGTGTCTGTGTTTTATGTGCGAATGAGTAATAATTATTACAATAATAATAATAAAATAATAATAATAATTATTATAATAAATATAATAATAAATAGAATAGAAGATTAATAATAAATAAGAGTAAGAGGTAAAATTGTCAGTTATAACGACCAACGTGTTACGACACGTAAAGCAAACGACAAAAAGTAAAAAAAAAAAAACAGGCTAAAAGAGAGCAAAGTGATGGGAAGATGGTGAAAAAGTACTACGGTCACTGGCATGGGTTCGCAATCGCTAGAAATATTGAGACAAGGTGTCTGGGCGAGCTTGACAGGAGGCTGGTTTTACGATCCACATCTAGATGTTTTTTCAAATACATTTCATCTTTACGTATGGCTCTTCTTACTGTGTTTTCCCTTTACTATTTATCTCGTGAGTTATTTTTATTTATTTATTATTAATTTTATCTTTAGCTATTAAAGTATCAAGTCAATTGTCAAATGATTATTGATTAATAATTATGTGCTCAGTTATTACTGTCCATGATATAAATTTTTTCTTTAGAGATATTAAATTATCATTTTTTTTTATTTATTACAGTTTTTACCTCCCACGTTTTATGTTTGGTTGGCATACTGCGCATCTATCTTGATGCTATTTGGAACAATAAAATGTGTGAATCATGCACTTCATTGTGTTTACGACACGAGCGAGTATCTGGAAGAACCGGGACCATGTGTGAGTCAAAAGAAGTCAGAGAGCGAAAAGCAACGTGCGGCTCGTAGTAAATGCCAGGATCGGTGTTCAGATCAAGCTGATCTTGGCATTGAATTACAAGTATTAAATGGTAATTATAGTTTATTGATTATCTTTTAACTGTTTTATTTATAAACAGTTAGTCATGATACTGTTGTTGTTTATCAGGGAAAACTGATACACCTCCTGTAGAATGTTCATCGAGAAATTCATACATCGAACAAAATGCACCGAGTGCTGACGCTGATAGTATTACTTCGGAGTATAATCGTGATAAACCAAATTCTACGATAGATTTAAAGGTTGAAATTCATCGAAAAAATAGCTCGGAAAGTTCTGAAGAAGCACAACAGTTGAGTAAACCAACTGTGACTAGTATAAATGTCCAAGACGCTGAATTAGTTTCTACGCAAGAACGTGAACCAAGACTGAGAGCTAAAATTGATGGTATTATTTCTTTTTTCTTTTTTTTAAATTTTATTATTAAATGACAAATTGAGTCAATTTATTTAATTAGGTCATGATACAATAGACTATTATTCCTTCATTACGAATAACTTACGGAATTTATTGATGAAATTTAAATAAATAATTAATTTAGTTGGAAGGTTATCACTAAAAGTCAATATCAATAGTATGTTAATTTAAATAAATAAATTAATACGAGCAACCTACAGTCACTATGTGACTGCCCGAGTATTACTGCCAAATTTATAAGATATGATTTGAACTCAACTGTTTATTAAAATCTCTACTGTAAAATCAAATCTAGAATCTTTTGTTTATTTCTATTATCATTTAAATTTAACAAGACAAATCTCATCATTAACTCGCAAACTTATTGATTTCGATGATTGTGTAATCATGGGATTCTTTAAAAAAAATTTACATCCGGTCAAATTTTTTTTATTAGACGTCTAATATATTTTTTTTCACTGATACCCAATTAAATTTATTTAATTTTTATTATCATTTAAGACATGGCATAGACTAAATTTTTTTTATTTTCTCTCAATTATATCCATAATAGTTATATATATTCAGTCATATTCAGTGACAGAATAATTAAAATATTAATTTGTTTGAAGAAAATATACGATCGTCTTTTTATCACGCGTAATTTAAATGTAATTCGAATGATATCGATAAATACATTTATCTCGATACTCGGCAATAAAAAAGAGTTTGAACCATGAAAAGGCACAAATTCAAGTCAAGACTTTTTTAACGATACCAAATTTAATAACATTAACTAATTCTATCATATAGATATGGTGGGAACAAAATTTTCTTTATTCTCTTAATTAATAATAATATATTAAGAGTGTGAGTAGGTATGGATTATCGATTTTATAATTTTAGATTGGCGATCAACACATCAAACGTGTGTTGTACAAATAAAAGATCGTCCGGGTACACGTAAATTGTGTAGACATGCATCTGAAGATTCTCAAAGTCGGCATACAAATCAGGGGACACTTGGCAAAACTGGGTCTGAAAGTCGTATTAAACAGACAAGTTCTCTGGAATTGGAGCAACATGGCGAAGACTATCCTTATTGGAAGTCTAATCAAAGTGTTCGTCGACTTGCATCTAACTCTATACCCATGGAAACTCATCTTACAACAGATCATCCTCAGAGTTTAGAAACTATTTCAAAGAAAAAAGATTTGGATAAAATAAAAATGCCGTCACATCCACAGTCACTGGAGGTAACAAAAAAATTTATTTTACTTCATTTTAATTTCATTTTTAAAATTAATTATTTATAATCAGGTGATAGCGAAAAAACTTCATCAACAGCTAGTGCATCCTCAGAGTTTAGAAACAATTGGCGCTACTAGTAAAAATGTAGATGCTTCTGACGACAATAATTTACCTCTTCATCCTCAGAGTTTAGAAACAATAAATACTAAGAAGGTATAATTTTTATTTTAGTATTATTATAAAAATATGTTGATTATTATTATTATTATTATTATTTATATAATTTTTAGATATTACCACAAAATACTTTAAAAAGAAATCAACTTCAACTATTACCGTATTTAAGTTACGGTTCTGAAATAGTTCATCCAATTGCCGAACAAAGTGACGAACAATTTGCTAATGATAGCGCCGGGGGTTATAGTCTTAGAGATTCTTACAGTCCTTTACTTACAAGAAAAACAATAGGTGATAGTAGTACCTGCTCTAATCGCGACCGAAGCTTAAGTGCCGGTGGTTTCGATGATAGATTTTCTAGGTCCGTAAGATGTAGATCTAGTGTCATAAATTTTGAACATAATTTATCTTATTTACTATAAAAATTGAATTTTATTTATAGATTTAATGGGGAAATAGCAATAGATAATGACTCAGCAAATTCGCGAGAAGCTCTTCTGGATAAAGGAAAGTCATCGTTTAATCGAAGATTTAGTAATGGCAGTCAAAGTAGTCATGATTTGTCAGATGGGGATAGAAGAAAAGAAATACACGAGGATACTGTTAATAGGGTTGATGATCTCGTTAACTCTGGCAGTATCGTCGGGCTTGATTGGCTGTTTGAGAATGATGAGTGTACTGCTGAGTCTTGGGCCAATAAAAGTAAGTAATATTTATCAGTATATATTTATAATTAGTTGCTATATAAATCCATAACGATAAATTGCTTTTGATGATTCGATAAAATGTTTAATTATCATCGCGTTTACTGACCAAGTCCCGTGACTGCGGGAATTTATAATAATAATTATAGTTTTTTCGAGTAAAACTATGATTCTCTCGATTCATGCTGCCAGTTTATTGGACATTCACACGTTCTGACGATACGGACACTTCGGAGAGCCTTCAAACAGCTAGTACTGATTGTAAGTTACTTTTAGATGTCGAATCCTGGTACTATTTGGTACAGCAATAGGACAATAGGACATTTATATGATCTCTAAACTAGCGCGTAGGAAGCTGCATTGCTCGAAAAAAAATGAAATTTATTGCAACAAAAATAGAATAGATGTTTTAATAGTTATCATAAATACAGTCGACTACCCGTTATAAGCCGCCGTTAAAATTCTCTAAATTATAAACTAACAATAGGAACAAAATATCAAAATTAATGATGAAAATTTACTATCGATCTTTCGCGGATAATAATTTAATAAATATTAAGTAAAATATAATTTATTGTTGATAATTGTAATCATTAATTACAATTAAAGCTTCTGTTACAATTTAAAAGTTTTATTGAGCATTATGTTGATCAATAACAATTATTATTATTATTACTGTAATTAATAACGTTGTCATTATAATTTTTTCCATTAAAATAATTATTAGTGTAAAAAGATAAGTATTTATTTTAGCGCTATAAGCACTAGAAAAATCGGGATACTGACGTATGTAACAAACCGTAAATATGACGTTTGAAATGATATAAAATAAAACAGGCTTATAACGAGTAGTCGAGAACAAAACTAAACGCACGGTAGCGGGAAGATTGAAATTTCAAGAAAAATTTCCTCTGCGTCTCCTAGACCAGGCTTATGACGGGTAGTCGACTGTAGATACAATTATATAAATAAAACTAAATTGTTTATATTTATTTTTTTTTAGATTTTCACTCAAAAGAACCAGACTCTGGATCTTCAAGTACAACAACATTGAGTATTGACAACGAAGTTAGAAAAACTCTGTTACCTTTGCCAAGTACGACGGACAGTAAACGTCATCAAGGAGCGATACCGAAGCAGAACCGTCCGAAAGCATGTCCAGAAATTATAAATAATTCATTAAATGTCTGTTCATCATTGGAAGCTTCGGCAAATAAACCACGACGGACAATTGAGTCCCGCCGTGACCGTGATAGAAAACAAACAAAAGATAATAGTCAATTTGAGCAGGCCAGTTCAAACAACGAATTAAGTACTTTACTTTCAAATCCCGCGCCTCCATTACTGGCAGCTCTGCTTAAATCAGATACACAAGTTAGTGGATCAAATCCTCCTGATAATCCCCCGGCTCCTGTACGGATTGAAATTCCAGTGCCCAATATATCAAGGAGAAACAGAACTAGAAGACTGAAACGTCAACGAGTTTATCGTAGACCAAGGCACGAAGATAACTTGGGTGTTTTTACAGCTCTCGAAGGTTTGATATCCAACGGAGATTATCATATTGCAACAAATCATAATGATACAAGTGAAGGTGCCATTCATTATTTTCATGACGACAATGGACGTTGGTTTGCGTATAAATTCGATGAAAAAGATCCGACTTCTGCTACAACAGCGCCGATACCATCTGGTCTCAATGATAAATTAATAAATTCTTTGTTACAACAGCAACAGCACCAGCATCAGCAACAGCAAAGTCAACAACAGCAACCACATCAACCACAGCAACGCAGTATTCCTCTTGATGGTAATTGTCTTACTGATTCACTAAGTAATAGTTACAGTAGTTTATCTTTGAATTCAGCTGGACTAACATTAATTATTGATACTCCACCAGTGTTGTCAAGTCCTGCCAATAATCAAACAAAAACTCAAAATTCATTGCCAGCGAATATTGTGTCAACAAATACGGGTGGTAATTCACATGTATTTGATCCAGGAATGTTATTTGAACGTGATTTTTTCTTTCAAATGCGTGCGACACGTAACTGTCGGATACATCATCTATTGGAGAACATAAATGTCAACTCACAGCCACCTGAAAATCAAAATCAAATGGTAGTACTGCCATTACCAAATCATCAAGAAACTGATATGAACAATAGTTTATCATGGAATAGATTTATTGATGGTTTAGATGGTCCAAATGATTCTAAATCAAAGCCTACAAGGCATTATTACAAATGGAAAATAGGAAAATTTCCTCATGTTAAAATACGATTTGACAGATTATCTTTATTAGCTTTACTCGATCGTAATTTAACTGTTTTAGAAACGACAATATCAACAATTCTTGCAGTAACTGTTGCTGGTCTTGGATTACAGATCCTGCAGAAAGGATTTTATCGTGATATATTTGCTTTTATATTTTGCTTTGTCACTGCTGGATGTCAGTATTCGTTAATAAAATCAGTTCAACCTGATGCTGCATCACCGACACACGGATTCAATCGTATAATTGTATTTTCACGATCTGTTTATTATATTATTGTCTCAAGTATAATTCTTATTCTCAATGAATCATTGCACAACTTCAAGAATTCCGATTTTCAAGTATACGGTTTACGCGTAACCGATTACGATACAATTAATCAAGTTAAAAATATATTACTTATATTTTTACTGGTATTTCCGGTCATTTTTTCCCTCGGACTTTTTCCACAAATAAATACATTTCTTATGTACATATGCGAGCATCTAGACATCCATCTATTTGGCGGTACTGCTACAACTTCTCTCGTATCATCAATTTACAGTCTTTCTCGCAGTGTTGTGACAGTTGCGATTTTATATGGATTTGCTTACGGTGCACTGACAGAACCGAAATCATCACAGCACATTTTGTTTTCAATTTTTGCAGGCCTACTAGTTGCCATATCTTATCACTTGAGTAGATCATCATCTGATCCCAGTGTGATATGGGACATCGTCAAGACAAATTTGTGGCCACCGGAAATGTATCTAGAAGAAATGGAAGCCAAAGTTATTGAAAATACATCAAGACAAGAGTCAACACCAGCTACAACTGCTACAACAATAACGACAAATGTCAACAAAGATCCTAAGATAAGAACAACAGGAAGAAAAAAAGATGTCAAAATAAAAGTTGGAGAACAAATAACAGATTGCGAACTTGTTGATCCACTTCCACAAAAATTACGGAGTACCGTAAAAGCGAGACTGAAAAACGATCTAATAGTTTGTATAGTTATCGGTGTGTTATCATTTATCATCCATTGCTCGACAATATTTACAGCATTGCAGTCACAAATTAATCATGTACTTTGGGGAGTAGTAAGTTGTCTTGGTTTTATTTTACATTATATAATACCGCAGTTAAGAAAACAATTACCCTGGTTATGTTTAGCAAGACCAGTATTAAGAAGTCATGAACACGCGCAATTTGAAGTGCGTGAACCCGTAAAAATAATGTGGTATGAAAAAATTTATGTTTACTTGGGTTTCATTGAACGAAATATTCTTTACCCAATAGTCTTCCTGTGGGCATTGACGGATTGTTCGTCAAAAATAGTCAGCAAATTTGGCGAAAGTGTCGGCGCATTGATAATTGTCGTCTGTGGATTGAAATCACTGAGGTCAGCTTATGCAGATCCATCGTCACGTTACTTAGTGCTGGCGTTTTCACTATTATTTTTTCAATATGACTATCGTCATTTAAGCGAAACATTTCTCGTGGATTACTTTGTAATAGCAATAGCGTACGCTAAAATTCATGAATTATTATTGAAGATACGTTTCGTCGTTACTTATATTGCGCCTTGGCAAGTAACGTGGGGGAGTGCATTCCATGCATTTGCGCAGCCTTTTTCAGTCCCACACTCGGCGATGCTGTTTCTCCAGGCAACAATATCAGCCATACTCAGCACACCATTAAATCCGTTACTAGGCAGCGCAATATTTATATGCTCTTATGTAAGACCATTAAAATTTTGGGAACGTGATTATAAAACACGTCGAGTTGATCATTCGAACACACGCATGTCGTCACATTTAGAACGCAATCTTGGCGCTGATGACAATAATCTCAACTCAATATTTTACGAACAACTGACGCGGTCTCTTCAGCACAGTCTCTATGGTGATTTAGCCCTTGGAAGATGGGGTAATGTTGAACAGGGCGATTGTTTTTTACTGGCATCGGATTACCTCAATTGTCTTGTTCATGTTATACAGTTAGCCAATGGTCTAGTGACTTTTCAATTACGTGGACTTGAATTCCGCGGGACTTATTGCCAGCAACGTGAAGTTGAAGCGATATCTGAAAGTATTGAGGAAAATGACAACTGCTGTTGCTGCGAAATGGGACATTTTTCAAATGTACTGAGTATGAATGCGGCATTTGGACAAAGATGGCTAGCATGGGAAGTCGCCAGTGCCAAATATGTACTTGAGGGATACTCGATATCTGATAATTCTGCGGGTTCAATGCTCCAAGTATTTGATTTTCGTAAAGTACTTGTTACTTATTATGTCAAAAGTATTGTTTTTTATGTTATAAAATCTTTTAAATTGAAACAATGGCTTGACAATACAGACATTACGGACGCTCTTAAACCAACATTGGAAAAAAATTTTGTCGACTTGGATCCTGTTTTTAATATGAATATTGATGAAGATTTTGATTTTCGTGCAAGTGGTATATCAAGAAGTAGTTTTTGTAATGTTTATCTTGATTGGATACAATTTTGTGCTGTTAAAGTTGATAAAACACTTGAAAGAACACGTGATTCTTGTCTTGTGTCATTGTGTTTAGCATTAAGTCTTTTAGGCAGACGTGTACTTGGAGCAGCTTCTCACAATACTGTATCAAGTGTTGAATTTTTTCTTTACGGTCTCCATGCACTTTTCAAAGGTGATTTTAGAATAACATCAATACGCGATGAATGGGTACTACATGACGTTGATTTGCTGAAAAGTGTTGTCGCTAAAGGTGTTCGAATGGCGTTAAAATTACATCAAGATCATTTTATGAGTCCTGAACAGTACGACGATCCTGCAGCGTTATACGAAGCAATCGATAATCACGACCGTCATTTAGTTATCAGCCATGAAGCTGATCCTCTGTGGCGTAATGCTGTACTGAGTGGAGCTCCAAGTCTTCTAGCACTGCGGCATGTTGTTGATGATGGCATTGATGAATACAAAGTTATAATGCTGAATAAACGTTTTTTGAGTTTTCGTGTCATTAAGATGAATCGTGAGTGCGTACGTGGACTGTGGGCTGGTCAACAGCAAGAATTAGTTTATTTGAGAAATCGTAATCCAGAAAGAGGATCAATACAAAATGCTAAACAAGCATTACGAAATATTATTAATAGTTCCTGTGATCAGCCAATTGGATATCCGATTTATGTGTCACCGCTTACTACTAGTTATGCTGAAACAAATGAACAGCTGTGTTCTATTGTTGGTGGACCATTTAGTTTAAATACCATTAAAAATAATGTACTGAAATTATGGAGAAAGTAAGATTTATTTATTTATTTATTTTTAAATGAGGTAAAGGTACCATTTGCAGCCACTGCTCCATTTTTTGACATTTAACATTTTATTAGTAGATTTTATAAAAATCTATCTTGCATTTGCCCTCATTGTGGAATTTTAAAAAACTCGCCATGACATTTCACCTCGAATTTTAATAAAGGTTTAAAGTTACATGATTGATTTTTGTGTTATGGTAAAACTGTCATATCTTTGAAAGTTTTTAATGGATGATTATGAAATTTTATATACTTATTCTTCCGGCATTTATCTTGATCAAATTGAAAAGTTTAAAAAGTCGGTTAAGTATTTAAGAGAAGGTAGCAATTTAAATTTTCAAATTATTTTATTTCTGGCGGTTAATTTTTAAATAAATTTAATCTTGAAACTTTGAAGTAAAGGAATAATGAGAAATTTACTTACATTTCGGATGCAGAATGGCTTATTTTTAATTAATAAAAAAAAATTTCCATTGCAATAAAGTGATAAAAGTGTCTTTGAATAAATTTAAAAAAATTAATCACCTCATTGCATATTTTACAAATTATGTTATGAAAATTTTTCGTGTGTCAAAAACTGGCTTTAAAGAAACCAAAAATGGTACCTCTACCCTAATTTTTTCTTTAAATATTTTTAAAATTAATAAATCATTTTTTCTTTTTATTGCAGAGTTAGAAGAAGATGTGGCGAAGGATGTTCTTCTGGTGGTACTGGATCTCAAGACGACGGTGGATTTGGTAATGATGGCGTTTATGCAATGACTACTTACAATATCCATTCTGGTAATAATAATTAAATAACTTAATTAAATAATAAATAAATTTTATTTACCCAAAAAAAATTTATACTTTTTAGGATACAGTCAATCTGGTCACAATACCTCGGGATCTCAATCAATGGACTCTGGATGCCAAATAGGGGGATCAACAGGTCGTGGATCTTTAGGCAGAGCGAATACAGGTTCGCTAGGTGGTAATCGCGGATCACTGGCGTCTGTTGGTAAACCAACAAGTTCAACACTAGCTAGTCTTGCTGGTTTATTGAGTAACAACGATATTAAAACTGAATCTAAATGTGAAACAAGTTTTTCTGGTAAAGACAAAGAAGAAATATCACAACGAGTAAGAATAATGGATCCAAATCAAGTGTACGATGCTATTAATCTCGGCAGACGTATTGATGTTATTTGGCCAGATGAAAAAATGCGACAACAAGGTGGTAGGTCAGGCTGGCAACATTGGGTGCCTGAAAGAGGTATGGAGGGCTGTGTTGTTCACCGATGGTTGCCTAACCATCGTGATCCAAATCGACGTTCACACGTCGACAAAGTTATTTTACTTGTAAAAATAGATGATAAATTTGTGCCGATTGCCGAACAAGGTGTAAGAGATTTAGGTGCTGAAGTTTAATTTCACTACATGACAAATATCTTGTTGTTCTTCCAGGGATTTTAATTATTTCTTAGCAAAAATAAAAAAAAACAAGGTTGATGTACAGAAAAAAAAAACAAAATGTGTGATTATTAATTAGTGATAAACATTGTTTAATTACAATGTATCGACATTTTTTTTTTTTTACGAGACAGCACGATTTTGCTGAACTCGTTATTATACCAAACGCATTGTAATATACTGTAATATAATAATGTATGTTATTAAAAATGAATGAAAATTATCAGATCGTTGCTTATCAACAATACAATATTGCTTAATAATAATAATAATACTAATAATAATAATAATAATAATAATAATAATAATAATAATAATAATAATAATAATAATAATATTTGTATATAAATGTATAGTAAAAAATACTCTTCGTTGTGATTGATTATTAAAATATTTTTTTGGATTTAATTCGAGCGAATACGACGATAATATATGAGTATTTATATTGTGTAAAAAACAAAATATGTTAAATAATACGATTATTAATATTTGTAAATAACGTAATTCGTGTTTTTCTACATTTTGTTACATTTTTTTTAAAAAAAGACTATTAATAAATAATAAGCTGTAAATAGCCATGAAAACTTACATAAGGATTAAAGATGATAATATAATGTTTAAATATTAAATAGTGAGAACTAAAAAAATAAAAGAGAGAGGGAGAGAAAGTGAGAGAGAAGCCCAGGTTTAAAAATAAAAAAAATAAAATAGACAAATATCTTCTCGAAGGAAGACATATCTATTAAATCAGACGCTTATTTTATCTGTTAAAATTATTGTCATTACTGTAATCAAATGTTAATTTTACTTTTATTAATAATTATAGTACCCGTTATTTTTTTATACATATATATCGTGTTAGCTTTTTTTTTTTTATTTCAATTAATCAAAAACTCAATCTCACAATTATTGTTTACTTAATTTTATAAAAAAATATTGAATTTATTTTGTAAATAATAGTAATTTACTTTTATTAATTATTGGTACTAAAAAAATTGTGTATCGTTTTAATTGGAGATGAAAGTTTAAAAAAATAATTTGTTCGATAATTTAAAATAAAATCAGTAAATCACAGCATTGCCTTATCAAGGTGTCACAAGTAACACCTGACTGATAATAAAAAAGAAAAAAATAATCCTTAGCTAGTCTCAATTGTTGGTAAAGCCGGTATTTAAATTATTTAATGACAAAAAATAATAATAAAAACTGTTGATAAATTTTACTAATTAATTAGAAGAAGAGAAACAGTCAAGTAAAAAATTGCATAGTTGTTTTATCGGCCTATTTCTCTTCTATTTTAATCATTGAATTTTTCTGATTAAATAATAATTATAAATAATATATTATTATTTAAATTTAAAAAAATTGTGTAATAAATTTTTAATTATTAAAATTTATGAAAGTCTCAATTTAAACAATTAAACCATTTTTGTGCAATCTGTTACCTATATTTATATAATAAACGCTTTTTTAAAGCACATCGATTAAACAAGTTACACATTTAAATATTATAATAACACTTTATAATGACAAAAGTATTCTGTAAATTAAAATAATTGTCAAATGCTTATTAATTATTATAATTATATTATAAATAAAACCAGAAAATGTCTTTAATACATTAAATAATTGATAATGTACAGATGAACAAAAGTAATAGATTTTAAACCAAATAAATAATATTGTAATTTTAATTTAATTATTAAAGAGCATGAATGAAATAAAATTAATTTTAGTACAGTGAAATACATAATTTATTTATTACTATAAAACAATTAATTCGCAATATAAATTAATGAATTAAAAAAAAAATAAATAAAACACTGATTATTATTCTTATTTGTTTATTTGTATTTTATAAAAAAACAAGATTTTTTTTTAATATTTACTACGGGAACATGATCAATTTTGTTGTAACAATTAAGATAATTTTACAATTATATTTATTTCTAAAATACCCATTACTAATTACACTTATACAATAAATTTTTCTTTACAACAATATAGTTATTTTTTCCAATCAATTCAATAATCAATTAGTCATTTAGATTTTTTAATTTTTTTGTATTGTCGATTAATATTTTAATTAAAAAGAAAAAAATTATTCGGTTTTATTGCGTACGCAGAAAAAAAAAATTTCTTGACGCAAAAAAATGTTTCTCGCCCCAAGAAATTCTTTGCATTATAAATTGAAAAAATTTTCTTACAGCAAGAAATTTTTTTTAATTATAAGAAAATTTTTTTCTGTGCACATAAAAAAAATATTTCAAAACTCACTCGGCTTCAAAAAATAAAATATATACAGGTAATAAAATAATATAAAATATAAATAAAAAAAATTAACAATCTCAGAATGTGTGAACTAATTCCAATATAATGAATTAGTAAAAGAAAAAAAAAGAAAAAAATTAAATTAATTACACAGCTTAATATTTTGATGCTAATGTTTAGAAGACAAAGATTATAACAAAATTAACACGGAAAATATTAACACAAGTGCACTGAAAAAATAATATTTTTACTAATAAATATTTCTTTATTGGAGAATTTTATTTATTGACAATTATCAGGACTATAATTATTATTGTCTCAAGATATAATCAACTCATTAAAAAAATTTTTATTCACTTCAAGTAGAAATAAGAATTTTTTTTCGATAAATTTTTACAGTGCGGAATTTATTCATTACAAAAACAATTATCGAATTAAGAAAATCTGTTCACAGTAATAATATTTTTTTCTCTGTATGCGATCATAACATTGTCAGAACTAAGTCACTATGGCAAGTTTTGTTATCAAATTAAAATAATTGTAATTGTTGTGTAAAAAAATGAAAATCAAGTACAATAAAAATTTACGAATTTTTATTATACGTATTAGCAGTTGATTCAGTTAACTTGTTAATTAAATTTTCTATCATATTGGCATCAACTAGACCAATAAATTTATCAATAACAAGACCATTTGAGACAGCTATCACAGCTGGCACAGCTTTGACTTCAAATGTATGAACTAATTCAGGATTTCTCTCGACATCTATTATTGCAAGATTAAGATTTTCCATCGGACCAATCAACTTTTCTAGTTTTGGTGTCAGTATTTTACAAGGATCACACCATTCAGCATGAAAATTAACTATCACCGGAATATTGCTATTCATTACTTTAGATACAAATTCCGTATTATCTGTTATCTCAAATTTTTTGTTACTTCTTCCCAGTAATGAAATATTTCGCGTTGTCAATTTGACAGCGCTGCGAATATTGCATAGCATTTTTAGGCTTTTAATTACTAACTATTTTTTCTTAAGAAAATTTAATATTGACCTTAATTCAGTATAATTACTAAATTTTATCACTTGAAATCTTAGAAAATAAATACCTACTAAATATCTATTTCTTAATTTTTGGAGTTCTGTGTTTTTTTTATTCAGTAAATCCAATTGACAATTCGTTGAGGTTTTTTGCAGTCCATTAATTCATACTTGACATATCCAAATAAAGCAATTAATGAAGAGCCAACTAGTACAGTAAGAAGAATAACTCTCCAGACAAATAATTGATCATAAGGCTGAAAAAAAAAATTTATAACAATTAAAAAATAATTAATTATTTATTTAACAACACGATAAATATAAAACACTCAATAATAATAATAAATTATTTAATTGAATAAATACTCGTGATAAAATTGTTATCAGTTTCCAATACCTATTGATTTTTCCAGATGTTTTTTTTTAAATTATTCAAATTTATTACATGAGCTATTAAAATAAATTGTACTTGAATATTAAATATCATTAAATAATTAAATTATGGAGATAAAAATAAATAATTTTATCTTCAAGTATCTTTAATTTGATAAAAAAAATTAATTAAATTAAATTATTAAAAAATAAATATTGCAATACCTTTTCTTGATAAGAAGAAGGAAACTCAGAGCTTCTTGGCACACTCACTAGAATAATTGTAATTATTGCAGCAACAGTAATAGCAATAGCACCTACTTTTTTGTCAATTCTAAACGATACTGCAAATATCAGTGCAGCTGATAACCATAAGGTTAGAATGACAAATAATCCAACTCCAATTCCTAATATAAGAGTTGTCATCACCCTAGTAAACAAAAAAAAAACAATTATGTATGGATATAAATATAAATATATGCTTTTTAATTTTGTCAGTTTATATAATCGCGAGCTTAAGTTATATATTTAATGTGAAAACTGCGAGTATAAAAATAGATATTGTAATAAAAATAATTACCTATGAACTTTATTTTTTTATGTTCTATTTAAAGTATGGTTTCTTCCACTCAAAAAAAATTTTTTTTAATTATTTGAATTTGAAAAATTCTATTTCGACACAAGTCTACATTTATTTGTACATTAACATTTTTTTACTCAACAAAACTAAACTCCGGTACTATCGGACTTATTTTATATAAATACATATATAAATTGATATGACATATATGTATAATACATATTTTGTAATATATGTAGATAGCTCGTGCGTTAGTGAAAACGATTATGGCGGCAGGAGGTTTTTTTTACTTCTTTAATTCAATATAAATTTTTTGATGACGTCACTTTTTAGGTGAAACGTCAGAATAAAGGTGTTAAATAATTTTATTTGATAAAATTATTTTTGTATTGGATACAAATAATTCATGACAAACATGGCATATTTTTTTAATTTACTTACATTTTATTATTTAATTTCAGTAGGTGGCGATGTAAGTGATTTCTTATTATTTATTTCAAATTAGGAAACTAAAAAATATATATATCAGGGTCAATTACCTCATTGCCCTTCCCCCTATTATATGGATTTTATTAATAAAATTATTTTAAGAGAAATAATAATAATTATTAATTTAATTACAATGTAAAAGGTTATCACCGGAAGTTTACATTGAGTGAAGTTTATCATTATTATTAATTTTCTTACTGATTAGATGAAGTTCTTTTGTAATAATTGAAGTTTATTTCGATTTTGATAGTTGTTGATGAAATTTATTTAAAAATGAATAGAACCCTATCCAAAAATTCCCATAGAATCCACTCAACTGCGACAAAAACCGCATAGAAACCAATACAGTCTATAAGATTCTATGCGGTTTTTGTCGCAGTTGAGTGGATTCTATGGGAATTTTTGGATCGGGAACACCTAAATATCTCTGATTTAAAGAAACGATTCAAAACATGTCCATTAGAAGGGCGATTCAAAAGTATTCAAAAGCATTGAAAAGTATTAAAAATTTTTTTTCTAATCGTTTTAAATTGTTTCTTTTAATAAGGGATGAGCACATTCAGTGATTTCGCGCTTAAGGTGCGTAAAACGAAATAACACCATCTCGGCTGCCCAATTTCAAAACACAGTAACCCAAAAAGCACAAAGACAACTTTAAGATGTCTTTTAAAAAGAACAAGACAATTTTTTTTATGGTAAATAAGACATACAGATGTTGGTCCTAGGAGTTAGAGGAAATTTGTGGTCTTTTTCCCATCTTAAGAAAGACATTTCAATTCAAAAATAATTTAGATGACTTATTTTACCATTATGTTTAATTTACTTTTTGTCGTCACTTGTGTCAAGTCTTTTAAGCATATATTTTTTGGTGACATTAATTTCTGATCGCTTTGTCAACATTTTGGTGTCTTATTGATAAGTCAAAAAACAGCCTCAAAACTTCTATTTTATAAATGTCACAAAACCACGTGTGTTACTTGGGAAGGTACAAATTTTTAAAAATCGATTTTTTAGTATTTTTAGTTCCAGTGGAGTCTTGTGAACATGATTCATATTTGAATACATATTTCAAAAATTTTATTTTTGTCAGTTACTGTGTTTTGAAATTGGATAACAGATCATTTGAACTTTCCATTAAAATTCATAATAATTTAATGGATTTAAAACAATTGATTAGACAATAATGTCATTTAATCAGCAAGAAAATTAATATCAAATTAAATTATGTTTTAAATTCATTTTATTGAAGAAATATATAGTGGGGCTAGATACTGGTACCTGGTAGAGGGTTGGCATTTTATAATTTTGTAATTTTTTTAAACAAGTTACTTGTAATTAAATATAATTTTTATAATATGCACAAAAAGTTTTTGATTTGCAATTTTCGAAAGTTTTTTATATAAATATTTTAACTCTTTATTTAAAAGAAATAAATTTTTTTAATATCTGCTATTTTCAGTATCATTGGCAATTGGGTACATGAGCATTTAAATTAATTATAATTAGAACTATAAATAAAATAAGAATATATCCTTAAATATATAAAAAAATAAATAAATAATCTATAAAAAAAAACTTAATAGTTTATATTGCAGTAATAGTCTTCTAACATTAACTGAGAATGAGCGAAATTTTTTTTCGTCAGTGGATATTTAAATGGAAAGTCACCATAAAAATTGTCTACTATACATAATTCAAATTTGCCGCCTTGAGTGTCAAAACCGGGGTGAAAAAACGTAAATATATGTGTCAACAGCATAATAGTTTTTAAAATATTTTCTCTTATAATCTTCTGAAGAAGTACTCATATTTTAAATTTTGTAATTTATTACCTCATATAAGACAACTATAAGTTAAAAACTGTGTTATTTGTTATCTGAATTATCACATTAATTATAGTTTCAAACGAATCTATTGTTTTGTAAAGTTGAGGTTATCTTTGACATTCGATAAGTGAAGGAGAGTCACGTAAACCTTATTGATAATAAGTTTGTTAAATTGTTTAAATCAATTAATGTGAAATGATGATCGAAAATAAATTATCAGAAAATTATGAATTATTTTTAAAGAATATCGGAATAGGCGTAAGAAAAATAGATGATCCATTTTTGAATGAATCTCATAGAGTCTGTAAAGTTTTTCAACGAACTGGAATAACGACTGATGATGAGGAACAATTTTTCCATCAAATGTAAGTATTTTATTTGATCTTCATAATTTTTATCATTAATTTATTACGGTCAATCACCTTGACAAGTGTCTTTATTTTTATCAATATCTATAATTTTATCATATTAATTTTGTTGACAGGATGAAAGAATTCAAATGCAACGCACCAGGATGTGAATTGAAATTCGAAAATCTTTTAGATTTTGAAATCCACTACAATAGTTTTCACAGATATACTTGCGCTGAATGTAAAAAAACAAAAGCTAATGCACGATTATTAGAAATTCATATTGAAGAAACTCATGATAGCTTTTTTAAAGTATCATCAGATAAAAAACCTATGGTATGTTCACTATCACATTTATTACTTTTTATTATCACAATATTTTTAATGCCTGTCATCTTTACACAATAATCATTATGATAAATAAATTTCAAAACTAACAGATAAAATGTATAAGAAGACACATACACATTCGTTTACCTCACGGAGGTCACATTAAGGGACTTCCGCTTTTTTTTTTATTTGAATTGATTATATTTATTTTTTAAACGTTTTAATGTTAATGCCGTAGCACTTTGCAAAAACTCCCATAAGATTCACTCAAATCGGTCAAAAATAAAAACCGCATAGAAACCATAACAAGTCTATGGGATTTTATGCGGTTTCTGACCCATTTGAATGGATTCTATGGAAACTTTTGGATAGGGAATAGTATTCTTGAAGAAGTCTTCCATAAATCTGTATCTTAAGATGAAACACTACCCTGCTTAAAAAAAAAACGATAGATTCTCAAAGTGTGCATAAGATCTATACTTGACTGTAGCACTTTCTCATAAACTCATTCATTCTCATAAAACCTCTATGAGAATTGGTGAGAATTTATTGGATTCGATGAGATGTTTTAAAGAGAGTACAGTCGGATTCTATTAACTCGGAACTTCTCCTGAATCTTGACCCCCATTAGGAGCTACGTGACTCCTACCCGATGCTATACATTTGTATATGTTGTGTATATTTATATATGCATCATACATGTAGATGTAAGAAGTAGAAGTAAGTTGATAGTTACTGAGATAATTGCAATTTCGGTCTAAAAAATGAAATTTTTCAAGATATTATCAGTTTTTCAGGGTAAAATATGAATTTTATCATATAAATTTCATGGGAAATTAAATTTCTTACAAAATTGGCCTTCTGGTAAAAACTTGAAATTTATAGTTATTCAGAAACTAGCAGTATTATGCTTAGATAGTTACATTTCTCGTTACTTGGCGGCTTTTACCAAGAACCGCTATTATCTTTGTAACTATCAATTTTAAATAAACTTTTTTCAAGTCTGTTTTGTAGAAAATTCAATTTCCGATGAAATTTTTATGATAAAATTTATTTTTTACCCTGAAAAAGTGATAATATCTTGAAAAATTTCATTTTTTACAGTCACATTGCAGTTATCTCAGTAACTATCAACTTTATGTAATTTTATTATAGCATCTTTTTTGTAGAGAATTAAATTTCCGATCAAAATAAGTTGGAAAAAAAATTTTAAACAACTTCTAACTTTAGCGGGATTTAGTGAGCCTAAGATATCAACCTAAAATTTTTTTTGTTTTTTGAAAAATTTTTTTTTCTTCAAAAAAAAGTATTTTTGGTATTAATAATGAAAATTTAAAAAAAGCGTATTTTCGGCCCACCCTAATGTTTATGTCAATTTCCGTTAGGTGGCCGGCATAGTCCACCTTTGCTATGACATCATAAGCATTTCAAACAAGAATAATTTCTCCGTGTACATTCAGGGGTCAACTGAACTGTCTTTGTTGCACTCGTACAGTAAATGAGAATTTCAAAGCAATTTTTCTCGAAGCCAAATTAGAATTTTTGAAAATAAAAATTTCTTAGTACTTTATTGAGGTTCTAGAAAATTCTAAAGACTCTGCATTTTAGGTTTCCAAAGTTTATTTGTAAATTAAATTGGATTAAAAATCGATTACCATGAGACAGCGTAGCTCGTAGTCGGGGTTAAAATTGAAGAAAAGTTCAGAGATAATAGAATCCGAGTTGAGTTCTGTACTAAAATCTTTCACAAATCTGCATTTTGATTCTGGGTAACATCTGAGGCACAAATTGCCTCAAGATGTCTTATATAAATCAGCTAAAAAAACTTGTCCAGCTCCCTTTTTTCAAACTTTTCTCTGTATTCTTAAAAATAAGCGTGACTATCTTTGTTAGTTTAAGAGATAAATGTACGTCAAGATCGGAAAAATACATCAGGAAATATTTAAAATTAATATCGAATACATATGCATCGATATAAAATTCATTTTTCCAATTTTTCATGATAATTGGACATATATATGACACACATTTTCTGTTTCAAATAAAATTTTCTATTATATAATTTATAGAAAAATGGAATTGATTTTTTAATCATTTCAAAAAGTAGCGGTCTTTTTAAATTCACCAAAAATCATTTATAAAAAATATTTAGATTCAAACTATTGAAAAAAAAAATAATAAATAATTAATTTAATTTTTTAAATTTAGTATCAATGTTACGTCTCAGATTGTCACATTAAATTTAAAAATCCTGAAGAAAGAAAACAACACTGCAGTGATGTTCATAAATTTTCAAAATTATTTAAATACGATGAAGCGCCTCAAAAAAAAGTAAAGAGTAACACAAAGCCAGAAACAGCAATGGAAGTTGATGAGGATAAAAAAAATATAGAAACATTAAATGAACCTGAGATTAATTTGAACAAAGGATTAAAAATTGATTTGAATAAAAATCAAAAACTCAGAACTTTTACGTCGCAGTGTAAAAGAAAAATTAATAATTATAATGCAACTGGGAATAGTTCAATGTCTTCAACTCCTACATATGGACAATTATTAACATCAAAAGCGAAAAGTACATCATCATTAATGTTTATTCCACGGCAAGTAATTCAGAATTCACATAAAAAAAGTCTTACTCAAAAAAGTAACATTCTTGAAAGTGATGATTTAATGGAGTTGAGTGATGCTTTACCTCTAGTATAATTAAAAATTATATATTTAAGTTATATATGATGTAAATAAATATTTTTATATATAGGAAATTCTATTTAAAAATAAAATTCAAATAAAATATTTAATTTGAAGATATATCTTTATTATTTTGATTTTTTATTCCTTATAAATACATACTATATACATTTTTTAACTTAGACTACTTTCAGTCAATTATTTACAATAAATCTCTCCCACTCTTTACTCATCGTTTTGTTATTATTGATAAATTACTGTTACTTATATCTAAAATAAACTTCAAGTATTATGACTTAATCGCAAAAAAAATTTAATCTATACTTGTTTCAGTTAGAAAAAAAAATATATAAATATAAGTATCTACACTTTGGAATTACAGCTCTACCAGACAGCTCATTCATCACATACAATTAAATTTCATTCAGTTAATTTAACATTCGCCGAAAAAAAAGAAATTATTTTTGAAAATAAAACAAAAAAATTACAATATCAAATTGTAGAAAATTATATTCCGTTTTTTGTAACCATCATGAGCCGAATTATCGATTTCATTTTTGTTTTAATCGAAGAAAAAACTTGTTTTTGTAAAAAAATAAACCTTCAAAAATTAGCATACACTAAATTAATTTTATGAAATGTCTACAGTCCAACCTCGTTGTAAGACTGTCGGGATGATAGGCTCTGATTGAAAAAAATGATTTGAAACGATTCAAAACAATTTGAAATGATTTAAAACAATTTGAATCGACTAGAATATAGATATACACTTAGTATGGATCGAATCATTTTTCTCAATCAGGGGGGAAAAAAATTTTAGTATTCGGTTCTTACACTAACATACTTGATAGCGAGTCGCATTCGAATCTCGCTATAAGACTATAATACTGAAGACTTTAAGGGTCAAAAGTACTAACCGAATTTCCAGATTTTAGATTTCTAATTATTTTTTAAATATTTATGCGACTCGAATGATGAAACATTTGGAGGAAGTTCGTCGTATACATTTTTTGGAAGCCAAAAAAATCGCTGTAATGATAATGGATTAATTAATTCATCAGTTAATTAATTAGTCTTGTATCGAGAACTACAACGGAAACGTTCCGGACGTTTTTTCAACATATTAAGGGGAATATTACAAAAAGTCTGGACTGTATATTAATATTTACTAAGGAACTATGTGTATCTATGATTTGTGTTCTCAAATCATTAACTAGGATAAACCATACAACGTAACCTTGAGGTTTCATTTCTAAGTGCAATAATTTCGTACTTGAGTTTCATATTTTCTTGCTCTAAAAACGCCGCCCTTATTGCAATTTCATCTTCTTTAGCCCGCCTTGCGTCGCGTGAACGTTTGGCAGCTTCATTATTTTTTCTACGTCTTTCCCAGTAAGCCATGTCCTTATCATCAATAGTACTGGTTGGTAAATTTGAATTTTTGCTCAATCTTCTCATTTTAATGTTTGTACCGTCGTTTGATTTTCTCACAGAGTCAAGCATCCTTTTGCGAAACTCATTGTAAGCTTCTTTTGAATTTTGATCGTACATGAATTCCGCCGGGCCAGTCAAAGCCAGTGGATCTTTGGGGTACGCTTTGAATGGTCGCGGTGCTTTCTTGCCGTCAGGTGTACATGCTTGCTCGGATACCTTTGGATTTATTGCTAGCATATTTGTCGTCGGTGCCAGCGCTTGTTGTACATACGGAATACTGTTATTGTGCACTGGTAATAATGGCTGTAGTACTGGTGGTATCATGGGAATATTAACAGACAATGTTGGTGATGAATGAGAGTAATAATGTTGATCAAGTTCTGCTGTTTGTGAATTTATCTTAGGTGAAATTGCTTGATATCTTAATTTTTTAGGTGAATCTGACTCCGAAGGCGGCGTTACCATGTAGGAACGACTTTCAGGACTTTTGCGTTCTTCGTCTTCAGATGAATTACGGTCATGATTGTGATAATCATGATAATCATAATGGCGATGATGATGTTGCTGCTGTTGATGCTGATGATGTTGGTCGTTCGTACTCTCACTTGAAGGCGATACTGATCTAGGTTCCAATGATACTGGGCTTAAATTAAATGAGGCGATTTGACTGTCTTGCAACTGATCTTTTTTACAAGAAAGATCCAAAACTGCTATTTCGGTTTTTTCATTCAATACTTGTTTAGTTGATGTATAATCCAATGCGAGGTCATTTTTCGCGGGTGAATTCACGTAAGTGTCCATTGTGTTGAGTTTTGGTCGGCTGTAATTATAAATAATATTGTTATGTTAAACACATGACTAATTTTTATAATTATCTGTACATATTTTATAATTACACTAAATATTAAATTCTACAAGTTTAATAAAGCCTCACTCACTAATCACTTATGAAGAATTAAAAAATTTTAAACGCCTTGAACTAATTTAGAGCAATAAAAATTATTTTATATGATAAAACTATAGAAATTTAATTTATAAAAACTGGTAAATTATTTTTATTTAAAAGAAAAAAAATTTTATTTTTAAAATATTAAAAAAAAAAAATAAAATTCTTACCTAATTGATATTCCGAATCAAACAGTGACTCAACTCACGACACTTTTATAAATTCAATAATTATTTTTGCGTTAAATAATTTAATAATAACAGTAAATAATTCAATAATTATTTAAAAACTTTTTATTAAAACCGGCACTATTCCGTTGTTAATGACGAAAAACACAAGAAACCGATTGCAAGACTTGGGTTGATAAAGCAAGTGGTCATTCGCCGATGGACAGCAGTCGTTTAAGTTCTGCCGAGATGTTACTTGGTTTATATATACAGCAACCCTTGTGAGAAGCCACCACAATATAGTATAGGGTAGGAGGAGACACTTTCTTTGATCGAGTCAGAGAAACCAGAATAGAGGAAATAGAAAACCGAAATATTTTAAATAGTGGGAGTAAACATAATGACCAATAGGTAAACGAAATTTATAGTTGTGGCACGTGTCTAAATTTATTGGAAGTGGTAGCGTACGATTGCTGCGTCATAAAGTTACTGCTGTCTAATTAACACTACGATCTACTGACCATATTTAATACGAATGATGTTCACGTGTAATTATTAATCGTCATTTTATTGAACATTTATGTCACCAAGTTATGATAATATTTAAATATTAATATTATTTTTAAAAAAAGTTAAATTTACAACTTACTTCATTTATCATATTTACCTTCAAGGGTTAATCTGGATACAAGGCTACTTAGACCTGAATTTTTACAAGCCAAACAAAAAAAATTATATTGCTTTTTTCCTTTTAATAAAATGAATAAAGCAGCCGAAAATTTCTGGCTAGCATTTATGTTTTTAATCCCGGTTATTCGCTGATGAATTTTATGACAGAAAGACCCTTTTTTTTCCTATTAATTTTATTATTGTAACTGCAATTTCTTTGCACGCAAGAAAAAAAACAGTTCTGTAAAAATGACAGAAAAGTTTATAAAATTTTCAGAAATTTATCTGCAAATTGTCGTATAATATATACAGAATAAAATATGTTATTTTTACGTTGAGAGTTCTGTAAATCTAAATCTGTAATTTTTATATTTTGAGGCTGTAATAATTACATAGTAAAGTTGCAAAAAATTAAAAAAATATTTTTGTATGTGTATGTGCCTGCGCGCGCGCGCGCGCGCGTGTGTGTGTGTGTGTGTGTGTGTGTGTGTGTGTGTGTGTGTGCGGTTTTTCAAAAATATTCGCTCAAAAAATTAAAGCTAAAGAAAAAAAATCCGAAATATTCGAAATTTTTTTTTTAAAACAAACTTCTAAAATTATAAAACTATTCTGTAATGATAACATCATATTTATATAAATTTTACATAAACTATCTGTAAATATTACATAAAGTATTAATGTATGAACTACAGGAAAAATATGTAATTTTGACATAATTTTATCTGCTAGTAGATTAGATTATTTATAAAAAATAACATTTTTTATCTGCAAATGTTACAGATTTTATTCTGTAATTTTTACAGAACCGTTTTTTCCATACGGTTACAAAAATATGTATATTTTTTACTTAAATGTCCTTGAATATTTTTCGTAAAATAAAATTTTCTGTTCATGATAGAAAAATTTTAGTTTAAAATAATACGGGATGTAGTTAGAAAAAAAAAAATGAAATATTTTGAAATCCTTTTATACGGTGTACTAAATCTCTTACTTTTGACTTATTACAGTAAGAGCTGTACTTATATAGACTGCTGACTAATTCTCTCAAGAACTATTATATATGTATATACAGAAGGATATAGCAGGTAATACTCCCAAAGTTAAACGAGTAGAAAAGTCATTTCAGTAGCTAAACATGTTGTAAAGATTGTCTGTAACATTTAAGCTCTAAAGTAACATTAACCCTTTTGGTACTATTCTGCAATATTTCAAGAGCTCCATTGTTTTCGTAAAATGATTTATGATCTTACACTGACCTTTACCTTCATCATGCCTCTATTGGTATTATACATGCATAGACTTTCAATAGTTCACTCGTTGTCAAAATAGACAGTTCTTGTTATTTTACTGAAAAATTTGCGTAAAGACGTTGTAAATTATTGCATGAGTAAAATTTACGAAAAATGGACGAATAACAGACGAAAGGGTTTAAACTATTAACTTTTAAATTTTGCTGGGAAAGAAGTGTGTCCGAGTGCCCCTACTGACACGCTTTTACTTCTTCCCCGCATCTACTCTTTTTTTTCTTCGTCAAGAACCATTACGTTTTGTGCTTTGACGTAGGCGGCGTATCTTCTTGTACTGTTTCTTGACAACGATGCTGTTAAACACTTCTAGAATTTACATTCACAATGTTGTTGAATAATGGACGTATGACTGATGTATATATTGCAATGACTACAACTCTAGGTCATTTATATAATCCTTATTTATTACTTATTTCTGTATTTTCTATTGATGAAAGCCAGTCTATACAACTGACGATGAAATATTACTCTCAATTACTACTAAATTTATGAATTTTATATGGATAAAATATATTTCAATACAATGCGCATTTTTACTCTTAACTATTATTCAATATAATTTATGTAAAAAATTGTATTATTTATAAGGAGTCAAATTCCTCAATTTTTTTTGAAGTAAAATGAAAATTTATAAAAAAAAATAATAATAATAACGTTTGTATATTTAAGTTTTGTAGACTTTTTGAATTTGGAAAACTCAAAAGCAAATTTTTTGCTTGGTTTGTATACACACAGAAAAAAAAGGATTTCTTGGCGCAAAAAATTTTTACTTGACCCAAGAAATTTTTTGCATTATAAAGTGAAAACAAAAATTTTTTAGGCGAGAAAAAAAATCTTGAGCCAAGAAAAATTTTTGTCTTCAATTCATAATACAAAATATTTCGTGCGCCAAGAAATTATTTTTTTCTGTGCAGAAAAAAAATTTTGAGTCAAGAAAATATTTTGGAAAACAAACGTTTTCGGAAACTGTGAAGATTTTCTTGAGCCAAGAATTTTTCTTACAGAAAATTTCTACTTTATCCGGAAAATTGAGGTTTTAAAAAAAAATTTCTTGAATCAAGAATTTTTTTTTCTGTATAGATGACAGAAATTTATGGACCTGGCCCACATCGGGGAAATGGTAAAAAATATTTTCTAAAACTTCGGAGCATATGTTGAAAAAGTTAGTTTTGAATATCAAACAAACCGCCTACATTATTTCTCTTGAAAATTATTTATTTTTAGACAAAAAAAAAAATAAGTATAAAAATAACTTTATTATTTTACTAATTATATGACTAAGTCGTAATTAATAAACTAAATATTCCCGGAAATTATTATGAAATTTTATTATAAGCTGGAAAAATTAAATGTATCTATCTCGAGCTTCGGAAAAAAGTGTATTTTCTTTAAAAAATTAAAAAAAAAATGTTATTGTGAACTCAGTCGTCTAATCACGGTAAATTTAGTCCTTGAAATATGCACAGGCCCATTTTTGTCAAAAGGACAACTTATTTTTCATCTATACGCACTTCTATACATATACCCGTTATGTGTATTCATTTTTGAGAATATTTCAATGCCATCCTATTCACCTGGTGAACTTAGTATATAGGTTTTTCCCGTCCATACAAATTTTTGCTCTTTTGACCATATAACCCAGATTTGAATAGTGCACAACCAACCGCAACCCGTTATATATATTTACTGTATATTTTCCTTTTACATTACCGATGATCTGTTAGCTGTATATATGAGAACATACTAATATATACGTATATAAAAATTCTGGTCAATGCACTTTTCCACACCCCATCTGCAACTTTTCTCTCTCTTAAAATTTTTTTTCTGTATCAAAAGAGTTAACGGTAGATTTGCTACTTTTTGATCATGAAATTTAACGCGACTCAAATGTCTCAATTGTCATATACTTTTTTTTTAAATTGAATTTTTACATTTTTAAATAAAATAAATAATAAATATTAAAAAAATACAATGACCTAATATATATATGTATGTATGGATAATTGACTCATATTTTAATACATACGAAATATTAATCATTATATCATTACATCTCTTAAAAATATGTAAGACGCAGTAATAGAATTTTAAAAACTCGCAAGATAAAAAATTATCTGATTTTTTTCCATTAACTTAAAATATTAACGATCGACAATATTTTTCATGTTTATTCTTTTTTTTTGTTTTGTAATTTAAGTGATATGAAAATCTATCGTTATGTATTTAGTTAAAATATAGTTGGACAATAGTTTTAAGGTTTATGTTTTGTAATTTAAGTGATATGAATATATCGTTATGTAAAAAATCATTAACGATGGCTCGCGCCGCAGTGGCCTACGTGATTTTTCTAACTTCAAATAAATTTCCCCAGGCAACATGGGAAATCAAACTACATACTTGTTTTAAAATACATGTAATCTTCATCTACACGCTTAATGTCATCGTTATTGAATGAGTCTGCATTAAATAAAATTATCATAACAAACATGATAATGTTTTAAATGTTAGTTTTAATATTTGATTATAGATTTTTATAATTACTTATTTTCAAATATAATCTTGCGGATAAGTTAATGCTTTCAATTTTAATGTAATTTCATATCATATTCGTTATTATTATATGTATATATGTGTTATATTTCAATAGTTTAACATAACTATATTAATAAATAATTTTAATAATACGTCATTCTTAAAGTTTAATTTAATTATTGATCCTAATCTACTTAAGCAGATAAAAGTCGAAAGCTCAATATTTACACCGGATGTATGACTATCATTGACTCTAAGTAATCATGTAAACCTACGTAATATCTAAATTAAAATTTATTTTATATATTTGTATTAATGCTTCTTGGAAATTTCAATAATTAATTATTAAAATCAAACATTATTATATTTTGTATTACGGAGAATATTGGAGAGAAAAAATTTACTAATTTTTATTATGCTGTCGATCAAATTTGAAGCAGGAAGTTGAGTTGCCAAAAAATTATTGTTACAATAAAAAATATTTTTTACACTTAAAACTTACTGATAAATTGTAAGAATATTAATTGTCTAAATTAGGAATTATAGTAGAAAATAAAAAATTTCTAGAGGCTCACAATAATAATTACATATAGTGCAGCATAATAATTTTTTCGCGACAAATTCCTGTTTCAAGTTTCGTTGACATCATAGTAAAAATTCGTACATTTTTAGTCCCAAAAAATTTTTTGCATTATAAATGAAAACAAAATTTTCTTGAGACAACCCAAATTTTTTTGCGCCGAAAAATATTTTTTAGTCCTAAAAAAATTTTCATTTTTATTTCTTGCGTCTATAAATTCTTTTTTTCTGTGTACCGGAGTGTAAGACAATGTGACAATATTGTTTTAAAGATTTTATCAGTATCTAAATACAGGCATAATTTCAATATGTGCATTATAAAATATCATATGTATACATTTATGAACAATACGTATTTAGGTAAGCTGTATAATTACAGAGATAAAACAAAATTACAATCAAGAATCGTAAATGTAAACTATAGACTGCAGGTAAAACAAATTAGACAACCGAATTTACGTAGATACTTTTCCAGTAATCGTTTCGTTTGTTAGCTTTGTGAAATTCGTACCGTCTCATGTTAACCCATGTCTGTAGACGTAAAAAAAATTCCTTAATGTCTTTAGGGTATTTACTTTTTAGAATCCAGCTTAAACAATACATTACTTTTAAAATGTAATTTACGAACTTATATTTAGTCTAGACTAGTTTTGACAAGCCGCATTAAAAATAAAAGTCATATTGTAAACTATTTGCATAAATTTAGTCAAAATATATATACCAGAATTTTAATATTTAAGCTGGTATATAAACATTATTTTTCAATAGCAAATATTTTAACAAATAAAAATAAGACATTGTGGCGCCGAAGAAATTTTTAAAGAGGAAGAAAGCTATCCCAGGGAGGTCTGGACACATATATGTCTCAGTTATATACAATATATATTTAAAAAACCATTAATATATAATATAATAGTTATAGTTATCATTGAAAAGATCCAGTAGCGATTTTCCCGTTCAAAATGAAAGATAGATGATGAAAAAAAATTGAATTTCTTTCTTACATTTATAGTAAACAGCAAGTGAGAAATATTGAGACATTTTAAGCAGAGATATGTTGGACTAAAGTCAAAATCCCATGGTGATTGGTAAATAAATGTATTGGTCAGTGTGATGGGTAATTACTTTTCAATTTATCATCGAAAGGAAGAAGAAAAAAATATTTTAGACCACCGACTAAGTTTTGCCAACAGACTATAACAATTTGCATACTTCCGGCCTTCTTCACGCCCATTTCTTTTTCAATTCATTTCTTTTTTAAATACTTTCTTTCATATTTTCTTCTACTTCTTAATAATACGGTATCCCACATACAGTTGTATATATACTGAAGTTTACTGTTGCTTTGAACAAATGAATTTTTTGCAGTGCTCACCTCACCTCATCCATCGTTCAAATCTCCAGTGAGACTCACCTACAACTGCGTACATATATTCTTATATATATTCATTCAATCATTTAAACTATTCAATATATTGAATATTCATCACAAACATATAGATATAGATATATGTATACTAAATAACAAAAAAAATATTATTTACTTTTTTCAGACATTGTTGTTGCGATTGTAATCTTGATGATGCCAATCATAATAAATACTAATGTATAAAAAAAAAGGATTACAATTCACTGCTTAATATTTTCTCGGTAAAAATTCAGAGCATCAGTTAGCGGTGGCGATTTTTAAAAAATAAAATAATACGATATATTTGTTGTGTATACATTGTAGAATGAAAAGGAAAAATAAAACCACCATTGAAAATTTGTGACAAAAACTTTTAAGCTAAAGATCTAAAACGGTGTCCGGTTACTAAGCTCTTCGGTAAAGAGTTGTGGCCTAGAAAGAAGAGCACTTATATATTTGTTTGAGACACACTTTTAGAAGAGTTTAAAATCCGTAACACCCGTTCTTTTGTTATTTAACATACAAACTTTTATTTTTGATAAATAAATTAAAACTGTTAATTTTTTGGTAGATTTTGCAGAAATTTGTCTATTGCATTCGTGTTCAGGGTGGAATTTTCAAAGAATTTCGCCATCGTCTATCATAATTCGTCGATTAAGTTTCAAAAATACCATTGGTTCAAAAGTTTATATATATATATGTATATATTATTTCCTTTAAGTTTGAAGATGAGCGAAATCGTCAACTAGTTAAGAAACAGTCGACATTTAAAATTCAAATCATAACGAAAAATGTTACTTCGGTAGTTTCTTCCTTCAAAAATTTTTAACGCAAAAATCAACACAGTAAAAAAAATTTGTGAAAATTAACATAAAACTGTGTATAAAATTAATATTTTACACACATTTTTGTTTTTTTAACATTAATTATTCGTGTAAAAAAATAACACCAAAAAATATTAATATTCTCCGTTAACGGTTCTAAAACTTCAATACATTCAGATGTTATCTGTAACACATGTAAAGTTTTGATTTAACATTTTTATTTGTGTTATTTTGAACTTTGCTATGAAACACAAAAACGTCTTGTCCTTTTAAAAGATATCTTTATGACATCTTAAAAGTATATCTGTGCTAGTTGGGTATTAACTGATTGATAAATAATTTGTTTTTGATTTAATTAAAAACTTTTCTTCATTATTTCCATCTAAGTTATTGTGCGAAAATAGTGAACGCAGATTATTTAATAATTGTCATGGAAAACCATAATAAAGCGACAGGTTTTGTCGTACTTGAACCAATATTTCTATTTCAATGTTATGTAGGTCTTTTATTTGTGTCGTAGACTCTAAAGAGCATAATATAAGTAGGTAGTTGGTAGTTATTGGGATAGTCATAACAGTATAAAAACCATTAGGTAAGGTCGGTAGGGGTATTTTTTTTTTCTTTTTTTTTTCACAATTTAAGTGTTGCCGCAAACTCTTGGAAATAAAAAGAAATACAAACGAGAGAAATGTTCGAAAAGGCAATAAAGTTCAAATAATATACACATTTTTTTTTGCATTTCCCACAACTAATCCTACTTTTACAGGTAAACAAATGTTTATTACAGTCGACCCAAAAAGTTTTTATTTTATTTACTAGTTTGTAATTTTATGATTGGAATTACCAAAAACTCGATTATACTGTATAGGATTAACTCTTAAAACTATTCAAACTTCTAGACAGTTTTATTTTAAATAACTAAATTATTATTGTCTATTATGAAGGTGTACTTATGTCAAACTTGGCCGTGAGGGTCGCAGAAAACTGTTTATTTTAAGATTAAAAAAAATGTTTACTTATCTCAAAGAATAAACGAAACCTTTAGGCTTAGAAGTATTTATTTAAATTCTCAAGAATTTAATGTAATGTTTAAAATAACGTCATAAATAATATGTTGCTAATTTTTAAGGAGAAATGCAGCAATCGACTGTGGGTTAATACCAAAAGTTGAATGTATTTTTAAGCTTTTAAGTCTTAAAATTATTTTTTATTTTTTTAAATATTGATTTAATTTTTAAAAATATTATACTCAGTAGTTTTCATAAGCACGTATGAAGACGAATGTATTTAAAATACAATAAAAAAAAAAAAAAGAAAAAAAATCGCTTTTTAAAAAAATGAAAGCGAAATATCTGACTGATACAAAAATTTAATCAAATATGACTTGATAAATAATTAAATAAAATTTCGATTGTAGAATTATGATCCTGATGTTAGCAGACAATTAAAAATTTTCGGATTCTTTTTTCAACTGATCAATTACAAAAGAAAAAAAAAACTAAAAAATGCACTTGTAGAAAATTCAAAAATCTATAGGAGCAATTTTTTAAAATATTTTTTTTTGAATAATTTATCGTTTTGAAAGAAAAAAAACAAAAATTTATTAAACGTCGGCTAACTCCAGAATCATGAAAAATTTTCTTTTTTTAAAAAATTCCAGCAGGAAAAACATTTTTAAATATTTACGATAATTTTTAAAAATTGAATTAAAAACTAATTGAAATATTTGTTAGCTAATTAATTTATTGTCGATGATCGATATCAGGGGACGTTGCTCTAGTAATAATCATAATAAGTATACCGAAATCTAATCAATTTTAACGTTGATTACTTGTTCCATTATTTTATAGGCAGTCAAGGTCTGATAAAAAAAAGCAATTAATGTTTTTACGTATTATTGAATTTATGACTCGATTATGTCACCATCAGTCATCATTAAATTGAATAATACAATTAAATAAATATTTAATTTTACTCATTAAATAATCAGACGCGGATTTTCTACCAAGTATTTCATGAAATTTTTATTAAATAATAAATTATTGATTAAGTATGCAAATGCATAAAATAAAATTAATGGAAAATAAGCGCGTAAAAAACAACAGATAAGATACCTCTAATTACATATAATTACATATAACATTAAGCACTTGTGTGATTGAACTTGAACTTATTTTATAGATTAACAATGATTTGACAATTGTTAAATTATGAACCCCGCCTCCTAATAAGACTTTAACATCGTTAGAATTGCCCCATACATTTGTTGCAGATGAGATCTCATAAATGTGGTCACCCAGAAACAGCATCGTCATCTTTTTTCGACCATCGCCTGAACTCATAACCGAGGTTCTCATACCAAAATTGTTTATTTAAATTAATCAAAATATTTTCAAATATTTTACATACAAAAATCGTATGGATTTTTAAATTATCAGTAGATTATCACTAAATTTTAAAATTACAATCGTTAAAATTTTTTTTTAAACTTCTGTAATATAGTATTCAAAAATAAAAAATTACCCGCAACTGATTACTCGGTAATCTTTGATGATAAAAGAAAATAAAAAATATTACAAACATTGTATTGATATGTAGTAATGGATTGCAAGATAAAAATAAATATGAAGAACAAATAAATAAAAGTAGTTGAGAACGAAATGTCCAAGTATAAATTTAAGGATATTGGTCAGCATGTCATATGGTCAATGGACAGTGGTCGCGTGGGTGGATCTAAGTGCAGATGCGAGTGGAGAGCATCGGCAACCCTTCCGTAATATACTGAAAATGAAGGGGCATGTGGATAGAAGCCCTTTTTTTCTATTGTATCTTGGGTGCGACCCGATGCACACACAAATGTATTATGCATAGTGACGTGTAAGGACGTACGCGTGGTTCAACTAACGGTAAATAAAACAGAATAAGGGTTCAAGTGATATCTACCGACTAGTCTAGTATAATATAGATCCATCGAAAAGTGGAGTCTGTATATATGTATGCTGAAAAATATGTGTCAAAGAACTGAGCCAGAGAACCGCTTATTCAAAAAATTTTATAGCTTCAACCCTGAACATAACAGTCATCAATGAATTTGTCATTGCACGCTGACATGTCAAATTATTAAGCCACGCATATCTAATAACTGCAATTTAAAATTTTCCAAGTCAACAAAGGTCAATTTTTGTAATATATTCAAATATTTTATAGTAATGTATTGTTAATATTTTATTTATTATTAACTAATTATGGATATAATAATATATGTATTTTTTTTTACTTCGGCTCAGGTTTTATCACATGAGGCAAATCATATTTACCTCTGACACATTTTATTTTAACTCCTGGTGTATCTTTTAGTCGACCTACTCGGCAAAGTACGATGTTGTGTTCTTGTAGATTATGACCTATACCTAAAAATATGAAAATAAAAAAATTTATGAACGATTTATTATCAATAAAAAAATATTAGGTGGTGTGATAAGAAATTAAAAAATTTTATGGCGTTAATTTTTTATACGTAGTTATACTTCATAATAGTCGATTAGATAAAACATCATTATTTTTAAAATGAATTAATTGAAGTATGTATACAAAGTCATTTAAGTACTATTTTAATTAATTGTAATAAAAAAAAAAAAATTTTTCATGATAAAAAAAATAGTTTCATTCAATAGATTTTAATTGGCGATAATTATTTTTAATAAAATCAAAATAAATTACCGGGTACATAAGCAACCATTTCTTTTCCAGTAGACAGTTTCACAAGTACGCATTTTCTGTTAGCGGAATTTGGTTTTTTTGGTTTCTTAATAAGCGTTTTAAGAACGACACCTTTGGCAAAGGGTTTTCCGTCCAAAGGGCGACGTTTGTTACGTTTTTTAACGTGAGGGCCTTTTTTGTGCATTTGAAATAAAGAAGAGCCCATTCTTTTGAACTCAGCCAAACCTGAAATCATTAAATTACTCAATTATATTCGTACATTAATCCAAGATATTTAGTAGAGTGGGTAACTGCAATTAAATAAAAAAGTTAACGACCTCAAAAAAATCTACTTGTAAACATTTTTAAATGATGTATCATTATAAATAATTAAATTATGTTTTTTGTCTTTCATTAACCACATTAACATCATGTAATTAACTTGTTAATTACTCAGATTTTATAATTTTTTAAGTACACAACTCGAGGCCAATATGTTTTTTTTTTTACCGAACATAAAATAACGATGATGTGGATACGTATCAATTATTTTTTTTCCATAGCTAGTAGATTTAAAAAAAAAAAAAAAAAAACAGGTGTGAACTGGAAAATAAAAAGATTGAGACCTAGTGACCATTTTATAAGCGTTACAAATACTAGAATTTCAGTAACGGTATACTAAGAAAAAATAAAAACTCTTTCGCAAAATAATCTTTATGCCTGGTGGTGTAAAATAAGAAGAAGGAAAAGAAAAAAAAGCAACCGATGTGTCAAGTATAAGAGCGAGAAATATGGAATATGACGAGTTTGACATCCAAAGACTGGCTGTGTCCAACCCCTTAAAATTTTCTTCTTTTCCTATATAGATATACATATATACATATTATCCTTAACATTCATCTCCAGGATGTTCGTCATCTTTCTCCTGTGCACTCGTAAGCTTATTAAGTAACATTGTTACGACGAGACAGAGGATGACGCGCAGTTGGTGGTCACTAAAATTCTTATAACAACTCTTGGAAAGTGGACAACTCTTTTGTAACTTTAGCTTTTTTTTTTAAATAAACTCGTCGTAGTAGGCGGAGAAAATATGGATTATACGTGTCTAAAAAGATGCAAATCTGAGGTAAAGATTTGCTAAAAGTATCAAGGAATGCCACTTAGAATTACATTACTTTAACTTATATTATTCAACAGTTAAACTTAACGTTTATTCGAAGAAATTTTAAAAATACATTTTTTTTTTCATTAGAAAAATAATTTTTTTGTATGAGTTTCGTTATCATAATATTTATCATGGGTATCATATCAGATAATACAACTACAATTGTACGTAACGTATTATCGTATTAATCTAAGTTGTGTGTGGATAAAAAAATTTTCCGTATCAATCAATTAAGTCACTAAAAATTTTATCTTCATTATATGTTCTGACGTAAATGGTTTTGTGATCTAAAATGTAAAAAAACAATTAATTGGATCCTCAGGCGCAAATAGTATAAGTCATATTTTTGATTAGTTAATAAGAGATAATGTTTTAGTTTTCTATCGTAATTTTATTGACTTGATATTAAATAATTATTAGAGGTGTGCGAACAGTTCGAACTTACGAATTATTCGTATCAAATCGAATAATTCAAAACTTTCTAAATTATTCGTAAATTCTCAAATTATTCGAAAATTTTTTTTGAACAGAATTTTCTCGATTTGTATCGAATGATTTTAAAATGATTCAAATTTTTGTGACTCACTACAGCTATTTTTTATCGAAATCTTTATAATATGTTAGATCGTTACAAGTTTTATCTTCTCATTGTCCAACTAAAATATTTTTTTTTTAGATAGTGTTTAAATTATTTCATCAATCGACGCATTTGTCACTTTTTAACTTTATTTTTATTTTAAATATGGACGTTGTTGGATTATCCTTAGTCATCTAAACAATTATTTAATTGAAATGACATTTTTAAGACAAAAAAAAAAGAACACAAATTTTCTATGACTCCTAGAACCAACATCTGTATGTCTTATTTTTTGTAACAAAACTTGGCTTTGAAACAAAATTAACTTTGTCTTGTCCTTTTAACAAACATTGTTATGGTCTTAGAGTTGTCACTGTGTTACTTAGGCAGCATCAAAACTTCGTTTTAGTGTCTCTATAGAGACAGTCGAATGTCTGTATACAGTCAGTCGAAACAAGCTAATTTTAGTCAATGTCGCGAACAAATATTCGCAATTTGAACTCTGATATTTGTCATTTGTTAAATAGTAATTGCAAACCATTAATTTTATTTACGTAAATGACAGTTCTGACTTTGTGATTAAGTTTTATAAAATTCATGTGAATAATAAATACTATTATGTATTCATAGTTTCTGTTTAATTACAAATTGAAAATCACAATTTAGGCTTACGCTAATAGTTGATTAGACCATTGGTCTTAAATTACCTTGTTTCCGACTGGGGATGAAACGAAACGATTTCCGATTGCGAGTGATGTGAACCTACGGCTCGGGCAGCCAACTTCACTCTAGTCTGAAATCGTTTTTATTCATCCCTTGTCACACAATATACTATTAATTTATTTATTTATTCTCAACCATTATACTCTCAAAAAATTTTTAGCGACTCCTATAAAACTTTCCAAATTTGGGCTTTATTTTTTCAGAACATAGATAACGAATTGTGATGATGATAAGTATATAAATAAATGTATATAAAACTATATATAAATGATAGTATAAAATTTTGTACTTATTTTTTCTACTTCACATAAATTTCAGTATAAATAAGAATAAATTTTTTCATCAACAATCGATTTAATCATCAAAGAGATATATAACTTTTATTGAAAATCAGAAACGCACATATGCGAGCGATTTTATGTCCTCTATTAAGTCATACAAAAAAAATCCAGTAAAAGAAAAAAAATAATAATAAATATAAATATTAATATGCAAGATTTTCAAAAGGTTGAATGATTTTTTTTTTATACTTTTTGAGCATTTCGCGGTAAAGCTGTCACACTCGATATACGACGATGACGGACGAGTAAATTTAACACTGGACGTTACACACCATTGTGTTGTTCATTTTGAGATTTCACTGGATGACCATCGTCCGTCAATACGACAGATGTCCAAAAACCAAGCACTAGCTAATCCTTAGCCCTAACTTGGATTTTAACTGAGGCAAGAGAGGACCAGCAGCAAAAGCCTTATTATCTACCGCACGACCGATTCCTAAAGCCAAAACCCCTTTTTCATTTAGATCAATGCGTAAGATTACATTGCGAAAAATTTTAAAACCACCACGTGTATACTTATATTGCGTCTCCTTTGTCATAAATTTCACCCTGATTTAACTTTTTAAAAAAAAAACTCATCGTTAATTCTTCGAAATATTACTATACTTTTTTCTTTCGTTTTCATCTTTTATATTTTACCTACATTCACATAAATTTACGCGTTTGACATTACGTTGTTGCATTATTAGTAACAACAACAAAAAAATAAAACTTTTTTTTAAAGACATAAATACCAGATTATCCTGCAACATAACCAGTTTGATTTAAAAAAAAAAAACCATAGGACATCTTTAAAAAAAAAGAAATATAAAAAGTAAATTAATATTATAACTGTGGGATTTTTTTTTTCAAAAAATTAGACAAGGAATATACGAAAAAAAAGTCTATGAATAGAAAATAAAAACATAATACAAAGATCTAAAACCTTAGACCTCGGAAAATTTCCCTGAGAACTGTATAGATACGTTATACATCTATATATATTCATATATATAATACTATATAGAATTTTTTTCTGACAACTGGTCAACCGCAAATGGACATGTCACCCCTTCCGAATTCCCATCGATGTTTGATCATTGCCAGTGGGCATTCTGCATGAGAATCATTTGGGCGCCAGGTTTTTCTTCTCTACTGACTACACTCTACTGTACGGTAGTGTGGCCATAAAGAAAGAAGAAAAAATATAAAAAAAAAACATCTTTATTCCACCGTGTGACGGTGTGACGACGAATCATCAAAAGAGGTAAGCTTATACTTTTGCGAAAGAACTCTGGGTCCATTTTGCATGGAGTGTGAATGACATGAAGCTGCATCAAATGATGAAACCCATGACTTGACGTTCTTTTTATTCTTTTTTTATTCCTTGCATTCAAACTTTACTAGTTTTTATTCATCATTGTAATTGTATTGATTTTCTGTCAATGATTATGATGAGTGTGGCTGTACTTAAATAAAAGATATCAAGTGAGTCGTATATTTATTTCCTCATTTACTAAATTTTAGATAATGAAAATTTCAAAAGCCTTGAAGCAAGACAATAAAATAGATTTTATTTTAAAAACGGACTGTTATGAAAATTTTCCCTTTGGCAGTGACATTACCAATGGTACTAAAAACGAAGATAAATCTCAATCATATAAATAAAAAAATATTTTGAGATTACCTGTGAATGCATTGTCGACACATGATTTTGTAAGATTCCATACTTTTGATGCTGTAAAAATAATATATATATAATTAGACATTTATCAAATTTAATGAGATTAATATAACTGATTAGTGTGCAAATGTAGCAGACATACGACAATTTTTTAATTACATGGAAAATTAAAACAATAAAATTAAAAAAAATGCATATACTGAATTTTGAATTTTCTAAACATGCATTTTTTTAATTTTATTTCACAAACATTTGAATTTATTATTTCAGTTTCAAAAATTGTCAAATGTCCGCTAACTTTACTATCATAACATTCAAACTCATGATTAACTGAATGATCTTGAAGTGAGAAGACAATCAACAATTTTCTTTTATTTTTTTTTTAACAAAACAATTACGAAAAAAAAAAAAAAAACAAACTAAAAATATGCACATATAGAAAATTAAAAAAATTATATGTGCAATTATTTAAATTTTTATAATTGCAGTTTCTAAAAATATCAAAAAATTATTAGACGTCGGCTAACTTCAGGATCATTTAACTGAAAATATGATCCTGAAATTAGCTAATAATTTTTGAATTTTTTTTACAAACGATAAATTAAAAAAAAAGTATTTTAAAAAATTGCACCTAGAGTTTGTTAAATTTACTACAAGTGCATATTCAGTTTTTTTTTTTTAAATTGTTGAAAAAAAAAAGTCGAAAACTGTTAATTGTCTGTTAATTTCAGGATCATAATATTTTATGTTCTCGATATGAATAAATCGATTGCAAAAAAAAAAAAACAAACTATAATATGCACATATAGAAAATCAAAAAAACTACAGATAAAATTTTAAAAAATATGTCTTTTTATAATTTATAGTTTTCAAACAAATTCATAAATTATTAAACGTCGTCTAAAGTCAGTATCATAAAATACTACTTTATTGAAATTCCATTTAAAAATATTCCAAAACAAAAAAAAATTAAAATTGCATATTATGAAGGTTAGAACAAGTTTATTATTAAGTAGATAAATTTGAATACCTTCTACGGACTTCCCTACTTGTGAACGAAATAAGTTGAATCCTTTTGCTAAAATGCTCATTTTGTTGACAATCAACGATTATTTATTATTTAACAATATATTATTATAAATTTTGAAAATTATTGTGTGTTTGTCACGTTTATTTCGACAAACACCACGCGCGTAGTGACAGTATTCGAAACTGTCAAGATAATTCTAGTTTATCATCGGACAGTACAATGCGCGACATTAATGGGTCGGTACAGTTTTGCCGAAAAACTAGAAATAGGGAACTAGTGATAAAGCTGGCGCTACGATAGGGAGAACTAAAATTATTGGGAGCGGATGATAACCAGGTACTCTGTAAAAAAAATATCAGTAAAAAAGAAATTGAGAATTTTAAATCAAAACGGAAATAGCAAGATAACGCGGCTAATTTCAAATATAGCGAAAATTTGAAATCTACAAACCGAATGACACGGGCGGCACGGTAAGAAATTTAAATATTGATTGCAGTGTAATAATTAATTTTAGTGAACAACACTTAGTCTCGTATGACCTTATTGTAATTGATTTTTTTTTATATAATTAAAAACAAAATACTTAAGAATCAGATTCCGTATAGACAATAAGACGGCTAGAATAGTCTGACACGGGCGGCACGGTATGCAATTGAAATAATGATTGCAGAGTAAAAATTGCTGTTTATAGATAATTCTTAGTCTTATATGACAGTATTGCTATTAATTATTATTTTATTAGTAGAAAACAGTAACTGAAGGACTACGTTCTTGTTAGACCGTAAGAAAGCTAAAAAAGTCTCACACAGGCGGCACGGTAAGTAATTTAGATAATTATTTATCGGCGAAAATAGTTTAAATAAATTATTGTTAGTACTACAGAACATTATTGTTGATGTTTTTATTTACATTAACAATAAAAAAATAACATTAATTTAAATTATCTAAGTGACCGCGACAGACTAGAAAAAATCTCACACGGTTGGCACGGTGAGTGATATAAATAATTATTGTATCCTGGCGAATAGTTTTAATATATTATTGTTAGTTCTTTAGTACATTATTGTTCATGTTTTTATTTACATTAACAATGAAACAAATAACAATAATTTAAATTATCTAAGCGACCGCAACAGACCAGGGAAAATCTCACACGGTCGGCACGGTGAGTGATTTAAATAATTACTTGATTGTCGAAAATAGTTTAAATAAATTATTGTTAGTTCTTTAAAACATTATCGTTAATGTTTTCATTTACATTAACAATGAAACAAATAACAATAATTTAAATTATCTAAGCGACCGCAACAGACCAGGGAAAATCTCACACGGTCGGCACGGTGAGTGATTTAAATAATTACTTGATTGTCGAAAATAGTTTAAATAAATTATTGTTAGTTCTTTAAAACATTATCGTTAATGTTTTCATTTACATTAACAATGAAACAAATAACAATAATTTAAATTATCTCAGTGACCGCGACAGACCAAAAAAAAATCTTACACGGTTGGCACGGTGAGTGATATAAATAATTATTGTATCCTGGCGAATAGTTTTAATATATTATTGTTAGTTCTTTAGTACATTATTGTTCATGTTTTTATTTACATTAACAATGAAACAAATAACAATAATTTAAATTATCTAAGCGACCGCAACAGACCAGGGAAAATCTCACACGGTCGGCACGGTGAGTGATTTAAATAATTACTTGATTGTCGAAAATAGTTTAAATAAATTATTGTTAGTTCTTTAAAACATTATCGTTAATGTTTTCATTTACATTAACAATGAAACAAATAACAATAATTTAAATTATCTCAGTGACCGCGACAGACCAAAAAAAAATCTTACACGGTTGGCACGGTGAGTGATATAAATAATTATT